>JARHVA010005213.1:370000-1052500 GCA_037957365.1 Torreya grandis | reverse complement strand
CACGATGTGTTCCTTACTCCTTAAGACCCCTTATAGATCCATCAACCTAGTTTGAGGATTGTATGTGTGGGAAATTAGGTGTCACCAGAATGTAAAATATAGAAGACCTCCTCCCATAGTCTACTAACCTAACACACCCTAATGGACCTAAGATTTATCATGAGGCTAACTATAGATTTTGGGCTTCGATTACAATAAGGGGTGTGATAAGAATAAGGTCACATATATTGGTGTGATATAAATTTTAAAAGTTAATTTTACTTTTATTATGATAATATGGATTTTGAATATTTTGTATTTTTAGATTTTACTTTTCCATATAGATTGACAAAACTAGCCATGGGTTTTAAATATGATTAAAAAAATAGAACCTATACCTAACCCCTAAATTAGAGAACTTAAATATTGTGATTCATAAATACTCATGGAATTACACCATAGAAATGAGTGAAATATTAAAACCTACCCAGGTGTGCCTCAATTGAAATGAAAGGGGTAGATGGGAATCACAGGAGATTTGTCCATATCAAAATGGTGATATTATTAGCATATGTTATTAGCTAACCATAAAAAAATGAGAATTTTTATTCATAAGTGACTAGGAATATAAAAGCTAATTGAAATTAAATAAACATTTAAGTCAAATCATAAAAAATAAAGGAACCTTATGTTAGGATCAACAATGCTCATGTACCAATAGCTAAAAATTTGATACCAGTTGTTAGGAAAACATACATTCTTACATGTGCAAGTAAATATTAAATTGCATAATAAAAAGCTACAAAATTAAAACATAAAAGGAGAGAACAAAGCATAACTAAAGATATATGTGATAAATCTTTACATAACTAGCAAGGGAAAAAACCACAGAGCAAAGGTAGATCTAGACTTCATATTTTTTCATCAAAACTATCTCTTACATAGCTCCTCTTAGTAACTATTTTTAGTGATAACACCATATCACTCAGGTGATCAAAGCTTACACACAAGCTTTCCATGCTCTAACCATCAGGATGCAACATGCATATCTATAATTCTAATATCCATAGAATTTGAGGGAGCTCCAATAGTATCTACCTCTATCTCCATGAATTGAGCCTCCATTTTTATAAGCTCCATCTTCAAGGATCCACTCCATGCACCTAGGTAAGTTAAACACAATGTCCCTTCAGGCTCTAACCTCCAACCTATATGTGATGCTTACAACCCAAGCATCCAGGTGAGTTATGCATGCAAGCCTTACAACTCTAACCTCCTATAATATAAGCACAAGATTTAAAGGATCCTCACATGATTCACTAATTGGATAATAAAATGACAGGATAACATAATGCTTTATAGCATTTTACAATGAGAGATAAATAAGAGAGAGGGAGAGAACTTCATAGCTAATCAAATAAATTTGTCACATTTGAGTGGGCTCAATAGGAACACCACTATAGCCACTCACATACACTCATGTGCATAAGCCAAAATCCACCCAAAGTGATTTAGATAAAAAAAAATGCACCACATTATAAGTGGGGATGTCATGTGATCTCCATTTTGTTTGTTATCATGTGAAAAAAGTCTCCAAAGTGGATTCTGTACCAAACAAGAACAAGTGTCACCTATATATGGCTCTAATCATTATTTCCCACTCCAAAAGTGAGGACAACAAGAACTAATACTTTTTTTTTATTCTTCTCCCAAAGGTCAATAAAATGTATGCTCTATTAGATCCACTATATAGGATCATGGGCCTCTTCCATATGACTCCAAAGTTGGTGCCCCACTTCTATATGTGAGTCCAAATACCCAATAGTGTTCTTCCTATCTTCATCTCCCATGTGACCTCTTATATTTTGTACCATGTGTCAAACCCATGTGATAACAAAGGACAAAAAATGTCCCTTAGTGGATTTCTACATCCCACACCCATCACACCACCTTGACCACAACTTAGGAACCTCCATGGGCCCTCTTACCACATCACCATCATATTGCATCATTTGTTGCATCATTGGTCACATCACTACATGCCATATCACCTACAGACTTGTATGCCACATCACCTACATACCATGTCACCATGAATAGTGATTATGAATAGTACTTTGTGAATAATACTCTATGAATAGTGACTTATGAATAGTAGCTTCACACCCAACACCTTAAAAATGGTAGGGATATGAAATATAGTTATAATTTTATTAAGGATTGTAAAAAAACTTATCAAGGGCCATAATACAATAAATTATATGATAAATCATCCTAAAATAAGGGGAATGTAGTAAAATGATACCAAAGAACCAAAAGTGAAACAATGCTTTAAAAATATGAGAAAATAAGGTATAAAATGTTTATAAAAGAGACTAAGGTCATATAAAACTAATATATGTTATTTAATATTGATAAGGAAAATAATGGATGACTATAATAGTGTATAAAATAGAGTACCGAGACATAAAAAAAAAGGAGACCAATGTTGTTGTTGACCATTTTGACCACAAGTCAAAATGGGTCAGCCCCCTATAGTCAAGACTTGGTATGGGGGTAAAACATAGTGTCATAGGGTGTTTTTTAGTATATTTGATGTCATTTAATTCCATTCTAACCTTGGTCATGATCTAGTTTAGTCTTATGTCATTTAGAGTCATCTAGGGGGTTAGACCATCATGACATGCCACATAAGAATGAATAGGGTAGTCTAGTTGTACATTTTAAAAGTGTGTTTATAAAACCTTTCAGGAAAAAAATACATGTACATGATTCTTTTTGTTCTAATATCATCCTCTACAAATTTTGTGTCTTGATGAGCTTGTTATCTCAAGATATAAGCATTTAAAGTTGAACTAGCAGAGATAGATGTGCACAAGGAGTTCAAGTTCAGGCTTTGAGAAATAACCATTAAGTTAAAAATATCTAATGGATATTGATATTGAATTCAAAGCTAACAAATGGTTAAATTACATTAAATAAAGCTAATATAAATGGCATGTAGGTGCTTAATAGGGTCAAAAAGTCAAAAAGTGACTAGATCAAGGATCAATATCAAGCATTGAGCTGTGAAGATAATATCAATGATCCACATTTAATGACTAAGACCCAGATCCAATGAATCACATAAAATAATTTATATAATATATAATTTTGTGATTGAAGGTCAAGGATCCTAGATCAAATGTGAGACTACCAAGTGGCACAAAATCACTAACCAAATGGGCTGACAATGGGATCTATAGAAAGCATGTAATGCTAGAAAATGTCATAATCTTAGATGCCTAGGTCATAGATCAAAGGTCAATATCAAAATTTAAATCAAAGAGACTCCATAAGAGATCTACAGAGTAAATTTGACTAGATTCTATATGGACAAGATGAGGCTATGTTTCCAAACAATGCTAGGCATATTTTAAAATGGAATGAGCAACATGACAAGGGAATGCCACATAAGTAACTATGTAAGATCAAATTATTCTATATTAAATCAATCACCTTAGACTCATACATCATCATTACAGCTCAGTCAAACTTTGAGATAAACAGTGACTACCAAATGTGAAGAATGAAGTCTAAGAGACAAATGAATGATTGAAGATGGTAAATACAGGTGTCTAAAAGATAGCTAGTAATTAGGAGAACATATTATGATTGTCATAACATGTTTTAACCACCCTCAGATAGTATATATGTGTCAAATCTCCTAATTTAGTTTCAAATTCTCAAGAGATGATCCATGATGAAAATAATTTCCTGAACAAGTAAGGAGAGCCATGTGCCACATTTCATGAAGTTTCATGTTGTGGAAGACCATTTGTCTTATCAGACTATGCATGGTCTATTTCTCACTCAATTCCCCTACAATTTAATTCGTTTTCATGCCTTGACATGTGGCATGGTTACCTTTGGACTTCTTTTTTTTACTTCCTTCTCTAATTTTACAAGTAACTACCATTTTGGCCTTTATAATGAGAGACCACACCATGTATGGTGAAGCCCTGCTAGTTTTGACATTGTACTTTGCCTTAAAAAAATAAATACAATCTATTTTTAGTTCATATATCATCTTTTTAAAGTGTTTGAATAGATTTATAGTGAATATCTAAGTGATATCAATCTATCCTTGCTTTCTCTCAGTCCTTCCATGTTTGATGCAAGTGATTTTAGCCTAGCAGGTCATATGATGTGTAGTTAAGTGTATGAATATATATTAAGTGTATAATGAGCCTTAGTATATGCAACTGATCTATGGTTTTACTTACCTTGGACAGTATTCATGCACCTCACCTTCATATTGAAACACTAATGCTAGTACATTCTAGGACTCTTAGGCTAGTGTTGTAGGCATTATTTCTTTATGAAAGAAGTAAAATGGTCATGTGGAAGACATCTTGGTGAATCACCCTTTTATAATAGGTTTATTTCATTTAACTTTTATCCTTTTCCCTCTCCACAATCAAATATTTAGCATAGGTGAAATTACTTTAAGACATATTCAGGGAGCTACCCCTTAAATCTAAAAGCTCACTTCCATCATAGGTACACCCACATACTTATAAGTGTTCCCGTGTTGCCCAAATATGGAAGAGGTTTGAACACCATCTTCTAGGATGCAAGATTTGGTGATAATATTTCTAGCACATTTGGTGAGACTCATTGTCTTAAATATAACATGTCAAGGTGAATGCTAATCTTGACAATGTTAACTACAAATTGGTGTGTTACTCAGTATTTGGTGACTCCATCAAGGTAAATATGGTTTAAGACCACTATTTTGTCATAAAATTTCCCTTATAATTTATGGGTTTCACTAGGTCATCATGTAGTAGAGTGTGCAACCCCATTAATCCACCTATTTAGCCTGAACTTCTTCTTGAAGTTTAGTAGCATCATCCTAATATGCCCTTTGAGGAACTAGTAGATTTTTCTAGAGAAGAAGAGATTAAGTAATTTTAAGATCTTGAAGAAAGCATGGCTACACCTCATGCTTTCCCTCTATTCAATACTAGAAATCTAATGCATCTTCAAGTCTATGATAACATTCCCCCCAATACCATAAAAGGTGTGCCTACATTCAATGGTGAGAGTCATGTTATAGCTAGTGAACACTTTAGGGATGTTTCCAAATTTTGTAGTTTCTAAAATGTTACTCAAGAGAACATTTCATTAGGATCCTTTCCATTTCCCTTAGATGGAAAACTCTTGATTGGTATAGAACTCTAGAAGGTGGATGTATTACATCATGGGAAGATTTTGGAGTGTTGTTGACTTCTAGATTTGAAGATGAAAGTGACCATAACTCTCATATACATTGGTTTAATGTGATCAAAAGAGGCCCTAAGGAATCAATGCATGAATTTAATGAGAGGTTTCAAAATAATTGGTATATATTACCTCCTCTCATGAGGCCACCTACTATTTTTGTCTTCCCTACTTACTTGAGAGCCATTGGTACTGGAATTGCTATCATGCTTCAATTCATGGGTGGTTCCACTCTTCTTGAAGCATATGAACTTACCATCAAAGATAAAAATGGTCTCATCTAAGATGGAAGGTTTCCTCATAAGGTTTATATGCCTCCATTGGCTTATAATTCTTCTAACACTTCATATGTGGCCCAAATTCCTAATGCTAACACCAATCCTAGAGCTACTCCTAAGAAGGAAGATAATATCATGGATAAAGATGCATAAAACTAGGTGCCTATCAGAATCCTTACCCATATAAACAATGGTATGGTTATAAATTTGGAAGAGGAAGATTTCAATCGAAGCCTAACTCTAATAGGCCTGCCAATGTGTACTTTCTTAACTCCACCACCAATGCAAGGGAGATGATACCTATGCATAACAACTTGATGCAAGGATAAAATTGGTAGCAAGTATAACTTATGAATGATAATGAGAGTATAAATAAATATCTTATTTCTCAAGGAGGAGTTACTCCCCTCATATCTACTAAAGATGAAGTGATGATGTAAGTTAATAAGGGTTGGTAGCCTCAAGGAGAAAACGTCACCAACTTCTTGGTGGAAGACACTTTTGTAGTCAATTAAGGATCCTCTATTGTATATAATACTATTTTCAAGAGGAAGGCTATAGGAGGTACTAGTATCATGCCCATAGGGTTATCCAATCCTCTTGCAAGGTAGCAAGGCATGGCTACAAGTGTGACAGTTCCAAAAGCTCCTACACCTCCATCAAGTCAAAATGTGGTAAGGTATATTCAAAGTGTCTTTATTGCTCAAGTTAAAATTAATTATTTACCTCCAAGGACTCAATAAAATGTGAGTAATTATTCTCTAAACATAATGGATTCCTTGAAAAGTTCCAAAGCATTTATCTCCTTGTGGGATATCCTTCATATGCCTAGCCAAAAAGAGTTGTTACAAAAGCAATTGTCCAGTATTCTAACTAGTCATTCATCTTAAAATCAAATTAATAGTCATGTTTTTATTGAAAATTATCCTAAAACTATTTTTGAACCATATAATATGACTAAAAATCCTCCACCATTTTACCTCACTCTCATATTTGGTGATAAATTGGTTCACAATTGCATAGTTGATAGTGAAGCCTCTACCTCAGTCATGCCCAAAGTTGTAGCTAATAAGTTGGGATTGAAATATGAGACTCATATAAAAGGATTGATATAGATAGATATTATACCTAATAATACCATAAGGCTAATAAAAAAATTTAAGGTTTTCTTGCATGATTATCTTAGCTTTCCTATCCTTCAAGATATAGTTATTGTTAACCTCCCAGCTCACTTTGCAATCTGCCTGTCAAGAAACTTTACAACCAAGACTAGTGGCTATATCTTAGATAATTTTTCCTTATTGGCCTTTAATATAATTTATGGGATAAAATTGAAAATTAAAACTTAGCCTCTTTCAAGGTTTTATATTGAACCTTATATTGAAACCAATTCTAATTTGAATTGCATTGTTCATGAGAAAGAGGAATTTAATGTGGATGATGGTGCTTCTAAAATTGAGGGAATTTTTTTATATTATTTTGTATGAGTATGGTATATATGAATATATGAATTATCCTTATTCATAATTTTATCAAATTGATCTTGATACTTACATCATGCATGATGAGCCATTTGAATGAGCTAAGGTAAGTGTCAAACATTCTCATGCTGCTGAGTGCAACTATATGATTCATGAGTATGATGATCATAGGTTGATAAATATAATTGAGCATCATATTTGGAATAATTATGTTTTAATTATTTCTATTTATTAGGATGCTCTGGATGATGACACTCATCAAGAAGAAGAGGATGGCTTATGGCTAATATTTGAAGCCATATGTCAAAAATTTGACAATATTAGTAATATTCTTTATTTTCAAAATATATGTATGTCTAATGTGTTTTTTGATAAAAATAATGATTAGGCTCTAAATTTTTATATAAATTATGAAATTAAAGGGCATGTTGTTAAGGAAGATGGACATCAATCTGCTATTCAAAAGCTTACAGTCCTAGAGCGACCTAATGAGGTTAAGGTAGAAGTTGTTGTGCCTAAAATATAGTTAGGAGATCCATATGGTATTGAGACATGTTTAAAGGGTTTTGATCATAAATAATAATAACTTGATACTCCCAAGAATCAATTATATCATGTGTAAGAAGATATAAAGGTTGAGGCAGCTGTCATCATTCCTATTCTGCAATATGAAGAATGTATATCAGATATAAAAATGATAAAGAGGATTGCAACTCTAACCAAGGATATTAGATATAAATAAATATAATTAATTAAGGTCCCAAATAGTTCAATTTCATACCTAATAATATTTAAAAGTGATAGGTTTATTGATCACCTACATATGCAAGTGATTGGTGATGAGCATGCTCCTCATGTTAGACTGCCTTCATGGAGTGATAAGGATTCCAAGGGAACCATTTTTTACCTTGGTTAAGATATGATAATATTTTTCACCTTAATATTAGGTTTTTTAAATATTAAAATGTGTGTGTCTTTTCTTTTAATTGTGTTGTGTTCCCTAAGTGTTTTAGTTGAACACATGTGTGTTTCTTTTGAGTTTATCTCATTTTGTGTGCCTTTCCCTTATGTTTTATGTGTTACCAAAGGAAATTTATGTGTCAAAACTACTTACATGTGACTCCATATCCAAATGGATAATATTAGGCAATTTTTCATGGCATAGCAAGCATACCACCCTTGGAAAATTACCAAGAATGTTGACCATTTTAACCATAAGTCAAAATAGGTCAACCCATTATAGTCAATACTTGATATGGGGGTATAAAATAGTGTCATAGGGTTTTTTGTGGTATATTTTATGTCATTTAATTCCATTCTAACCTTTTTAATTATCTATTTTAGTCTTATGTCATTTGGAGTCATCTAGGGGGTCAAACTATCATGGCATGTCACACAAGAATGAACAGGGCAGTCTAGTTGTACATTTTAAAAGTGTGATTAGAAAACCTTTAAAGAAAAAAATACTACATGTAAATGATTATTTTGGCTCAAATATCATTCTCTAAAAATTATGTCTTGATGAGCTTACTATTTTAAGATATAAGCATTTAAAGTTGAACTAGCAGAGATAGACATATGCAGGGATGTCAAGTTCAGGCTTCAGGGAATAATTGTTAATTTAATTAATATCTAAAGGATCCTAATCTCAAATAAAAATATTTAAAGTGTTAAAATTTTGTTTAATCAATATAATATCAATGACATGCAGGTGCTTAACAAGGTCAAAAATTCAAAAAGTGACCAGATCAAGGATCAACAACATGTATTGAGTTGTGCAGATAAGATCAATGATCTATGTTTAAAAACTAGGACGTAGATCCAATAGAACATGTCAAATAATTTATATAATATCTAAAAGTGTGATCTAATGTCAAGGATCCTAGATCAAATGCAAGACTACCAAGTGGCATGAAAGTGTTAACTAGATAGGCTGATAATAAGATCCATAAAAAGCATGCATTGTTACCAAATGCCATAATCTCATATTCCTAGGTCATAAATCAATGGTTGAAATATAAAGTTGAATTTAATAGACTCCAAATAATATCATTAGATCAAATTCAATGTTAAATATAGATGGACAAGATGAGGCTATGTGTCCAAATAACAATATGCATATTTTAAAATGGAATGAGCAATGTGGTAAGGGAATGCCATATAGGCATCCATGTAGGATAAAATTATTATGTATCAAATCAAGCACCTCATACTCATATGCTTCCATTAAATCATAGTCAAAATATGAGATGAACAGTACTACTAAATGTGAAGAACAAAGTCTAGGAGATAAATAAATGATTACAGATGGTAGATATAGGTATCTAAAAGATATCTAGTAGCTATGATAACATATTATGACTATTAAATCATGTTTTAACTACCCTTAGATAGTAAATATCTTTCAAATCTCATAATTTAGTTTCAAATTCTCAAGATATGATCTATGATGAAAATAATTTCTTGAACAAGAAAGGAGAGCCTATGCCACATTTCATGAAGTTTCATGCTTTAGAGGACCATTTGTCCTATTAAACTGTGCATGGTATATTTATCACACCATTCCCCTACAACGTAACTAGTTTTCATGCCTTGACATGTGTTATGGTGACCTTTGGACTTCTTTTTTCTCACTTCCTTCTCCAATTCTATAAGTAGCTACCATTTTGGCCTTTGTAAAGAGAGACCACACCATGTATGGTGAAGACCTACTAGTTTTGACATTATAATTTGCCTTAGAATAATAAATGCAATCTATTTTGAGTTCATATCTCATATTTTTAAAGTGTGTAAAGAGATGTATAGTGAATAGCTAAGTGATATCAATCTATCCTCATTTGCTTTCAGTCCTTCCATATTTGATGCAAGTGATTTTAGCCTAGTAGGTCACATGAAGTATAGTTAAGTGTATGAATTTATCTTAAGTGTAAATTGAGCCTTAGTATCTACAACTTATCTATTGTTTTAATTACCTTGGATAGTATTCATGCATCTCTCCTTCATATTTAAACACTAATTCTAATGCATTTTAGGACTCTTACACTAGTGTTACAGGCATTATTTCTTTGTGAAAGAAGTATAATGGTCATGTGGAAGACATATTGGTGTATCACCCTTTTATAATAGGTTTATTTCATGAAACTTCTATCCCTTTCCCCCCACAATAAAACATTTAGCATAGGTGAAAGTACTTCTAGACATATTCAGGGAGATAGCCCTTAAATCTAGAGGCTCACTTCCACCATAAGTACACCCACATACCTAGAAGTGTTCCCATGTTTCCCAAATATGGAAGAGGCTTGAAAACCCTCTTCTAGGATGCAATATTTGTGACAATAGTTACATAAAAAAAGGTGATAAAAAATATCCACAAGAGAAATAATGGTCAACATTAAAATGAAATAAAACATCCCAAAAAGTGGGGATAAAAAGATAAAAGAGAACTATAATGGAAAAATGGTTGGATAAAAATATGAGAGTATAAAATATAGTACTAAGGCATAAAAATGGAGACGAAGGTTACATAAAACAAAAATGTGCTACCAAAGATTCACAAGTGAAATAATGGCTAACTATAAAACAAAAATAAAACATCCCAAAGAGGGGGATGCAAAGATACCAAAGAACCACAAAAGAAACTATGGTTTAATAAAAGGGTTTAACTGTAATAACTATGATAGGAAATAAAATTATATACAAATAAAATAAAATGGTACAAGATAATAAACATGCATGATAAATATAATAATGGGACATCAAAATATGTGACAAATGTAAAATGAATAATATGACATAATCAAGTATTTTTCACAAACAAGATGAAATATATAAACAAACATCATCAACAACATCCATCAAATCTTGTTGTAATTGATATCACTCTAAAATCATAGTAACCTATACATTTACTGAGAGTTAGAAAAGGAATTCCTTGAAAATGATCTAGAGAGAAAAATTAGAGTGTGGTAGAATGAGAACATAGATCTTTCTAATTGACATACCATAGGAAAAGAAGAGGAGGTAAAAATAGTGAAGGATGAGGAAACAAATCTTCCAATTAAAGAGGCAATTTTCATTATAGGGGTTGTTGATTCTCTATCTTAATGTCATGTCCCCTTTTCAATTGACATGTTCAGAGTTGAGGATTAGCCTATTATACGACCTTCGTAGGCTGATAGGATGGATAGAGGGTCATGATGGAGCTTGGCTTGGCTTTGATTAGCAGAATTCCTATAGTTGTATTTCATTTGGGCTCTTTCAAACACATTTTACCTGAGTTCCTATTATTTAGGGACTTCTGACATGCAGCGGAGCACCCTTATTTTGGTATGGTCATGTGTAGAATCACTCCCTGATTCACCAGCTTTAGTCGGTTTGAGGATCGGACATATATTGAGGGAGATATTAATATTTGATTGATTTAATCAAATATTAATTATTTGGCCTATTTTTTAATTAGAAACCCTAATTCTAATTTAAGAAAACCCTAATTAGGGCAAGCATATCTTTTTGGAGGGTATAAGGGTTTCTCATGGGAGAGAATCCATTGATTATGAATGATTATTGATTTTGACATTGAAGAATTCTTCTATGAAGACTGAGCCAAGGGTTCCAGGATTCCATTTGCATTGGAAAACATCCACTCTTCAATGTGTGTGATTTAGAGGCTGTGAGATATCAACTGATTTATTGCCGATTTGAGAGATAGCTTCATACAAAAGTTATCACAGAGGTTTATAGGTTTGGGAGATAACTTCACATAGAAGTTATCAAAGGTATTTCATGTATCTATTTCATTAGGTTTTGATTCAATAAATTTTATAGATAGATATCTTTAGAACAAGTATCTAGAATACAGGCTGCAACGTATTATCTTGCTTCTATACAGAATCTGTACCAATTTGTACAATTTTGTACCATTCTATCACAGGCTGGACAGTGTCACAGGGGACATAGGAACCGACATCGGCATCCCAGTGACTGACATCGACTAACTAAAGACCAACATCGGCATAGTAGCCGATTGATAGAGACCGATGTCGGCAGAATAATCAACGTCGGTGACTGTGTTGTTGACACAACAACTCGAGAGCCGCACAGATTCAGGTTTTATGTCCAAATTTGCAAAAGACCAGGTTTTGAGTCAAAATTTGTATCACTTTATATGCATGCCAAAGATTCATTATTGTAATCATTTTTGAAGAATAATAAGAGCACTGATTTGTGAGTTAAGAGATTTACTGTGATTTATTTATCTATTTGGAATTTATTCTGCAAAATCATATTTTTGTTTAGAGCTTTTGTCTTTCTAGAGTCCCTATTGGTTTGGGATATTACAGTGGTATCAGAGCTTTTGTATTTTTATATTCCCTATTTGAAGGGGATATTACAGTGGTATCAGAGCTTTTGTTAAAAAAAAGGAGACCCTAAGAAAGGGACATTACACTTAGACATGCCATGTGAACATGGATAAGATTCTTGAGGTAGGAACTCCATAAAGTCTCATAAATAATGCTAAATAGCTGTGTGTGTGTGTGTGTGTGTGTGTGTGTGTGTGTGTGTGTGTGTGTGTGTGTGTGTGTGTGTGTGTGTGTGTGTGTGTGTGTGTGTGTGTGTGTAATGTGTATATCAATCATTCCAAATACAATACACATTCCCAATCCTAGGGATATATGTAGGTGTCACCTTCAAAGGTGACATGCTCAATTGGAGATGAAAATTAACTACCTCAAGAAAAATTACATCCAAATATTTTCAAAGAGTTTGATAATTAGTTAAATAATTAATATCCATCCCATGGAAGAAACATGAACACCTATGAATAGGTGAACATAGAAGTCAACTATTCAAGGTAGGAGCTTAGACTTATGACCCCTGATAATTAAAATATATATGATAAACTATACACTATGGATTTGAATGTCTAGAGTTCTTGTAAAACAAAAAATATGGTGTTACTATCTCTTTTAGAAACATATTTAGTGCTAGTCATTTAAGTGTGGTAAACATGTTTTTAGGAATCAAACTCAAAGGAGTGGAATATATAGTGAATAAGTCTGGTCTTATGCTAGATAGCTCACTAAAAAATCTGTAAAGAGGATAGGTGCAATTGGTGTAGTTGAAATAAGAACTACTTACATTTTATATCTATCAACATATAATTAAACAAGGATACATGTATCCTTATTATTCAATAATAGGAAATATATAGGGTTAGGTATACTAGGATAAAGAAGATGACCTAGGTTAACATTAGAGGAAAATGAGGTTTACTCGTAAAAGTGTTGAAAAGAGGAGGGTAACATAATATTTATGGATCCTTTAATTAGGGATAACCAAAAAATAAATGTTCATCTAACATGTGACCCTCATCATAATTAGGATTAATGATATCCATGTTGAGGAATTCAAACACTATGTCACTGGAAGGTATATTGGAAATGTGATTCTTAGGATTGACTACCAAAGTGGGTGTTGGGAACCCATGCCTTACCCTTCTCTTTGTAGTATTAGTGTGATAATTGCTATGGACGCATATGCTTTTTAAGTCATCCCTTAGAGTATATTTGAATTGTCCCACATACAAGGGAAGTAGTAGTTGTTAGAATAGAGTTAGTATATAAGTAAGTGTTGAGGCCCAATGAAGGCATCCATGAATTCATTGTATTGATCTTGCTCAAAGGATGTTGCCCCCTCAAAGTGGCCTACGATCAATATAAGCTTTATGTGTTTCTATTATTGGTAAGAGTTATTTTATTTTCACATATTTTGATTAAATCTATTGTAGGAAGTAATCTATTATAGGAGGTTCATCACATCTGGTATCAGAGTGCTTTCTTGGCTTTGTGGGTAGATTTGGCACAAAAAAAAAATTCGAAGCAGGGCTTTCTAGGAGTTGTGCCATTTTTGGCAAGAATTTTTTTCATTGCAGGTTCCATCATTTTAGATTGGGTAAATACCTATCCGCTTAACTATGGGAAGTGCTTGGGCATACACCCTAAAACTCATTGTGAGGAGTACCACAAGAACCCCGAAGTAGCTGGCCCATTGAGAGAACCTGCCAGTGAAAAGGGCAATGGCCCCATCCTGATTGACTAGTTCCCACCCGTGAGGTAAACCAAAAGCTATTGTTAAGGGGTAAACCCATGGCCAAAAATTTTTAGAGAGCGGTACTTGATCAGACAGCTTTGGTGGCCAGAGAGAATTTAAAAATCCTTTAGGTAGCCAAACAAACCTGGGGTCCATATCGAACTTATCAGGTTCAGAGAGCAAATAATAGCATATCCATAGTTGAAGATATTTCCAACCACATAGTTGCAGACAATCCGTTTCTAAAGCAGTAGTTTTAAAAAAAAGGAACAAAAAAAAAAGAGAAAGAAACATCCACACAAAAAAAGTCCAAAAAGAAAAAATTTTGGGGCACTGCCCCGAACCCCACCCTAAATGCAAAGGATCCCTAGCTTTTAACAACTGGTTATGGTCACCACTCATGTAGGCACAAAAATCATGGAGGAAGAAATTACCACATTGAAATCTCAGGTTACAGAGTTAACCAATATGATGTGTGGCTTGAATCAATAGAATAGCATCTTGCTCAATAGAGTGTAAAAGGAGTCTTCTTCAGAGCATCACTCCTTTGCTTCAAACTTCTCCTATGGACCTAAGCTAGACTTTCCATGATTTAATGTTACAGATCCTACAAGATGGATATATCAAGCTGAACAATTATTCAACCTCCACAATACTTATTTTGTAAACAAAGTCCCAATTGCTTCCTTTCATCTGGAACAAAAAGCACTTCGATGGTACCATTGGTATCTCAAGACAAATGATGAACCTGATTGGTCAAATTTTGCATCCTTAATTTTGGGCAGGTTTAGTCCCTCAGCATTCAAGGATTTCACAGGAGCTCTCACCAAACTCTTTAAATAGGTATTGTTCGTGAATATCAAATTGAATTTGAAAAACTCAATAATCACACTAAATGGTTATTAGATGACTTCTTCAAAATTTGCTTTGTTAGTGGCCTCAGAGAGTCAATCCACTCAGAGGTAAAAATGTTTTGACCTAAAAATATGATGGATGCTTTAGGTTTGGCTAAGTTAGCAGAAGATAAACTCTTCACAAAGTGTCAACCTCCCACCTTTTTACCAACGAAGAACACAATGAATTAGCAGACAACCCTAACCACACCAATCAAGAGCCTAACTGAGGTAGAGATGTGGGCTCACAAAGAGAAAGGATTATGTTACAACTGTGATGACAAATGGGTTAAGGGTCACAGGTGCGTCCAAAAAAAACTTTACTTTCTAGATGTAGAGTCACCACCAGAGTAGGGCGAGCCTGATATTCTAAAATTTCAAGATGCTCAAGAAGAACTTGGCACTGAAGAGGACCCAACAATTCAAGAGACTCAACTTGAGATCTTAGTGCATGCACTAGCATGTGTCACCACTCCCCAAACCATGAAGGTCAAAGGGTGCTTCAAAAATATCCCTCTCACAATCCTCATTGACTCGAGCAGTACTCACAATTTCATCGATCCTCATATTGCTAAGGTGGCAGAATGCTTTATATACCCTTGTTCTAGCTTTGAAGTCATGATTGCTAATGGGGGCACATTTCCATGTAAAGGGAAGTGTCAAAATGTGTGTATTGCAATCGGTGATTATAATTTTTGCTCTGATATGTTTGCCCTACCTTTAGGAGGGTGTGATGTGGTTTTAGGGGCACAGTGGCTTCATACATTAGGACCTATTTTAAGGGACTTCTCTAAGCTTTGGATGTAGTACATAGATAATGGTCAGAAGCACACCTTAAAAGGGTTATTACCAAGATTTGATAGCATCATCAGTTCTCATCGCATGGAAATTTTTTTGAAGAAAGGGTCACATGGGGTCATTGCACAGTTGCATTCCATTCAACTCCAGCCCCCTACAGCTACTAACCACCCTATATATTTACAAGCCATACTCGACAAGCATGCAACCATTTTTTTAGAACTAGTAGGTTTTCCCCCTTCATGCCCTGAAGATCACTGCATTCCTCTCCTTCTAGGAAGCATCCCACCCAACATTCGGCCATACCGCTACCCCCATCAGCAAAAGACTAAAATTGAGAACTTAGTTTGGGAACTCCTCAAGTCTAGAGTTATTCACCCCAGCACCAGCCCATATTCTTCCCCAGTGCTTCTTGTCCACAAAAAAGATGGGTCATGGTGCCTTTACATTAACTTTTGAGCCCTTAACCACCTCACTATCAAGGATAAATTCCTAATTCTTGTCATTGATGAGCTTCTTGATGAGCTCTATGGGGCCAAATTCTTCTCCAAGTTAGATTTGCATTCTAGCTATCATCAAATTCAAGTGCATCCTAATGACATTCCCAAGACAACCTTTTGTATGCATGAAGGTCACTATGAGTTTCTTGTCATGCCATTTGGCCTTACAAATGTTCCTTCCACTTTTCAAGCACTCATGAATAAAATCTTTTGGCCTTTTCTCCATCAATTTATTTTAGTTTTCTTTGATGACATTTTGATCTACAAAGCATCTACAACATATTGATAGGGCATTACAACTGTTAGCAGACAATCAATTATGTGCCAAGCAATCCAAGTGTTATTTCAGCCAATGGGGTTCGTACAAACCCAAAAAAAATTAGTGCTATGTAGAATTGGCCTAAACCAACCACCCTCAAGAGCCTTCATGGTTTCTTAGGCTTGATAGGATACTATCACAAATTCATCAAATATTATGGAAAGATCATGGCTCCTTTGACTTCCTTATTGAAGAAGGATGCTTTCACCTGGGGTGCAACCGCTGATTAGGCATTTGTCCAACTCAAATAGGCTATGTTAGTACACCATTTTTGGCACTGCCAGACTTCACCAAAACTTTCACCATCGAAAGTGATGCCAGTGGCATCGGCTTGGGTGTTGTTCTTCTCCAAGAGGGCCGACCAATTGCCTTCACTAGCAAAGCCCTTTCTGGCTGCAATTTAGCCTTGTCTACATATGAAAAAGAAATGATGGAAATTTTACATGCAGTACAAAAATGGAGACCCTACTTACTAGGAAACCATTTTTTGCATCAAAACTAATCATCAGAGTTTGAATTATTTCTTGGAATAGTGGGTCTCATCCCTAGCTCAGTAGAAGTGGATTAGCAAACTCATGGGCTATAATTATGAGATCACCTATAAGAAGGGAAAAGACAATGTTGTGGCTAATGCTCTCTCAAGAACCTTCGAGGACTAACCTTCCCTCTCTGCCATCTCCATGCCCATTTTGAAATGGTTGGAATCTATCCAACAAGGGTATGCAAATGATCCCTCCTTATGCCACCTCATTCATCAATTGGCCACTAACCCCTCTATAGTACTGCATTATTCATGGGATGGTGCTTCTCTATGATACAAGGGTCATTTGGTGCTTTCCCAAAGTCCAGACCTACATCAGGCTGTCTTTTATGAAATCCATGCTTCCCCCTCCATAGGGCACTCAAGATTTCTCAAAACCTATGAGCGGGCACGTCGAAACTTCTTTTGGACAGACATGAAAGCCAGAATTAAATAGATGGTGGTTGAATGTGATACCTACCAATAAAACAAAGGTGAAACCACATTGACTCCCAATTTTCTAAAGCCTTTACCCATTATTACTAGAGTCTAGATAGATATTTCCATGGATTTCATTGAGGGCCTCCCTAAATTTGGGGGAAAGATAGTGATCCTAGTTGTAGTCGATCGCCTCTTCAGATATAGTCATTTTTATGCACTCAGCCACACATACATAGCCTCCATAGTTGCATAGGTTTTCTTGGATCAGATCTTCTGTCTTCATGGCATTATTTCTTCAATTATCTCAGATCATGATGCCACTTTCACTAGCCATTTTTGGATGGAACTATTTCGTCGCATAAGCACATAGTTGAGAATGAGCTCTGGGTACCACCCACAAATAGATGGCTAGATAGAAATAGTCAAAAAATGCTTGGAAACCTTCCTTCATTGATTTTATTTATAATAAAAACATCAATGGGCCAAGTGGCTTCCCCTAGCTAAATGGTGGTATAATACCTCATACCACACTTCCACCAAAATGACTCCCTATGAAGTAGTTTATGGTCAAGAACTGCCACCACTTCTTCCATATAATCTTGGTAGCTCACCAGTTTAGGTAGTTGACACTACTCTTTGAAATTGAGATCAGATTCTTTGCACCTTGTGGTACAATATCCACATGGCACAGAACCAAATAAAGTAGCAGGCTGATCAGCACCACTCAGAGCGTACCTTTCAACCTAGTGATATGGTCTTTCTTCGTCTGCAGCCATACAAGCAATCATCACTAAAACTAAAAGGGTGCCAAAAGCTTGCTCCAAATTTTTATGGGCCATATAAGGTTTTCTAAAATATTGGGTCAGTTGCTTACAAGTTAGAGCTTCCACCTTCCTCCCAAGTTCATCCCATCTTTCATGTCTCCTATTTGAAACAAGTTCTTGGATCCAACATCTGAGTGCAGATAGTTTTACCAACACTTGATAATGAAGGATCCATCCTTCTCAAGCTAGAAGCAATCCTAGACAAGTGCACTCACCAAATTTTATCCCACTCCATCACAGAGGTCTTAATCTAATGGCATGGCATGCAACCAGAAGATGCAACATGGGAACCACTCTTCTAGATTCAACAACAATTCCCACATTTGAAGCTTTGAGGGAAAATCTTTTTCTAAGAGGGAGGCGATGTTAGGAACCCATGCCTTACCCTTCTCTTTGTAGTATTAGTGTAATAATTACTATGGATGCATATGCTTTGTATGTCGTCCCTTAGAGCATATTTGAATTGTCCCACATACAAGGGAAGTAGTAGTTGTTAGAATAGAGTTAGTATATAAGTAAGTGTTGAGGCCCAATGAAGGCATCCATGAATTCATTGTATTAAGCTTGCTCAAAGGAGGTTGCCCCCTCGAAGTGGCCTGCGATCAATATAAGCTTTCTGTGTTTCTATTATTGGTAAGAGTTATTTTATTTTTGCATATTTTGATTAAATCTATTGTAGGAAGTAATCTAATGTAGGAGGTTCATCACAATGGGTACTTTTTAGTTGTAATTTTTCAATAATGGGGTGGACAAGTAGGTGGAAACAAAGATATGATGTTGGGGGGGATTTTATATTTTAATTTTTAGTTTATTCTCATTGGGTTTGTCTTAATAATAATCAAAAAAGTAGGGTGGGATGTTTCCCGTAGGCTTAGGGTGAAAAATATAACCTCTAATTGAATTGATAAGATGGATTAAACATTAGTAATCATATAATGTGATACTAATAAAAGAGGGTAGATAATTTAAGACATAATTTTTTGAGAATTATTTAAAATTTCAAAGTTTGGTGTCACGTTTCACCTTGTATATAGAACCCCATGCAAGGAAACTTTTAGCATTGGCATGTGAAAGAATCTATGGCCATCATACAATGAGTCCATAAATGACCAAGAGAGATGTTATAATAAATTTTAAAGGTAAATATCATAACCTTCACCCTAACCATAACAAGTGATATCATGATAGGATAGAAAATACATCCTAAAGGAGGAATTTATATTTGATCATATCCTTGGGACAAGGTAATAATAGACTTAAGTCATAATTATAATACCCAAGGGATTTTATGAAGTCCAAAGAGGAAATTTAACTTATAGAACATTCTAATTAAGGCTTAGTTGACTCAAACATTACTTTTTCTGACACAAGTAAATAAAGGAGTGTCATCTACAAAAATAAGAATCTCTTAGGGGATCTTATATCCAATATGAAATTTGAGATATAGGGACATAACCATTTTGTGATCAACATGGATATATTTATATTTTTACATTGTTGCATGATACTTTCCTTAAACCTAGGCAAGGTAGATTCTTACCCAAAAAGTGTTGGTCAAGCAATGTTAATGCTAAACAAAGTTTGAGATATGTAGTTTTAGTGTCTCAGGGTAGTTCTCATACTGTCAAGAAAAATAATTTGATATGGGAGTCTAAAAATATATTATATGTGATCCTTCACATCAAATATTATATAATTTGAATTGGACTGTAAGTGAGAAATAAAATGTTGACAAAAATCAAGTTTGACTGTAGGGGAATCTAAACCTGCTATTTTTTGATTTTGTAGTCATGTGGAAAAAATATTCATGACCAATACAATATAAATAGGTTAAGGCAACTATATATTTTTGGTTGATATAGTTAGTGACATATAAGAAATAAGAATAGACTATACCTAGTTTGTCAATATAATAGAAAACAATCTAGGCACAAAGGACTATATTAGGTTGGGGTATGTAGTTGGATTAATAGGAAACTATATCATGTTATATAATACATATATAAACATGGGGAATTATATCAATTTTGATAATATATTTGTATTCATAACATACTTTATAGGGTTAGTTGATATAGTTGAATTTGTTGGATAGATATAAGTTAATATTTTAATAAAAAATGATAACTAAAAACTAATATGGATTACAAGATTGAACATTCTTAAAAGCTGGAGGAGATATGTGTGACATAAAAAAATTATAATTAAAAAACTATATAACATGCTTCATGTTATTTTTTTTAGTCAAGTTTTTTTCATTTTTAGAAGAGTTAGGATTAATTATGGTTTATACAACATTAACAACTGGTTTGGAAGGGTTTTGAGGTTGCTTTTTTGGTAATTAGTTTTGAGAGTTATTGGGAAGACTTTTATTATAATCTCAAGATACACGTTAGATAAATTAAGTGAATCACAATTTACTTTACCTTCAATAGTTTTAGAATCTTTATCACATACTTAGTGGCTTTATCTTATCATGACATCGTGATCAAAGCTAGGATCAAAGAGAAATGCATATGCAAGATGCTTAAGTTTATTACAATTATCATGGTAATGGCTCCAATTAGCATGATACCAAAAATAATTTTTGGGAACAAATAAATTGATGAGAAGTTATAGAATTATAAATTTTTATAGGTGAAGGTTTAGGAAAGAATTTCAAAATCTCTTTGAAACTAATAGGGTGATGAGAATCATGGGGTTTGTTATGTGATGGAAGATGAGGTTGGAATAAAATTTTCACTATGGGTTGGGAGATGTTCATTTCATCATATCTTTTTGGCATCATTTATTTAATGGTTAAATTAGAGTCATAAGTATCACACCATCACCTATAGTTTGCTTATTGTTAGGTCTCAAAATCATTCAAGTTTCTTGTTTATGTTAGAAAGGTTTTAATTTTATTAAGAGATGGTCCTCTCTTTTAACTTAGTCTAAGGTTTCATCATATGATTTACAAGTTAGGGATAGAACAATGTGTTTATATCTAATGTTTAATGGAATGGTGAATATGTGGATGAGGTTGTCTTCTATCATATTATGCTCGATTTTATTATCCAAGGCTTTGGATGTTTAATTAAGTATTGATAAATATCATGCTCCACTTAATTGGAATTGATATTTTTTCTAGATTATTTTTAGATAATTAATTATACTAGAAATCTTAGACCAATGAATTAACTAATTATTCTAAACTAGTAATAGATCTAAACTTAAGTTGCTTGTACTAGTTTAGAACATCATTAATTAGGGTTTTCACTAGTAGTTTGGTAGCGGTAAAAGGTGTTGAGTATCATCCAATCCTTATATAGGTTTAAAAATCCCTTTAAATTTAAATAAGGATCAATGGATCAATTATAATAGATAATAGGAGTAATTCCATAAATTTCATTGTTAGAAATGTGAGGCACTAAGGGTTTGTTCTAGAGATGTTTGGTGAATTTTTTGTGAAGAGGAGGTTTTAAAATGAGGTTACAAAGAGAATATCTGAGTGTGGGTGGGGGGGATTTTTATTTTTAATTCCACACTAAATGTATTGAGGTTTTGATTTTATTTACATAAGCTAATTTTGTAATCACAATATTTGTGTGTTATTTAAAGATTATATGGTAGCCATTTTGTTTATGAATTGTAAAAATACTTGTGTAGGATTGGGTGTATTTTGGTTTAAAGTAGAGGATTGAGTAGTATGTTTAAAATCACTAGATGTGACATTAATGTTGTCATTGATATGATCACTTTGGGTAGGCCCACTAAATCTAAGACTTTCTGTGTTAGTTGTTAAACTAAGCACAATGGATGTAGAGGGGAGAGGGGAAGTTGATAATTAATTTTACCCAAGTCTTGTGGAAAGTCTATGTATGAGAATGGGAAATTTATGTTAAATGTTGCATCATGATGTGATAAAAAATTATGGGATTTTTACCCATATGTTCATGATGATCTTCAAGAAATGTATTCATTTAAATTGTATATTCTAGGTCATATTTATATTCACCCTAAGATTCATGGATTTCAAGTACTATGGATTTCATAGGGATTTTAGGATTTTTGTATGGCTCGTAGAATTTTTATCTAGTGGAATCCATGTTACAATAATTATAAAGGTGGTATTGAGAAAGAGAAAAGTTGAAATATGTAAGCTAAGAATCCTTATGGCATTGAATCCTTTAAAAAATCAATTAATTTTCTTAGTGGATTACTTAAAAACATTTTGAATCTTAGAAACATCTAAGAGCCTCTATAAATTATTGGAAAATTATAAAACTAAAGGGCTAATAAAGTGGGTTTTATAAGAGTTATTTGTCAAGCCAAAAATATCTAAGAAGATAGATATGGAAATATGAAGAAAATAAAACTAGTAACTCGAAAAAAATTATGTTGAGTTCACCAAATATATGCATGATAAGGATGACCAATACAAATATCCTCCTTTTGTCTATAGGTTAGTATATAAATAATAGATCAAACTAGAGACTATATATAGTTAAAGATAACGACATATGAATGATAATTGTATATGTAGTATAAGGTAATCCACATTCAATATTTAGGGTACAAGGTTCAAAATCCTATGCGAGAGATATGAGATATGGGTTTTAATTAAGTCTCAAGATAAAATTAATGATGTATAAAAATCATAAAAAATAGGTATTAATGATATAGTAAGGAAACTTCATGAAAGGAATAAAAAATTAAGGTTCTCCTAGATCCAAGATAAACACCAACACTAAACTAAAAAAGATATAAATGCCAAAAACATTGGATGTAATGTAGTCTAATAAAATGCAACCTATACTAGGTCCTAAACTATGGTTATAATGGAAATCCTAAGATCCTTATGCTATACAAGCTTATTTGGTATCTAGAGAACATAAGAAAGCAAAAAAAATGTACATGTTCCCCTAACAATAATAAAATCATATCCATCTACTAAGTTTATATATAGAGATAAAATATTCTTACCTTGGATTGACTTGTCAGCACATCAATGTCTGCCTTAGATCTAATGTCACTTTACAAGAGATGTTGGTGAAGACCATAAATGATAAGGATGAAGACCTATATGTCCTTATTTGGGGACTTCAAAGACTATGAGGATCCTAGTTGGTTCAATTCTTCTATTGAGCTTTGAGGACCTTGAGTTAGACTTGAAATCTATAAGAATAAGACTTTATCCTCTAAATCATTTGTTTAATACTTAATGGGAAAAATGCAAGTAAAAGTATGGAAGATGAGTGTTGTGTGTCTCGAGAATGATAATTATCACCCCTATGTATACTGATCCAAACCCAAAAAACAATTATTATTCTAAGATGATGGTATCAATTTATATTGATACACTATATAGAAGCATAATTTCATTAAATATGGACATATTCCATGTAAGATTAAAAATTGAAACTATTTTTATCAATTTTATATATTAAATATCATAATTCTATATTTCTGTTATAAGTTTTAAACTTATTTTTTGGTATTAGATATCATTTTTTTCATATTATAATTTAGTATTTTTTGGTATTACATATCATAATTTTTGTAATCCAATTTGAAAGACATTAGAGTTCAATATTTGTATTAAAAAAATTAATATTTTATGGTACAAAACATGACATTAATTAAAATTTGAATTTTTTTATTTGATTAGGTAAATAAGAAGGTTTTATAGGGATTTTGAAACCACAAATTATAACAAAAACCAGTCATGAAACAAATAACCTAATAGACAAACTAGTAAAGTGGGATATTATCCAAACAACCATTAACCTTTAGTAAAAGCAAAATAATAGACATAAGATAAAACTAGGAAACCATGAAGAGTAGTAAAACTTAATATGAAGTCTCCTCAAAGTCAACATGTTCCTCAAGAGTAGCACATTCCAACTTACCTATGTTAACCTTCTTCATTTCCTTCATAATTATTCCCCTAGTTGTCTTGCTTAGGCCTTCATCCAATCCCTTTATACTTTTATTCTTCAAGGTCATGAAATCATTCTTGTATTTGGAGGTATTTTATGCAACTTCAATACTTTTAAAATTATTTTTAATCTTAGGTGGGGATTTGGAAGAAACATCACATGTTGCTCTATCCTTCAAGTGGGTCTTGGCTTATACTTATTCAACTAGTTTTCACCCTTTCCCAATTCTAAAGTTATAAAAATCCATCCTAAACTTATCACTCAACTTTCATAGTAATCCATTCCTCCATTAGTTCAGTCATAAACCAACCTATTTCTTGTAATTTATCATCAAATTCTCTAAATTCCCTCTTACGAACCCATGAGGGATCCTCTAGCTCACACTTTTTCTCCTCCTTTACATCCTTATTAGACTAGGTTATAATGGTATATTTGGGTTTATTCCCCCAATGGTAGAAGTGATTCTTACCTTGCATTTTACAATATTAGTACAAAGATGGGTCTGTGTCAATTGGATTTTAGTATAAGGGGAGTCAGTCTTACAGTTTTAGAGAGGCAGTCCATCCTATAATCCTCTAGCTTACCAAATGCACCTCTAAATTACCATTCTTGTCACTTGAGATTAGATACACTTCTCTTCCCCTTTTTTGACCAAGAGGAAAATTAGGCATTGGTGGATAATGTCATTTGCTTAGTTTATTTGAAATGATAAAGATATGTTTTTTAGTGACTTCAAAAGAAAATACAAGAGAATGATTTTTTTCTCTCTGAAGTGATTCAAAAATAGGAAGTGATGGGAAAATATTAGTGTGAACTTAGCTTTAAGGGTGACATACTTAATAATTTGGATACATACTTCAAGCCACCATCTAGGTAGGTTATACCTTGGGAATCCTTTTTCTCAATTTTAAGATGGTGTCTATTTTGAAGAAACTATTTATCATCTTGAGTTTCTTGATTTTGTCCTTGGAGACCTTCACACCTTCAAAACTCATACCCATAACTTATCTGATAATTTTTAATTAAATCATAATCTTCAACCCATACATTCAAATCAAGTTTTTATTCTAGGCAAGGGCGAAATCCTTGGGCATCTTTACATCATGCCCAATAATTCATTGTATGAATTTTAAAATCCCACCTTTCTACAATCTCCACCAAACTCTCAGGTTGAATTGGACTTTAGTGCATAAGATAGGCTCCATTCTATCTTTATCCCCACCCATGAGAAAAAATTTTCCCAAATGGTTCTGAAATGAATTGTTGTACTTTAATTTCCACACAAAAATTTAAGGTTTCAAAATAAAGGATACAAGAGTTGGTGTCATGTTTTGTCTCATTGGTACTAGATGCCAAGTGTTTCCCTAAGATTAAGTAATTTTTAAATAAAGTGGGATGTAAATACTACTTTTTCAAGGTCCCACATGTGAAAAAATCTAATGCAAATAAAAATATGATGTTAGAATCATCTTGAATCACATTGGCAAAGTGGGGGGTGGGGGGGAGTTGATAGTCTCATGCCACATGACTAGTAAGGGGTTCCTAGCCCCTAGGTTAACAAATTTTTTTGTGAACATATTTCCTTATTTAAATATATAACCACTAGATACCTCTCTAAATAGGTTGAGGAGACCTTTGGTATTGTTGATAACTTGCTTGATGGTAAAGAAGGGATTACTTTTCCTAAAAGAGAGTTCATATTATTAAGAGAGCCTCATTTGATAATGATATTTTTTATCTTAGACTGGGATGCAAGTTGAATTACCCAGAGCATTATTTTTGCCTCCACCACATGTTTGGTCTATAACCTCAGGGTACCTACATAAGTAGCCACTACCATCCCTTCAGGGTCCCTGATAACCACCCTTCCCCTAATTTTCTTGGGTTACCCTTTGAGGCCCCATAAAATTTCAACTTCATCCAACCCCTTGAGGTTTTATACCATTTGTTATACTCCTATTAGCTTTTGGCCTAGAAATATCAACCTATTGGTTTATGTTCTAGTTGAAAAAGATTGAGAGGTCATCCTTAAAACCTGTGTCCTTGTCTTTGGGAGTAAAGGCCTTCCATTTTTTTATGATTGTTGAACATAATATAAGGAAAATAAACTTGGATTTATATATTTTTTTTTAAATATAGTCATTCTTATATTTTTAAACTTCCTAAAACTAATGGGGAAGAATTAGGTGACATAAGAAGGAAAGGGAAGGTAGCTTCCAATATGACTTCCATTAGGTTATTATATTCATAATGGAATTGGGTCTGACCCAGTCCATATTAAATTTTTGAAAGAGTATCTCTAGGATTTTATAACCAAAATGACATTCTATGAAAAAGTGATGAACCAATTCCTCAGATTATTTATAAAGGGAACACTTGTTTGGGATTGTCAACCCATGATTAACCTTATTATCAATAGTTAGGATTTTATCTTGAATAAATAACTATAAAAATATGTTCACTTTAGGAGTGAGGTGATTGATCCAAATAAGTCTCTAGTATTCTATATCCTCATCCAAATCCAAAACCATAAGGTAACCTCATTTCACCAAAAAATCCCCACTATCATCTATAGGCCAAAGAATGAGATCCTATTTAGGAAATATGGGAATGTGAAAATTTTGAATTTTATCATTAAAGATTTGAATTTTGCTAAAGGATTTATATGTTATTATATTAAAGATGCATTATTTTCTAAGATCTAATGCCATCCACATAAGACCAATAATCTTTGACTTTTGTTCCCCAAAAGGATTTGAAAGTTAAGCTAGGATTGTTTTAGGGGGGCTTAACAACTAGAGGGGATTGGAATATATATGGGTCATCCCAGAACTCAACATTCTCCCTATTATAAACTTATCATATATTTCCTTTGTGTAGAATACTCCTACAACTAAATATGGCTTTCCAAAAGGTAGATCCATCTCTAGGTCCTTCCTCTTAGAGGAAATTATCCTTATTTCCACCTTCTAGATACTTGGCCTTAAAAATATGGGTCCAATGGTTATAATCATTCATGACTTTCCATCCCAATTTAGAATTGAGATATATATTCATTATTTTGGCCCCATAAATCTTGATCCCACCATTATCCTTAGGGAGACAAGATTTTTCCCAAGGAACAAGAGGGAATATGAATCTATCTTGAAAACCACTCCAAATAAAATTATGTTGGATTTATTCAAATTTTTATATAAATTTGCTAAGAATGTGAAATAAAGACATGAAGAACACCAAGATGCTTTGGATGGAGATTTTGAATAATTGGATTTTATCTACTTGAGTCAAAAAAATGGCCCTTCCATCCTAAAATTTTATTTTGGATTTTTTTTACCAGTAGGTTCTAGAAGTTTGACAACATTATGAAATTAAAGAGTAGTATCCCAAGATGTATAGAATTAAGGTTACTGATTTGATAGTCCATATTTATGGCAAACTTATTATTGAGTCCAACATGGTGTTTAGGAAAAATATCAAACTTTTGATAAAGTTTATGCATTGGTTTGAAACAAGATCTTAGTCCAAAATGATATTATTGAGAGTTTTGACTTTTGTAATAGTACATTCTCTATGAAGAAAAGTATCATCCATAAACTATTCATGGGTGATAGGAATAGTGTTTTAGGCCACTTTGATACCATTGATTATTATTTACACTCAAGATGCCTAAAGGCTTCTTCCCAAGGTTTCTGATAATAGGATGAAAAGGTAAGGGGAAAGAGGATCCATTTACTTTAGTCCTCTATTATCCAAGAAGAACCCTTTAGGGATTTTGTTGACAAGAATAGAAAAAATTTAGGTTTATATGAAACTATGAATGAGTCCTTTAAAAATGCAATTGAATCAAAATATTTCAATGACTTTATTCAATAAACTCCACAATACCCTATCATAAGATTAAGTCATATCCTTGTTTAAAAACATGCCTTGTCTTATGGAATTTGAGATAGATTTTAGGGCTTCATGGAAAATGATGATCCCATCATTAATTTACCTCTCAGATAAAAAAATCCATGTTTCTCTACAATAATCCTTTATAAAATAGGTTACATCCTTCTAACAAGGGTTTTTTAGCAGATCTTATATGAGGTAGATCATAGGTTGATTGGTCTAAATTCCTTCAGTTGGTTTACTCTAGTTTCTTGGGTATCAAGATAAGGAAAATATTATTCATTTATTTAAGGATAGACTCTAAAAAATTTGCACATCATGGAATCCACTTCAACATGTATGATGTCCTAAAACTATTGGAAAAATAATGGAGGAAATATGTCTAACTTAGGGACCTTATTTCATTCCATGGAAAAAACAACTTTGACCTCTTCCATAGAAGGGGGCTTAATAAGCTCATATTTCTCTAATTGGTAAATAATCTTGGTGATATTTTATAGTATCCTCTCTTCTATAGGTATGTCTTCTAAGCCATTTTCCTTTAGCAAGTTTTTGAAGTATTGAATGATCTATTCATTTATATCATCCTCCAGAATCAATTTATAGATTTTGTTTATATTCTTATTTATGGATGTTGAATGATGAAATAATTTGGTGTTTCTATCACCTTCCTTAATCTATAGGCATCTATATTTTAATTTCCACAAAGCTTCTTCTTTGGCTTCAAGGTTGTGATAATTATTGAGAATATATTTTTTCAAGGAAGCTATTTTCTCATTAGATCCATGAATAAAAGTGTACACTTCCAACTTCTACAGATCCTCTTTTAAGTTCTTCTTTTGGTTAAAAATATTTTCAAATAACTCTCTATTAAAAAAAATTATTTTCATCTTTAGGTGATTAAGTTTCTTAACTAGAATGAATATATCAAACCTCAAGAAGGGTTGTTTCCACCAATTCTCAATGGAGTCATGAAGATCAGGGTGGTGTATCCACATACTCTTGAATCTGAAAGGATGGTTTTGAATTATTTTTTGAATTTTAATTTATTGAATCATTTTCATTATTTTTACAATAAAAACATCATGGAATTATATAATATTTTATTTAAATTAAAGTAATCTATTCCAATTTGGCCATGATAAATTGTAATGCATTTTTCATAAAGTTTTTATTAATTTTTTTTATGCAATATTTTCTTACTTTTTAAATGATAGTAATAAATTTTGAATCACAAAATATAAGTTTGAGTAAAAGAAAATATCACAAGTAATGATCCATGTAATTTTTTTTGTGGTGAATTTATTGGGCATGCAAGTTTGTAACATTTATTGTATAGAAATCCCAACAAATAAATTATTATAAGAATTTAAACATGAAAATTTATGAAAATTATTTAAAATAGTTTACATAATATAGTGTACATATTAATTTTTATATACCATAAATGTAAAGGTCAGTAATAATTTATTTATAAATACTCAATGCAATCTATTCACTACCTACCTTATATCTATGACATCGTGTACAAGTAGCAACATTGAACACAATTCATAAAACAAATAATTATCTTCATATAAATCATCATTAAAAGTTTTTATGCTGATATAATTACATTTATCGTTAAGAATATTTTTCTTGTAAGATTAATCAACTAACAATTATTAAATTAATTGTATAGACTCCCACCATAATTCAAAACAAATTGTGGTGGTTTTACAATATTATAGGGTTTTTGAAACCATTTTAATAATCTCCATGGCTTAATTCACATTGTTCTTGGGAATATAAAAATTCAAAGTTATCATGTTCCAATGTTATTTTGAAGAAATGTTATCATTAAGTCTTCTATGTTTTTGGAAGTAGCTAATGCCCTTATATCAATTTTGAAAACATATAGACATTTGTGAAATAAATATGTTAAGTGTGATAGAAGGAAGAAATACTTTTTATTGAGCTCAATATTCTCTAGTATTTAAATATTATTTAGGGAGATTTATTTTTATGAACTGTATGAATTAAAACACCATTCAAGTCGAACATAATCAAAGTTAATCAGTTCAATTTGTAATATGCACATAAAATTTTGATTTAAATTTAGAGTTATTGTAAAAACAATATTTTAAAAATAATAAAACTATATTTTATAATTTTTAAAATGAATATTTTATTGTTCAATAATTTAAGTTCAAATTATTTAAACTATAACTTATTAATTTTTTTACTCAAAACAAAATAACATGTTACCCAAACAATTACTAAAAACACTTTGTTGATTCAATAATTATATATTAATATTTTTTTAAAAATTAAATTAATAATTAGTTATATTAATAAGATATTTTTTGAATAAATCCAAAAATAATTAGTTATATTAACACAATGAAATATAAAAACACTAGATTCAATTATAAATTTATTTGTAATAAAATGAACTTTATTACAATTTTCTTTAAAGTAAATAAACACAATCAAAATCGCTAATAGTTTGCTTAAATGTCTCTAAAATTCAATACATGTTTGTGTACAACCCCACATTCTCTAACCACACACATAAGTTTGTGAATATTTTATATCAGAATGTAGTGTGCCATAAAAATTCTAACTCGAAGGTAATCTAAAACAAATGGCATCTTATCTGCTTCAATCTAAACATGTCTTCTCATCTATAAACAATATATATTATGTTCTATATGAATATTTATATTTATTGAGAACTATTTATATTTTTTATATATATACTAGAATAATTTTTTTTTTTTAATCCAAAAAATCTATCAAATATATCGTAATGTAATATACCCCAACAAAAATTCAACATTTTATAGCTAGTCCAAATGACAAATGAAATAATTAACCACTCTTTAATATATATAAGTAAACCATAACCTAATATATAAATGTCTATTTTCAATCCTCAATATATCAAAACTAAATGTGTGGTAAAAAATATTTGTAAGATGAATCTTTTTTTTTTTAAAAAATAAACCAGGGGTAAAAACTTTATTCATTTACGAAAAAATTACAAAGACCATATCAGCCATTCCAGCAACCACACCAACCAAAACAAACTGGAAACAAAGAAACTAACGCTCAAACCTTCCCTTCCTTGACCAAAATTCACTCCAAATTATGTCTAATATCAACTGGCAGCTGAGCCTCCTCGACCACCGGCCTCCCTTCCGTTCCCTCTGAAGCCCATCTGGCCAAACAGTCCGCCGCTCTATTCCACTCCCATGGGACATGAGCAAAAATCACTGAATCCATAAGCCGACTAATTTCTAAAATCTACTGGACAATCAGGGATAACTGCCAGTTCACATCATGAATTTACTGCTCCTAAATCATACTAATCAAGACTAGTGAATTGGCTTCACAAATCACTTTACGCCAACCCATCTCATAAGCTCTCCTCAATGTTACCAAAATGGCCGATCCTTCCATTTTATTGACCGTCTATTCTCCCAAATGGACTACAAAAAGTAAAATGACCTCACACGAAGCATCTCTGGCAATTCCTCCTATACCTGTTGGACCCAGATTCCCTTTGGACGATCCGTCAGTGTTGATCTTCAAAAAGTCCCTCAGAGGAGGATGTCATGCCCCTCCTCTCTACACTTTCTGATACGTGCCCTCTCTCCTCCTCATACACACCGAGCTTGGAGAGAGCCTACTCATTCCCAACCTGTCCACCACCACTGCGTCACTTCTGTTCAAGGGCACTTCGACTTCACTCTTGGCCTCCACCGATTCTTGGATCATCCTATTGATTCTTCCCCATACCTGTGACGCTTCCAATCTGACACCATTGAATATTCTTCTATTTCTTTCAAGCCACACCTACCACAACAAGAAAATAGGACCCACGTACCACATGTCCTTCAGGAAGTGTGCAGCAGGGGTCGGCTGACTCAATTGTTGCCAGAAGTCAGCCAAAGAAGAGGCACAGACTGCTCTATAATTCCACACCGCCCACCAGGCATTCCAAATGCGTCTAGTAAAGTGGTAATTAAAGAAGATATGCATCAAAATCTCCTCCTCCACGCCACACAAAACACATCAGGATGGTCCAACAAAGCCTCTTTTGCATAAATTCTCCCAAGTCAGGTAGCGATTCCAAGCCAAAGTCCAAGCAAAACAATTGCATTTCGGCCACGAGAACTTACTCTAGGTTCGCTTCCACTAGGTGACCTCCCTATTTTCACCAAATTTTCTTACCACAAGCTCCTGGTATCTCACAGAAATAGTATATTTCCCTTTAAGATGAGGAAACCATGCCAGCTCATCAACCCCTCTGAGGGTGCAACAGTTGCGCCTGGCCAAAATCCCCCTCAACTCCTCACACTCCCACTCCATACCTCTAACCGACCAACCCTCCGGGCTCTTCCACCTGGCTTCCATGAGCTGATCCTGGCAGTGAAAGTGTTTGAAATCACTCACCTTAACCCACCCAACCTCACAAAATCTCTGAGAAAGAGCTTGAAGGTGAGGGTACTGCTGTGTTATAGGAGGAAAACCATCCCACGAATTGTGCCAAAATTGTGCTTCCATCCTACTTTTGTAAATCTAGAACATACCACTTTTGATTAAAGCCGCCCCCTTCTTAAGCATGTCCCAAATCACCGAGCCCATCCCCATCAAATAGTAACAAGGTATGTCCTACTGATCATTCCCAAAAAAGTACTTGTGTGCCAACACCTTGGCCCACATCCGATCCTGCTCAGTACACCATCTCCAGTACAACTTGGCCGCTAGGGCCGTACCAGCCAACATGGATTGTCTAAGGCCTAAACCCCCCAATCTCTTCAGGCTATAGATGACATCCCAGTGGATCAAACTCGATTTGGTCACGGAAAGGTTCCCCGCCCATAAGAACTATCTAGCCAGAGAGTCCAAATCCTGCACAAAGATAACTGGCGCCACCTATAGCATACACCTGTAGAGGGGGAGAGCCTGAACCACTGACTGAATCAATTGGACCCAGCCTATGAAGGATAGCCATCTATGGGTCTAATGATTCACCCTGGTATGAAATTTGTTCAAAATAACCTGCCAAGACTCCTTGGACTACCTCCCCGTGGAAACCGAAATACCAAGATACATAACCGGGAGGTTACCTATTTGAAACCTGAGAATCTTGGCCACTCTCCTCTGTATAGACAAAGGCGTATTGAAGAAGAATATGGATGATTTCTCCTCATTAATAGCCTATCCAGAAGCCATAAGATACTCATCCAGGCAACTGCAGATATTGCTAGTCTTGCTTATGGTGGCAGCTCCCATCATGGCCTCATCATCCATGAACTGAAGGTGTGAGAGAACAGGTAGTCCACCTCCCCATCTCCATCCCCTTATCTCCCCCACCCTCGTGTGCTCTTTGATCTGACGGCCAAGACCCTCAGCCAAAAGAAGAAATAAGTAGGGGGAAAGAGGGTCTCCCTGCCTCAAGCCCCTGGTAGCCCCAAACAACCTCGTGTGTTCCCCCTTCACCAAGACAGAGAACGAAGATGAGGTAACGCAGCTCATAACCCATTCTATCCACTCCCTCGTGAAGCCAAAGGCTTGCAACACTCTCTGAAGAAAGGACCACCGCACCCTATCATATGCCTTTGACATGTCAAATTTAATGAACATTGCCTTCTCCTTAGACTTCGACATCGAATGGACCGCCTCTGTAGCCAAGACAATACCATCCAAAATCTGCCTGCCTTCCACAAAGCCGCTCTGCTCCTCTGCCACCATCACTTTCAAGCACTTCTTCAGTCTTTTAGTAATCAGCTTCAAAAGAATTTTGTAAATAACATTACACAGTGAAATAGGCCAAAATTGGCTAAGGTTATTTGCCCCCTCCCCCTTCGAAATGAGTGCCAGGAAGGTAGAATTCAAAGCCCGCAACATCTGCTTATTAGCTTGTGACTCTTAAACCACCGCTAAAAAATCATCCTTAATAATCCCCCAGAATTCCTGGTAAAATTCAATTGGAAACCCATCCGGTCCAGGAGCCTTACCTTTCTTCATCAAGAAGACAATCCTCTTCAATTCTTCCATTGATATCAGGCTACCCAGCTTCTCCTTCATGTCATGGGACACAACTGAAGGAATACATGACAAGATCAAGTCCTCTGTGGCCTCATCCCATTGCCCATCCTCACGGAAGAGGGTGCTAAAATAATGTTCAGCCTCATTGCAAATATCACTAGTAGCTGAGATAACCTCACCTTGATCTGTAACAAGAGAAGTAAGCACATTACCATGGTGTCTGGCCTTGACCGAGTTGAAGAAGAAGGCTATATTCCTGTCTCCCTCTTGCAGCCACTCAATCCTTGCCTTCTGTTTCTAGAAAATTTCCTCTCTCAATTCCCATTTTCTAGAATCTTGACCGCCTTCCCTTCCTTTCTCAACAAGTCCTCTGTCAGCCCCTCTTCACGTATCAATCTAGTAACAACATTAAGCTCCTCCTGTGCTCTCTTATTTTCCTGGAAGATGTTGCCAAAACTCTACCTATTCCATCTCTGTAATTGGTATTTGACAAATTAGAGATGCTTAGCAAAAATGTGCATTATTGTCCCCGTCAAAGGCTGACCATCTCTCCACCACTCTGCAATATAGCCATATAAATTCTGATCCCATAGCCACATAATCTGAAATTTTAAGGGAGGCTTTTGATGCGTGACAGCCGAGGTGATATTCAACTTGATAGGCTAGTGGTCTGATCCCCGCTAATCCAAAATATTGAAGTTGAGCGCACACCTGCCTCCCACCCAGAAACATGACACTAAAAACCTGTCTATCTACTCCGCTATAAAAGTATTATCCAGCCTTTTGTTATTCCATTTGAAGCATCCATTACTTGGTTTGATGTCCACCAAATTAAGCTCTACCACCTTCTCATTAAGAAGAGAAGAAGACGGATCTAATCTGGTAATTCTGCCTCTTTTTTTTGATAGATCCATAATAGCATTAAAATCTCCAGCTAAGATCCAAGGCAAATAGGGAAATTCCTTGCGTACCAACTGAATGCTATTCCAAACAGATATCTTACCTTGCCAATTCGTGGGTGCATAAACATTCGATAGAAGCACATACTCCCCCATATCTACACACAAAGCAACCATAGATAACACCAACCTAAAGGCCATCCAGGTCACCGGTGTAACCTTCCTCGGATTCCAAAAACAAGCTAATCCGCCGGCAGCCCCCTACGCCCCAATGCACTGGCAAGCTCCTTGACCCCATATCCTTGGGGCAATACCCAACATGAACTCTACTGACACTTTGGTCTCTTGTAAGAAGAGAATTTTAGGGTGTTGACTTCTGATTAACTCCCGAATAGCTTTTTGTCTAGGGTCGCTATTCAAGCCCCTTACATTCCATGACACCGTAATCATTTCGACGGGGGCAAAAAGTGTGTATCCAAGGTCTTAACCGACCCTAATTCAACCAAATTCTCCCCAATCGCCTTAATTCACTCTATCTCCTTTCTTCTCCTAGCCTTCCCACCTTTATCTGAAGATCCTTTTTTGCTTTCTTTCTGAAGAATTCCCAAGCTGGAAGTAGCTTTCCTACGCTTCTCCTCCTCCTCTACCCCTGGTTGTGATGCCTCTCCTCTAGCCGCCCCACCTTGGTACCTTTCTTCTATCATTTCAGCCAAACTCTGCACTCTCCCTTGTCCCTCTACTTGCATTGGTAAGGGCACTTCTGCTGCATGCTCTGGTGGAATAGAAGCATCCTGAACCATGTTTTCTATTTCCTCCATTAGCACTACTCCACTACCAGATCTTGGGTTAATCTCCTGCTGCCCCAAATCTTCCAAGATTACAAATCTATTAAAAGAGTCATCCTCTTGCCTTTCCAAAAAGGTTCTCTTATAACCCTTATTCTTGCTCCTAGATTTTACCTGCATAAACCCCTATGTGTCCTTCCCCCCAACCCCTCCCGATTCTTTCCTTTTCTCCTCCACAACTGGCTTGTTCTTGGGAGGTGAGGAATCAGGCGGTCACTCCTCCACCTTGTTTTTCAGGCATCTTCTTACCAAGTGTCCATACTCATGACAAATATGGCATCTAAATGGCAAGGTCTCGTAGTCCAATTGCTGAACCCAAGAATACTCTCCTGCACACATATCAACCGCATCTGGCAAAGGTTTGCTTAAGTCAATCTCTATGCATATTCAGGCATATGTCATGATCTTCTTCCCCATATTTTGTGAGGAAGACCCCACCAATTTTCCTATTATTGAAGCTATCATCAGCAAAACATCCTCCCTACAGCATTCGATCGACATTCATGGGAGATGAACCCACATTAGAACCCTGTTTGACAACTCCTCAGTGGGGTTAAAACCAGCATGCCACGGTTTCAAGAAAAGACTAGCCTGATTATAGAAATATGGCCTTCCTTCAAACACATGATTCCTATCCTCCAAGTAGTTGAATGTAACCATGAAGAAGCTGTTCGCCAATAACACTAATTCCATTTCTCCTGCTGGCTCCCACATCCTGTGAGCCCAATTTTCCAAAAAAGGTAAGGAAACTTTCAAACCCAGGAATTTATAGTACAAGGAATGTTTCGTGTAGTATTCCACATCCTCTACTATCATGTCAAATGGAATCACCAATTTTAGCCTCTCATTGCAGCATTCCAAGCACCCATTAACTTTGGAAATTCTTGTCCCTCCAGCTGGATTAGAGCCCTGCACCCCAAAATTCTATTGTGACCCAACTGTCTCCTTCATTCTGGCATTCTACACTTGAGAGCACCTGCCCACTATCTCACTGAAACTTTTTTCCCTAATGGGACTCTTCGGTCCCTGCTGTTCCATCCTGGCTTCCAACCGAGCCTGTTCTCCCTCTTTTGTTGTTTGTCTTCACCCTACGCCCTCACCCCAGCCACCCCTGCGCACACTCCAAAGGAAAAAAAAATTGTTATTAGCTAGGGCACGGCTACCCTAGCTGAGCCATGAGCTTCTCCACGCGCTCAGGTTCACCATCCGTGGATGAGCACTTTAGTAATTAAATGAAAATTTCATTTGTAAGATGAATCTAAAAAATAAGGGTTCTTATATGTTAATTCAAAATTGATAATCCTTGTAACTCCAAACAAAAATCTTTCTACTCCCAACACCAATAATGTTTTTTATATGGAATGAAATATTAATTATGAGAGAAATAAATATTTTTTAATTTTGATGTAATAAGCTGAAATATCTTCTTATAAATATTTTATGTATATCTGTCAATCTTAAATAATGGATACATAAATAATCTTAACTATTTAATAGAACCTTTATGAATCATTGTAAATTAAAAGATAAAACCAATTTATAAAAAATTCATTCAAACACGTGCTAATGACATGATTATATTATATTCAAAATATATAAAATAATAATAGTTTTTAAAATATTCAACAAGAGTGTAGCTTACATATAATCAGACACAATAATAAATAACATAATATCAATTAAAAACTTTCTATAATCATAAATTTTGAATTGGATAATTAATTTTTAATTTAAGCATTATGACCTTAATTATTAATTGTACAATTAAAATAATCTACAAATAGACTGGGATGATTTGAAAAAATATTCACATCCTTGCCATGTCAATCAAGGCTACTTGTGTAAATAATGTCATCATCAGCCTTTTATCCTTTTTTAATTCTTTCCCTTAAGCGATTTTCATGGACACAATACAATTATCACTGGGAACACTTTTTTTTGTGATTCAACTACAATAGTGTTTCCTCCAATATGATAAAATTGAACATCCATCCAAATTTTATCTAAATTCTTAATACAATTTTTATGTTCTCTAATAAAGTGTTATACACCCCTAAAAATATAGGTTTCTTATCCACTTTCACTTGTAATATTTTTGGTATAATTTTTTCCTACGTAGTTCTATATTAGACAAAGTCTAGAATCAATTTTAAAATTATGTAGATGTAGTTCAGTTATAAAATGGGTTGCCATTCCTCTTACTCGATGGTGCTTATTGATTATTTGAAATTTTTATTTCTTTTTTGAATTACATTTAAGTACAGGTAACCCATATAAATCAAGAACAAGCAAGTAATTTTTTGGTACTATAAAAAATATTAATATTTAAGTTCACAAAGAATTAGAAATCTAACAATAAATAATTATATATTTAACCTTTAAAGTATAGTTTATATGAAATTCACATATATAAAAATAAAATTAATAGTAAAAATACAATGAATATTTGTCAAGTGTTAATTATTTATTAGTAGTAAATGATTTGGATAAAAATCTAGGGATTGATGTTAGTTACTCTAGTGGACACCAGTTGCATAGTATCTTGATGATCATCATGGTTTATAGTTGTGTAATCTCTATCTTCAATAGAGACTCTTGTTTTTTATAGGTTTGAATTTATGCTTATGTATATTTCTTCAATTATATACATATTTGTTTGTAATGATTCAATGAGTTCTAATTAAAAATATGCAACAATTTTTTTATTAATATTAATAAAAAATGTAAGACTATTTTATGAGATCCATTTTCATTTTACTTTGGAAACTTACATTGATTATCTATTAGATATTTGTAATAATGTTTTGACATCGTGCCATATTTTATATTCTAAACAATGCATATTACTAAATCTATTTTTAAATTTGTTACTGATTATAATACATTTGTCTTGCCATAAATAATAATAATAATAAGAGATGAGGTCCTATAGGATATGTTAGTCATATGCTTCCAAAATTGCATTGATCTCTCAAATTTTAATATCTTTGATTTGATATAAAAATCCCCATATCTATTGGGTACACAATATCCAAGGGATTTTTTTGTGACCATAGTGTTTATATGGTCATCCATTAATTAAAATTTTTATTTGTGCTATGAATACCATAAATCATATATAATCCCTAAAACCCACCTTCATCATCTATTTTCATTCATGTTTTTAAAAAAATACATGTAGATGTGAGAAATTTTTAAAACAAGTGAGATTCCACCCACTAGACCCAATGGAAGAGAGAAGATCGATAATATCACTTTCTATGATTTTTTTACAACATTGAAAATAATTTATAATAACAACTTCAGGACTAAATTAAGGGAGATGATGTTTAAATCCTATCAATGTTTTCATCAATTAAAATGGAAAATAAATTTCACATCTAAAATCATATATATATTTAACCTCACCAAGGTGTTATTTGTGAAATATGATATGTAAATTTATAGAAGTGTATTAGCATGCTTAGACATTATTGTTTCTTCATTCATTTTTTTAACTTTCTTTTCTTGTGTCAGAACTAGTTATTCTCTTAAGTTTTAATTTACAATCTCCAAATTCCTAATAAAGTTGACTAAGGTGGTTGTCATGAATACAAAAAATTTCCACAACATTATATGCGGTTCACTCTATCAATCAAGTTCTCAAGGCATTCACAACTTAAAATAATCTACAATTTTTTCCCTTGCAACTCTATATTTTTTTATTATTTTACAATAAATACTTAGAGTTTCTACTTTGATAATAGGTTCCATAGTCAATCTTAGCTAAAATTATCCACTTACTATTTTATATGTAAGTATGGATAGATCTTCCATAGACATTCCCCTTGTTCCTTTTTAAAAAAATAGTTAGATTGTCAAGAGAATTTGGATATAAACTTGGGTCATAATTCATTTTTGGAAAACATGAAAGCCCATCATTTTTAAATAGTTCAAAACTCAACACCCATTTTTCCTATATATTATCAAGTAAAAGGAGAAATGACAACTTATCATTCAGTTGTCTATTTTCTGCTTATCAAAATTATTTAATATTTATTTTTCAAAGGCCTGATTCATAACATGAAAATAATAGATTAAAAATATATCTCCTATTTATTAATTATATTCAATTACAATTATAATTAAACATCTTCCAACTTATTGCCTTTTCATGGCTGGTACCAGATTGCTATGGTCTTCTCTCTATAATTTAAGGTGACAATTCTTTATATGGTTGGTTAATAAATTTGGTGTGAACTCATACCTTATTAACCATATTCTATTGTTTGCAAATACTAATTATTTTATTTTTTGTAGCATTCACTAATAAAATATGAGCATGCCTACTAATGAGATGTGGGTGAGTTGGTAAAGTGATTTTGTTGCTTCAAGCACCACCCAAGTTTAAATCTCAATTTAGTATTGGAGGCTAGTTGTGTCTGATTATTGGTATTCATGGGTTGGTTATGACCGTTGATGATATTCTCAGGCCAATTATGGTCATTTTTTGGTATTTTTAGGTTGGTTATGGTTGTTGCTGGTAATTCTAGTACTTTTGATAGAAGATCACTTGGGGATCTAGGCCCCAATTATGTCCCAAATTGGTTGGAGATCTAGTCAAAAGTGAATAGGGTAAGGATCCCACCAAAACTAGTATCTATAAAAAAAATGAGCATACCCAAGTTTAATTCTATCATGCACAAATGAAAAACTATGATTTTATAGGATAGTTTTTTTTGTTTTGATAGTATGTTTCCAATCAATATATAAAAATTAATCTTTAGGTCATGAAAGTCTTGCTGAAATTTAATATTTATAATTTTATCAGTTATTTTTTAATTGGTAATAATATTATATCTATTTGAAGAGGCATAATGTCACATAACATTGAGTGAACTAATTGGTCAACACTATCTCTATCAAGATATTGGTACTGATATTTATAAGGTGTAAAGTAATGTACCTCAATTCTAATTATAAAAGAGTTTTCATATAATAATAAAAATTGAATCTTTTGAGTTGTCAAAGACTCACTATTTTTAGATTCTTTTTTAGCTTTGTTTTAAAATAGTCTTCTATCACATTGGCTATTTTAATTCAAAAAATTATGATATTGATGTATCTTTTTCTAAATTTAATAGCTTCAACCTCAAAAATGTAAAAAATTCACGTAAAATTTTATTTTATTAAATTACTTCTCCATATTCAAATATTGAGAAATTGATGATGTAAAAACATATAAATAAATTTTTTGAATACAATAATAATTTCATTACACATATTTTAAATAATTTCCACACCGTATGTATCAAATCTAAATAAGGGTCTATTTTCCATCCATAGGAATAACATGAATCCCTTTGGAATTTGGAAAAATGAACCATGCCACTTTTTATATACAAATCCACCTCCAAATCCATTTGAATGACTTGACATGAATGTTTAGATTTATTTATATAATCCACCTAAATAAAAATTAAATGTTCAAAACTACATTCACATTGAATACAATTTCAATGGCTTCAAATACCCTTGATATTGAATGAAGTAACTATAAGTAATTGTAGCAGTTATCCAAATAATAAATATCTATGAACCATTATTCATCTCTTTTCTCCCAGTCAATGGAGCCATATATGAATGTGATGTATGTATATGAATTATGTCTAATCAAATTCATTATTTCCTACATTATCAAACAATTATCAAAGTTAAAAGCAAGTAAATGATACACATTTTTCACTTGGTTAAATTAAAGTTGATCATAAAACTTATATATAACTTAAAAAATCCTATATATGTCTCTTATTTGAATGTCTATGATCATATACAATCATAATCTTAACAACAAGAAATATATCCTAAGATATACAAAGTGACATAAATCTAATATTTAATATATTAACAAGAAGCAATCACCTTATTGACATTAGTGAATTTGAGTGGGAGACCACCCACTCCAAAGATAAATATTGAAAGGATTGTATGAAAATTTGGATGAGAGATCTTGAAAATGAAAGTGATGCACTGTTTGGACTTTGTTTGATTAATTTTTAATGGGGCAACTGCCCATTCTATAAAATTACCATTTCATTTCAATTTCTCTCATATCCAATCACATTGGGTGGCCAAAAACTAATATGCATTGACATTTAATAAATGACACCAATCTAGATATTATTTTAACAACAAAAAATAACTCTTTATCATTGTTTTGGAGTGGGTAACCGACTTCAAATGAGAATCATTGAAAGGAATTTGTGAATATTTGGACTAGTAAGCTTGAAAATTTAAGTGGCATATTGTTTGAACTTTATATGATTATTTTTTATTTGGAGTGGGTGACTACCCATTTTATGAAAATACAATTTCATCGTAATGTCTCTCATCTCCAATCGTGGGTGACCTCACACTAATTTGCGATTATATGGATGAGTAAACTTGAAAACTCAAGTAACACACTATTTGGAATTTATTCAATTCATTTTATTAAATTGGGTAACCACCCATTATATATGAAAGTATCATTTCAGTTAAATGTCTCTCATCTCTAATCATGGTTGTCCTCACACTAATTTATAATCATTTTCACAAGTAGGCTTGAAAATGCATGTGACACATTGTCTGGACTTTATTTGAATCATTTTTATTTGAAGTGGGAAGCCACCCATTCTATGAAATTCCTATTTCATTGCAGTGTCTCTTATCTCCAATCATGGGTAACCTCAAACTAATATTAATTTATATGTATAAAATGACACTATCCTAGATATAGGAGTAGTTTAACCTAGTTACACATATATATTTAGCTATATATAAAGGTTTGAAATGCATTAGCTAGTTGAACCTATTATAATTAGAACCTATTTATAAAATTAGACATAGAGGTATGCCTCCAGGTGATGAGATACATGACCCTACAGGGTAAGTATACCTTAATATTTTCTTGTCATTTTATGTTATTAAACCACTTTCTAGATTATACCATTTTACCTACTAAGTCACTGGAATGCATAGCCCTTACCTACCAAGTTAATGATTCTAACCCCATTCTACATCAAGGGATTATACTATTGCTATTTAAGCATGGTCAAATTTTTCAATGGAGGGTGGTCCCTCCAAGGGGTTCCTCCACCGAGGAGGTCTCTCCAGAGGACTTCTCAGAGGAGGACCCCACCTTAGGGTTCTACCACACATATATTAATACTCCCCAAGCTAACCTATCTAAAACTTCTACTAAAGACCTTTAGATTAAGCTATTTGTTCTCAAGACCAAGCTGATATTTTTAGATGAGGACACCTCTATGGAGGCCATCAAGAAGGGAAATTTCCTTCTATCTGATGAGATAAAAAATAATGAATAGTTTGACAACTTTAACAATAGGGTGTAAAGGCCAGTTTGACCCTTAATAGCCTTATCCATGAGTGAAATGCCTTATATAAGTAAGCAAACTCAATTGTTCAGTCCTTTGTCCATTCTATTAAGCTAAACCAAACCCTTATTAAGGAGTCACTAAAGGTAATGAAGACCCCCTCACTTGGCATCCCCAACTTGATCCCAATCAATAAAACACCCCTGTAGGTAAAGGGATATATTAGGTTGTGCATGATCCTCTCAAGTGATGGTGCAGAAGGATGTGGTAATCGAATGAGGGAAAAAGTCTCCAAAATCAAATAGGGTGTTCTAGAGAAGATATCTAAAGAGATGGAAACATTAGAGGGCCTCCCTCCTGATCTTATATTCTATTATTTTATTTCTCTGCTTTTAGTACTCTATAGCTAGTTTTTATTATTCATCCTTGGTTGGCCTGTTACTTTTTTGTATAATACTTTTATGGTTCTTGGATATTTTTAAAACTAGGTTATTTACCTGATTAAATAAAAAAATAAAATTGGACATCAATATTCATTATTACTTATATTTAACATTTAAAAGTTAAATTACATAAAGAGGTCCAACTACTCCTATTTATATTTGTATAAATAAGTTCTACTTATAATAGTATAAAGAGGTCCAACTACTCTTATTTATATTTGTATAAATAAGTTCTACTTATAATAGGTTCAACTAGCTTATATATATATATATATATATATATATATATATATATAATCTCTTATATAATTATTTGTACATATAGCTAATAAATTTAGTTGATTCACAACTAATTAATTTAGCTGATTTGCAAATACATAGCAATACAAGTAATCTACCCTGCCTCTGACGTCAGTCTCTATGTTTTCCTACAAGTGATTATTTCTTTTTCCCGCGAGCTCATTTTGGACCGTCACCTCGTCCAATTCTCCATTGCTCTACCTAGATTGATTCAGCTTCCTCAGCTGATCACTATACATCACTTTTTCATTGAAAACAACATCATGGCTCCTAATTACCTTGTTAGTTCCTAGATTCCAAAATTTGAAACCAAAATCATCTGAGCCATAGCCAATAAACGTGCACCTCATAGACTTAGCATCAAGCTTCTTTCTATTTTCCTTATCTACGTACACAAAGGCTTCACAACCAAAAACTTTGAGATATGAGAGATCTACCTTTTTACTTGTCCATGCCTCTTCTGGAATTCCACCATCCAGAGCTGTAGAGGGTCCTCTGTTAATCAGGCACACTACGGTGTCAACAGCTTCTGCCCAAAACTCTAAGGGCAACCCAGCATGCAATCTCATACATCTTACACGCTCCATGATTGTTCTATTCATCCTTTCAGCAATTCCATTCTGCTGAGGTGTCCTTGGAACCATCCTTTACCTACGAATTCCATGCGTATAACAATACCAGTTGAACTTAAGGCTACAGAACTCACCACCATTATCAGATCTCAAGCACTTCAATCTTCTGCCTATTTCATTCTCAACCATAGCTTTCCAAATCTTAAAAGTCTCAAATACATCAGATTTCTTCTTAATATAGTAGATCCACACCTTTCTTGTAGCATCATCTATGAATGTAACATAGTACTGTGATCCTCTAATAGAAGCTACCTAAGCCGGTCCCCACACGTCTGTGTGAACAAGCTGCAACTTATGCCTTTTCTTAGTAGACCCAGTCTTGAGAAAACTAACCCTTTTCTATTTTCTAAATACACAATGCTCACAAAATTCTAGATCCATACTTTTCAAATCTGAAAGCTTACCTTTAGACTTAAGAATTGACATCCCCTTCTCACTCATGTGGCCAAGCCTTGAGTGCCACAATTTAGCATCCACATCTGAAGTAGATAATACAGAAGGAGAAATATTAGTAACACAATTACATAAATAGAGAGTACCTACTCTCTTACCTCTGGCCATAACAAGTGCACCCTTGGTCACCTTCCAAGATTCTGCTGTGAGAGTTACTGTACAACCCTCATCCCCTAACTTTCCTGTAGAAATCAAATTTATCTTCAAGCTAGGAACATGCATCACATCTCTCAACACCCATGTGTTGCCATTCTACATCTTTAGCTGCACTTTACCTTTGCCAATAATCTTACAAGGCTCACCATCCCCTAAATACACTATTCCAAAATCTCCATGGATATAGTCACTGAAATATTCTCTGTTAGGGGTAACATGGAAAGATGCACCAGAATCTAATACCCAAGATTCTATATTATTATGCAAAGAGAAAATTAGAGCATCTTGTGCAATACCTGCAACCTTTGCTTCTTCCTTTCCTTCGTGCTGATTGTCCTCCTTAGGCTTTGACCAGCAATCTCTGCTTATGTGCCCCATCTTTCCACAATTCCAACATTGTGGCCTCCTGCCATTTCTGAATTTGGATCTACCTCTCACCTTAGACTTAGATCTTGATCTCCTCTTGCTCTTCTCTTTTTGCCTTCCCCTGCTCTTGAGATTTAAAGTATTCCCTGATGTTTCTTCTGTGCTTTTCTTGCGAATTTCCTCATTCAAGATAACACTAACAACATCCTCTACTTTTAAAATATTCGAAGCAGATGCAGTATTAGAAACTGCCATTACCAAGCCATGCCAGCTTTCAGGAAAAGAACATAATATTAAAAGATATTTTATTTCATCATCAAACACAATATTGACTAAACTTAATTGATTAACAATTCCATGGAAGTCATTCAGGTGATTAGATACAGATCCACCTTCTTGCATATGCAAATTAAATAACTGCTTCATAAGATATACCTTATTAGAAGCTGAGGGTTTTTCATACAAATTTACTAAATTAGTCATTAACTCTACCATTTTTTTTGCCTGTGATAAATTAGATATCACAGTGGATGCCAGACTCAGTCTTATAGACCCCAGAGCCTTTCTATCAAGAACTTCCCATTCTTCATCCTCCATGTCTTTGGGCTTCTTTGCAATCCCACCTAATGGTAAGTAAAGATCTTTCTGATACAGATAGTCCTCTATCTGCATTCTCTAATGTTGATAGTTCTTTCCATTAAACTTCTCCATTCTCAGCTTACTTTCTTCTACCATTACTTCTCCCACTCAAATAGAAATCCCTGCAAAAACCCCTGTGAGCAACCTGTAATCAATACACACTACACAGATCTGAACCACCTGTTAGTGAACCTGAGCTCTGATACCACTTGTTGGGGATCAACCAACAATGATTACACTTGTGAAAGTAATAAACATAGAATTAAATCAAATAGATAAGTAACTAGAATGATAAATAGCAAAGAACAAGAGATACAAGAAACCACCCTGAAAACTTGTATTAAACTCTTTACAAAAGGAATACAATTGAAGAAACTTCTTTCTTCCACATCTCTCTCAGATGCACAAGATCTCTCTCTAGATCTCTATTCTTCAAGAGCTCTCTCTCTCAAGTACAATCAACTCTAACAACCTGGATTGATACAACTCTGTACTGTCCTTCAAACATTCACAATGTTCTACTCATACTCTAATAAGCTAAGAAGATCTTTCCTACATATAGAATTAGGAAACTTGAGCATGCACTTACAACCAACAGTTAAGCCTCTTGAATAAGGGCTCTAAAAACAATCTTGCTAATAATAGAAATGCGAACTTAAGACTAATACTTAAACTCATCATGAAAACACTCGGTTCTGTCCTTGGAAATAGCATTCTGGACGCACAGGTAACCGACGCCGGTTCCTCCCTGCTTACCTGTGACCATCGTCGACCGATCCTCTGCTGACGCCAGCGTTCCTTCAACTACTCCTGACTGACATCAATCTATCTTGACCGACACCAGTGACTGTGTAAACCTAAAACTTATCAAATGCGCTCATATGTGAAGCTTTTAGGCTCCACACCTTAACAATCTCCCACTTGGAGATAAACACCTGCACCAGTACCTGTACAGCAACATCTTCTAGATCCTCCATCTTCAACTTAATCATGAAGACCAACAGAAGTTGAATGAAGATTCAACTTCTCCTTTGTAACCGGTTTGGTTAACATATCAATAGGATTCCTATCTGTATGGATCTTCTCCAGCTTCAACTCACCATCTTCCAATACCTGCCGTATGAAGTAATACCTTAGTTGTATGTGCTTGGTTCTTGAATGAAAGGCTGAATTCTTAGCCAAATGGATTGCACTCTGACTGTCACTATACAATCTATAACTCCCATGCTCCCTTCCAAGCTCTTTCATGAACCATGTCATCCATATCATCTCTTTGCTAGCTTCTGTGGCTGCAATATACTCTGCTTATGTATTTGGTTATTAATTTTTTTTCAACTAAAGGAAAGAGTGAGGGGCAAAGGGAAACAAATGCATGGCATGATATTCAAAACAACTAGAGCAAGGAAATGAATAGAGACAAGTGATTGCACTCAAAATAAGAGCAAGGGCACAAGATTGATAATATCATCTAGGGCATGAGATCCATATTAGTATCAAACAAGACGTAACACTAATAATAGAAACCAAGGAATGATATTCAAAGTTATAATAATGATGGGGAATAACTGTAATTAGGTTTAATATAGTCTATTCAATATATGCAACTATTTTCAGCATTGGTCTTTCATTTGAGAAGAAGTTCTACTGATTGAATCAGGTATTTATTATTTTTAACCATCATTTCCAATTGTATATTTTCTATATACTCTATTACTACATTTTTACAAATGTAACTATATTATTTATTCTATTATAACCATTTTATTAAAAATTTAAGCAAACATTTTGCTCAATGTATGAATACTAATAACAAATTTACAAGAAATAATTTTAACTTTTTTCTACTACATATTAATTTATATTATCAATTTAAATTATTTTATTATATAGAAGAGTACCTGTACTCTGTAAAAATATGATTTTTTGAATATTTTCTTGCTTTCTTAGAGTTTGTTTGATAGTATGAAATAACAATTTTACTTGAAAAACTTAAATATTATATGTTGCAGAAGATTGTTTGAAATATACAATTATTAATATATGTTTTTGTTGATGTTTATGTATTCCCCATTTAAATGAATTTTATATATAAATAATTCAAACAATAATTATTTTTAACTACCACTAATAATATTTATATGATTTGAAAATATTTACCTTTTTTATTTGTTGAATATCATGTAAACCTTTTAAATATGACATGAAATATTTACGTTAAGAGAATTCCTAGAATGAATTTAAGTTTGAGAACCATTACTTGATAATATATCTAAGTTTTGTATTCAAAATGAATCCCAGCATGTGTATTCAATGTGTCACTTACATGTTCATAGAGTGTGAGACCAACCGTTGTAGATGACAACTATTGAGTGTAGAAAATTAATGTCATGTTTTCTAGTCCTAATATTTGTACAAAACACATTCCATGTTTTTATTAGATTGAGAAGAAACTCACTCTAAGTCAACGAGAACCATTTTTTTATTATATCTAGATTTTATAATCTAATGTAATCCAAGCAAGTTCAAATAATGTGTCACTTAAATTTTCATAGTGTGGCCAACCATTGTCGCTGAGAACCATTGCATTGTATATAAAAAATCTCAAGTTTTCTATACTTCCTAATATTTAAATAAAATCCATTGCATGATTATTTTTTAGAGTGGGAAACTACCCACTATAAGAATGAGAACCAAGTTTGACTTGGAAAAAAATAATGTCAGATTTTATAGTGCTAATATTTACACAAAATCCATACCATACTTATAAATTATTATAGTGGGTGACTAGTGATAATATTTGCACAAAATATATTCCATGATTATTTCTTAGAGTGGGAGGTTTCCCACTCTAAGAATGATAACCATTGATTCATGTTATATCTAGGTTTTTAAATTAAAATTAATCCAATCATGATAAGTATAAAAATTGTTCACCTACGTGTTTATTTCTGAATATTTGTATAAAATTCATTCCATGCTTCTTTCATAGAGTGGGTGGACACCCACTTTAAGAATGAAAAATGTTATTTGTTGTTAAAAATAGGTTTTTCAATCAAAATTAATCATCCACTCTAAGTATGAGAACTAAAATTTCTTGTTATAACTAAATCAAATTTGAATGCATCTAAGTGAAAAAAAACAATGTCATGATTTTTTATCATAATATTTGCACACAATCCATTCCATGATTCAATCTCAATGAGAATATACACTTGATCTTAATATTTACACAAATTCCATATGATAAAGTTCCTAGATGAAGTGGGTGGCCATCCACTCTTAATAAATAAATTATGAATTCATTTTGAATGACTTATTTTCACTAGTATACCTCTAATGAATCTAACAAGCACATATTTGCATGTATTGATTCTCATTTGAAGTGGGATGTTACCTACTATGTTGAGCCCCATAGCACCCAATATATCTACTAGAATATATGGTTTCCTAGGTATATTATAGACTCCATAGCTCACCCACTCTTAATATTTGTACAAATTCCATCCTGATAAGGTTCATAGATGGAGTTAGTGGCCACCCACTCATAATATATATTTTTGAGAAATTATGACTTCATTTCCAATGACTTATTTGCACTATTATACCTCTAATGAATCTAACTATAAGTTATTTTCACATAATTATTCTCATTTAAAGGGGATGGCCACCCACTTTATCAAACTTCATCACATCCTAGATAGATAACAAACTTTATGTCCGCCTAGGTAATTACCAAGATCCTTAGCCACCAATGGAGTAGGAATACTTGAGTGGACATGGGTGTCAATAGCTTCCTAGGTGTATATAGATCCCAATAGTTATTGAGATGGTCATGGAGTTTGAAAACCTAGATAACTAATAGACTTCATATCCACTCAGTTATCCACCAAACTATGTGGCTACCAAGGTAGCTATTGAGCTCCATGACTAGGTCTGAAACTGGTTGCAAAAGCTACCAACTGACATAGAAGTCATGAATCCTGGTACTTTATTGAGGGGCTATGGAGTCTGGTAATTATCTAGGATGCCAGACTCTATAGACACCTAGGTATCTATTGGGCTTCATGGTCATCTAATTAGTTAGACTCCTTATGCATACTTTCATTTATATCTTTACTAGGTTTAAATTTGATTGTGTCTCTTTGCTTCTACATATACTTGAGGGCATTTAAATATGCCATTATTCTATGGCTCTATGACGATTCCTTTTATTATATGTATGCTTTGGACATGTGCCTATGTCCTTGTATGTAATTCTTGATCATTTATGTGGACATTTGAAAATGAACTTCCATATGGCTCTAAACCATCCTTTCTTGATCTTTGTGTATATGGACATTTAAACATGTCCTTGTATGTGGCCTTTTCTTACAATTAGTGACATGTACACATGTCCCTTATATTGTGGCCCCTTGGCCTAATTTCTATGCCTTATGTGTTTATATGCATTCTTGTATGTATGCATCATGTCCATGACACTTATCTCTTGTTTGTTAAATTCACATCCAGTTTGTGATTCCATGAGGAACCTCTTGCATCTCCCCTTCCTCTTTAGGTGCCTTGATAGACATCATTCCCTATCCCCTAGGTAGTTTACTCAAATTATTTTCATATTTATTGTTCATATACATGCTTACATTGTTATATCTATCTTAACAACATTGTGAATGCTAGATATAACATACATCATATATTACCAACTTATGCCCAAACTATTTTACATTTTGATGCCATGTATACACATTATTGGTTTATCACATAGATATCATATGCTTTCATTCTAAAATACATGATGCATATATTTTATTTTAAGGATAGTTATATCAAAGGTTCAAGAACTCCCCTCAAAATAGGGGCATTCATAGGGGTTTTTCATAAAGATCAGGTCATCCTAATGCACTCAAAACATAATTTTTAGCACATAGATAGATTCTAGAGCTTAGATTTAGGAAAATACATTAAAACATAGTCACATACAGATCAGTCTCAATTTCCCTTATAGAAAACACACTTTGTCAATAGCAAGTATAGTGTTTTATATCACAATGCATTATTATAAAGTGGACTGCACTACTATCTAGTAACCTCAAACATAGAAAACCATAGAATTACTAGAAAGGTACAATAGTTACAATTTAAATTTACATAGTCTCAATCACATATTATCAAACAAGTTCAATTTATACTCAATTTTTACACATATTACACATGTTGTCTTAGATTGGGGGTAGTATGTGTGATAAGATCACTCTCATTTTAATTTTATATATGTGCAAGCACAAATTACTATGACTCAATCCAGAATCCTTATACACATATATCAGAGTTGGGGTATATGTGTGACACATCATTCCCATATATTCAATTTGGCACCAATTATCTCAGATGGAATGACAAATCCATGTCATTCTCCATGTCGTATACTCTAGACACCATACACACCAATTTTACACCAATACCACACCATATTGATGACTCATTCTATCTCTAGTAGTTGGCATTCCCAAGTGGACTAGAGTTGTTTTACATTCCTGAGTGGCCAAGAATCATTTTCAAATTTTAGATTTTTCATGTGTCCCAAATCCATCTTACACATTTTTAATTTCATCACATATGTTTAGTATCAAATGCATCTAATACACATGGGTAGGCAATGATTGAGTCATAACTTACTTGGGTTCTTGAGCCACCTACATAAGAGGTTTGGAAAATCCATCAATCTAATCTAATTTATTCACAAATTATGATTCACTGAGTAGGGGTGGGCAATGATGAAGTCAAGGCCATCTTGATTTCTTAAGCCACCCACACATGGGTATCAATCCATCATCCCAGTCTAATTTATTCACCATTTGGTCAATGTATACACACACAAGATGTCACCAAGATTTAACATTGGTTCACATACATGGTGAGGTGTATTTATTTATTTCCTCTCTCTCATATATTTACTTAGTTTTGTAGTATTTATTTTTTCATTTTTATTAAGGTTTGATTCATGCATGTTTCATTCATTGGACATGCAATGGATCATAGTTCATAGACTTAGATCCACATTCATATGCTTCACCTCTTAGGCAAGTCCAAGTATGTCTCCCTTTCCTTTATCCTAGTCATTTCACTTTGTTGCATTTATAAAATAAATGGGGCAAATGTAGTCATCTAAAATTTCATTTTAGTGTAATTAGTGTCACTTAATACTACCCTATCCTTAGATTAACCTTATACCTAGCTTAGGCCTTTTTTATCCTTTTCTAGATTATATATGCATTCAATCCATGTCCAGATATACCAAAATCCACATCATACCATCTCTTAAGCACCTAATATCCTTTCTCAATAATTTTAACCACTTGTATAATAGCATGGCCCTTTGGTATATATCGCATGATACTATTGGAAAATGGGTAGTGTTATTGACCCCTTGCTCTCAACACTCCCAATGGATATCTTTCTATCTCTTGAAGCATATTAGGATTGGCCTACACTCATATTATGTATCGATCAGCACCATAGCACTATATAAAGACCACATCTATTAATTTATTTGCAAGATGGAAAAATAAATGTAAATCTTCATGAATAAACTTAAAAATTATTTTTCAAATCAAGATCATTGATCGCTATTCTTCCCTACTTATGCATACACCCATCTACAACAACCTAGAGCTCAAATTAATCAAGTTTCCAATCGCAATACACACTTAAAGCACTCAAATAAGCATTCATACTAGCATTCAATTGCACCTGCACTAACACTTAGATTGGAAGAAATACATTGAGATTGATCCCCTTTTTAGTTATTGGTATGTATGCAATACTCGACACATGGGGTAGTGAGGTTACATCCAACCTACCCCAATAACATCACTCTAATTCTAATTATGTTCCTCAAAACCCTAACAATCATGGAGGTATAAGGTTTCACATTGAAATAGGTCAAAATAGGGAACAGACAATGACTTAAGACTTAGTCACATAGACACATGCTTCTCAGAATAAGGTGATCTTTATAAAAAATCATTGTTCCATCTGCTCAGTGTCATAAGCAATGAACATGAGGACACTAGAATAGTGAAATATTAACAAGAGGACTATGCTACTATCTGAAAGTGACTCTAATGGCTATTTCTTGTTTACAACACCCTGTACTATTCCTACACCAATTTCTAAGCTACCACTTATCTATCTCAGTCATTTTTCTACTTAATTATCTCCTTTGTACTTTATTGCTATTTATAGGCTAAGTAAACTAGTCAATTATTATAAAAATTAGTGGTTTTTGATATATATATATATATATATATATATATATATATATTCCATGATTTATATTCCAACTCTTTTATCTACTTAGGGTTTTACATTAATTCCCAAAATATTTAAATCTCTTGTATAGGGTTAGGTCTCTAGTTCAAAAAACCCTACTTTACCAATAATAAAAAATAGCATTGGGAATTTTTGAAATTATTATCCCTAAGATTATCAATTGTGATCATAAGAATTTGACAATAGAGAGGAGTTTAGAACAAGTGTTAGTTTCACAAAATAATGAAATCAACACACTAACATGATAACATCTCTAAGCCTAGATCTTATGGGGATCTTAGTGAAAAAATACATATGAAATCACAACTAAAATGTAAAAAATGAAAAAATCCCTTACCTTCCTTGATATCTCCAAGTGATTTGTTCATGGCTTGATCGACTTGTGCTCAAAGTGTTTTTGGCAATGGATTTTGGCTATCTCTTTCTCTCCTTGGCACCATGTTTGGCTTGTGGATTATGTTTTATTGATGGATTATCTTATGATTTTAGCATTATAACACTATTAATTTTAATATTGCTACAAAAATTGCATTATAACTTTACTCTATCCAAGATCTCTAAATGAAAAGGCAAATGCTTATATTTATAGGCTTAGAAACTAACCCCAACTCAAGGTGAGTTAAGGTGTAGTTTAAACATGGAATGGGTTCAAACCTAACATTAGTGAGTTAATTAACCCTAGTAGAGTTAAAAGGTGTCAAAATATCATGATTTTCAATGAATAGGCATGGGTGGGATATTTTGAGATATTTGTAAAGGCTTGACAACTCACAAAAGGTAATCATGAAAACCTATGATATTCTTGATTCTTGAATTTATTTTTTTAGAATTCATTAATTGCTCATGGAAAATTAAATTAGTCATTTTAATTATTTTTTATTAGGTTTTTAGCACTTCCAAATTTTGATTTAATTTCATGTGTGCGCTTACCCCATTTAATAGGTTTATAGGCCAAATTGCATGGTATGGTGTCGCATGATAACTAGAGATGAATTCATGAGAGTTTTTTGTTGCTTACAATAGGATTTCCAAATTAGGGATGTCTTAATTAGGTTTTGATCTATGACAAATGATTCATAAGAAAATTTGGGATGTTTAGTGAATCTTAGGCTTAATTTGCAATGGTTGGTAAGATTTGGTTTGAAGTCTGTTTGAAGTTATTGGTGGCCAATTTTAGGTGTCTACAGAAACTATATCACATATTTCAAGTGTGATTAATTATTTTAATAAGGATAACATCCCTTTTGGGAATCATATCATAATGATACATTGAAATCATATCATAGTTGACATAAACACCTCAAAATTCACATATATCCATATTGGATATAAACTAATTATTTAATAAACCCAAATATGAATGTTGTTTGACGAAGTAGAGGTGTTATTTAGAGGTGAGACATTATTATATTAGTTAGTGTATAATTCATTTTCACTAAGCTTTGTAACATCATCTAAACCATATCATAATTATCAACATTCAAGTTGATGGTATACAAATATTTATCATATATCATCATTTAAAGTTTTATAATGTCATAATGTAAAATACATGATATTCAAATCTTTAAATATAAAATTGATATCATCATTTAAATTGTATCATAATGTATTTCAAGATAATGATCTTGTCATTCATGCTAGTAAAGTATATGATAATGGACTTTAAGTTAATGAGTAAATAATGATTTTGAGGGCCTATGCACATGTAAGAATATTTTAATTTAATTATAATTAAGTTAGATTATGTCAGTCATGCCATGGATTATTAACTAAATCTATAATATATCTTTTCATTGAGTTTTTTATTTTATAGACAATTGAGTGAGCCCAACATATATTTTCATAGATCTTACTATAATTATGAATGTTCACAAATATAGTTTTCTCTTCCTATTTATAAACTAGAAAAATAATAATCAAATATCTTATTGTATTTAAGTGGGAAGTGAAACATAACTATGATTTTATTTAAAAATCAATTATAGGCATCACGTACAACAAAAAAATCATAATTTTATTTCTTATGGGGATATCTACCATTCATATCAACCATCTCATTCAGTTCATTGATTTAGTATGAAGTTTTGAATCATTGGTTCTTAAATATTATTTAGATATGAAAAAACAACAAAATTAGAGTCATAACATTGATCAATTTATTACAAGGGAGAGTCCTTCACATGGGCTTATGCTCTACCTGATCTTGTTATGATAAGAGTAAGTTTTATAATTTTTGAAGTTTTCATACTCTAAGAGTTACCTTGGTATCCATGAATTCCAATAGATGTTTAGGTATCCATGGAGTTTTAAATTTATTTGAGTACCAATAAATTAATTTGAATCTAAATATGTCTACTTTTCTACCTATCAGTTTTGGTTACCTAGGCATTTGTCAGGCTCTATGACTACCCAAGCAACTATCAAGCTTTGTAACTACCTAAGAAGATTTTCTAAAATGAATGATCTATGGAAATAGATGTTCATCCACTTCTAAGGCATTTATAGAACTTGACATATCCCTTGGCATCCATAGAGGCTAAAAACTACTTAGTAAGCTATAGATCCTAACTACTTCTTAAAAAGCTACATATCTCAATCGATACTAGGTAACCATAGAGATCAATAGTTATCAAGATTTGTGGCTACCTAAGTAGCTATTTTGATCCATAACTACTTAAGTAAATGTTGGGTTTTATGACTTCATAGGTAGATATTAGCCTATGTGGATTCCATAGTATTTGATAGACATATATTTCCATATATCATTCATTTTATTTGGTAATATCTACCATTTATATCAATAATTTCATAAAGTTAATGGATTTAGTATGAAATTTTAAATTTTTGAATCTTAAATCTTATTTTGACATTGTGACATAAATTAAAAATAAAAAATATTTATCATTGAATTAGTCATCATGGGAGGATACCTTTTTAGGAATGAACTTGAAAATATAAGTCCATCAGTTAATAAGATACTAGTTTAGAGGATTCTATTGGAAGGAGATCTTACAAATCTCATAGAGATAATTAAGGGTTATGCACCTCACATTTCTATTTAATTCACACAAAGATGGAAATGCTGCATGGTGAAAATATGGGGTTTGTCTATTATGGTTTAAATTAATTCATTGCTCATTTTATTGAGATGAGTATGGAAGGGATAAAGTTATACAAATCAGCTTCGGATATAAAATGGGAAAGGATATGTTTATTGAGGACAATGAAAATATCATAAAATTTCAAGGTTGTTATCTTCATGATTCTTTTCATGTTCCCTATAATGAGGTGGTGAGATAGGTTATGAAGTATATCACTTTGGAAGATCACTATAAGGTAGTGTACACTTACCATTTTACCTTTCTTAATAACTTTTAGAATAAAATTTATATTAACATTCTATTTTACCTGATGATGTCATTGAATAGATATATTATCCACATGCAGATTTTTAAAATGGCCATACCTATACACCAAGGTTTAATATATATTTTGTTTAAACATTCCAAGGATTTCAATATTGTCCCTTATCTAAAGTTAAGGCTTGTGGAGAATGATAATAAATAAGTTTCTATGAAATAAGGTTCTATGTAAGAGTGGTAATATTTGTAATAAGTCTAAAACTATCACTATAAGGTACCAAGTGTCAGGGCTATTCCACCTCAACAAGCTAAAAGACCCCCTATTTCCATTGAGTAAAATCTTAAGAAGGAAGAGGAATTTGTTTGTCTTTTTATTAGAAGATAGGGAATAACAATAATGATATTAAACTAGTGGAATTCTAAAGGATCATATCTTAGGTGGGAAAGAGGTAAAAAGGAAAGAATTAATATCTAGGAAACTATTCATCTTAATGGGAAGAAACATGTTTTCAATCCCCTAATGTTGATAATCATGAAAATTTCAATTCTTTAGTGATTGATGTTGATATCCACAATGGCATTCTGAAGTGGTTGATTAAGGAGAATGAGATTATATAAGACTCCATCTAGAAAATATATATGAAATGCAGTGAGAGTTTGAATATAGATGATGTAGTCATGAAAATGAAGCAACTGGATGATAAATTCAAAAAACTATATAAATAGAACTATAAAATTAAGGATGGCATTTATGTTATGGTTTAGTCTAGTAGGGTGACTATTAATAACTATGTGTTGAAAGAAGTGGTTAAAGTGAGGAAGGATGACTAGATTAGTGTGAGAATGAGAAATATGTTGAATGGTAATAAGAAGAGTAATTTTATTGATGTGCAAGTAATTAGCCTAGAATAAATAGATAATCTACTTTAAAAATGACTTAGGATTTGAATTTGGCCTTGTAAAGTCTCAATTGTTCCATAAACTAGGTGGATATTCCATACTAAGTTTCACCAACACTAACCCTTTCAAGACAAAGTGTTTACCTCAAGTTATATGCCATAAAAAACACCTAAATTTTTGTTTTAATATGTATTCCAACTCTAATTATTTTCATATATAGCATATAACATAATACCAATATGAGCTAAGAAATAATGAGAAACTAAGAACCAAGAATCAAACTTGTAAAAATGATGTGAATCCAATTTCCCTTCATCTCATTGATAACTAACTCTAGTACCAATTTAGTAATATCAAATCCTAACAACTCCTTGATTTCTTATATTAATGTTTGCATGTTAAATTTATTTAAAATAATCATGATTGTGATTTACAACTGAACTAAAAGTGTTGCATATGGAAAGGAATATAAAAGAATTGAAATTAGAGTAAGGAACTAGAAAAATAGAATTAAAAGAGACACCTTATTACCCTAGGAAAAGTCTAATCTGATAAAACTTCAAAAAAATTAGGGATCTCCTCCTTGTTTCACTATTTCAACATGCATATGCAAGCTTGTTACCTTCTTCAGGCCTTCTTAAACATACTTCATATTTCACTATACTCAAAAACTCATATGTTATGCAATGTATTCCCTTGTTCTTTCCTTTCCATGCTCTAATTTATAAAATGCATATAATAAATAAGATTACTTGATAATAATCTATACCATTTCTTACAAAGACACTCTCCATACATATATATACAACTTAGGCACCAAAGGGAGCCCAAAATATTCAAAAGATGAAGAGGAAGAGTTTGTAACCATTTCCATTCTCTTCATAGTGATAGAACCACCAAAGTATACTAAAGGTGGTTATGGAACCACCATAGGTCAATTATGTAATCGCTAGTGAGCTTAAAAAACCATCGATGTAGTTTCATCACTGGACAAAATACACCATCTTACAAAGGCCATAACTTCCATGTAAGAGCTCAGATTTGCATACTAGTTGTTTTGAAATTGCATATATTTTTTAGAGGAACACAAATATATAATTAAATATTAATTTTGATGAAATATTCATAATATTTTATCCTTTTTACCATAACCTATCCATTTTAGGTTTTAGAGTGTCACAACTTCTTCTTGACCTTACTCAATGGTTATAACTAACAAAGATCAATAGAAAGAGTTTTTGAAGTTACAATATCATATAAAGAGAATATATAATAAGTTAACCCATGTGTGTAACATTATTGATCAAATTTTTTTTATCATACTTCTCCAATTTTAAGGCTTTTAAGTCCCAAAAATCTTAGGATCTCATATTCTTAGAAACATCTTCCTCCCCTTCTTTGAATGACTTTTCGATTTGCTTAGAAATTACACTTTTAAATCAGTTCCCAACTCTCTTGATATCCCAATATTGATGCTCTTCCCTTCATATATAGTATAAAAAATTTTCCCTCTCTTCTTGGCCAATAGGAGCAAGGATCACCATAGAAGCTACAAAAGACCTTCTTTGTCCCATGTGGAAGGATCAAAACAATGTCAATTTTCAAAAGAAAAAGAACAACATACCCAATTTGGAAAAAAATCTTTATTAGCTTCCTATTTTCACCTTTGGATGATTTTCTTCTTTGGAACAGTATTTTCACATCCTTTAAATGGTTATTCCATCAAATACTCTTGGATAAAACCATCACTTTACATAGTTGCAAGAGGTCTGCATCATCCCAACAACAACAATAGTGGTAATTTTAACCCACCTTATGTTCAATCAATTAGGTCTCTCTCCTCTATCACTTTTATATATAGATAGAGGAACATATGCATAATGGTCACACCATAATCACCTCAATATAACATGAACAAAACTAGCACAATTTTTAAAAAGTGTTAGTGTACCTTTTACAATGAAAAAGATAACCTACTCTAATACCAATTTGATCCATAAACTAAGTGTATATTCCACACTAAGTTTCACCAACATGAACCCTTTAAAGGTAAGGTGTTTCCCTCAATTCATATTCCATATAAAACACCTAAAATTCTATTTAATATGTATTCCATCAATAATCACTATCATTTATAGCATATAAAATAATATCAATATGAGCTAAGAAATAATGAGAAATTAGAACCAAGACCCAAACTCATAAAATCAATGTGAATCCAATTTACCTTCATTTCACTAATAACTAGATCTGGTACCAATTTGATATTATAGACTCCTAACAAGTCCTTGATTTCTTATATAATTATTTGCATGTTAAATTACTTAAAATGCAATCATGAATGTGATTTACAATTGAACTAAAAGTGTTTCATAAGGAAAGAAATAAAAGAGCATTAAAAGTAGTAAAGGAACTAGAAAAAATTATTGAAAGAGACACTATATTACCTTGAATAAACTCTAATTTGAGAAAAATCCAACAAAAGTGAGGGATCTCCTCCTTATTCCACTATCTCATTGCACACATACATTCTTACTACCTACTTGAGGCCTTCTTGAACATACTTTATATTTCATTGTGCTCAAACATTCATGTGCTTTGAAAATTCCTTACTTTTTATTTCCTTTCCACACTCCAATTTATAAACCACATAAAATCAATAATATTACTTGTTAATAATCTCACTCATTGCTTAAAAAGACTCTCCATACATATATATACAACTTAGACACCAAAAAGAGCCCAAAATATGAAGATGAATAATTTGTAACCATTTCCTATACCATTATTTTCATAGTGATAGAACCATAAAAATTTATAGGGGTGGTTATGGAACATCCATAAGGAGGTTATGTAATTGCCAATGAGCTTATAGAACTATCAGGGTGGTTTCATCACTAGGAAAAATGTATAATCTCGTAAATTTAGGATATAAATGGATTGGGCTATATAAATATTTTCTTGCATCTAATTCAATATTGTATAATTTATTATATTTTTAAAAAATGATATAATTTCCTATTTATATAATTATTTTCTTGTTTTGGAGACCACAGCTACCAAGTAAATGTTAGTCTCTATAATTTTCCAATTAACTACTAAGATATGCAATTACCTAGATAGTTGAAAACTCCATGAGTTATCTAAGTAGTGAATAGACTTTTTGGCTACTTAGGAAATTGATGGACTTTGTAGGAGCCAATATAGTTGATAGAATTTTTGACCAACTAGGTATCCAATGGGCTCCATAATTAATGTCTATAGTACTAGTTAAAATTTAAATACCTAATGTAAACCATAATCGGTGTCAAAAAATTACTCTTATTCATATTAATTTATGTCTATTTATTTTTTAGATTTAAACATTGCTTTTTTATTCATCCTCAAAAGTCATTCATCCTCCAATCTAAACATGTTTTTATTGATCTAATTTTTGGAATATTGAAAAAAATATAGAGATCTTCCATCTTGATACATCCCTTTAATTCCTTCTTCATGACTATCCATATTGAAATTCTCAAAGACATAAACTGATCAGGTATAATTAGGATTAAAATATATGAGATTCTAAATATATTATAGAAATTTGATAAGAAATTTAATATCATAGTGGAACATTTTATTTATATCTATATTTTCACCTATTAAACTCTATTTTCATAATTCCTTAAAATATAATATTAAAGGGCCAATGCTTAATATCATAATTTATAAAGATGATGTCAAGTTCTATGGGTGCCTAGGTAGATTTTAGGCTCCTTGATTTGCTTCACTCTCATTTGAATTTGTTAGTCATAGTTTTTTTTAGTTTCCTTGGTAGTTGTGGATCTTATTATTTATCTACACTTTCAAACCCTATAACCACCCATGTCGTCGATGGGTTCTATAGTCATTAATGTTACCAATTGTAAAACATGACATAAGTCATCGAAAGATTTTAACTTCTTAAAAATAATGTACTCATGTAATGGATCAAACAAACTTTGTTTGAATATGTCTTTCAACTCCTTATCTATCATGGGATTGGTCATTTTATCTAGCATTGTATTATATCTCAAGACATATTCATTGATAGATTCATTGGTTCCTTGTTTAATTTTGGAACTTTAAGCATAAGAAACCTTTTCATAACTATTAATGGAAAAGTGTGCTAAAAATTGGTATGAAAGTGGTTTGAATTCTTTCATGGAATGGAGAGGTTAATCATAGAACCACCTCAAAGTATAGTCCTCAAGGTTTCTTGGAAATAATTTGGTCAAAATTTTATCATTGAAGGTATAGTCAAGGCATGTCTCATAAAAAGGATCAAAGATGTTGTTCATGATCACCTTTACCATTATAAAATGGAAAGTTAGGTTAAATAAAACTAGTTGGTAAAGGTTGCAAAGATATATCAAGTGTAATAGGGTTATGTAACACATATTGCGAATTAATAGCATGAGTTAATTTTAAATCATTTTGTTTAATGTTTGTAACCTTGTCCTCCAAGGTCTTTATAACTTGAAGGAGTGTTTAAACTATAGACTCAATAGGGTTTATATTTGTAAGTTAAGTATCCACCAAGGGGGTTGTAAACATGGTTTTAGTAGTAATAGGCATTGAAATTGGATTGGCACAAGACTTGAGTTATTGGTGAGGGAAGAATTGAATCAACTATTATGTAATTATATATTAATTTTTCAACACAATAAATAAATTCATGTGTGGAATTGATTGATACCAGATCACTTGGTTGTAAATGGCTTAATGTATAATTTTATATATAAGCTCCACAAATACAAATTTGTATATACCTTGACCATGAAAATTAATGAGAACTAATAATTAAGGCATGAAAATTAGCTCAAGGTGAAAGGGCCCACAAAATGTGAGTGACCACAATCATCAAACCATGATTCTAGTCATGCTAGAATTATATGGTCATGTTCAAAAAAATGCTCAAAATAGAGATCAAGCTATCCCAAGATGATTGAAGGGATCATGATGTAGGAAATTACAAGATTTGAGGTGTTTATGAGAAAATTTAGATGAAACAAAGATATGAGGGGTCTAATTCAGAGGGAATGTGTCTAAAAATAAGCAAATATACACAAATAAACCAAGTATGATAAATAATAACAAAGATTTAATGTAAAAGCACCTTAAACCAAAATTAAGTGTCTACACTTAGTCATAGTATGATTTATTATCTTTTTTAGATAGATTTATATATCTTGTCCATATTGGGGCATACGGATACTTATATATATATCATTTGTCCCTCTTTGCTTGTTATAGTGGAGCATATCACTTATTCCTTCTTAGGGTTAAATCAAGTAATATCACTTTCGTAATCCATCATTATCTCCCTTGTTGATATTGATTCTACATCAATATATTAGTATTGGGTTATATGTTATTAGTGAGCTTACATGACCATATATTCTATGTTTATATATCTTCCCATTTTTTACATGATTTTTATATATTTTTGTTTTTATCTATGTGTATATACATAAATTTAGTATTAGACACTTGAATATATCATATTTGACCAATCCTTAACATACATGACTTATGTGTACTAAATTGACTCTTGATCACATTCTTTCCTAGCCATCCATCTATCTATGGGCTTGACTTTCTTGATTTTCCATAATCCATATACATGATCTCCCTATATTATGCCTAAACTATCTGTCATGTCCCCTTTTCAATTGACACGTTCTGAGTTCATGGTTAGCCTATTATGCGACCTTCGTAGGCTAATAAGATGGATAGAGGGTCATAATGGAGCTTGGCTCGACTTTGATTCACAGGATTTCTTCATTTGATTTTCATTCAGGGTATTTCAGACACATTTGACCTGAGCTCCTACTTTTTAGGGATATTTGATATGCAGAGGAGCGCCTTTATTATGGTATGGTTATGTGCGGAATCACTCCCTGATTCACTAGCTTCGATCGGTTCGTGGATCCGACATGTATTGAGGGAGATATTAATATTTGATTGATTTAATCAAATATTAATTATTTAGCCTATTTTTAATTAGAAACCCTAATTCTAATTTAAGAAACCCTAATTAGGGCAAGCATATCTTTTGAGGGTATAAGGGTTTCTCATGGAGGCCATTGTTCATTATGCTTTTGATTATTGATTATTGATTTTGAAGAATTTCTTCTGTGAAGACTGAGCCTAGGGTTCTAGGATTCCATTTGCATTGGAGAACGTTCCCTCTTCAGTGTGTGCAATTAAGAGGCTGTGGAATATCAGCTGATCTATTGCCAAAGTGAGAGATAGCTTCATCTAGAAGTTATCACAGAATTTACAGGGTTGAGAGATAACTTCACACAGAAGTTATTACAGATATTCCAGGTATTTATTTATTTATGTTTTGATTCAAATAAGCTATACAGATAGAGATATTCTATATTAGAGTCATATATCGTCAGATCAGAGGTCCTATAAACAGGGTGTAATTTATTGGCGGTCGTACGAAGCCGTACAGAGCCGTACAGGTTTGCACAGCTACCGACGACGGCAGTATTACCGATGACGACTACCAACGACGGCAGTATTACCGATGACGGCTATCGACGACGGCAGTATTACCGATGACGGCAGTATTAGCTACCGACAGCGGTAGTATTACCGATGATGGTGACTGTGTTTTTACACAGCAACCCGAGACCTTCCAGAATTCAATTTGCACTTCCAGATTTTGCAAAGCCAGGGTTTTTCAAGACTGTATTTCATATTTATATGCATATTAGAGGACTGCAATTGTAATAATTTAGAAGGACAAGTGATACAATCTGTAATTTGTTATTAAGAGACTATATTATTGTGATCTTTTTGAATTTATTCAACAGTGATTATATCTTGGTTCAGATTTTTTGTGTTGTTATATTTCCTATTTGGAGGGGATATTACAGTGGTATCAGAGCTAAATCCTTCCAGCCTGAGAGTCTAGAGATCTTATGCAGCCACAAGAGTTGGGACCACACAGGTATAACACACGCAGCCGAGCCTTGCTTGAAGGTACCCAGTTGTTAGATCAGAGATTGATCATCATGAGTGACAGACGTGAGGGCAGCCCACCCAGGGGCCACAGGTATGATGCTGATCAGGCCACCAGAGAGTTTCAGCGTGCTATGATGACAAGCCAACAGCAGATGGCTCAGACACTACAGGGACTTATGACCATGATAGAGAGAATGAATGCACCTGATGGACAGAACAGGGACCAAAGAGATGATAGGATTGCTACGGTTAATCAGAGACCACAACAGACTCACTCCAGAATAGCTGATAGACCTACACGCCCTTCATTTGTTCAAGAAGAACCAGAGGCACCAGCAGAGGAGGAGGCAGGGAATTCTCCATTTGCAGATGTTTACATGGCTGCAAATGATGAGTGGGACTTATTACCTCCTCATATTCAAGAGAGAACAACCTTTGATCATTTTGTCAATTTGAGGAGAGAGCACTATAGATTGGCTAGACAGGACAGGAGACCTAGAGTCCAATTCAGTGAGCTGAAGAAGGCTACGGGTAAGCTTTCTTTGACTACCTTTGATGGTAGTGGCAAGATGACAGCTCAAGCTTGGGTTCATAAGCTTGACACCTTTTTGGCATTGAGACCAATGTCAGAGATAGAGGCCATCAAATATGCCACTTTGCACTTGGATGGAGTAGCACATGATTGGTGGTACCATGGTATGGTAACACTTCAGCATAACCAAGTGACAGAGTATCAGGACTTTGTGGATAGATTGGTTGAGCGGTTTGACAAGAAGGATCCCGAGGTTTACTTTTGAGATCTGGCGTAGTTGAGACAAATAGGTAATTTGGAGTCCTTCATTGGTGAGTTTCAGAGACTGGCAGTCATGGTGCCCAATATTTCTGAGCGTAGATTGGTAGTTCTCTTCATAGAGGGATTGACAGAGCCATTGAGGGGTTGGATCAAAGCCTTTGATCCTCCTTCATTACAGGTAGCTATGAAGAAGGCACATGATATGGAGATGGCAGCCCCATCCAATAAATTTAACGCCAAAGGTACTTCTTCTTCTAGAGACCATAAGCACTCCCACGAGGATACAGAGAGACCAGATTTTAACATAGATAAATCCGGAGTTAAAAATGATTCAAAGGCCAATCCAGTAGCACCACCTTTGGATCGTGAGGCGCTTAATGATCTACGCAGGAAGAAGCTTTGCTTCTACTGCAAAGGACCATATGATATCCATCATGATTGTCCTTTGAGGCCTAAGGGCAAGGCGAATCGTATGATGTGGATATATTATGAGGATTCAGATTCTGAGGATTTCGAACAGCATAACAGTTCTGAGGGGGCAGAGGTAGAGGCCTCAGGGCCTAATGCAGAGGCAGAGTTAGAGCTTCACCTACAGGAGGCACGCATATCCAGCATTCAGTCGGATGAGTCATTCAGACTCTGTGGAGTTTTGGCAGGGCAGAAGGTTATCACCCTTCTTGATACAGGGGCCACACATAATTTCATAGATGCTAGATTTGTGGAGAAGCGTGGACTCACTACAAAAGATTTTGAGGGCATCAAAGTTAAGGTAGCTGATGGTCACACTCTTAAGTGTGAGCGTATGATTAGAGACCTCCCATTGCGCTTGAACAACTATGAGTTCAAGGTTGATTATTATGTGGTAAACATGGGGGATATAGACTTAGTCTTGGGTATGAAGTGGCTTCATTCATTTGAGGAAGTTACTCTTCGTCTCAAGGACATGGAGGTTCTCTTTAATGTTGATGGGACGATACATATTCTTAAGGCAATATGGGGTAGCAGCTTCAGATATATGTTTTTTCATCGGATGGAGGTACCTATACCACATAACATGATAGAGGGTGATGACAAGAGCACATTGGCACCAACACAGGAGAGGTACGAGGATGAGCTTGGTCTTGAGGTGAGTTCAGTTCAGGAGTTGTCACATGTGGTGAGGACTCAACTTTCTGTTACAGTCGGGTCACAGGTTGATGATGATATGACTATGTCTAGCCTTCACAATCCAGTTTTAGATATTATTCAGGTACAAAGTTTGCTTGCTGATTTTCATTTATGGATTGGATGTTGGGGTGCTTATCTTAGTACTAGAGATGATGTGACGCCATTACATGAGAGTTGGGATAGACATGGCATGGGGTTCGTGTTAATTGACAGTGGTGGAGATCCTAACTACATTTGGGATCCAGGTGGGTTGATTGATTTGTCATTCAGTGATTGCTTGAGGGCAAGCAATTCCAGGAGGGGCGGATTGTCATGTCCCCTTTTCAATTGACACATTCTGAGTTCATGGTTAGCATATTATGCGACCTTCATAGGCTAATAAGATGGATAGAGGGTCATAATGGAGCTTGGCTCGACTTTGATTCACAGGATTTCTTCATTTGATTTTCATTCAGGGTATTTCAGACACATTTGGCTTGAGCTCCTACTTTTTAGGGATATTTGATATGCAGAGGAGCGCCTTTATTATGGTATGGTTATGTGCAGAATCACTCCCTGATTCACTAGCTTCGATCGGTTCGTGGATCTGACATGTATTGAGGGAGATATTAATATTTGATTGATTTAATCAAATATTAATTATTTAGCCTATTTTTAATTAGAAACCCTAATTCTAATTTAAGAAACCCTAATTAGGGCAAGCATATCTTTTGAGGGTATAAGGGTTTCTCATGGAGGCCATTGTTCATTATGCTTTTGATTATTGATTTTGAAGAATTTCTTCTGTGAAGACTGAGCCTAGGGTTCCAGGATTCCATTTGCATTGGAGAACGTTCCCTCTTCAGTGTGTGTAATTAAGAGGTTGTGGAATATCAGCTGATCTATTGCCAAAGTGAGAGATAGCTTCATCCAGAAGTTATCACAGAATTTACAGGGTTGAGAGATAACTTCACACAGAAGTTATTACAGATATTCTAGGTATTTATTTATTTATGTTTTGATTCAAATAAGCTATACAGATAGAGATATTCTATATTAGAGTCATATATCGTCAGATCAGAGGTCCTACAAACAGGGTGTAATTTATTGGCGGTCGTACGAAGCCGTACAGAGCCGTACAAGTTTGCACAGCTACCGACGACGGTAGTATTACCGAGGACGGCTACGGATGATGGCAGTATTCCCGACGACGGCTACCGACGATGGCAGTATTACCGACGATGGCAGTATTAGCTACCGACAGCGGCAGTATTACCGACGACGGTGACTATGTTTTTACACAGCAACCCGAGACCTTCCAGAATTCAATTTGCACTTCCAGATTTTGCAAAGCCAGGGTTTTTCAAGACTGTATTTCATATTTATATGCATATTAGAGGACTGCAATTGTAATAATTTAGAAGGACAAGTGATACAATCTGTAATTTGTTATTAAGAGACTATATTATTGTGATCTTTCTGAATTTATTCAACAGCGATTATATCTTGGTTCAGATTTTTTGTGTTGTTATATTTCCTATTTGGAGGGGATATTACACTATCTATGATCCTTAACATATTATCATTGTTCTCCAAATCACTATCTTCCCCATCTTGAACAAATCTAACAAAAATTAGATGATTCTAGTTAGTGGTAGCATCAAAAATCACTAAAAGTGTTTCAAGTTGTTCAAATGTCTATTTTTCAAATTCAAACCATTCCCTTGGATTGGACCACATGTTTTTCATGTTGGTTATGAAGGAAAATGACCCAAATATTCTTTTATATAAACACATCAAGACTAAGGATATTATTATCTACAGTTAAATTATAAAATCACTTCCACATTGAGGAATAAATCTACACATCATTTATGGACTACCCTAAATCATCCAAATCTAAAACCCCTCAAAGGAATAGTCATTAATCTAAGTCTAAACATGTAAATCAAGGTGAAAGTTGCATATTCTCAAGTATTGAAAGTGAAATAAGTTTTATACATACTAATGGATCACTATTGATCACATATTTACATAGGTGAGAGAATTATTTTTGGTTTAAGCCCTTTTTAGAGTATTAGAACATAGGAAATGCTCAACATTAAATAAGGTTATGGTTGGGGTTGTCCAACTAATATTTCTAACCCCTTTTACATACCAAGTCAAGTTTAAAAATTAGATCCAAGGTTTCAATGTGAAGGAAGACAAATATAAATATACACAGAGGGTCAAACCTCTAAAATTACATAGAAAACATATTGAAAATTAGGTGCATCACTCTATGGTATAGCAAACCAAAAAAATAGAAAAGAAAATTTTAGTAGGAAGAAGACGTATTCAATAGTTATATGAGTAGAGCATTATTGGATATGTCTAAGAAAATTATGATAGTCATTCTCCTAATCAAAGTAACCACATATCCATTTCATGGCATTTCTAATGATTGAATATAGGCATAGACCATAATAAAATAGAAACAATCTAAGTATTGTATCCTCTTAGTCAAGTTATATAAATAGTAAGTGTAATTAATCAATTACAATCCACTTATTACATTAAAATATACATAAATTAGACATTTATTATACAATATAAATTATTAAAATGTTTTATCTTGTTTAGTAACTAAATCAAAAATAATTTAAAACATATTGATTAATCGAATCATTCTTTAGATTTCCATAAACCCTAGGTTCCCTTAGGGTTTCATTCTACCTTCATAGGGTTTCACATTTTTGTGTTTGAGTTTCATATTTTTGAGTTCCCATTCTAAGGAAATGATCTATCCATCCATGGATTTATCCCTCTTTATGTTTTTTTATGATCATATTATATGCCATTTAAGAAGGCTAGCTCTCTTTTCCCTCTAAGGTAAAGTGATTAGGTAAGTGGTCTTGAAATTGAGCATAAACAAATCCATTTAGACTAACCATGTGTGTGTACAATATAAAATATTTGAAATGTAAATTTCTTCTTTTTTTATTGATGAAGATATCACTAATTAAAATAGATAAGTAGAGGAACAAGCTATTAATGATGATATACTTGAACTTGAAACTATGTATGACAAGGATAATAAACCTAATAATGAATATCATGATAGGATAACACTTCATTAACTTAATGGTGTAGATATTAATAATTTGCATCTCTTTACAACTTTTAGGATTGAATCTATAAACAACCTAATAATCTAGATAAGGTCTTGAATATAATACTAGAGGCTAATAATTCTTATCACATTTGAGGAAGAACATGAGCCCATAAATGATACCAATATACCTTTTAGATGTGCTAACTCTAAAATATGTGTTCATAACACTACTCTTACTACTACTATATTTATTTCTACACCTATAGTTACACATGTGATGCCCTCTCATGGTGCATGGGCCTCACAAGGTTTCCCATAGATTTATGTGGCTAAGCCTACACAATATACTTTTGTACCTCCTATAATGGTTAATCACATGACATAATCAATTGCTTAAAAATATTACATTCCTACTCCTCAATCCTTTATATATATTATACAATATCTTTAAACTAAGGTCTCATAATTGTAACAAGGTTCTTCTAGAGTGGTTCATTTGAATAGATATAAAACATTTTTAAATAATATATTAGCCCTAGATATTTTAGCTTATCCCTTACCTATAAGATTTATGGAACCTTAGCCTACATTATATGATGGTAAATTTGATCCCAAACAAAACCTTAAATCCTTTCATGCAACATGTTTATACCATGCATCCAATGACAAGTAGTTAACTAAGTTATGTCCATAGATTCTTAAGCACTACTATTTATGAAGGTTCTATGACTTCCTCTACTAATTAGTAAATGTCTTCAATATTTTGATTTATTAGTTATTATCATATTTTAAATTAACATTAGTGAGAAAATGTTATATTCTCAAATTGAAAAACTTAAGCAATAACCCATTGAACCCATCAATAATTATGTGATTCATTACAAGATCATGCTCTCTAAGATGAAAAATCCAATGGCTAATAATGAACTACAAGACACATTCAAGAAAATATTGATTGATCTACTACATGAGTCCATTATGTTCAAGTGATTCCAATCCTTTTATTACTTGTTCCACATGGATAAAAACCATGAAGTTAAACTTTTTGCTATGAATAAATTGAATCATGGCTCCAATCCTCCAATAAATTCTACCATAAAGTTTCAAAGTAAACTAGAATTCAAATCCAAAGTGAATGAAACTAATAATGAGGTAAAAATAACAATAAATGTAGTATCATAGTCTAATAATATAATTTTCCTATCAGCTCCTCAAATGAGGAAGTTCTCATGATTATCCAAACCTCCTTATAATATACTATAGAAGTTGACTTAGTTTAATTTTATATATATTCCTCCCAAAAAAGATTTTTATATGAATAGGGCACCATTTAAGACATTTAACATCAATGCATATTATGATTATCATAGATGCATGGGACACTCTACAAATAATTTTTTCAAAATAAGATCTAATCGATGATAAAATTATTTAGCTAAATGATAATAGCACATCTATGAGTGATTCAGGGGCACAACCTAATAGGAACATAGAGTTGATAATAATTTCTAATCCATTTCCAAATTATGGGGGAAATTAAATTAAGGCTAATCTTTAGGTGCATATGACCTTTAATGATGTTACAACCCCTCAGGGCTAACCTTAAAACCACTCTAGAAAAAAGATATTAAAGATTAGATTACTAAAAACAATAATAATTACACTTAATAGTGTGATCCATTCTAATAATCATTCACAGAAATACAAGTCAATTTGTATAAGTTAAACATTTATTTACAATATAGTTCATTATGCATAACATTATTTTGAGTAACAATAATCATTACTATGGAGGTACAAACAATGTAGCTTTCAAGTACAACTCAAGTAATAATCCATCTATAGCCAAGAAAAATATAATATAAAATTAATGAATGCAACCATTGATTTTATTCCATGTAATGAATGCCTACTAAATTTATAGCCTAAGCTACCTTAACATAATTAGACAAATTTTGAAAATTACACAATGTATTTAATAGTACATCACTAAAACAAATAGCCTCAAGTATGTCTTTGAATTAAACTAGATTTAGTCATGTGTAAGGGGGAGAGCATCATCTAGGTGATCTTCCTCCAACCATAGACAAAAATTCCCCTACATTCCTCCCCACTAGGATTTTCCCTTCTCTTCATGAGAGGGAAGATAACAGTGATGTAAACATTAAGAGTTGATCTAGAACAATGTGTTGTATATCCCATTCACATGTAGTAATAATATCGACCATGGATATCTCCTCTATAAATATGTAATCATAAATGCATGAAATATACAAGGTACATGTGGACATGTAATTTATACAACTATAAAATTACTTTGGCCAAAAAATTTATTATAGTTATCAAACATTTGTTGAGTCAAATCCACACACACCCATACTCTCTACTACATATGTCATCCTATATGATAACTGATAATGAGTACCATTGTGGAAAGGCCACCCTTCACTAATCATTATCATTTATTATATAAAATGACTCATAAATAGACTTTACATAAAAAATTAAGAATAGGAACACATTACAAGCATTTTAAAAAACTACAATACACTTCATGTAGGTTTGTACCAAATTTCAACATTATAAATTTTAATCATATAAGGTAAAAATTATCATAAAATATTTTAATAATCTTTTACCATTTATATTAATCTTAATTTAACCATAATTATACATCACAACATTAAATAACCTTCCAATATGCTTAAGACCATGAATATAGTGATGTTCAAAATGCACACCAAGTGGCAGATTTATAACATATAAGCATAGGCACACAAAATTTAGGTATCAATATTTAAAATATCAAAAATAATGACATAAAAAAGTATTGATCAAACAAATTCCCTCATTTACTCTTATCATGATCCCAACTAGCCACTAAGATAAATAACCATAGTTGTTAAGTCCTACAAGCTCATAAATGAATATGAATGCTAAATATTTTACTACCATCCTACATAAATGGTTGAATATTAACATTTTAAAATCCTTGAAGTTAAATACTTAACAATATGGTCCTATTAGTACTCATTCTAATATCAAACCATTCCTAAGTTACCCTTACCCAAATGTCTCTTACTAGTTATTATTTGGAACCTTCTAATTTTATGTGACTTCAAAAAATATTCCCAAGAATGCTACAACTCTTTATTGAGTATCATAAATGTCTTACTCCCTTCAACTAATAAAATGGTAATGTGAGATTCAATCAACTAAATGACAATTTTACTACCATATTTCCACCCATAGCCAATGTTTACTCATGCAATTACAATTTTAGGACCTTTCCCTTATCAAAGTAAGCAACCATAAATTATCATCTATATACTATGATTAGATGATTATTTTTAAAATTAAACTATGAATAACTATCAAGACCATTTATTAGTAACTAATACTTATTAAGACTAGTTTTATTTACCAAATTCTTACTACAATTGTTAAACCACTACATCAAGAAGGTAGTTGAGTAGCTATATATATGCTTATGTAAATAAATGAAAACTATCTATATGGGTCATCATGTAGTTAGGGCCTAGAAAATAATGAACCAAATATGCTTATAACTGAAACTCATCTAGATGCTTTTTCTTAACAATCAATTATCTAGGTCACATTGACATTATATTGAATAAAGTAAAGATAAACAAAAGGGACTAAAACATGATGATACATCCCTTTACAACCTTTGGGTCATAATGCTCATAATTTTTTTTCAAAAAATGTCCTATTGTTAATGATTCAAACATAAGAACTAATTCTTCATTTTACATATAATAACTTAGTATTAACAAGCATCCCTAACTTGCACATTCATAACAATCAAGCTACAAGTTTACATTAATATTTTAAGACAATGTGAGAGCCCTTTTTAGGCTTGTAGGTGGTTGTTAACACCACCTAAAAGTCTAACAATAAAACTTAAATAGCTTATATGAAGTGCCTATAATGCCACTAGATGCAAAGATCAATAAAATAAATTTATAACCACCTCAATCACCATTTGTCACTCCCATAACCTCCTTACACAGAGTTGTTTTCTAAAGGCTTAATAGGGGTCGACATGGTCTCCATTATGGAATTTTTGGTAAGGGTGAACCCTTATTCCCAAGCTCATAATGTGGGTTTTCTAAATGAAAATATGGATAGAGGATAGAAAAAGAGGATTTTATAGTAAAAGCATATTTACAATAGCCCACTAAAATAAAACCCTAATCTCTTATAGTCACCATGTTCCCATAGAGATGAAACCCAATCAATATTGACAAGATTTATTAAATTAATCCTTGGTTGTTAGTCTCTATTCTAGTATATTCACATCAAAGGTTTTATTATTTTGTCAACAACATGCAAAATGAAATAGAACTTATAAATACATTTATCTTAATTGAAAATAAACCCCAAATTAAATAAATACACTACTTGCATGTAACAAAAGACTAAGGCTAAGAATCCCCTTCAAGACCATGTTCTTCACTTCTTTATTTTTCTAAATGTCATGTTTGAGATAAAAACTCTTCATTATTTTATTACCCAATCCCCTTATTCCATGTGCCCTATTTTTCAATTAAACACACTCCTCATTTTTTATACTATGAAAAGCTCACACCTCTCACACAATCATGTGCACTCCTTTACTTAAAGTTTTTTGACAATTTTATACACAAGTCTTACTACTATTCATAGACTTCCATGTAGTGGTCACCTTTAATCACATCCATTACACCTCATAGCTTATTATCTTATGTGCTTCATGAAAATCTATGCATAAACTTACTTACCTTGTCAAGTCCCACCTCATCACAACCACGTGTCATCTTATCTCAACCATGTGATTCAAAATGTGGCCCAACTATCCATTAGTCACCAATTAAGGATCATATGATTAGGAATTATTGAATATAACTTAGACATTAACTATTCAAACTATTTCCAACTACCACATTTGATAGGATATCAGTGTGCCTATCAACATCTTCCTTGGTAGTTGTATATCAGTTCATATTATTATTGTATTATGCATGTTAAATATGTAACATATGCATCTAGATAAAAAACAATAGTAAAGGTCAATTCACTACATAATCATAACATAGTTATCTTGTTTTGTGTATCTAATCTATATACATACACTATAGACAGTATACTATATTTCCCTATTCTTTCATTTATGAATAGAAGTTGCATTTCCTAAAATCTATACTTTTGTTCCATTGAGTGTTTTTGATTGTTACATCTGAATACTCTCTTTTCATTCACTCTACACAACCAAAATTGGTTGTCCCCCCTACGCTCAATCTTGGGCCCCATGGTGTGAATGATTAGTATTAGAGATTCACTCTATTCCTTTTTATGCATGTAACCAAACAAGCATAATGAGAGAGAGAAGGTTTAACAATCGATTCTCTTTTAGAGAGTCTGAATGAACTTTGTAGTAAAATCTAGATGGTTTACGCCCAAAATCAACTTGAAGTAGCCCTAAACATTTTAAGGTTTATCATTAACACACTAGAGGCATAACACACTAAAAAAATTTATCAGTTCTATGAATTGATGATGAAACTTAACCCAACACCTTCCCATTCATCTCACTAATATATTCCATATTGGTTTTAGTAAAAAATCTCCTTCAAAGTATAAGTCAATCTTGACATCCCTCTATTCAAAGTCAAAATCGAGGCCAAAGCAGTGGATGCCTATATTTGACAACTCGAGTCATACTTCTTAGTCAAATGCTTCATAGATGTGGATAAGATCACCTTCACAGTACTAAATATGTCCATTTTATTTGCTCATTTATGAGATACCTTCAGTGTGCATCATGCATAAGAGTGTGTTCTAAATGAATCATTGAATATGCATTCAAAAAATAATACGACCCTATCTGACACTTTGAATATGATTACATTAAGTTTTAAAATTTACACTAGAACAAGTATCAGTCAGTATAATACTACACCAACATATTACATGACTACTCTACATGCCTACAAGAGAACTTGAGTGAACAACATAGGGTGTTGAAGTACATCAGTAAACTCTCACCTTATATCTATGAAAAGTTAGATTTCTTGACTTCTGATACTTTTGGATAAGTATATCATTATTTTGATAGGATATAATCCAAGGAAAAAATGAATCAATGAGATACCTCTTCACCCAACTTAGTGTATAAGGCCCAGACCTCACATAACTCCATATTATATCCTCTTACACAGAAGCATTACCTTAATCTCAAAATTTATTAACCTCAGAAGACTATGAAACACTTGAAGGCTATTGTACCTTTTGATTCAAATAAAGGAAATAATAAGTATAGTGATAAGTGGTTCCATCACCATCACTCATCCACCCATGATGACTCTAAATACCATGCACAGTAGTCATTGCTTATGCAATCATTATTAGGACCCATACTAATAGATAACACTAATCTAGATGTATCCTATCTAAGGATCATCACCAATATTATCGACATCTCTAAATAATGTGAACATATCTTCTACACCAAGTTCTAAGTGAAGGGTCAACCTATCCATGACACTATTGATAGTGGCAATCAAAAGAACACCATTTTTCAATCAATAGCTCAACACCTTGGTCTTACGACTACTATGTACCCTAAGCTATATTTTTTGGGGTGGTTATAGTAGGGGAAAAATATATAGGTATGGTGATAGTGCACTTTTTATTATAAATTCAAGCCTATGGAAGATAACATCACTTGTGACATCGTACCTCTAGAGGTCTATGAAATCTTACTAGGGAGACAGTATATGTACAATTGTAAAGATATTTATTAAGCCAAGCCATAATGTTGGACTATTCATGTCAAAGATAATTTCCAGCACTTGTTTGATTCAGTGCCCATGACCAAATTCACCTTGATCTCTACCAAGAAATGTTGCAAACTTGTCTCTCATGCACATATGTTCATGTTGCTTATGGTATGCCTTGACACACCTATGCAATAGATGACAAAGTAAACACTAGTAGTGTGTATCACTCTCATAACATTATAGTAACAACAACTTGATAAGTTACTGAAAAATCATAACAAAGTCTTTATAGATCTTAAAGACCTCCCAACATAATGCACATTAAAACACCAAATTGATTTGGTTATTAGATCTCCTCTTCTCAATATCCCCCTATATCATAAATCAATTTGGAAGAATGACAAAATATAAGGCTAGATATAAGAGCTCTTTGATCAAGACAAGATCTAGCCTAGCTCTTCACCTTGTGGGAGTCTGATAGTCTTTGCACCCAAGAAGGATGGGTCTTAGTGACTCTATATAGACTATTTTGCACTTAATTAGATAACAATGAAAAATCAATACCCACTATCATGCATTGATGACCTTTTGGACCAGCTCTAAGGCACTCGATACCTCACCAAGGTTGACTTGAAGGTAGATTACCATCAGGGCCCAATTCATCCTGAAGATGTTTGTAAAACAACATTTGAGACATGGGAAGGGTTGTACAAATGGTTGGTCATGCCTTTTGACCTCACTAATATGCCAACCACATTCATGTAGTTAATGGATGATCTACTCAAGCCTTTCCTCAATTCCTTCATCATCATCATCTACTTGGATGACATTTTCATCTTCAGCAAGATTTGGGAGGAGCACCTAGGTCACATCTTGTACATCTTCAACACCTTATGTCAACATAAGTTACAATACAACATACTAAGATATACATTTGGTGATTCATAAATCTAGTACTTGGGATACATCATTTATTATATAGGAATTCTTGTATATCCATAGAAGATCAAAGTGATCCAAGATTTCCCTACTCCATAAAATCTCACATAATTGAATATTTTTCTTAGACTTGATAACTTATACTACAGATTCATCTTTTGTGTCTCACACATCTATTGGGATCTCAGCTAGAAAACATGTGTAAAAACCAAATTTGATTGTAATCATGCACAACAACATGATTTTGATGCACTCAAGTAATGTCTCTATACAGTTCCTATTCTCATAATGCCTAGCATTATGTTTTCCTTTTAAATTCACATTGATGCATCTAGCTATGCACTTGATGTAGTGCTCATGTAGTATGGACATCCAATCACATACCACTTAGAGACATTTAGTGACATGGTTCAAAGTTACTCCACCTATGATAAAGAATTATATTCTATTTTGAAATTAATCAAGCAATGACAACACTACATTCTATGTAAGGAGATAGTTTTTCATTCTGACCATAACCCACTTTGATTATTATAGACATAAACCAAGCTGGAGAATGAAAAACACATGAAATAGATGACATACCTATAGCATTTTGATATTATGATCAAGAACAAAAAAGGAAGGACAATAAGGAAGCAAATTACCTTAGTTAAATTCCAATCCACGTGTTAATAGTGAAACATCACAAGGATAATTTAACAACATAGACTTGCAAATTGATATACAAAAATAAGAGAAATATCATATAATATTTCCATAAAGATTCATGAAAATAAAATGAAAGTACCTTACTTATATAGGCAAGGAAGATCAATCATAGCCATAATATCAAGCTAAGATATAACCTAAAGAGAGAACCCCACTATACCTAGAAAACATTTAATATCCACACCTAAGTGGGTGGGAAAGCCTAAATAATGGTTAAAATAAATAAATCACCTAGGAAACATGAGATAAGTAAATAACCTACTCTAATGCCTCTCCCCCTAAGTGATGCTAGGGATAAAAATATCCAAAAATAAAGTGGAATATCCATAATATGAGTCCCGACAAGAAGGCTTAATCGGGTACTCATGTACAATATATCCATGCAGAAATTATTAGTATTTTTTTTGGCATATAAAATAATAGGTGAGTTTTATTAGGCTTTGCCTCTCTTATGAGGAATCCCACAATTAAAATGCTTGCCTAAGGTCTAAATGTACCACGTCTTGGTATGCTAGTCTACACTAAGTTGGCTCATATAGACCATTCATTTTGAGGGGCCTATTTTAATGAATTGAGATGCAGTTTGATTTGGTTAAGGCACTCATTGAGAGTTTGCATACTTTTGAAGGGTTCAACCTCTGATAAAAATTAAACTTCATAAGATTTTCATAAAAATAAAAAGGTTGATTTATTTACTGAGTTATCATGTTCATATGTGCAATAATGTTATACTAATGATAAGTATAACATTAAATAGAAATCAAGATAAACATTTAAATTTTGATTATTTTTATTCCTATATTAAATTGATTATAAATAAAATACAAAATAGTATGGATAAGGAGATAAAAAAAATCTTGTAGTTATGAGAATGAATTTGAGGTAAATAATTGAATAAACTACACCAAACCAATATTTAGTTGAGACAGACTTATTAAAACTCCAACTAAAGATGGTATAATATTTTGGGGAGATTGAATATGAGATGTAAAATCATAACCACCATATAACATGTATGGGAAAAGACTACATAGTCTCAATAGTTTTTTAAATATCAAGATTTCCTTTTTGATTAAAAAATTTTAGAGTTCATACAATCATCCATCTATAGACTTCACCTCAACAATAGAAAAATCCCAAAAAGAAGATAAAAAATCAAAAAAATAATCTATAAAGTTATAAAGAACCATAATAAGTGTCTGGTTATCTATGTCTCTTTTATAATTCATAAAGACCCAGCAAGTTATAGCATCCTCTGATCCTAAAAATGTATGTCTTAAGCAAGGATTTTGAATTCCTATAAATAGGAGGGAGAGAGAGGATCAAAATTAAAAAATCAAAAGGGAGGCAATTCATCCCCTTTTCAAAAGTAGCTAAAAATTCAATGTGAATCCAAAAATGTATTTGAGGACTTATGAAAGACACCATACTACTACAAACGTGGGAGTAAATTTCATCTATCAAGTGCAGCTGAAAGTTGTTGGGACTATTTTGGGATCATCATCCATACTTTGCCCATACCATCCTCATAGTGGAAAATTCTTCTTTTCATGGTGGATATGTCCTTAGTTTCTCCTTCTATCTTTTCCCAAATATACATGCCATGCCTAAATTTAATGTTTCCACTTATATTTCCCTTGAATTTTATCTGTCATGATCAATTTTACCAATAATACACCCCCTCAAATTAATGTTGTAGGTCATATTGGGCACACAATCCACTTGCAGGTTTTGATGACTTTGACAACCATATGGGTCATCAAATTTAAGTTCATGTTTTGTTGATGTCATTACTAGTGTGTCCTATGTTCATTCCACATGGCTATTCCATGCTTTTCTATTGCTCATATAGGGCTTAATGTATGTTGGCTACTCCTTTGCCACAATGATGTGATATTTCACCACATGGTGTTAGCTCACTCACTTGAAGATTTGAGGTTATATAAAACTACACAAACTACCTTGGGGATAAAGAGTAGTGGGATTTTACCATTTTGTAACATCCTACTCACCCACTTTCCTAAGGGAATTTAGATTTGTACATAACCCTTCGGGATAGCAAGTCACTGAGATCATGACATGTGGCAGCATCTCGCTAACTTGTTTGTCTAGAGAAATTACTAATTATTTGAGCCCCATAAAATGATAGAAAGTTTCCACATGACTTTGGGTTGAATTCTAAAAATTAATTATGTCAAAATACCTTTTGAATGGGTTGGAACCATCAGGAGATGTAAGATATTGCCATGTGGTGTCAAGATCAACTTAGGCACCTATAAGTGTTTCTACGCTAAATTGCTTTCTACATTCAAAAGATAGAGAAATGTGAAACTTAAAGAAATGTTCAAGGCTTGTGTACCTGGACGTAGTCTGCGCACTGTAATCCAGATGCTGTGAGCACTCCTCTTTGGCTATGGAGGAATGAAACCTGCAAAGAAAGAGACTTTGACACAAAGAAGGTTAGATAAATAGATGGTGGATTGTCAAGCAAAAGCTTGATCCCAAAAGTATGAAAACTTCCTTAAGGGATGTCAACCCACTAGTAAAAGACAGATAAAAGACTGATAAAAGACAGAATGCCAGAATACTAAAATGATAACAAACTAGAAAGGAAAGAGAAGAAAAATGTTTACCTAAAAGGAACTGTCAGCCTGATCACAGTCACCGAGGTCGGGGGTGCTGCCGGCGTCGGTTGTCTGGTCTGTCATCGTTGATTAGTCTGCCGACGTCAGTTTGGGTAATGATTGGCGTCGTTCAAGGCAGTGGTCTATAATCGAGTCTGGTCGAGTTTCTTGGTCCGTGGATGGGTCTGTGGACGGGTCTGGTCTGGGGACAGGTCTGAGACAAAGTTTATGGATGTGCTTGAATGGTTTGGGGAATGGTCTGGGTCTGATTGGACGCCCTGTGCAGGGTCTTTGTTGGTAGGAGGGATGATCTGATAAAAGGATCAAACAAAGGTAGAGATAGGAGAAAGACAGGGTTCGGGCCTGGTCTGGTATGGGGATAAGATGCTAAATCTAGTTTTGAAACAAATGACTAGAAAACACAAATAAAACATAGAAGAAAACTACTTGTGTCCTGCTGAAAGAGTGGTGTTGATCTTGTACCTGTTGTTGGTGTTGTTGGTTGATGCAGAGTCCCTGTTGTGCTTGCAGAATCTTGTTGTGCAAGGTCGAAAGGAAGGAGAGTGGAATGCCAAAGTGCCAAGAGAATTCTGTTTGCCAGTCTAGGGGGGTCTGCAATGAATGCAGGAAACGGTCTTGAAGGCTGTCGACGCTGGCAGAATCGCCAACGTCAGCCGCAGGGTAGCCGACGTCGGCAGTGATAGAATGGGGATAGAGACTAAAAATAGCCTCTGTCCGCTCTTACACGCCACCGGGTCAAGGGGTCATGGAGAAACGGTCATGAGGATGCTTAATGGGCACGGGAGGAAGATAAAAGGGAGATTTGGGGTAATAAAAGCTAGGAGGGAGGTGGGGGGATCCAAGGAGGGGATCCAAGGTGGCAAGGGTGAGGTGGAAAGGGGGACACTAAATCAAAATGTTTAAGTTATTTTAATTTAATGAATGGAGGGGACTATGACAAAGGTTAGGATATAGGTTGAGGCAGATGAGGGGGGAAGAACGAAAGATGACCAAGGTGCAGACACATTTCTGGTGTCTACATTTGCCCCTTTTTGTCTTGTTGGTTGTTCTTGACGAACTGCAAGACAAAAATAGGAGTTGGTTGCCCCAAGATGAGGATGAGGTGTTCCCCCTCAAAGTGAGAGTCGAGGGAAGGGAACCGAAGATTGAGTGTCGATTTGACAGAGAGATGGATAGAGAGAGGGTGAGTGAAAATGCTGCAATAGTCATGATTGCACATATACCACTTCACAGGATGGTCAGGTCAAATTGTCACATGTTGAGGGTCGAGGAGTGCCAAAATTGAAGTAATTGGGCCCCAGCATTTAGTCATCTGCTAAGCGGGTTACTCAATCTAAGCTGAAGCTCCAAATGGTCATCGTGTTCCAGGTATCTTGAGCTCAGGAAGTGCTCCTAGAAACACGAAAACGTCACAAGTAGTGCGGATCAACCGGCTTGTGATTCAATACTTGTGAGGGTCCAAAATAGTCTACGGACAATGCTACTAACCAGTCATGCGGTAGCATATAGAAAAAAACAACTAAGGGAACATTGTCTTGGAAGTGGTCAAAGTCAGAGGAGATAGGCATGATCTCCAATGGTCATGGGTCAAGGTAGATGGATGGATGAAAGGATGTGGCTGAGCTAACCTCAGAAGACGTCATGTGATCTGAGTGTTACCTACATAGCCCTTTGTGTAAAGGGCCTCAGGCCAATGTAGTTCTCCCAAAAGGGAGGAAGGGTCAAAGGGATGGAATTGGTTTTGGTCAAGGGCAAAGTCATGGTCAAAAGGAGGAAATAAGGTTTGTCCATCAGAGAGATGAACAAATGAGGGTGGTCGAGCTAACCCCAGATAATGTCGTATCATCTGAGTGCTGCCTACATAGCCCAAGTCATAGGGCCTCAGACCAATGTAGTTCAGACTAAAAGGGGCCGAGTGGTAGACAGGTGGTCAAAAGATTTGAATGATTGGCTTTGGTCAAGGTCAGAATGATGAGGAGAAAAATGATGCTACAGCCTTTTCCAGATTGTGTATTCTGCAACATTGGTTGATAGGTCGTTCACTCCTAGCAATTGTCCATAGTCATGATGGACGTTTACTAAAAATGAATTGGGGTCTATTTATGCTTTAGCAAGTATTGATTTATGCTTAACATAAATTGGGTCTAGTCGATAGTTTCCATGTGTATTGTTGTCCATAGAAACTATGTGAAAAGGACTAAGGCGATGTCTAATGTCATGATGCAAATGATGAAAATGTCGAGGTTGGAGTTGAGTTGATTGGGTTTGACAAGTGATGAAGTTAAATGTGACCAAAGTGTAGAGGAGAAGTGAAAGGCAAATTGCTCTTTCATTGACAAGGACCGAAAAGAGAGCATAGATAGGGATTGTTAGAACAAAATCCCCATTCATGCATTGTGTCAGTGACCAAGGTTGTGTTAGAATGGTAATCGAATCACTTCAACATTAAAGTGAGCTTGAAGTCCCTTGAGCAGGTGTTATGATAGGAAGAGGATAAGGTAACCCAGTTTAAGAGCAGAAATAACCTTGCCCCTTTTTATAGGAGACCCTGGGACAACTATAAGCCAAGTCCATGACCCGTTTTTTTTTTTTTTTTTTTTGGTGCAGACTGATCGATGCGGGAAGTCTACATAGAGATGTCATTTTGCTTTGTGGTCATGTTGTGAAGCTGATCGATGCGGGAAGCTTCTAAAAAAAAATGTTGTTTGTAGCAATATTTAGTCATAGCCATCCTTCGAGGGAGTGGTCTATATTGTTGCTTTATATAAGTTTGAATAGTTGTACTTCAAGGGAGCAGTCTATTAGCTACAGCAATGATAGTACAGCTATCTTTTGAGGGAGCAGTCTACATTTTGATTTGATTTTGTGACCTTGGATATGTTTTGACATCTTGATTTTTTTTATTTTTTTTATTTTTTGTGAGTCATGGACAAGACTATAGAAGGTCAAGGGCTCCCTTTTATTAGGACAAGGCACCCATGTGTCATAAAAGGGTTGTAGAGGACTTGTTTAAGGGAGTAGGGTTAAAGGAATTAGGATTAGGAGGACGAGGATTGCTCAAGGGATGAGCTCAAGTTAAATGTCAAGTGGATGAGTACTCGACTAACAAAAGAATGGTTGAAGATGCAACGCATTAAGAGGCTCAGGTTCTGGCCGTCCGTCAAGAGAAGACAGACGATAAGTCCCTGATCCATACTTGTGCGTGATGATGAAAGGTCCAAGCCAATTAGGGGCGAATTTGCCTCGCTTACTTCACTCCATATTGGTCACGTGCTGGTTTTCTTTGAGGATGAGGTCTCCGATGTTGAAATCTCGTTCTCGTAGATTTTTGTCGTAGGCTCGCTTGATGTGATTTTGATAGACATGGAGATGATTGAGGGCAGCAAGACGGTGCTCATCAAGTAACTCTAGTTGAGCTAACCGATCTTGACAAAAGTCATCATTGGAGAGAATGTCATGTAAAGAGATGCAGAGAGACATGATCTGTACTTCGAGAGGTAGGACACCCTCTATTCCATACACGAGAGAGAAAGGGGTAGCACCCGTAGAGGTTCTGATGCTAGTGCGGTAGGCCCACAAAGCGAAGGGAATATGAATGTGCCAATCCCTTCCTGTGTCATTGACCACCTTCATGAGAATCTTAGTCAAAATTTTGTTGGAAGCCTTAACCTACCCATTTGCTTCTGGGTAGTAAGGCGAAGAAACGCTGGGTTGGATGCCAAATGAGTCACATAGTTTTTGGACAGTCTTATTTTTGAAGGACTTGCCGTTGTCGGTGATGATTTTGTGAGGAACACCGAAATGACAGATGATGTGGCTGCTAATGAAGTCGACAATTTTGTTGACTTTTGTGGAGATGAGAGGAATGGCTTCCACCCACTTGGTGAAATACTCAGTGGTAGTGATGATGGATTGATGACGAAGAGACAAGTGAGGGTTAATCTCACTGATGAGATCTAAACCCCACTGAGAAAAAGGCCAAAAATCCTGAGTGACTTGTAAGGCGTGGCTGGGGAGATGGAGTAAGTTAGAGTGCTGCTGACACTTGATGCAATGCTGAACATAGTCACTACAGTCTTGATGAAGGGTGGGCCAATAATAACCTAGGCGAAGGATGCGCTTGGCAACTGAGTTTCCACTGAAGTGTCCACCACAAATCCCGTCGTGGACTTGTTTTATGGCATGAGAGGCTTCAGTAGAGGTGAGACAGTGAAGAAGAAGGCCATCGAATCCTTGCTTATAGAGAAGACCCCCTAGCATGGTATAGCGAGCTGTGCACTTGATGAAAGCTCATCGTGCATTGCTAGAGAGGTTGGGAGGAATGACAGAAAGAGACAAGTAGTCCACAAGTTGCTTATACCAATCATCGCATGGACTAGAATTGACAGTGTTGATATGATTGATGTGAGGAGAGATGTATGAAGGCAATGGTACATGATGCACCATGACAAAAAGTTGAGATGACGATGATGAAGATGGGATATGCGAGGCAAGAAAAGCCATGGTGTCAGCAAACTTGTTCGTAGAGCGTGGAACAGTCTACAAGAGGTAATGGTCGAAAGATGCCAGAAGAAGGTCAGCACAGTTTTTATACCTTTGCAAAACTTCATTTTTACATAGGTATGAACCGTTGACTTGATTGATGATGAGCTGCGAGTCGCCGAAGATGTTAATAGACTTGATGCTGAGAGAAAGGGCAGTTTGAAGTCCCAAAATTAAGGCCTCGTATTCAGCCATATTATTGGTACAATCAAAGTCAAGATTGAAAGATAGAGGCATGGGCTCCCCTTCGAGTGGGATGAGGATGACCCCCGCACCCCCATCGAGTTGACATTTGGAGCCATCAAAGAACATGGTCATTTGGTAGACGGTGTCATCGGCGGAAAGTGTGGTGATGGACTCGTCGGGAAACTCACACTGTGAAGGTTGATTGTCGGGAAGAGGGGCATCCGCCAGTTGGTCAGTGATGGATTTCCCCTTGATAGATTTCTACTGGATGAATTCGAGGTTGAACTCAGCAAGCAGCATGAGCCACCGAGCCATACGTTGATTCTGATATGGCTTGGAGTGCATGTATCGAAGAGGGTCAGTGTGAGTGACGACAAAGGTCTTGTGGTTGAGAAGATAGTAGCGGAGCTTGGTAGCGGCAAAGACTAATGCCAAATAGAGTTTCTCGATATGAGTATACTGAGTTTCATAGTCGACTAGTGTTTGGCTGATATAGTAAACCGCTTACTCACGGTGATGCTCATCTTGATGCGCGATCATGGCACCTAACGAATGGTTGGTGGCAGAGATATAAAGTTAGAAGGGTTGGTCGTCTTTAGGTGGAATGAGGACTGGTGGAGAGACCAGATAGCTTTTGAGGGCTTCAAAAGCCTCTTGATAGTCCTCATTCCATTTAAAAGAGACGTCCTTCTTAAGGAGATGATGAAAAGGTTGGCAGCAGTCAGAGAGTTGCGAGATGAAACGATGAATGGACTGGAGCTTCCCTTATAGACTGCGAAGCTGCTTGAGATTGGTTAGGGGTGGCATCTCAAGAATAGCATGGATCTTGGCGGGATCTATCTTGATGCCATGGAGGGAAATGATGAAGCCGAGGAGCTTACCTGAGAGGACCCCAAAGATGCATGTCTTGGGGTTAAGGCAGACATTGTACTGAAGAAGGTGAGAGAAGATGATCTTGAGAATGGTCAGGTGGTCACGGTGAAGCTTGGACTTGCTGAGAAGGTCATCTACATAGTCCTCCATGATTTTGTGGAGGAGATCATGGAAAATGTAGGTCATGGCACGCTGATATGTGGCACCAGCATTCTTCAAGACAAAAGGCATGACTCGATAGCAGAAAGTCCCCCATGGGGTGATAAAGGTGGTCTTGTGCTGATCTTCCGGTGTGATCAAGATTTGATTGTATTCTAAAAACCTGTCCATGAGAGATAGCATCTCATGGCCGGCTGTGAGATCAACAAGCTGGTCAATGTTAAGAAGAGGGAAGTCATCTTTGGGACAGGCTAGGTTAAGGTCACGATAGTCTGTGCAGATCTGAATCCCCCCAGTCACTTTGGTGACTGGGATGATGTTAGAGACCCACTACAGATAATCGATGGGTTAGATGAAGGAGATGGAAAGGAGGCACTGAAGCTCCTCTTTGACAAGGAGCGCAACGCAAGGATGCATCTTTCGAAGCTTTTGCCTAACAGGCTTAGCCTCTGGTTTGGTGACAATGTTATGGGTAGTAATGGTGGGGTCGATGCCAGGCATGTCACTGTAAGTCCAGGCAAAGGCCTTGCTATGGTCTAAGAGGAACTGGGTATAGTCAAGCTACTCCTGAGCGTCTAAAGATTGGCCAATCTTTAAGATGTGAGGAACATCAGAAAAAGAGAGGTTGATGTCAATGGTTGATTCATTTAACATAACATGGGTCTCAGAAGGGAGGGAGCACTGGATGAAAGAGTCATCAGTGCCCATGTAAGAGAGAATGGCATCGTCATCAATGCAGCGGACAGTGTGAATGGTCGCCGACTCATCTTATATCATGCTGGGATGGATGAGAGGGAAGGACTTGGACACCCCATTTAGCTGATAGGTTAGGGGTTCTAGGCGGATGGTGTTTATGAAAAAAAAACTAGGAGGGATGGAAACCACCGACTCCGTAGGTGAAGAAGGAGAAATGGGTGAGTTTGGAGGAGATTGGTCAATGGTCGGCTTGGGACAAAGGTCGAAAGGAGCCTGAGTGGGGTCGTGATATCCCAGGCCATACCGTTTCTTGGCATCATCATCGTTGAGAGGCTCAATAGGTTGATGGGAGCCTTGCTCATAGCGTCCATGCACACCTGTAGAGGTAAGTGTGTGTAAAGATGGGGTTGCCAAGAAATGAGAAGTCTGATGTGAATGGTTGGGGTGAAGAGAGAGGGTTGTTGTCGGTAGGAGCTTGATTGAGCCCCCCATAGACAAGGTTGGTGAGGAGGTGAGGAGGACCATAAGGCATGACCATCTCGATCTGATGGTCGTAACTGGGATTGTGGTGAAGGCATCCATACTCTTGTGGAGTTTGGAACATGTCTAGGGTCAATAAGTGATATTCCCCAAGTGAAAGTCATTGGAAGATGTCTTCCATGGGGTCTTTGGTCATCGCTTGAAGAGGAGGGGTAAGGGTGACCACCGATTGCGAACTAGTCGAAGCTTCCGCGGATGGAGGTGGTGCCAGAATTGATGGCTTGATGGGAATGAGGATGTCATTAGGATGGTAGGTTGTGTTACAAGTTTTGAAGGGTGAAGGGTCAGCGGGAATGGTGTGGACTTGCCCGCCATGCTCAAATTTCACACAATGGTGGAGGGTGGAGGGGACACAGGTCATGGTGCGGATCTAGGGTCGACCCAGCAACATGTTGTATTGAAACTCTCCTTTGATGATATAGAAGAGCTTCGAGACTATGCGTGGACCAACGTGAATGTGAAGGACAACTGTGCCAATGGTCGTGGCAGTGGTGTCATTGAAAGAGCGCAAGATCGTGTCAGTTTTAGAGACGCAATTCTTGGGAAGAGCCAACTGATCAAAGGCATGGGTGGAGATAATGTTGATGCTAGCACCTCCGTTGATCATAATGCATTTAATGTGTGTCCGATCAACATAGGCAGTGATGAAGAAGGCGGTGTCCTGATCTTCCGTGTTAGATGTAGGAATCTCAGAATCACTGAATGTGATGGAGGCAATAGGAGATAAAGAATGGATGAGGGCAGCGAGTGGTTGGGGGTCCTTGGGTTGGACCTCTGTTGCCTGGAGGGCTTGGATGAGGGCTTGACGATGCTGGGGTGAGGTTTGAATGAGGTCATAAAGGGACATCTTCACAGGCATCTGGTGAAGCTGTTTCACCATGGAGTCATGAATCGGCCTGGAAGAGGAAGATGAAGAAGGCTGAGATGCGCCCAGGATAGAAATTTTAGGATTGGGCGCAAGAGGTGGCTTGATGAAAGGGTAGGTCCAAGGAATAGCAGCTTTTTCTTTCGCCTTGTCCTTTTGCGACCTAGTGGTTATATGGATAGCATTGATTTCAAAGATAGGAGGTGAAGAAGGGGTCATAGCCTGCTGGTGAGATGTTGGTGTGGTTGAAGAGGTTGGATGGGAAGGGGTCAAGGTCTGGTCAAGAGTGTCCTCAAGGAGAAGAGTGTCCTTTTCCATATAACAGTGAATGACGGCCTTAAGGGCACAGCAAGTCTCGATATCATGTCCTAGCGTATGATGATATAAGCAAATCTTCATGTCGTCGAACCAGGAGGGCTTGGACTTGAGAGGTTGGAAAGGTCTGATGGGTGGGAGGGTTATGTTGGAAGTCTACAAAAGTTGATGCAATATCAATGAGTATGAGCCCCCCAAAGGGTCTGTGCTAGTTGATATGTGTGAGGTCAGTGACTTTTGCTTAGGCAGAGTTGGAGGAGGCTTCCGTACCACCTTATGGGTTGATGGTGCGGAGATAGGCGGAGACGGCACTTTCTTCATGAGAGGTACCACCTTTTTAGGAGAGGGTAGGCTGGAGGTAGGCAGAGGAAGCAAAGGAGGCAACTGGTTTTGATTGGAGGTCGGAGTGGGAAGGATTTTGGTCAGGGTTGAAGGATGGGGGCCCAAATGGATGGCAATGGTGATGGGGGAGGACGCGTTCGCTTCTATGGTCTGGCAGTCTTCTTCGACTTGGTTGGAAGACTACTACTGGTCAAGGTCTGGTCTAAGTCCACCTTCACTTGCGGGTGAGTGAGGGTAGAGACAGGGCGAACGCCAAGTGACTTGATAGGTTTAGATGGGGTAGATGTGGGTTTTGGTCTTGATGGGATTGGTTGAGGTTTGGGAGATTCTGCCTTGGGAGGATTAGTAGCATGTGATGAGAGGGCACAGGTATGTTGAAGAGCTTTAAGATGCTCCCACAATACCTGATGCATCACTTTCCTTGAAGAGAGAAGTTCAATTTTCTCCACTAATTGGGAAAATGGCTGAGAAGATGATGGATGAGATTTGGGTCCTTGGGAAGATGTTGACGGTTGTGGGGCCAAAGACGAGATGGGTGTATCAGTCTCAGACCCATGGCATGATGAAGTCGCGATAGATTCATCTTTGGTTGGAGACGAAGGAGAGATAGGTTCTTCCCTGGGTGGAGAAGAAACTGGTGAATGAGGCTCCTCAAACGGGTAAAGGGCAGGGATGATGGTGCCCTCCACTTGCAGTCAAGGAGTAGGAAGGGTTGGGTCCTCCATAGGCAGCAGGAAGGAGGATGGTGAGACCGGTGGTGCCGGTAAGGTTGAGGCGTCCTCCAAGATGAGAGAGGTTGACGGAGAACTAACCGGGGAAGGAGGCTCATCCACATGTGATGGACTGGTAGATGGACTAACCTTTTGAAGTTGGTCGGGGATGAAGGGCGAGACCGTATTGACTGTTCGAATGTTGTGTTCATGAGTGTCTTCAATTAAGGTCTGGACATTGTTTTGAGTCAGTGGATGATTGGGGAATGGTTGCTTAAAGATGTCGATGGCCTTATTAGGGGGTGCATTGGGATTGTCTAGCGCGAGGTCACCCCTTTCAAGCATGTCTTGGATTATGTTTTTAAGGGACTTGCAATTCCCCGTGTCATGTCCTTTAACACGGTGGTAGTTGCAGAAGTCATGTTCCCTATACCACGCAGGGATGGCGTGTGAGGGATCAAATTGTGGGGGTGGTCGGATCTGAGGGAGATTGAGAACTCCCTATCTAACAAGTTTTTCTAGCACAGACGCGTATGATTCTCTAAGAGGAGTATACTATCATTATACGTATCTCTGCTGGAATTGACAGGTGGCGCTCTGAGATGTGGATGGCTCAGACCGATTATTTGAAGGTGAAGAGGATGAAGGTCTAATGACCACAGCGTTAGCTGAAGCTTTAGACTTAGGATTAGATGATGATGGTTTAGAAGAAGAGGAGTCATTGGTCTTAGAGTTGGGATTCTTGCTCCGTAACTTGACTTTGTTCTCCTCGATGGCACGCAACTCAAGTTTTCGGGCCATCGTGAAGGCTTCGTCGAAGGTGCGGAAGGTTTGAACCCTCAAGGTGGAAGAAATATGTCTGGCACAGGCTTGGGAGAAGAGTTCAATAAGTTTGGGCTGGGGTAAGGAAAAAGAGAGTTGATTGATGAGGCCTCTCCATTGAGAAATGAAGTTGGCTATGGATTTGTCCTCGAATTGACGGATAGAATAGAGGTCTGTGATCGAGACCTTCTTGGAGATGTTGATGGAGAAATGATCAAGAAAGAGCTGGGCCAACTGTGTGAATGTGAAGAGGGAATGGTTGGCAAGGGAGCTGTACTAGTCAAGCACAACACTTGAGAGAGACATAGGAAATGTGCGTAAAAGCAACGCATCGTTATGGGAAATAAGGTAACAGGCATGTCTGAATGCCCGTAAGTGTTGTTGTGGGTCTTCCTTGCTTTGAAAGCGAGAAAATTTTAGAAGTTCCCACTGCTAGGATATGGCCTAATTGGGATAGAAGGATGAATGGGCTCATTGCAAATTTGCTCGTATGAGAGAGCATTGCGTGAGCCAGAAACGGAGGTCTCTAGGTTGGACATCTTGTCCATCAGCATTTTGATGATATCTGCTGACGGATTGATGGGTGGAGCGCCCCCTAGGTTGTAGGGCACTTGGAAGAGGCTAGAGGAGGCACACGACGTAGTTAGCTATGCCTGTAAGGGTGCAACATAGGGATAACTAGTCGCAGGGATAGAAGAGAAGGCTAAGGGTAGTTGGGTAGAAGGCATAGCTAGGCTTGATGTTGCCACGAGAGGTTGGATTGTGGTAACAGGGGCTAATGGATGGGAAGCCACCCTGGTGTTGATAGGGGCCAGGGTAGGCGGAATAGAGACGACCAGGTTCTGAAAAGGAGTGGATATCGGTTGAGCGGGTTGAGGTTGATAGGGGGCTGAAACCCCGATGGAAGTGGGCCCAAAGATGGAGGGAGAGGCCACACCTGGAGGGTTGGTTAAGGTCTGGTCATTGGTCAAGGTGATAGCTTGAGTGTCTAAAGGTTAAACTACAGATGCTATCGATACGGCCGTAGTCATGACAAGAGAGGTTGGCATTCCGTAAATCGAATTGCCCAAGGAGTCCCGCATTCGGCTATGCGCGAGATAGTGTTGCAAGGCCTTGACGTTGAGGTCCAAGAATCGTGTGAAATCTTGGTCCCCTTCTGGGACAATAGGAGTCTGAGGCAGGGTTGGATGAGTAGGAGTTCTTTCGGTCTCCGAGTTGAACTCCATTGTAGGACTGGTTAAGGATGGGGTAGACGGAAGTGGTTGATGGCTAGCGTGGTTGACAAGAGCCTTGGCTTGACTACGAGTCAGAACCATTCAAGGCAAAGAAGGTTAGGTTTCAGAAACTGTGTTTTTTTTAGTTTCAAAAATTCAGAATGGGATTTTGGCAGAGAAAGGACGGGTTTCAAGGCTGCTGTTGTGAAGAAAAGGACAGTGACAGAGACCGACGTCGATTGAAAAACTGATGTCAGTAAGAAAGATGGTCGACGTCAGTCAGATAACCGATGTCGGCAAGAAAAGGGAATCGACGTCGGTGGTAAAACCGATGCCGGTCATTGTGTTTTCCAAAAAGCCAAAAGATTTGAAGATTCTTGGAAAAATAATGAAAAAAGTGTCCTCACACACTCAAACAAGCAGATGAGAATAGAAAACAGAGAGAGACAGATAGGCCCTAAGTGTGAAATCCTAAGAATCAACTTTAGAATCATGTGGCTTATGCCTTAGATGAATGTTTGGGAAGGTTGGCTGATAGAAGGGTCCTAGAAGAGGCAGTCTATGGATGGTTTTGGGTCTTGTTTAGGTGCTCAAAAGTCTGTGTTAGGTTCCGTACATGGCCTAGTGCTAAGGAGCAAGCTCCCCTCACTTCACGAGCCCAGTGATAAGCTGGACCTGCTTAGCCAAGATATACTTTCCCTATAGTTTAGACTCTGCCAGAGAATAGAGTGGGCTTTCCCCTTGGTGATGAAATCCAAGTAGGATCGCCGGGATGGGGTAAGGTATCCGCTGGGGGATGAAATCCCAGTCAGGCCTTGTCTCAAGTAAGTTTTATGTTTGTTTTAGTGCATGTGGTTCGGTTGTGTAACATCAAGTGATCTACAATTATTCAATATGCGTTTTGCTAATTACTAAGTGTGGACTAATGCAAGCACAAGCAGAAATGGAATGCAAAGTGTTTTAATGCCCCAAGTCGAAATGTGAAGTTCGGATGAAAAACAAGTTGAGAAAAGGTGAAGAAAATGATTTTAGACTAGTCTAGAAATGCAAGAAAGGAAAGAAAATTATTTTTATTCCTGCTTATAGTGTCATTTAGAAAAGAAGGAAGAGGTGAAAAGGGAGGATCCTAAATGCACCCTATATGAAAAGAAGGAAAGAAAACCCAAGGGAGACCCAAGGGTCCCACCGGGCGTGCCAGAATGTTTCTACGCTAAATCGCTTTCTACATTCAAAAGATAGAGAAATGAGAAACTTAAAGAAATGGTCAAGGCTTGTGTACCTGGATGTAGTCTGTGCACTGTAATCCAGACGCTGTGAGCACTCCTCTTTGGCTGTGGAGGAATGACACCTGCAAAGAAAGAGACTTGGACACAAAGAAGGTTAGATAAATAGATGGTGGATTGTCAAGCAAAAGCTTGATCCCAGAAGTATGAAAACTTCCTTAAGGGATGTCAACCCACTAGTAAAAGACAAATAAAAGACTGATAAAAGACAGAATGCCAGAATACTGAAATGATAACAAACTAGAAAGGAAAGAGAAGACAAATGTTTACCTGAAAGGAACTATCAGCCTGATCACAGTCACTGAGGTTAGGGGTGTTGCCGGCGTCGGTTTTCTGGTCTACCGTCATTGGTTAGTCTGCCGACGTCAGTTTGGGTAATGACCGGTGTCGATCAGGGCAGTGGTCTGTAATCGGGTCTGGTCGAGTTTCTTGGTCCGTGGATGGGTATGTGGACGGGTCTGGTCTGGGGACAGGTCTGAGACAAAGTTTATGGACGTGCTTGAATGGTTTGGGGAATGGTCTGGGTCTGATTGGATGCCCTGTGCAGGGTCTTTGTTGGCAGGAGGGATGATCTGATAGAAGGATCAAACAAAGGCAGAGATAGGAGAAAGACAGGGTTCGGGCCTGGTCTAGTATGGGGATAAGATGTTGAATCTAGTTCTGAAACAAATGACTAGAAAACACAAATAAAACACAGAAAAAAACTTACTTGTGTCTTGCTGAAGGAGTGGTGTTGATCTTGTACCTGTTGCTGGTGTTGCTGGTTGATGCAGAGTCCCTGTTGTGCTTGCAGAAGCTTGCTGTGTGAGGTCGAAAGGAAGGAGAGTGGAATGCCAAAGTGCCAATAGAATTCTGTTCACCAGTCCAGGGGGGTCTGCAACGAATGCAGGAAATGGTCTTGAAGGCTTTCGATGTCAAATGTAGGGTAGCCGATGTCGGCAGTAGCAGAATGGGGACTGAGACTAAAAATAGCCTCTGTCCATTCTTGCACGCCGCCGGGTCGAGGGGTCATGGAGAAACGGTCATGAGGATGCTTAATGGGCACGGGAGGAAGATAAAAGGGAGATTTGGGGTAATAAAAGCTAGGAGGGAGGTGGGGGGGATCCAAGGTGGCAAGGGTGAGGTGGAAAGGGGGCCACTAAATCAAAATTTTTAAGTTATTTTAATTTAATGAATGGAGGGGACTAGGACAAGGGTTAGGATATAGGTCGAGGCGGACGAGGGGGGAAGAACGAAAGATGACCAAGGTGCAGACACATTTCCGGTGTCTACAGTAAGCACAAATAAAAAAACATAATGTTTTTAAATTCAATATCTAATGGTTAAATAAATTCAAATTAAAATAGTCAAGTTATTTTTAAAATTCAATAGTTAAGTTTTTAAATAAAAACAAAAAGGTATAGAAAGTTAACAAAGGAAAGGCATTTTCAAAGCTCAAAGTTGCATTCAAAGTAGATTTTGACCATTTTTATGAAATTTACTAAGGTAAATAAAATGAACATAATTAAATTTTAACCAATTTAAAATAATTTGAAGTAGAAATGGATCAAAAAAGGGTTTGAGTTAGTGTAATAAAACATCCCTTTTATAAAAATCTTAGTAGGATTTCGCCCATTGTTTTGAAAGCAGTTAAGTTAAAATTGAAACAAGCACAAACACTTAACCAATGCATATTGAACCAAAGCAAAAATGGTTTGGATTACGAGGATAAAAATTGTAAAAGACTCTATAGAAGTTAGATAAATCCTATAATTACTTGTCAGATTCTCCCCAAAAAGGGGATCTTAAGCACCTTCAAAATGTGATTTTATATGATTGAAACTTTTCAATCTAAGATATATGTAGGAAACTTACCTTAATAACTCTAGATACAAATCTTGGAATAAGTGTTTTAACATGAAAAATCATTGAAAATAAACACATCCAATCACTTGAAACATATCATTCCAGTATATGGATACTTGGAGAAAGGCTTAAATAGGCAAACCTTTAAAATCCCAAGGGATAAAGATCAAGAAAGAAAAGAGGATTCCCATTTTAGCTAAAAATGAGGTGTGTTATGTGAGTAACAAAAAATGGTGACTCCTACTAGGAGATACTCCTAAGAATCTCAAAAATCTAAAATCTTAAGCTCTTATTCAAATACAAACATAAGTTGCATGCAACCTTCTAAAATAAATCCGAAATATGAAGGCACAAAATTTTTCTCCAAAATATAACATACTAAACTTCATATTTTCCTAAAATGCATTGGTCTATGTCTGTTTATGTAATTTATTCAATTATTTAGCAAGCACACATAAAAAATCAAATGTATCTAACTTATGGGCATTGCTAAAAAGAGAGATGATTTTGCAATTTGGCTAAGAGGGGAATGGCATGGGCATTGCTCTACTACCACCCAAGTGTTTATATCCCTAAAAAAGATAAATTTGGTCCTTTCCTATGGCCTTGATTCACTACCAACTAAGCCAAAAATCCTATGGTGGAGATTTCCAAGATCACCCTCTCAAGGAGAAAGTTTAGATTTTACATTTTAGCTTAATTATTTTGAAAGGAGATTTTACTTTGCTTTATGCATAGAGGGTTGGGGATCAAGCCATAGTTCAACTGATAATCAACAAGTGTATAATTATTTAAGGTAAAGCTAAAAAAATTAGAGGTGCATCATGCTTCATGGTATCTATTATGTGCATCTGGTGAATTATAGAACAAGAAATAAAGCCTTTCTAAATCCATATGTTATGTTATAAATCATAGTCCTTCAATAATATAACCATACATGGAAAACATAATAGTTCACATAAGTAATTGAACCTGATTTTAATCATTTTGAGCATGGTAATTCCATTAATATTATTTATGAATAAGTTATTCATTCACCTTCCTTCATCAAGTAGGGTAACCCTCAAGCTAAAGTTGTAGGTTCATCTCAAAAAGAGACACAACAACACTAAATCGAGCACTAAAAAATAGAATAAATAGAAATAAAATGTAGAAACCCTAAACCAAAAAAATATCAAAGCAAATAAAACAAAAGAGAAATTATTTACATATGTCTTTTGAACCCATCAATCCTAAAAATAGTGCTTGAGTAATTATCCATTGATGAGCAATGGAAAATCCTCACCAGTAAAACACCTTAGGTAGAAATCATTTACATCTAATATTTTAGATATTTGGTAGGTACCAAGCCATAAAACATCAAATTTTCCATGTAATCCATTATTTTTAAGAGCCTTGTCCCATAAGAGGACTAGATCTCATATTCGAAAAGCCTTCATTTTGGTTCATTTTTCCAACCAACATTTGATGACCTCTTGATGCTTACTAGAATATAGTAAAATTACATCCCATTTTTATTATAATTATAAGAGGTTCAAGACATGGGCTTCTATTTGATCTTCCATTTCTAAGAGGTTCAAGACACGGGCTTCTATTTGATCTTCCATTTCTAAGTAATCTCTTGTAAGTAGCAAGGTGTGGATTTTTAGATTGGTTGGGAAGATAAAATCTCAACTATATACCAGATGATAAAGAGAGGTCCCTAAATAAGATTTTATCTTAGTTATATCAGACCATAAAGAAAATTTCAATACATTATCCCAATCCCTCAGGTTCCTTTTTAAAATATTCTTAATTATATTCCATAAATTCTTGTTTGTTTATTCAGCTAAACCATTACCTTGCAAATAATAATTCAAATAAAAATTAAGGGTTACCTAATGATCGTAATCCCATTAAAAGAATGATATGAAGGAGAAATTAAGGCCATTATCACATACCAATGTGGTGGGCATCCCAAACCTAGTAATAATGCACTTTTCTAGGAAATTAATCATTATGTAGGTGGCATAATTCTTGAATGGTTAAATTTTAACCCAATGAGTACATTAATAGATCATTGTAAGGATGAACTTCTAGCCTATATAATAATTGGTGTTAATGGCTCCCAAAAAGTCCAATTCCCATTTATAAAATGTTTGGGCTTCAATGGCTAGTTGTAGTGGCATAACTGGGGTGCATTCATAGTGTGTAATGACTTGGTAGGTGTGACAACTTTGAGCATGTAGATGTGCATCCTTGAAAACATGTGGTCAATAGTAACCTTCCCATGGTATTTGATGAGTTGTAGTATTCCCTAAACCATGCCCAATTATATATTTTCCATGGAAATATATAATCACTTTAGTTATTTGTTATTTATTCATGATAGGACCGAAACTCCCCAAAGCTACAACATGTCAGATTTAAGAGCACACATGATTACCAATGTATAAGCAACTAAACATGCAGAATCCAGAAGAACAAATAACTATCAATGAGAAGACACACAGAATATGAGAGGCAATATACAATTATATTCAACTCATTACAAAGGAATTTACAACAAAGAGGTGGCACTCTTTCTTCCACTTCGTGGGCTTACAGTAAACTTCCCTCCAGAGTAATCTTCTCTCATAGGTCACAACACACAGCTAACACAAGCTGTTGTTCACCTCATTGCACCATCTGTACAATCGAGTACACAACCATACTCCAAGTAGATCTCTCCATGATCTTGTTGATGTATTGATGTCACCTTGGATCTAGCTACCCCGCTGATCTCCTTTCTGACCCTCGCATCCATACACCCCTGCATATCAAACCCGATCTTACTTATCCATACATGGGGAATCCTACTTGATTCCACCATGGGAAGAACTCTCCAAGCTTCACATAGCTCTTCTCCAAATTCTCCACTTAACAATACAGCCCATGAGTCTATTATATAGATCTCATGCATACACTGACTAGACTTGCGGCTCAAGGCTTCGAACAAGCCTTTAACATGCAAACTCCGCATTCACTTAACTGACTGTTTGTTAACAGTAGTTCAGACCACTACATGTGACCGACATCAGTCCCTACTTGACTGGAGGTGACCGACACTGGCCGATCATCTGCCGATGCCGGTTTCCCTTCTGCATCCCCTGACCGACATCGGTGTGGCCTGCCGACGCCGGCGACTGTGTACACTAGAAACCCTCTGTTTGCCTTAAGGTGTAGCTTTTAGCTCCACACCCTAACAATCTCCCACTTGGAGATAAAGAGTTGCACCTATACCCAAAACTAGTACTCTGTCCAATCTGCATCATGGCTTGTATTCCTCTTCAAGCTCCCACTTGAAGACAACCCACCACACTCCATGTGGTGTTAATCCTGTACCTGATTTCCTTCATTCTCATCGTACCATCTTCTGCCTTGCTATACTCCCACTCAAATAGCAACCCCTGTGAGTAACCTGTAATCAACAAACACTTAACAGATCTGGGACATATGTTAGTCAAGCTCACTCTGAGAACGTCCAACCTCGCTCTGATACCAATTGATAGGACCGAAACTCCCCAAAGCTCTGACACAACATGTCAGATTTAAGAGCACACATGATTACCAATGTATAAGCAACTAAACATGCAGAATCCAGAAGAACAAATAACTATCAATGAGAAGACACATAGAATATGAGAGGCAATATACAATTATATTCAACTCATTACAAATGAATTTACAACAAAGAGGTGGCACTCTTTCTTCCACTTCGTGGGCTTACAGTAAACTTCCCTCCAGAGTAATCTTCTCTCATAGGTCACAACACACAGCTAACACAAGCTGTTGTTCACCTCATTGCACCATCTATACAATCGAGTACACAACCGTACTCCAAGTAGATCTCTCCATGATCTTGTTGATGTATTGCTGTCACCTTGGATCTAACTACCCCGATGATCTCCTTTCTGACCCTCGCATCCATACACCCCTGCATATCAAACCTGATCTTACTTATCCATACATGGGGAATCCTACTTGATTCCACCATGGGAAGAACTCTCCAAGCTTCACATAGCTCTTCTCCAAATTCTCCACTTAACAATACAGCCCATGAGTCTATTATATAGATCTCATGCATACACTGACTAGACTTGCGGCTCAAGGCTTCGAACAAGCCTTTAACATGCAAACTCCGCGTTCACTTAACTGACTGTTCGTTAACAGCAGTTCAGACCGCTACAGGTGACCGACATCGGTCCCTGCCTGACTGGAGGTGACCGACGTCGGCCGATCATCTGCCGATGCCGGTTTCCCTTCTGCGTCCCCTGACCGACGTCGGTGTGGCCTGTCGATGCCGGTAACTACGTACACTGGAAACCCTCTGTTTGCCTTAAGGTGTAGGTTTTAGCTCCACACCCTAACAATTCAAGCATCTCAAATATATGCCTTCATGGTTTATTCTATAGAGAGCACCAAATTTGATCATAAAATGGTTATTTTTCAAGTGCAACACTCTTTGTTGTGTGGAATTTAGGTGTATAAGACACTTTTTATTTAAAATATATCCTTGTACAAATCATTGTTTGTGATTTCATGCATCGAGTACTATTGGAAAATGATTTGGGGATCCACTTTAGCCATAGATTTGCAAAGTCCTTAATCTAAAACTATTGTCATCGATTGTGGCTCTAGGTCAAAATCCTAGAGTATGGTCATCCATTTACCAAGTATCTCCAATAATCCATTCTACATTAGCAAGGCCTTTATGGTTGGACTATGTAATACAAAAAATGCATTGCTATGAAGGATGTAATATATGAACATTTTAATAGATTTAATCAAATTAAAGGCTTGCTTATCAATCATGAAATGTTTGAGTTTGGCATTTTTGATTGGCCTTCTCATGAAGGACACTAGAATTTCATCTCGCATTTATTTCTTTTGTGTTAACACAATGGTGCTATAATGATATGAGGTAAATGCATAAATGTAGAAGGGTTGTGTGTAATCTGGACTGATGAGTATTAGCATTCCCATGATGATATCCTTGACTTGGTCAAAAGTTGTTTGTACCTTAGTAGTCTAATTGATTTTAGCATCCTTATTTAGAATGTTATTTAGGGGCCTCATTATCTCAATAAAACCTAAAATAAACTTCTTTATGAAGTTAATATCAGTGAAGAAGCTTTTCAGTTCTTTCCTATAGATAGGTAATGGGATATTCTATATTGCCTCTACTCTATTTGGGTCTATGGATATGGCTTTTTTAGAAATGATATGGCCTAGAATTTTGCCTTTAGTTACTCTGAATATAAATTTTTTAGGATTTAATGAAACCCCATGTTCTCTACATCTTTGCAGCACTTTCCTTAGATCCTTGACATGATCTACCCTACTTTTAGAGAATAATTTTAGATCATCCATGTCCATAACCATAAAATTACCTATAAGGTATTTGAATGTAATGTACATTTCCCTTTGAAAGGTAGCACATGTTTAATCAATCCAAAAGTCATTCTCTTGTATGTGAAGGTACCCCACTTGGTTTTGAAATTTATTTTGATTCTATCTTCATAATTGACTACCACTTGATTATAGCCTAAATAACCATCAAAGAATGACATAATTTGGGCACCATTTACAATCTACAACACTTAATATAATGAAGGCAAGGGGTGGATATATTTTTCATATGGTTTCTTTAAATTAAAAAAATCAACACAAAGTCTTATCTCTCCATTCTTTTTCTTCACCAGCACCAAGTTTTCAACCCATGTAGAGTGTCTCACCAAGAAGATGATCCTTGTTGCAAGTAGTTTCTAGACTTCTTTGAAGATCAATGGCTCTAGTATCATATTGATAGGCCTTTACCTCTACCTAAAGGGCTTGATTCTAGGCTTAACGGGGATAGTGTGTGTCAATAGAAAGGTGTTGAATACCTTGAGATGTAACACAAAATCATGTTTTTATTAAGGGGTACATGTGGTGCCTAGAAGTACATTTTTCACATAATTTACATTACCCAAGTTGCACTTCTCATGTTGAATACCCCTAAAAGGACTGAACTTATCCTTACCCTTTTGATAGTTCATGTTGAACAACCTCTCAAGTGAGACCATTCCCTTAATTATGTTGTTTTCATTCAAATTCATCATCTTGTATTCATCTAGTTCAAATTCCTCTTGACCATATTTATTAATAATTTGATCTGTAAACACTTTAGTATTGGTGATTAATTATAAAATGTGTTGGTCATCATCAAAGACTTAGAAATTATCAATATTATCTAGGACTAAATGGGTACAGACTATCTCATTATCAAATTGGTAGTGGGCTCCAAATTTCTCATAGTGGTGGCCAATGCATATGTTATATAGATATTTTTATAAGGTAATGTTTGAATTCCAAATTCATCAAAATATTCTATCAGGTTTTATACCCTATTTTGATATGTAGACAATCTTTTGTCATTGCATGAATATTGGATCCTCACTTGTCTAACCACTAATTCATAATAACCTAGCAGTGGTATTCTTTAATTTCATTCCAAGGGATAATTGGAGTTTTTGAATTAATGTTTCATACTTGGCCATGTTATTTATGTAAGTAAACTATAGGTGGTATGCAATTAGATCAAATCTTCCTCTAGTATTGATAAATTAAAATCAAGTGCCACATCCACTTTTAGACTTGGAGCCATCAAACTTTAGTGTCCAAAAATCAAATTATGTTATACATGCTAGTGATCAATGTAAGGGAAGTGTTGTTTTAATATTCAAATCTTAGTACACTTTATCACCTTTGATTGAATTTGTGTTCTGTTTGTCAGGTAGTGAGGGCCTATCAGTTATATCTTTTGTGCAAGGTATGAGTTTATGGATATCTAAACTTGTCCTTCTCTCATTATAAAATCTTAAGATGAACTATTTGTTCCCACATGGATTGCCTAGCCTTGTGACTTAATCTTTCAATGATAAAATGCTAAGTATTTTAGCTGACAAATATGTTGTAGACAATTATTTTATGGGAGGAGAAAGAATATAACTATCCATTATGGTCATTTCATCTTGTGAAGAGAATAAAATTTCATCATTTCTACTTAAATCATTATGCTTTAGACTTTCACATGTTATATTTTCACTTGGAAATGAGATTACCTTAAGGGCACCTTATAAGTCCTTTTCATCTAGAAGGTCCAACTCTTCCACTTCTATATTTTATTACACACTGAGAATGTTAATAGAGAGTATGTTTTGGGTTCTTTCTTCTTTGTCAAGAAAATACACTCCTATTTATAATTCTTTATAGAATAACTCATTTTTTTATTATACTCAGTCATCATATAAGTCATATTCAATTCTTGTTCTATTCTATTTTGGTTTGTCAAACCATGCCATGGTAGTCACATGTATCTAAAATTGGTTTCCATATAACCATTCAACATTTTTTACTAGTCTTAGATTAATAGCATGTCATAAGCATCTGGAGTATCCACCACTTGGATATCAATAAATTGTTGAATGCTTAGATTCAAGGCCAATTTCATGTGTATATGATTTAGATATCCCACTACCTTCACCTTTGTTTTGTCCAATTGTATGAATTTTAAATTTGACTTTGCAGGTGTAAATCCCAACCATTGGTAGATAGTATATTGCATGTTGTTCTCAAAGGCATCTAAATCAACCAAGCAATTATGTAAGTTTTTGTTAAAAATTCTAACCATTACAAGAAAAGGTGAAGTCTCATTTCTTTTCCTTATATAAATTGACATGATCATCATAATTTATAGTATATTCCTACCCCTTATCATATAATTCTTTCAAAATCAATTCTCTTTGACTATATATTTAAAGTAAAAGAAACATAGTCATATTAACTTAGTTTTCTTGAGATCTTAAACAATATCATAACTAAGTTTGATATTTTATTGTTTTTTTCATATGGGGTATATGCAACATAATTATTAGGTTGATAAAAAGTGGGTGATACTTTAGGTGGAGGATGATTATTTCTCAAATTTACATCAGGTGAAACTAGAGTATTGCTTAAAGGAGTAGAGGTGGTCAATAGGTTGGTTTATTTACACCTCAGTTGGTAATTATTTCCTCTTTGAAACTATCTAAATGCATAGACTTCCTCTATGTTTTATTCTATTTCATTTTCATCCTCAAATAGAAATTCATAAGTTTCCAATACTAAAGTTATGATAAATTTCCATCCATATTGGTTTTGACTTTCATCAAGAGTAGGCATGATTTCCATGTTTTCCATCTCTTTTTGGAAGATGTTTGACGTAGATATGAACTCATCACAATTGGTTTATGCATGGTCAATTATGTTATGCACTCTACACCATGTTTATAAATCCATTTCTATGAAATTAATAGAATGAGAAACATTATTACTATTTTTATTACTAGGTATTCATAAAAAATGTAGTGGATAAAATATTACAAAGATAAAATGTCATGAGGATAAAACATCGCATGGAAAAACATTATAAGGGGTGTACTCACATAGAAGACAATATAAATTTAAACTACATTTTCATGACATTTTGTCAACATTTCTAATATCGTGATGTTTTAAATTCATGATATTTTATCCTATGATGTTATGTCTTATGCAACATTTTACCATATTATGTTTTGTCCACTATGTTTTTAACTGCTACATTATCACCTAAAATTGATTACTATCATCAAAAGGACTGGGAACATTCCCATTATTAGGTCAAGTATTCCACTAACTATTAGGCCTCTTTAAATAGAAATTTATAACATTAGGTTGGTTATTTACATTTGATTTTCATGACTAGGTCCTTGCCTTCACAAATTGACCATGTCTTTGGATAGCTTTTAAACAATATACCTCAAGTTTCCCACTTCAAATTTTGTGTCAATGATAGGTTGGCTCATTTCTTGAGGTTGGGGATTATTCATAGGTTCAAATTCATCTAACAATAAAGGGGTAGTAATAGGAATATAGTTTTGAGCATTGTTAATAGGTGTCTAGGGATTTAAATAGGGTAGAACTATGTGTTGAGTACTACTAGACACAACATACCAACTAGTACTCAGTACAATGGCATCTTATGCCATTAGGACCAATTATTGGTTATTTTCCTAGAGAAATACATGATTAGGAGGCACATAGGCATGTCACTAAGTATGTAGCTCATCAAATTTTGAGCATAGAGTGGGGTATTCTACATAGGGCCTAATTCAGCATAAGGATTTAATTATACACCCTTGGTTGTCTTAAAGGATGGTAAATCACCTATATTATATCCTTTTGGTACCATATGGTGTTTTATTCTCATGGCCTCATTATAATCCAATGATAGAGAAAAAAATGTAGTTGGGTTCCTTTTAAGGAACATTGATGTCAGAGATTCCAAGGCCCTCAAGTACATATGGATTATTAGACCTTCTACCAAGATGTATGGGTCTTTTAGCCTCTGATATAGCTTGGAAAACCCAACATTGAGTGTGCTCATGGGTTCATTAGTCTCTCTTTATTATCTAAAAAATTATGATATATAATGGTAGGGTCAATGGGAAACTCAAAATGGTTCACGAAGATGTTTCATAGTCCATCTCAAGAAATAATAGACCCATGGGGTAGAGTACTAGGCATACACAATTTATCAATATGGTAATAATTTATAGGAAACATCCTCATTTTGAACTTGAATTTTTATTAGTGTGTATTTAAATACTTGAATATGTTCCTTTGCTATTTGGATGCCTCTAACGATGAACTTGGGGAAAATTTGTCTAAATTTTTTAGTAGATTGTGGGTTATGCTTAGGACAACCATAGGGAAAAAACCTCCTTTCCCAAGCTAGGATATGGGATTTTCCATTTTTATGTATTGGGGAATCATGAATGGGCTAACCAAAATGGGGATTATAGCTATAGGTGAACTACTAGCTAACTAAATGGGTCTATCCTTTTATTTTCCTTTATTAGCTCTTCATTTTGGTATTCTATAATTAGTAAGTTCTAAGAGCTAAAATTTATCCCAAATAGACTTTGATCGAGTGTTTACCTTCCAATTTTATAACTTAAGAGATAGTTTAGCTCAGTGGATTAAAATTTTCTAAAATGTCTTAGTTTAAACTTTGACTACAAACTCAACCCATGGTTCACAATCTGTCCTAGAACTAAAGATGTTGGTCAGTGTTTTGACACTACCAATAATAGGCAAATTTTTTAGGCTTCATATCTCTTAGAAGGAAGAAGATCCAATAAGAAAAATTCTTCCCCAAGGTCTAAATGTACCAAGTCCTAGTATGTTGGTATTCATTAATTTGGATGACATGGACCATTCTATTTTATGGGCCTATTTTGATGAATTAAGATGTAGATTTCTTTGGTTAAGGCACTCATTGAAAGGTTTCATGCTTTTGGAGGGTTCAACCTCTGATAGAAATCAAACTTCTTAATATTTGAATAGAAGTAAAGTGGTTCATTTTTATACTAACTTATCATGTTCATAGGAGCAACAATGTTATACTAATGATAAACCTAACATGAAATAGCAATCAAGATAAACATTTAAATTCATATTTTTTTTCCTAGACTTACCTAATTATAAATAAAATACAAAAGAGTAGGTAATGAACCCATATACTATCAAGACAAGAAAATACCAATAGGCAAAGCTTCTGAAAAAATAACCTATATTAATTCATATTGAATGATTCAAATAATTAAAAACCATGCATGATTAAGCCTCAACTCAAAATTGGAGTTGACATGAAAATTTTCATAACTCTAAAAAATAATAATGTTAAGCATAGGATATACTAAGAGGGGCGGTGAATCAGTATATCATAAATCTTATAAACTTTCATTTAATCAAATTCCACTTTAACATACATTCAAGATATGCAATAAAACTAAAATAATAAACACCACACAAGATAGAGAGAGACACCAAATTTAACGTGGAAACCCAATGTGGGAAAAACCATGAAGAACAATCTCAAGTATATGAATGAGCACCAACTCAAACTACAATATTCACAAGCACCAACTTGTAGGAGCACCAACCCCTTTGCTGAGCGCCAACACAACAACTATTCATGAGCACCAACCCATAAGAGAACTAACCCCTTTGTTGAGTACCAACATAGAAATAATTCATGAGAAACAACCCATAGGAGCACCAACCCCTTTTTGAGCACCAACACAACAATAATTTGTGAGCACCAACCCATAGGAGCACCAACCCCTTTGTTGCGCACCAACACAACAACTATTCATGATCACCACACAACTATCTCTCAATTTTGTTATCTCAATAAATGATAGTTCATTACAATAGCTCTTTCCTCTCTCTCTCCTCTGCTCTTCTAAGCTAGATATAACAAATACAAATCATACTATCTCTCACTCATTACAAATGGCTTCTCAAGCCTTTATTTATAGCTTTCCAAATGACCTTTGGCCTTCCCCCTTTGTGACCCTTCAATACTCATTGAAAATGGCACCAAAATTTCATGACCCTTTGTATCCTTGCATTTAAAAAGTCATGTGGTGACCCTTCATAAGCAAAATCATCCTTTCCTCTTTTGTCTTTATCTTGGTAACTTTTCATATTCCTCAAAGTGTCCCTTCATGAGAAATTGTGCCCTTCCTCTTTTGTCTTCACTTGGTAACTCTTGGAATTCCCCAAGATGACTCTTCATGGGAAAATTCATCGCATTCTTATTTTGTCTTTACCCTGTGACTCTTTGACTTCTCTATGGGCCCTTCTTTTGACTTTATGCAACAAAAAATATATTCATTAATATTAAATAAATATTAACACATATTAGCCAAGATATAACTATTAAAAACATAATTAAATGCAATAGGGCATTTATCACCAATAATACTAGACCTTTGACATCAATGACAATATTTCCAACAATCTCCCTCTTTGTTATTGATGGTAACCTCAATCTTGAAACTGCCAGATCTTGAAACCTACACATACTGTCATCTAAAAACATACAGTAACTCCACCTTACTATAGTAACCTATACATGTTCCTTATACCTATTTTTTCACCTATACCTATACCTGTTATTCTCCCCCTTTGACATCAATGGCAAAGGGCCTACTTGGATCTAACACTTAGCTCCCCAATAATCAATGTTGAACTTCAATGGTAGGAAGTAAAAGAAATTACTCCCAACTTCTCTTACAGATACTCAAATGTGTCTTTTGGTAGTGCCTTTATAAAAATATCTACAATCTGCTCTATAGTATTGATATATTAGATCTTAACTTGTTGATCTACAACCTACTCTCTCAAGAAGTGATATCTAATGGGAATATGTTTTGTTCTTAAATGTATAACTAGATTCTTCAAAATATTTATAGCACTTGTGTTATCACAAAAAATGGAAATAGGTTCATCATACTTTACCTTGATATCATCCAAAGTTTGCTTCATCCAAAGCACTTGAGTACAACATAATACTTCTGTAATATATTCTACTTCAATTGTAGAAAGTGATACTAAATTCTACTTCTTGATTAGCCATGATACTAAGCTATCACCAAGGAAGAAAGCTCCTCCACTTGTACTCTTTCTATCATCCAAGCACCCTACCTAATCTAAATCTGTATAAGCAACCAAAGTGAAATCTCTACCAGTGGGATACCATAATCCATAATCCAATGTCCCCTTGATATATCTAAATATTCTCTTTACCAGCTAAACATGACTATCTTTTGGAGATGACTGATATCTTACAACCATACCTACTACATGCATTGTGTCTAGCCTTGATGCTATTAAATATAAAAGACTACCAATCATAGATCTATACAAAGATTGATTTATAACAGTTAATCTTCATCCTTTCTCACATTATTTCCTATACACATAGGTGTGGCAACTGGTGCATAATCCTCAAAACCAAATTTCTTCAACATTTCCTTGGCATATTTACTTTGAGATATGAAGATTCCTTTATTTGATTAAAATATTTGCAATCGTAAGAAAAATGATAATTCTCCAAGCATAGACATATCAAATTATTTTTGCATTCTATCAGAAAATTCTTTTGTCATCTTTCAATATTTCCTCCAAAAATGATATCATCAACATATACCACAATAATCAATTGATGCTCACCTTCTATTTTGTTTTAAAGATTACTATCAGCAAATCCTCTTGAATCCTTGATTTGTAGGTACTTATCAAGTCTTGTATACCAAGCTCTGGGAGCTTATTTCAATCCATACAATGCTTTCTTCAATTTGCATACATGGTTACTAATATTTGAGAGAATAAATCCCTCATGCTGCTCAATGTAGACCTCTTCTTCAAGATTCCCATTTAGAAAGGTAGATTTGACATCCATCTAAAACACTTTGAAATTTTTAAACACTGCATATGCAAGAAACATTATAATATCCTCTAACCTTGCCACTAGTACAAAAATTTCTTCAAAATCTATTCCCTCAATCTGAGCATATCCTTTACATACTAATCTTTCTTTATTTCTAGTCACTTCTCCATTTTCATTCAACTTATTTCTATAAACCCATTTTGTTCCTATCACATTGTGATCTTTTGGTCTAAGCACTAATTATCATTCTTTTCTATTTGATTTAATTCTTCATCCATAGCCTTAACCCAATGCTCATCATGTCTGGCTTCTAAAAAAGTTCTAGGCTGAATTTTAGATAACAAAGAGAAATTAACTTGTTCAGATTCACTTACCATCATTCGTCTGGTGCAAATTCCTTCATTTATGTCCCTAATGATGTCACTTTTATTATGATTTCTCTAAATGTATTTTCATGGAGTTTTGGTGCCCTTTTTCTCCTTCACCTCACCTTCATCTAATTCTTCAAAGCCTTCCTCTTCAATGATTTTAGGAATGTCTATTAGATCACTGATTCTTTGTGTTCCATCTTCTTCTATCCTGACACTTTCTCTTTCAAAAAATTATTGGTTCTTTTGTTATAACATTTATAAGATTTAATTTTTCAAGAATAACCAAGAAATATACCTTTGTCTACTCTGGATTCAAACTTACCGAGTTTTTCATCGATTCTCTTTATGAAGCATTTACTACCAAAAACTCTAAAATAATCAACTATTATTGGTTTGTTTTTCCATAGATCATAAGGAGTCTTGTCACTATTGACTCTTAATAATTCTCTATTCTGAATATGCACTATTGTACCAACCACCTCTCTCTAATATTTATCTATTATCTTAGATTCATTTAGCATTATCCTTGCTATCTCCTAAACTGTTCTATTTTTCTATTCAACTACTCCATTTTGTTGTGGAGTTCTGGCTGTTGAATAATGTCTCTTTATTCCATGATCTTCACAAAAATCAATAAATTGATCTGACATGAATTATCCTCCTCGATCTGATCTTAGACACTTAATCTTAAAACTAATTTCATTCTCAACTAATGCTTTGAATGCTTTGAAATGTCTAAAAGCTTCTGATTTTTTCTTTAAAAATATTACCCAAGTCATACGTGAAAAATCATCTATAAGCAACATGAAATATTTATCACCTTGATTACTTTGAGTCCTCATAGGTTCACATAGGTTAGTGTGAACAAGTTCTAGCATCTGAGTGATTGAGTACTCTTTTGTTTTTAATCACCTTCTAGCCTGCTTCCCATGCTCACAAGGTCCACAAAATGTGTCAGATGGCTTTGTAATCTTTGAAAGATTTATGACTTCTTGATTTTTGTTGATGTTGACAAGATTGTCAAAATTTGTGTGCCCCATTCTCCTATGTCATATCCAACTTTCTTCAATCTGACTCAAACAACATCTTTGACATTTGATGTCTGATAGCATATACAAGTTATTGCCTATTCTTGGAGCATCTGCAACCAATACATCTGAATATTTTGTTATAATTTACACAACCTTCTGCATAAAAATTTATTGTGTGCCCCTGATCACACATTTGACTTACACTCAAAATATTATGATTAAGACCTTCTACATATAAAACATTTTCAATTTTAGGTCTACCATTATCCAAACTTAGTGTACCTTTTCCAACAATTTTGACAATAGTATTGTCTCCAAATCTCATTATGTTACCATTGATCTTCTTCAAGCTTATGAAATTTCTCTTGTCTCCTATCATGTGCCTTAAACATCAATTATCAATAAACCATGGCTTTTATTCATTTATTGCATGCAAAGTTGTCTGAACCAGTATAGAATCTTTAGGTTGTTTCTTCTTCCATGTCTAATCCTTCTTAATGAATGGAGCCTTAAAACTCTGGTCCTTCTTGACTAACTCAAACACACTTGTACAGTACCAAGCTATGTGTCCAAAGTTGTTACACTTGTAACAAATTATGGCTTCTTCATCAAAGCTTGATAGAGGAGCAAAAGAGTTGTAGCTTTTGCTTGACTCTACATGGTTTTCCTTTTCCTTATTTCTAAAACTATTATCTCTTTTTCTACATTCTAATTTATTATGACCATATCCATTAAAATAAAAATAGTAACTATAAAAATAGGACCTATTTGTGTATCTCTAACTTGATTGCCTTTTGTAGCTTTGTTCCCTCTAGCCTTTTTTGTTTGAGATGTCCTCTGTATTCTTCACTTTTTTTCTTTTTGTTTCTTTTGTAAGAGCTTTAACATAGCTCTTTTTCTTTTCAGATCTGATACTTATCTTATCTGATATTGCCTTTTGGCTTTCTAATATCTTATTCAACGTATTAGTGTTATTCTCAAATTTTGAATCATTGGCTGCTCTATCATTGATTTCTTTATTTGTTTTATCAAGATCTACTTTTAAAGAAGTAATTTAAATAACATACCTTTCACATTATTTTCTTACTATTTTCAACTGTGCCATTAGATCTTCTTCATTCTTCTTGGCTTCTTCAAAGTGTGCTTGTAGATCTTCAATTATATCCTTTGACTCCTTTTCATTTTTCTTGATTTGGCACTTTAATCTTCTATTTTTATTTTCAACAGATTTTAACTCTTCTAAAGCAAAAATGAGTTCTCCTAGATTCACTTTGGCTTCATCCTCTTCTTTTTCTTGATCATCTATACTTTTTCTTGTAGAAGCATCTTCATGTATGGCCATCTTGTGCTTTCTTGATCTACCTTCAAGCTGTAAAACTTTTTCAAAAAGAACTTACTCTGATACCAATTGTTAAGCATAGGATATACTGAGAGGGGGGGTGAATCAGTATATCATAAATATTATGAACTTTCATTTAATCAAATTTCACTTTAACATACATTCAAGATATGTAATAAAACTAAAATTAATAAACACCACACAAGATAGAGAGAGACACTAAATTTAATGTGGAAACCCAATGTGGGAAAAACCATGGAGAATAATATCAAGTATATGAATGAGCACCAACTCAAACTACAATATTCACATGCACTAACTTGTAGGAGCACCAACCCCTTTATTGAGTACCAACACAACAACTATTCATGAGCACCAACCCATAAGAGCACCAACCCCTTTGTTGAGCACTAACATAGCAATAATTCATGAGCACCAACCCATAGGAGCACCAACCCCTTTATTGAACACCAACACAGCAATAATTCATGAGCACCAACCCCTTTGTTGAGCACCAACATAGAAACTATTTGTGAGCACCAACCCATAGGAGCACCTACCCCTTTTGTGTATACCACACAACTATCTCTCAATGTTACTATCTCAACAAATGATAGTTTATTACAATATCTCTTTCCTCTCTCTCCTTTGCTCTTCTAAGCTAGATATAACAAATACAAATCATAATATCTCTCACTCATTACAAATGGCTTCTCAATCATTTATTTATAGCTTTCTAAATGACCTTTGGCCTTCCCCCTTTATGACCCTTCAATCCTCATGGAAAATGGTGCCAAACTCACGTGACTCTTCATATCCTTGCATTTGAAAAGTCATGTGGTGACCCTTCATAAGAAAAAGTGTCCTTTGCTCTTTTGTCTTTATCTTGGTGACTTTTCATATTCCTCAAAGTGTCCCTTCATGAGAAATTGTGCCTTTCCTCTTTTGTCTTCACTGAGTGACTCTTGGAATTCCCTAAGATGACTCTTCATAGGAAAATGCATTCCATTCTTCTTTTGTCTTTACACTAGGACTCTTTGACTTCTCCATGGGCCCTTCTTTTGACTTTATGCAACCAAAAATATATTCATTAATATTAAATAAATATTAACACATATTAGCCAAGATATAACTATTAAAAACATCATTAAATGCAATGGGGCCTTTATCACCAATAATGTTAGACCTTTGACATCAATGACACTATTTCCAACAAATAAAACTTAACTTTTTATTTTTAATAACTACTATTTTTAGTAACTTTCACATGTAAGTGTGTGTAAATCTAAAAATACCTAAATATAAACTAAATGCTAAAATTATCCTATCAAATGAATATCAACTAAATTTTAAGTCTAGTTATAAAAATATATAATTTTTAAAAATAGAAATATACTTAAAAAATATTAAACTACTTTTTTAGACCCTAGATGGTCACGTATGGCCTCCAAAAAATATTTAAAACATCCTTAAATAGATAGGTCAGGTTATGTCTAGATTGAAATTTTCAATATAGTTAATTTGGCATGAATATGGTCTCAAACAAAGCTATGGATCAAAAGTTATGGCCTTTGAAAGTTTGGCCTCTTTTTCTGCATCATTTTCCTTTGGTTAAAATAACTCAACTCCTACAAGTAGCACTGATTGTACTACTACCACTTGTTCTTATCAATATTCTTTAGTGCCCATTATATAATCCAAGTGTTGTCTTCTTATTATAATCCTTCCCACTATACCAAGTACCTATCATAGCTTCCTTACCTTTTGTTTATTGTCTTCTTATCCAAAACTTGCACTATCTTTTCTTTCTGCTTCTTTGACATCTGTTGTTACCAATCTACTTCTTCATCTTCACCATCTTCTCCATGGAAATCATATAGATCTAAAACATCAAATACTGGAGAGATATCAAAATTCTATGGTAAACTCACCTCATAATTATTATCATTGATTTTCTTCACAATTCTACATGGTCTAATTTTTATGTACATCAACTTGTTATATGTGACTTCCATAAATCTCTCTTTCCTCAAGTAAACCATTAATAAATCTCTTTCTTCAAATATTTTTGACCTTATTCTAATATTTTTTAGCTTTATACTTCTCATTAATTTTTTTTAATTTTCTTCTTACTTCTTGTAACTATTGTATATTTTCTACAAATGCTTCTACACCATCACTAACTCATTCTACAATTGATAACTGTACCAAATTTAAAACACTCATAGGATTTCTACCATTAACAATCTAAAATTTTGATTTTCCTATTGATCTATTCATTAAACTATTATATGTAAACTCAGCTTGTGTTAAAGGCAAGTCCCATTGCTTGGATTTCTCTCCAACTATGTATCTCAATAAATTTTTCAAGCTCCTATTTACAACTTATGTTTGTCCATTTATTTGGAGGTGGTATGCACTAATAAATTGTCACCTTGTCCCCATCTTCTTCCATAAAGTCCTTCAAAAATTACTTATAAATTTAATGTCCCTATCTAATGTAATGGTTTTTGGAACACCATGCAATATCACAATATTTTTAAAAAATAGTTATACAATCCTAGTGGCATCATTGGTTTTATTACATACAATAAAATGAACCATATTAAAAAACCTATCTATAATAGTAAAAATTAAATTATTACCTATATGTGTGTTTGGTGATACCAAAACAAAATCTATACTCAAATCTATCCATGGTCCTCTTAGAACCAGTAATGACATGTACAAACCTATATTTTATCCATGTCTTTTTTCCACTTAACATATCTTTCACTTTGAAACATATCTTGTCACATCTCTCTTCATCTTTGGCCAAAAATACTTCTCCTCCACCAAAGATATTATCTTTGTCTTACCAAAATGTCCATCCAAATTATCAATGTGTAATTCTCTTATATTATTATCTCTTAGAGACCCTATTATAATGCATAATTGTTTCCCTTTGAAGAGATAATCATCTTGCATAATATACTCATCATAAAAATTATTTGCATCACATGTCAATAGATTCTTGCATTGTTTAACTATCTTGCTAAAATCTGGATCAGTATCATATACTTTCTTAATAAATTCAAATCTAACTACTTCACTCACCATAGTAGTTATCAATCCCACTCACCTACTCAAAGCATCAGCTACCTAATTCTATTTTCTTAATTTGTGATTCAATACAAAAGTATAACCCTACAAGAAAGCAACCACTTTGCATTCCCATTATTTAACTTCTTTTGATTGTTCACATACTTCAAATCCTCATGATTAGTAAATAAGATAAACTCATTAGGCACCAGGTAATGCCTCTAATGTCTTAATGCTTGTATAATTGCATAAAATTCAACATCATAAGTAGAATACTTTGTTCTTACCTCATTCAAATTCTCATTGAAATATGTTATTTGATTTCCTTATTGACTCAAAATAGTATTAATTCCTACAAATGAATCATCACAATCAACCTCAAACACTTTGCTAAAATTTGGTAATGCTAAAATAGGATTTTTTTTAATTTTATTCTTCAACAACTCAAAATTTTATGTTTCTACCCTTGTACATGCAAATTCTTTTCCTCACATACAATTTATTGTTGGTGCAACAAGACTACTAAAATTCTTAATGAACTTTATGAAAAAAAATTTAAACCATAGAAACTTCTTACCTTTGTGATGATCTTTGGGATAGGCCACTTAACAATAACCTTTACTTTTTATTCATCCATTATCACACCATTTTTTGAAACTACAAATCTCAAAAATACCAAACTATTTTGCATAAACCTGCACTTCTTCAAATTCACATAGAGCTTATCTTTTCTTAACAATTCCAATACCATTCTCAAATTTTTTAAGTGACCTAATTTATTCTTACTCAATATTAAAATATCATCAAAATAAACCACCACAAACTTACCACTGTATTCCCATATCACTATGTTCATCACCCTCATAAATATGTTGGGTACATTAGATAAACTGAATGACATCAACTTCCACTCATATAAGCCATCCCTAGGTTTGAATGTTGTTTTGCACTCATCTCCCTCACAAATTTGAATTTGATAGTAACCGCTCTTTAGATCAATCTTGGTAAAACATTTTGCTCCTACAATAACATACATCATATCATCTAAATGAGGTATAGAAAACCTATACTTGATTATAATTTTATTGATTGATTTACTATCCACACGCATCCTCCACCCTTAATATTTATTTATAATTAGCAATGTTGGTGTTGCACATGGACTCATACTCTCCCTTTCTATACCCTTGGTCACCAATTCGGTAACCTATTTATTTAATTATGCATGTTTTATTAGAATCATCTTATAAGTTTCTTGATTGGGTAGAGCTAATCCTAGAATCAAATTAATATGATGTTGAATATCTCTTTTTGGTGGTAAACCATCTAGTAACTCATTATTTATGACATTTATATATTATTTCAAAACTATTTTTAATTTTATTGGTACTTGCACCACTCTATGTCTTATTTCTCTAATACTAATGCACAATAGTAACATGTCATCTTCATGTCTTTGATAAATTCTTTTGCATTCAGCATGTTTTCAGCCTACCCTTCTTTTTTAAGAGGTAACAAAATTACCTTCATACCACCTTTCCAGAAATTATATGTGTTTTTTGATCCATCATGAATTGATTTTCTATCAAACTATCATGGCCTTATATTTATACCTAAATGTGTATCATTAGGTCAACATATAGTGTTTAATAAAAACTTCTCATTTCTAGATTCAAATAATCCATTACATGAGTTGTTGGTTTTGATAATATTGTTATCCCTGGTGGAATAGAGGTAGAATAGGTTGACTATTTCACAAATTTATATTGGTTGGTGGTTGGGAGCCATCATGGTTTAATAGTTAGTCTTTGATTTTGAAGATGATCTATGCTATTTAAAGTGAATCATGTTCAAAACTAAGTCTAAATATAAAATAGGATGAATATTCAAAGTGAAATTGATCTAAGGTGAATTGATAAAAAAGGAGTAAAAGGAAGGGTAGTTTAGAAAAGAAAGGTGTTGTTGATTTTTAGTTCAAACATTATGACAAAGTTCCAATTCATATGAATATGAATTTAACCAATGTGTAACATGAATTAGCATAAGCTTAAATCCTATCACACATCAGGCAAACCTCTAAAAAAATTATGAAAAGATGCAAATAAGAACAAGATTTACTTTAAGAATTTTACTCCTACAAATAAATAACATTAGCCCAGATTCAAGAAGAGCAAAGAAAGTGAAGTAAACCTAAGAACTTTCAACTAATCTAGCGTTATCCCAAATTAGCAACTCTACATTAAAAAATGCAAATGAATAATTCATAAGAACCATTCAAATTTGAAGATGAGACAATACAAATGAGAGAGAAACCATGATAGCAATTCACACAAGCAAATATGGACAAACTTTGCAGAATTCCTTGCTTATATTAATTTACTCAAAAAGTTACAAATAGTTTTTTGGCTCCAAAACTCTCCCTCCCTTTTACAATTGGAAATTCCTCTTTATATATACCTTTCATGGGGTATGTCAGTTAGTCATGTCAAAATTTAAGGATAGTTATCCTTTTGTAATCTTTTGAGAACCCTCTAGACTTTTTTAAATGACTAACCTATAGGCAATGTGCTTTACAAGTTTCAGGTGCCTTTCCAAAAGATTATTATATTTTCAAAGTATATAATGCTCAATTACAAAAAGAATATTCCTATCTTAACTAACTTGGAGACATTTTTAATGATGCAGTCTTTTATCTTCCCTGCATGATCTTCATTTTATAATGTTATTCATTGATCAGCTAGAGATCAATGAAAGGTTTCATGAACAATTCCTTTTCTTGATCTTATAGCCCCTTGAGATCCCTCTCAGCATTTTCCAAATCTTTTTTGATACCTCTGGTATTTTATATCTTCTCCTTAGATGACAACAATAGGCCCATGATCTTCTTATTATCAGCTCATGTCTTCCCTTGACCTTGGTTTTTCACTTCTAACATGAATTGAGTAATTTTGTGCTTGAAATCATTAGTGATAAGACCTAAAAGACTAAGTGAGGTGGAATCTTTGATTAAGTTGTCCAACCTATGTAGCATTTTATCTTCCTATTATTTGAGGTCCTTAAGAATGTCCTCCATCTACTCAGACCAGTTGCTCAGGGATTTGATCTTATTCACTAGTATATCCATAGCCATGTTTAGATGAAATAAGTTAACTATTATGAATTCAATAATTTGGCTCTTGGTTAAGGCTTTGATTAAATCCTTGACTTGGAAGGTTGAGGCTTACCATTGAATAACTTGGCTTGTAGCCATTGTGCTTTATTTATTCACTAATTATTGCCTGGTTCTAAGGAATTGAATAAGTCAATCATGGTACCCTCAAATAGCTTTAATCTATCTTCTTGGATAGACAAGATGGCAGTCTCTTCTAAATTCTTTTGTCGTTACATCATGCCATTAATGATAGAATTTTTTATTACCTAAAGATGGTGTAGAGTAGGGACTTTTTTATAATTTTCCATAGTGGCTATGAATTTGTGCAAATTGCTCACTAGTGGTTTGCACTTCAATTCTAGATCAAATTATCCTTGCACCAGTGATAACTAAACTTCTTTGGCTTGATTATAATGAGCATAGGGTTAAATTAGGGTTTATGTACTTGTCAAGGATTTTTTGAAGGTTTTTTATAGTGCTTTAATGATGGCAGCTATTTGAACTTATGCGAGCTTCATGACTTGAATCCTAATTTGATTGTGTACTTATACCCTTGTATTTCTTGAGCTTGAAAAACCTTCAACTTGACATATTATACTTACGTGTATCTAATGTGGCATCATCATGGTATCCTTGTGGCATTATTGTGTCACTTTGCTTATTAATATTTAAAAAGTGACCATTGCCTTTTGAAAATTCTATCTTGATCACATACCATTGGATCATCCATACATAGATCAATATAGACCACCGATCTTGATCTAAGAACTCAAACACTATTGTCTACTAGCTACATTCCCCATGGTTATGACACTTGTCACTTCCATATTTGTTTTGAGCTTTATTGAAATGTCAATATTAATCTTGCAATGTTGATTTTATTTGCACATATCAATCACACTCCATTGATCTTGATCTAATTAATTATGCACATGCTTCATGGACCATTAATCAAAATGTGTACGATCATCTACATATTCTCAATGTTTGAAATATGATCAAGCTTTAATTTATGTCTTATGATTATGCCACTTATCATTTCTACATTCATCCTTAGGACTCTTAACTTTTCAAAATTTGTTATACACCATTTAATCATCTTCATCCAAGTAAATGTGCTCTATTGGATTTTGATCCACAAGTTCAAACACCACTGGCCACTCAATTTTATTTCACTAATATTGAGACACTTGTCTTAGGGCTTTGTTGAAGCTTTGACTCGATATGCACTGTTAGATCAATCCTGCTCAAGCAAATGCATACCATTGATCTTTGTAAGATGCTCAAACTTTAGCTTAAGTTTGGGGATTTGTCTTTAATCTCACGTCGTTGGATATTGATCATTTGAGCAAACATGAACCATTGATCTTGTGGATGAAAATGATGTTTAAGTCAAGCTGGAAAACATAAAGAACTTAGCATAAAGTTTTTGGACTGTGGTTTTATTTCATGTTAATAAACATAGGAAAGACCTTAGGAAAAACATTTTAAGCTAAGTTTTAATCATGATAAAGGAGACCTCGTGAATAATAAAAGACATAGCGTATAGTTTTAGTCTAAGGTTTGTTGTATTAATAAATACAACAAACTTTAAGGTGAGGATTTTAGGCTAAGTCTATAGTAAAAGGGACCCTTCATATAGTTAGACTATATGGAAATAAAAGGGACCAAGGAGGCTCGAGGAAATAAAGAGACCAACATAAAAAATTTAGACTAAGGTTTGGTCATGTTAATAAATATGAATAAACCTTAGGATAAAAATTAAACTAAGTCTATGGCATGATAAATCCTTCTCACATGAATTGTTCCCACCAAATTTGAATTTGATTCAAAGGGACCTGAGCTAGGGTAATTTTAATGAGGGTTTCAAGATGATTTTAGTTTTATTTTCAATAGACCCAAGGCTAGTAAAAGGCTAAATTGATATAAAAATCATGAAACCCAAGCATTTCCCATTATAAATGGACTCTATTAGAGATACAACCTGAAACATAAAGATCCAATGTTAGCACTTGTAGGCAAGATTAAATCAGAATTATAAATAAATATGCCAACCAAATTAGGTGTGAATGATCTTCAAATAAAGATAATGTACAAACATACTAGTGGTATTCTGATCTAGTGAATTTTCAATTTTAAGGTACAAATTTGCATAATTTAAAACAGGGTCCCCTTTTTCATAAATGGGGGTATGTTGACCTCAAAAAATGGTAACTTCTAGGGGAAACATAGTAATATGTTAAAATTCAGATACTCTAGTTTAGACTAATAACTAGGCTACTTATTCCACTTGATCAAGCACTATTATTAGGATCAGTTCATGCTTAAAATAAATCTTGCACATGCATAATTAGGGTCAAACATCAAGACATAGCTTTGTTTTATGTGTTCTTTGATTCTACTTATTGATTTCCATAGGATTTAGAAAATAACTTATAAATTTATGACTTTAACCATTAACATTGACTTACAACATATTTAGATGTTCATTAATAATCATACTTTAGCTTAGAAAAGGCTTGGGAAGTTATCTACTACCATCCAGGCATCTATAGCCCTGATAGAGATACCTTTGGCTCCACTCAAGGCCTTGCTCTACTACCAGCTAGGCATCCATATCCCTAGTGGATATTACTAGAATCACCTCTACTCATAAGGCTTTTTAAATTTTGCAATAAGCTATTATTTTTTGCATTTTAGATATTTGTAATTTCTAGAAAATGTTGGGAATCAGATTAGCTAGGTTTTAGGATTTGGTCATATATTTGATCTTTAGACAATCATCCTTAGCTTTAAACTTTATCCTAGACAATTAATGTTTTTTAAGTACAAGCATGACTATATCCTAATAATCTAATATTTCACCCTACATGTGCAATCCTTCTTAGAACCAAAATTAGATCAAAATAAGGTTTAGAATATTAAGGGACAATTAACCTATTTATTAGTCTTTAATAGTTTCTATAAACTATAACATTAAGCTCATATTTAAATAATCCATGGTCAACCAATGCTGAGAAAACATACCTGCATGCTTGAACTATGAGGTTTTTTTAGAAATCATATGAATATTGAGCTAAGGGTTGCCTAGAATAGACTTATTAAAATCAAAGAACAAAGTAGGGAAAGAAAATGCACCAAGCACAAAACACAAAGAAAATGCACCAAGAAAAAAACACACCAACAGAGAATAAAGGAAACAAGTAAACAAATATATATAAACACTATTTATAAGTAAAAGACAAGAAGGAAAGAAAAATAAAGAAACTAAGTTAATCCTACCTATACTAAATATAACTAATCTTATAATTCACTCCATGAAGACTCCAAGTAGGACAACAAAGAAATAGTGCTTGAGGTATTTACCATTGGTTGGCAATGTGAACTCCACTCCTTGGAAGTCTTTTAATTTGAAGGTATTGTATCCTAATGTTTCTATAATATGATATCAGCCAATACATAAAGGAGTGAATTTTCCATTTTTACATTGGGTTCAAATTCCTTGTCCCAAAGAAGGACCAAGTCTCCTTATCTAAACACCTTTATCTTTAAATGTTTGTCAAACCACCTTCTAACTATGGTTTGGTGTTTGCTAAAGTTGGAAAAAGCCTCCTCTCTTACATCTTCCATATATATGATGTCAAGTATCCTTGAACTTTCAATTATTGATCTTCCTCCATGTACTCTTACATAAACCTATAGGTTGGCAGCTTGAGTGTAATGGGAAATATAGATTCTTGGCCAGATACTAGCAAGAATGGTGATGCCTTAAGAGATTGTTTAACTCTTGTTCTATCTACCCAAAGGGAATACCTAAGTATCTTGTGTCATGTTCTTATTTTATCATCTATATACTTCTTTATGGCTTTCATGAAGTTCTTATTTATTGATTCTGACACTCCATTACCTTGAGGATAATGGTTAGATGAGAAATTCAGGATAATCTTGTTATCATATACCAACTCAATCATCTTAATGAATTTAAAGGTAGATCCATTATCACATACTAGAGATACAGGTGTCCCAAACCTGGTGCATATGTTCTCTTTTAAAAATTTGATCACCTCTTTAGTCCTACACTATTTGGTTGCCACTGCTTCAATCCATCTGGTGGAGTAGTCGGTAGTAGTCAGAACATACTTGTGACCATTAGAGGAATTAGGGTTAATGACCCCCATAAAATCTAGTCCCCATTGGGCAAAGGGTTTATCAATCATTATTGGATATAATGGCATGGCTACCTTGGGATCTTTAGTGTTGAATATTTGACATGAGTGGCATTCTCTGACATGCTTGTGAGCATATTTGAAGATAGTGGGCTAGTAGTAACTAGCCCTAAGGATCTTGTGAGCTGTAGTTATTTTAGATAAATGTCTACTTCCTAATTTTTCATGGAAACTACTCAAGATCTCAGCGACCTATTCTTTGGAAATAAACCTTAAGTAAATTCCTTTAAAGTTTTTTCTATATAGAAATCCATCCTTGACCATTAAATGAGATAATTTGATCCTTAAAGCTCTCTTTGACTTTGTACTTAACCCTACTAGATAATAGTCATTGATTATCAAATGAAAAATAAGATCATACCAATAATTGGGCTGAAAATTTTGTTGTTCTATCTACATGACACTCAGTTTGGTATTAGTATTGTCAATCAACTAAATTAAACCTTGGCATCTTACTAACTTTGCAATCTTCATCTCTAGATTGTATTCTTGGAGAATAGACATCCACTTACCTCTCCTTTCTCCAAGTTCACATTGACTAAGCATGAGCTTAGTGGCAGGGTCTGGTAGTATTTAATATACCTTATTTATAAGGATATAATGCCTAAATTTATTCACTTTCTTGACCATAACACATGTTTATTTGTCAATAATAAAATAATTTAATTCAACAATTTTAAAATTAGTACTCATGAAAGTAATAGGATGATCACATCCATATATCTTTTGAGTTAGGACTATTGTAATTATATGGTCAGAAGCATTAGAGTAAAGATAGAAGTCTTTAGTAAAGTCTAGACTTATCATCATAGGGGCTTATCCAATTAATTCTTTGATCTCCTTGAAGTTCTTCTTGGTCTCTTAATTCCAAGTGATCTTAACATCTTTATTCAATGTCATTCAATAACTTTACAATTTCTGTAAAACCAAAAATGAACTTTCTCACAAAATTGATTTTACCAAAGAAAGACTTTAGTTCTTTATTACTACTAGAGGGTTATATATCTAATATTACGTTTACTCTATCTAGGTCTATAAAGATCCCCTCCTTATTTATAACATGTCCCAATAATTTTCCCTCAGTTACACAAAAAATGTTGTTCTTTGGGTTGAGAGAAACTCCATACCTTTTACACCTTTCAAATACTTGTTACAAGTACATGATGTGATCTTCCTTATTCTTTGAAAAGATAGATTAGGTCATCCATGTAAATAATAATGCACTTACCTATGAGGCCTTAGAATACATGATCCATTCTTATTTGAAAGGTTACACCTATATTTATCAATCCAAAGGGCATTCTATTGTAGGTAAAAGTGCCCCACTTAGTAGTAAAGTCAGTCTTCATTATATCTTCCTTATTCATTAGCACCTAATTATATCTTGAAAATACATCAATAAATGACATCATAGCAGAACCAAAAATAATTTGGATTACTTGGTCAAGAGAAGGTAAGGGGTAATTATCTTTTTTAGATTCTCTATTTAGATTTATAAAATCAATGCACAATCTAATTTAACCATTTTTCCACCTGACTAGTACTAGGTTAGCTACCCAAGTGGAGTGGCTAATGGGAAACACTATCTTAGCACCTAGTAAATTGACCTTTTTGTATATTATTGGTTTTAAGATAGGGTTGACTAGCCTTTATTTTTGCCTAAATGGATTACAGTCTTATTTCAAAGGTATGCTGTGGCTTATGACTCAAGGATCAAAGATCTTCATGTCGTCATAGGACCATGTTATCACATCCTTATACTTGGTCAACAAATATTTGGATCTCTCCATTTTAATGCTTGTGCAGGTGGTACCAATGTTCACTAGCTGAGGTTGACCTTGGGAACCTAGGTCCATTACATTATATTCTTTCCCATCTACTTTGGGAATATTGATAGTCTTAACTAATTTGTCTGAATCAAACAATCTCTCTAAGGCTATCATTCCTTTAGGGATATTATTCTCACTCAACTTAATGACCTTGTCATCAAGTTTGCCTTCAACTTTATCATCATCAAGAGTATTTTCATTGGCTTCATCAATAATGTGAGCCTCAAATACTCTTGAGCCAGTCATGAAGTCTATGATCTATTGATCATCACTGAATTCTTGTAAATGATTGATATTATTTGGTACTGAGGGACATGGGACTAATTCAATGGTAAGGCTTTGTAACTTAGAACTTTGATTAGGCATAAGGTTGGCTACAACTGAAGAAATTTCATTAGTAGCCTTGTTTTCTTCCTTAAGGATTGACACAATATTGAAAGCATCAAAACATTTAGTTAAGTCCCACACTCTAAATTTATATTTCTTAAGATAGGATAACCTACATTGATATTTACTCTTGACCTGATTAATTACTAGTTCAGAATCACCAAAAACTAATAGTTCCTTGACCTTGTGTTTGATTTCAAATTATAATCCAAGAATATGTGCTTCATACTCTATGATATTGTTAGTGCATGAGAATTAGATTTTGTAAGAGGTATTGTATTCTTCCCAATGGGATTGATTAATACCACTCCTACTCTAAAACCTAGTTAGCATCTAGCACCATCAAAATATAGCTTCCATAACCTAGGCATAGCATGAGAAGTTTTGAAGTTACATACCTTTATGGTGCCAAGAGTGTAAACACCTAGATCTGAGTTAACCATGTTGACCCTCTCATTGGTTGCATTGTACTCGGTTATCATATGCTTCATTTTGGGTTCCTATTCTATCCTGATCTAATTTAGAACTCCTTTCCAAGGTAACCACATCTGTGAATAATTAGTTGATATATAACAATTAAATGATCTAGTCCAGTCTCTACTCAACAACATTCTATATGCATCAGGAATATCCACCACTTAGATGTCAATGAATTATTGGATCCTTGGTTTAGAATCAATCTACATGTGAACATTTAACAATTCACCAATCACTTTGACTCTTGATTTATATAATTGAGTCACAACCCTATCAAATTTAATTGAATTCAAACCTAATTACTTATAAATACCCTTGGGCATGATGTTTGTAGATGCACTAGAGTCTAAAAAATAATTATGCAAATTCTTACCAAAGATTTTGACTATAATTAGGAAAGGTGGAACATCTGCCTTACTTTTGTGTATTGCAATGTTAGCATGTGTAGACTTTTGTGGCTTACCAAGCTTATTAGATAAAGATTCCAACAACATATCCATTTTCTCTATAATCTAAGTCAACTCATGCAAGGTAATGTTATATTTGTTATTTTTCATGTTCTATACTATATTATATCCAGTCCTATTGGAAGAATTAGATGCATCAACATTGAGTTTAGAAGTACTTCACTTAGGAGGCTCTGGATTGTTATCTAATGTAGTATTAGGAGGAGTGTCAAAAAAATTTGGTGGAGTTGAGGTAGTCAAAGGTTGTTTCTACTCCTTTTTCCTCAGAAGATAGGTCTTCTTCAGATATTATTGAAAATCATGAATTTATTTAGGAATATCATCATGATCATTCTCTTATTGGAATGGGAACTCAAATGTTTCCACCATGAGAGTTGAATCAGTAGATTTATATGACCTTGAAGAGCTTGAGGTACCTACACCATTATCTTTATTAGGAATAACTTCAAAATTATCCAACTCTTCTTGAAAATCTTCAAAAGCATTACAAATCTCTAGACAATATAATTCACCATGCTTTTAAGTGCAATGCATTCTACAATAATCAGGCAAAGCTACATCACCAAGATTTATATTAGGTACATTCTTATTAGTGGATGACTAATTTTTGTGGTTATTTTTATTATTATTTTGGAATCTATTTGAAGGCTTATTGAACCTTTGGAAAGAGAAGTTCTTGTTAGAGCCTTCTTTAGTATTGCCAACTTGTTTTTATAGCTGAATGAAGTTAGTGCTTAGACTTTGAACCATATTCAATATAGAATAAATCTCATTCTTAGATGCCTTAGAATTATGAAATTGAGTACTACTAATAGATGTAGGCATCAAATCTCTTTGGTCTTGTGGATGAGACCCATTGGTGGAGTTATTTAAGAATCCTAGGTTCTAGCTAAGATGTGCATGGCTCAAAGGTAATTGGTTTAGAAATGGAAGCTGATTTAAGGCAGTCATATTTTGATTGGGATTAGAAATTAAATTCATAATAGGTATATTTACATTAATGTTGGGAATGATGTGTGCCGTTTGGCCTTATGGTTACATTTGATCATTAATGATCACATCTTTAGCATCAGCTAACGCTAATGTATTAATGACCTGAGTAGATCTTTTAAGAAACATAGAAGTCATGGGATTCAAATTATCCTTGTATATCTCTAAGGCCAAAGCCTCATTAGGTCTATAAGGAGTTATGGTTCTAGTAAACATTTTTTGAAATCTAGCATTGAAGGCTCTTATGGGCTCATTTGAGTCTCTTTTGACTATGGTAAATTATTAGTATAGAACACATGGACTAATAATTTTACTAAATTGATCAATGAAGTAATTATTAAAATCATTCTAGCTATCTATGTAGTTTTTTGGAAGGTTAAAGAATCATTCATATGCAACACATTTGAAATTAAATGGAAGTAATCTGCATGCTACATATTTATGAACAACATTCAAAAGTCTTAAATAAAATTTGAAAAATTTAATGTGTTTTTTAGTAGTTACAATGCCATTAAGACTAAAATTAGGTAAATAATTTTTAATATTATAAAGAAGGTCATATACCACACCTGGTAGATTGATTGAAGAACCACATAGCCAATCCATACCTTGATAGGGATAGAACATATGAACACCCTAAATTGGTGAAGTTCGTTGAGACTTTGAAAGTCTATGCTTACCTTTGTCTCGCTTATCTCTCCTATGAACTTCTAATGAAACAAGGGGAACCTTTGTCTCTAAATGTGACGTAGTCTTTATCCTTGGCCATTCCAATTTGTGGGATTTAAACCCTATTTGAAATATAATGTGTAAGTCTTATCTTTACAAAGAATGATGATCAAACTTGCACATTAAGCAAATTTTGCACAAATATGTATAAATAATAGTAAAGGACATTAATATTTAACTAAATTATCTCAAATATATGTCCAAACACATAAATATGAATTATATTTACATGTTTCAAGATCAATTAAACTCAAATTTGTAGATATCTAATCAATATTTGAATAAAATAGCTATTACTAACCTCAAATGCCTTGGATTTGTATATCTTAAGCTATCTTTACCACAATTAAACATAAAACTTCAAAGAACATCTATCTTTGTCTAAATAATCATAAATACTAGTCTAAAACCATTAAGATCAATGATATTTTAAAAAATATGCTAAAATAAATACAACTATGCAAAGAATACATTAATCTTTGAATAGAATTCACCAAAATTAGCGAAGATGTTGCAAATTTTTAAAGATTTAACTGGCCCTCCTTCTAGTGCCAAATTGTTGATGCATAAATTTGTATCATTAGTTAAACATATAGTGTTTAATAAACACTTATCATTTTTTGATTCAAAGAATCCATTACATGAGTTGTTGGTTATGATAATCCTGATATCCCTAGTGAAATAGAGGTAGAACAGGTTGATTGTCTCACAAATTTATATTAGTTGGTGGTTGGGATTCACCAAGGCTTAATAGTTAATATTTGATTTTAAAGATGATCTATGCTATTTAAAATGAATTATGTTTAAAACTAAGTCTAAAGCTAAACTAAGATGAATATTCACAATAAAATTGATCTAAGGTTAATTGATAAAAAAATGAGTAAAAAGAAGGGTAGGGTAGAAAAGAAAGGTGTTGTTGATCTCTATTTTAAAAATTATGACAAAGTTACAATTCATTTGAGTATGCATTTAACCAATGTTAAAAATTAATTAGTATAAGCTCAAATCCTACCACACATTAGGCAAACCTCTAAGGAAAGTATGAAAAGATGCAAATAAAAACAAGATTTACTTTAAGAATGTTACCCCTGCAAACAAATAGCATTAGCCTAGATGAAAGAAGAGCAAAGAAAGTGAAGTAAACCTAAGAACTTTCAACTAATCTAGAATTTTCCCAAATTATCAACTCTACATTAAAATATGAACACTCAAAATTCATAAAAACCATTCAAATTTGAATATGAGACCAAACAAATGAGAGAGAAACTATGATATTAATTCACACAAACAAATTTGGACAAACTTTGTATAATTCCTTGCTTATATTAATTTGTTCAAAAAGTTATAAATAGTTTTTCGGCTCCAAAACTCTCTCTCCCTTTTACAATTGGCAATACCTCTTTATATAGACCTTTCATGGGGTATGCCAGTTAGTCATGTCAAAATTTAAGGATAGTTATCCTTTTGTAATCTTTTGAGAACCCTCTAGACTTTCTAAAATGACTAACCTATAGGAAATGTGCTTTACAATTTTCACGTGCCTTTACAAAAGAATATTCTCTTTTCAAAGTATACAAGCTCAATTATAAAAAGAATATTCATATCTTAACTAACTTGGAGACCTTTTTGCTAATGTAGTCCTCTACATTTCCTATAAGATATTCATTATATAATTTTATTCATTGATCAACTAGAAATTAATGATAGGTTTTATGAAAAAAAATCATTTTATTGATCTTCTAGCCCCTTGAGATCCCTCTCAACATTTTCCAAAGCTTGTTTGATACCCTTGGCATCTTCTATCTTCTCCTCAAATGACAACAATAGGCCCATGTTCTTCTTATTATCAACCTCTATCTTCCTTTGACCTTGGTTCTTCACTTCTAACATGAATTGAGTAGTTATGGGCTTGAACTCCTCATCAGTGATAAGGCCTAAGGGACTAAGTGAGGTGGGCTCTTTGATTAAGTTGTCCAACCTATGTATCATTTTATCTTCTTTCTTGTTGAGGTCCTTAGGAATGTCTTCCATCTTCTTGAACCAGTTGTTCAGGGCTTTGATCTTATTCACTAATGTATCCATATCCATGTTTAGATTAAATAGGCTGACTATTCTAAATTTAAGAATTTGGCTCTTGGTTAAGGATTTGATCAAATCCTTGACTTGGTAGCTTGATTCTTGACACTAGATAACTTGGACTGTAGCCATTATGCTTTGTTTATTCACTACCTCTTGCCTAGTTTTGACTGACTTTAAGGAATTGAATAAGTCAGTCATGGTGTCCTCAAATATCTTGAATATATCTTGTTAGATTGACAAGATGGCAGTCTCTTCTAAATTATTTTGTTGTTACATCATGCCCTTAATAATAGAATTTGTTATTACCTAAAGATGATGTAGAGTAGGGAATTTTTTTTAATTTGCCACAATGGCTATGAATTTGTGAAAATTGCTCACTAGTGGTCTACACATCAATTCTAGATTGAATTATCCCTACACTAGTGATAATTAAAATTCTTTTGCTTGATTATAATGAACATAGGGTTGAATCAGGGTTTATGTACTTTTTAGGGATTTCTTAAAGGTTTTTTATAATACTTTAATGGTGGCATTTATTTGAACATGTGTGAGCTTTGTGACTTAGATCCCAATTGAATTGTGTACTCATATGCTTGTATTTATTAGGTCTACAAAACCTTTAACTTGGCATATTATTCTTATGTGGCTATGATGGTCATCCCTATGGCATTTTCATAGTACTTTACTCATTAATATTTAAAAATTGACCATTGCCTTTTGAAAATTCTACCTTGATCTCACACCATTGGATTATCCTTATACAGATCAATATTGATTGTCGATATCAATCTAAAAACTCAAATTCTATTGGCTACCAGTCACATTCCCTATGGTTATGACACTTATCACTTTTACATTCACTCTGAGCTTTGTTAAAATTTCAATGTTGATCTCACACTATTGATTTCATTTACATGGATCAATTTCACTCCATTGATATTGATTTATTTAATTATTCCCCCTACTCTATAGATTGTTGATCAGAATGTGTACACTCATTTTTCATACCATAGATCTTTGAAAGATGCTTGAGCTTTAATTTATGGCTTGCAATTATGCCACTTATCATTTCTATGTTCATCCTTAGGGCTCTTGATTTTTCAATGTTTATTATGCACCATTTGATCATCTTTGTCCAAGAAAATGTGCTCCATTGGATCTTGATTTACAAGGTTGAATGTCATTGGCTACTCAATTTTATTTCACTGAGATTGTGACACTTGTCACTTTCTCACATTTCTTAGGGCTCTATTGAAGTTTTGACTCGATATGCACCATTAGATCAATCTTGTTTGAGAAAATGTGTACCATTGATCTTTGGAAGATGCTTGAGCTTTAGCTTAAGGTTGGGGCTTTGTCTTTAATCTCACATAATTGGATCTTAATTATCCAATTAAATGCAAACCATTGATCATATGGATGAAAATGATGGTTAATTCAAGCTCGAGAACATAAAGAACTTAGCATAAAGTTTTTGGACTATGGTTTTATTTCATGTTAATAAACATGGGCAAGACCTTAGGAAAAACATTTTAAGCTAAGTTTTAAACATGATAAAGGGGACCTCATTAATAATAAAAGACATAACATATAGTTTTAGTCTAAGGTTTGTTGTATTAATAAATACAATAAAATTTAGGGTAAGGCTTTTAGGCTAAGTCTATAGTAAAAGGGACCCTTTGTTTAGTTAGACCATAAAAGTTTTAAACTAAGGTTTGGTCATGTTAATAAACAACTAAACTTTAGGATAAAAATTAAACTAAGTCCATGGCATGATAAATTATTTTCGCATAAAATGTTCTCACAAAATTTGGATTTGATTTAAAGGGACCTGATCTAGGGTAATTTGAATGATTGTTTCAAGATGATGTCAGATTGATTTTTAATAGCCCAAAGGCTAGTAAAAGTCCAAATTGATATAAAAATCATGAAATCCAAGCATTTCTCAATCTAAATGGACTCTATTGGAGCTACAACCCAAAACATAAAGATCCAATGTTAGAAATTTTAGGCAAGATTAAATCAAAATTATGAAAAAATATGCCAACTAAATTAGGTGTGAATGATCTTCAAATAAATATAATGTGCAAACATTCTAGTGGTACTCTGATCAATTGATTTTTCAATTTTAAGGTACAAATTTGCATAATTTAGAATAAGGGTCCCAATTTTTCAAAAATGGGCATATGTTGACCTCAACACCTTCCTAATAACACATGGAATGCATCCATTGGTATAAAATCACACCATATTTCATCTTTGTAAGTTTTACTTATAGAAAACTTGATTAAGCACCTTTTATCTACTATAAATTCATTCCCTTTCTTAAACCATGAAATCTAATAATGATTAGGTTATTTTTTTCACTGTAAACTTAGTTTCTCAATCGTGTCTTTAGAAACATTTTTTTCAAAACTACCACCATCTATAATACTTTTCATCTCTTACCTCTTAAAGTATGACTTGTTTAAAATATATATTATAAATAAGGTGGTGATGCATGGCTTTATATATATATATATATATATATATATATATATATATATATATATATATAGCCATGCATCACCACCTTCTTTATTCTACACATGTTATTTACTTGGATCAATCATTATTCTTCTCATCATGATATTTTCTCCAATATCTATTGTTGTAACTTTAGTATTTTGCTCTTCTATTTTAGCTTCAACTAAATTCACTCTTGGGTGATCCTCTTACCTCATTTCTTGATCTTGGTAATGTGTAAACTCAAACACTATATGGCCTTATTCTCCACATCTATAATAAACATAATATCTACATTGATTTAGAAACCATCCTCTACCACCACCATAGCTTCATCCTTTCTGAAATCCTCTTCTTCTTTGCTGGTAATGAAACCCTAGTCTATTATCTTCTTGTCTTTATCCACCATGTGATGATTCTCATATAGTGGTATTAAACCCACATCTATTTGTATTAATCTACCTCATCCCATTATTAGATGGGATTGTCCTCTTCTTGGTCTAATATATGTTCTTATAAAATTCTACCTATTTTTTTCTTCTATCTTCAAAGCTAATTGATAAGCTTCCTCCATGCAAATTTTTATATGCATGCTTAATTCACCTTGAATTTAAAACTTCAAAGAATTTACATACCTTGAGGCCATCTATTCTTTTATTTCATCATGATCCACTCATATGGAAAGCTTATGAAACTCATTTGTATACTCTTGTATATTATGATCCTTTTACCTTAAATTTTGGAATCTTCTATATAGGTTTTATGCATAATCCACATGAATAAATTCATCCCTTAGTTTCTTCTCCATATTTTTCCATGAGTTGATATTCTCTTTACCTTTTCTCTATCTTTCTTTATGCTAGTGATCCCCACCAAATCATCACATGACCCTTCAATTTCATGCATGCAAACTTTACCTTCTTGTCTTTTCTCATAGTTATCCATTCAAAAAACTTTTCCATGTTGTTCATCCAATCTATCAACTCTTCTAGTTTTAAACATCCTCCATAATCTAGAACATCAACCTTGATTCCTTCATTCCTTATAAATCTCTAACTATCTTATCTTATATTGATGGTAGATGTTCTTTTTGCTCTTCCTCTTATAAAATTTCCCCTTCATGATCTGTGTCATCTTCTACATCATCTTTTGCTCTCTTTTGTATTAGATTTGTAATAATATCAGTTAATTATTATACTTTATTCTATAGCTCTTACATAATATAGTTCTTCTAAGTGATTTCTCCTCATCCTCTCGCCATCTCTTATGCCTATAAGATTTTAACTTGATCTAATACCAAATAATGAACCTTAATACTATCAAATTGAGAAAATACCAATAGGAAAAACTTATAAAACAACAACTTGTAGTAACTCATATTAAATGATTCAAATAATTACAAACAATACATAAATAACCCTTAACTCAGAATTGGAGTTGACATGCAAAATTGAAAACTCTAAAAAATAATAAAACTTGACTTGTTATTTTTAGCAGTTGTTATTTTTAGTAACTTTCACATGCAAGTGCATGCAGCTCTAAAAACCCCCAAAAATAAACTAAACACTAAAATTAACATATCATACAAATATCAACTAAAGTTCAAGTCTGGTTATAAATATATATAATTTATAAAAATATAAAAATACCAAAAAAATATTAAACTACATTTTTGGACCCTCAAATGTTCATGTATAGCAACCAAAAAATATCAAAAACATTTATAACTATGTAGGCCAGGTTAAGTTTGCACCAAAAGTTTTGACATGGTCATTTTGGCATAAATATGGGATCAAATGGAGTTTTGGAAAGTTATGGCCTCTATACATTTGGCCTTTTTTCTTGCATCAATAAGGACAAAGAGATCAAACAAACCCTGTAGTAATGAAAATGAATATGAGATATATGATTGAACAAGCTCCACCAAACTAATATTTAGTTGAGCCAGACCTAACAAAACTCCAACTAAAGATGGTGCAAAAGTCTGGGGAGATTGATCGTGAGAAGTAAAAGCATAACCACCATACAACATGTGTAAGAAATAACTACATAGTCTCAATAGTTTTCAAATATCAATATTTATTTTTTAATTAAAAAAATTAGAGATCATAAAATCATCTAGATATATAATTCACCTTAATAACAAAAAAATCCCCAAAAAAAGATCAAAAAATCAAAAAAACTAATCTAGAAATATTTAAAGAATCATAAAAAGTGTTTGGTTCTCTATGTCTCTTTTACAATTCATAAAGATCTAGCCATGTGCAACATTCTCTAATCCTAAAAAATTTCATATTTAAGCAAGGATTTTAAATTCATATAAATATGAGCGAGAGAGGATAAAAATTCAAAAATCAAAATGGAGGTAATTCATCTCCTTTGCAAAAGTAGATGAAAGTTTAATGTGAATCCAGAAATACAGTTGAGGACTTATATAGGGCCACCATGATATTGTGAATATAGAAGCAAATTATGTTGACAAAGTATAGCTATAATTTTTTTGGAATGTTTTGGGATCATAATCCATGCTTTACCCATACCATTCTCACAATAGAAAATGCTTCTTTTCATGGCAGATCTACCCTTAGTGTCTCCTTGTGTCTTTTCCCAAATGTGCATGCCATGCCTAAATTTAATGTTGACACATAGATTACCCTTGAATTTTGTATTTCATGATCAATTTCACCATTAATATACCCCCATAAATCATCTTTGTATATTATATTGGACACATAGTCCACTCAAGCTTTAACGACTTTGACGGCCAGAGGGGTTATCAAATTTAAACTCATGTTTTATTGATGTTGTTTCTAGTGTGTCCTATGTTTGAAGGGTCATTACACTTGGTTTTTATATGATATTATACTAATTATCTAGGTCTTTATGTGTTTTTAATTATTCTTTACTTTGGTGAGGCAAAATTTAACCACGCAACATCATCTCATTCACTCGCAGCTATGAGGTTCTATCAGACTACATAGACCACCCTGAGGCTACGGAGTAGAAAGATGTTTCCATGTGGTAGCATCATAATTACATAATATATTATGGGGATTTATATTTTTATATACCCCTCTATGCTATCAAATCATCAGTATCATGCCACATGGTACCATCCTGTTAACCTGCTTGCTCAGATGAATTGTTAACATGCTTGCCTAGAGGATCATGCCACATGGTAGCATCACACTCACTCACTTGATCAGGAAATTTGGATTTATACTAACCCATACAATTTATCAAGTCAATAATATCATGCCACATGGTATCATCCCTCAATTCTACTTTCTTGGATGAATTGTTGACTGCTTGAGTCCTATAGAATGGAATAAATATGCCACATGGCTCCAAGTTAAATTCAGTAAATTGACTAAGTGTCAAAAGAAATTTTGAATGGGTTGGAGCCACCAAGATCTATAAGATACTACCATGTGGCATCAGGATCAACTTAAGAACCTAGCACAAATCAAAAAAAACACAATCAACACTTTTAAATTTAAAAGCTAATGGTTAATGAAATTGAAATTAAAATAGTCAAGTTATTTAGAAAATGCAATGATTAAGTTTTTGAAATAAAAACAAAAAATCACATAAATTTAAAAAAGTAAAGGCATTTTAAAAGAGTTCAAAGTCACAATCAAATCAGATTTTGACCATTCTTATGAAATTGACTAAGGTAAAGAAAATAAATATAAGCAAATTTTAAACCAATTTAAAGCAAAAAAATAAATAGATTAAAAAATTGGAAAATTTAGTGGAATAAAACAACCCTTTTAGAATAATATTAGTAGGATTTATCCCATTATTATTAAAGTGACTAAGTTAAAGTGAAACAAGCACAAACACTTAGCCAATTTATAGTGAACCAAAGCAGAAATGGGTTGGATTGTCAAGATAAAAACTACAAAAGACTCTATAGAAGTCAAATAAATTCTAAAATTAATTATCATATTCTCCCCAAAAATGGGATCTTAAGTACCTTAAAAATATTATTTTATATGATTGAAACTTTTTAGTTTAAGACATATTCAGGCAACTTAGCTTAACAATTCTGGATACAAATCTTGGACTAAGTGTTTTAATGTATAAAAAACATTGAAATTAAGCACATAAAGTCACATAAAACTTATCATCCAGTAGATGTCTACTCCAAGAAAGGATCAAACATATAAATCATTAAACTCCTAAGGGATAAATATTAGGCAATAAAAGAGGGTCCCTATTTTAGGTAAAAATTAGGCATGTTGTGCAAGTCATAACATAAATGAAGAAGGAAAACATTCTCAAAAATACCCCCCAAGTAAAAATTTTGAAACCCCAAGAAAGTCACACAACTTAAGGTAATGAGGTGATTCATAAGGCTTCATAAATATATTGTAAACTATTATTGATTTGGGATGTACTCCAAGCAAAGAACTCCATCTTGAATGTGTTGATGAATGAAGTGCATGTGAATCACAATATGTTTGGTTCACTAGTGATCAACAGGGTTGCGATATATGTGAATTTCACTATGTTTATCACACCAAAGTACAATAGATGAATCCTATGTGAAGTTAAACTCTATCAATAACTAACAAAGCCCAAGAACATGTTGATTTACTATGATTATTTCCTTGTACTCTACCTCTATGGATGAAATTGTAATAGCCTATTTATTAATTCAAGCCCAATAAATTAGAGAACCAAGACAAAAAAGGTATCCGTAAGTGGAATGCACGTCATCAATAGAACCTACCCAATCTAAATAAATATAACTAACCAACTAAATAGAATCTCTGGTGTAGTGTAATTCAAAGTGGAAGTGCCTTGTATATATTGTAAAATCCTTTTGGTAATTTGCTAGTGGATATTATGAGGATCATGTGCAAACTAAGATATAATCTCAACTAGAAACTAAATATTGGGATGAGTATAGGTCAATTACATGAGACTTAAAACCAAATTCCCATACAATGTTGGATCACAAAGAGTAGTGCAAGTGGAATTAAGAGTAACCCTAAACTAGAAAGGAGAGGACTTGGCTTACAATCAGTCTTGCTAAAATGATAAATAAGATCAAGGGTCTACTTATACTAACTCAAATGAATTCATGAATCTGACTAAGAAATTACAAACCAAGAAAAAAGTGCAAAAGATTGGTATCTATCTGTTGATGCTTATAAATGTATCATAGGTGCTTTTAGAGTTCAAGAAACACTACTCATTTCAGAATTCAAAGAATTCAAGGCATGAGTTGAAAGTATTTGGAAATTATGATACCTATGGTGAAATAGCAACAGAGTAAAGTAGAATGTTCCACAAAATTATATTATTCAATGGTTGGGAGCCACCTTGGTTTGGCATTATGATGGTTTCTTAGTCAAATATTGATGTTACTAAACTAAATGGATATTTATAGTGAAATTTAAGCTATAGTGAATTGTTTAAAGAAAGATCAATAGGAAAGGGTAGACTAAGAAATAAATGGTGATTGATGATCTTTAGTTATGACCATATTGACAAAGTTGTAAGGATTACCAAGCATGATCTCAACTAACGTATAGTGTAAAGTAGCTTAAGCTCATGTTTTACTACAAACCAGGCTTAATTCTAGAGATAAGATGATAATACAAGTGAGAATTAGATTTAATTTTAAATTTTTACAACACATCTAGATAGCTAATGCACATCTTTATTATAGAGCAAATAAAATGAAGTAAACTCAATTTTATTTAACTAACCTAGCATTACACAAGTTAGCAACCCTGTAATTAATGATCTAACCTAGTATTCTTAGACACTATTCATATTCAAACTTAGACAAACAATTGAGAAACTTATCAATTCAAACACATCAATATGGATAATTCCTACAAAAATCCTTGATATTTTTTATTAATTGCTTAGAAGTGTACAAAATAGCTTGAAGTCCCTCCCTTTTAAAAATGGTAATACATGCCATTATATAAAAGTTAGGTAGTATACCGGTCAGTCTAAAAATCTAAGTGTACAAAGATAAATATAGTTGTCTTTGTAACAAATTAAAATACACATGTCTTTTACAATCATACTAACCCAGAGACAATCACAAGAACAAGCTAGCATGTGCCTTAACAAAAGGTGGCTTCCTCTTAGGGAATCCATAACTAAATTATTAGAGGTGGTGCCCTTTACTACTGAAGGATACTCATAGCTCATTCATGTTGTTCATCCACTAGGCTTAAGTCCATGGTAGGCCTTATGATGTGTTCATCTTCTTGATCAGCTAGCTCATCAAAATATTTGTCATTCCTAGCTAAATATTCCTTAATGCTTCTGGCTTCATTGATCCTCTTCCTTACATTGAATATCATGTCTAATATTCTGCTATTAGCTTGGCTTGATTGTCCCTGACTCTTTCCCTTGATTTTTTGAGTCACTAAAGTGGATTTGTGCTATAATTCTTCATCACTAATAATTATTAGGGAAGTGGGTTGTGCAAGATCCTCAAGCATAGTTCCCAAGAGCTTCTCAATTCTACCCATGAGCTCTTTCTCCTCCTTAATAATTTATTCCACTTTGTTATGCCATGCACTCAAGGCTTGAACCTTGTCTACAAAAATTCATAAAATGGCACTTAGGAGCCCCATTCTAATGGATTTAAAATTTGGTATTTGCTTCCTAACCTAGATGTTAAGAAGATGGGAAATCTTATCTTCAGAATTACACCATGAGTAACTAACTCCTTGGCTAAGGTGGCCTAGTCCTCTAGTGCACTATGCCTCAACTTCATAGACGTTAGTGCCTTGAGCATGTCATGAAATGAGTCTCCAAGCATCTTAATCATGGAGTTTGGCACTGAGAGAATTGCTTGAGTCTACAAATTCTCTTTCTCCTTATTTAGGTTCTAGATCATTTTCTTTAATCCCTAGTCACTATCCCTAGCCTACTAAGATTGAGCCTTAATTAAACTTTTCACATCCTTCTCATGGATGGGATCCTCTTTAAGTTGTTATCCTTCAATAGGGGTTAACCCTGTGAATGGTTCCACCTTTTGAAAGGTGAATTCTTCTTCACCAACCATGGCTATCCTTGTGGTGATCCTTTCTAATCATGTTGTGTTTGGGTTGAATTAGACTTTAGTATTTGGCCTCTTAAACTTTGGAGGCTAAATCACCTCCACACTTGCACCACTAGAGGCTCTAGGGGTGTCAACTTTCTAGTTTTCTTGAGCATGACAAACCTATATTCTTCTCTCTTCTTGTTTTTCCACTATGTCCTTGATCCATGGTTTTATGTTATCATGTATAGTTAAGCCAACTCGTGTCAAGGCCCATGAATGAGAGAGGGATGGGACCTTATACCACTTCCCATAGATAAACCAGTCAAGGATGATTGGTCCATGGATAGGAAAATCATCAATGAAGAGGTTGACTTTATTGGTAGGGTGAGTGAAAGTAAACCTAGGCTTCTTCCTTAGATTCACAAGAACCAAGGCTAGATCTACTTTCCTTTCCTCCCTTTCTAATGTAACTAACTCCTTTCTTGCTTCCTTAGACAGATCTTCCTTTCTATTTGAGCCATATGTTGATGCTATATTAATGAGGGCACCCTCTAATGTCTCCCCTAGCTCAAGAGCTATCATATCAATGAATTCCATGAGGGAAGGTGGTCTCTATGGTAGTTCTGAAGGTGAGGGACCTTCCTCAGGTCTCTATTCCAATTTTGGTTCTCTAATTTTATCCTTGTCTTTTAGATCTTGAGGTTGCCCAGCCTGAGGTTATTCAATTTGTGCATCTTGTTGGTGGGGTTGAGGTTTAGATGGATACTCTTTGGGATCCTCATGAGTGGTCCCAAATGGACTTGAAAACAAATGATATTGTAAGGGTTATAGTTTCCATATCTCCTTTAAAGGCTTGTTATCCTTGATAAGTCTACATTCCAACTTAATATTATAGCTTTTGATCTTGGAGAGCACTTCCTCAAAATTTCTCTCTAATGTAGATGTCATCACTGACACCTTGTTTATGTTCATATTCAAATTTTGGGACCTTTTTATCTCTAATGTGGTTAACTACCCTATTCCTAGGGTCCCACATCTTAAGGTCATCTAATTAGAAATCAAAAGAATTTCTATGTGTAACCATGGTTTCAAGGTACTTCCAGTCTTTGATTATAACCTTCCCAACATCCTATGGGAGGGGATGGATTTGTCCCTTCCTCTTCTCTCTGTATACTTTTTCAATGCCCTAGATGATTTTGGAAGTAATTTCTTGCTCAGAAAGCTTGTTGGGGACATGGACTAGTAGCCTATAAGGTTGGGTTAGGATCCCCTCTATCCTAATGATAGTGTAATCAGGATAATAGCATACATCTGCCATGGTTTCCACCTATTTCTTGATAAGGGGATGCAATCTTGGCATATGAACTCCTATGATGGCCTCAACTATGGCTAGGAAAACATAATCACAGATGAATTGCATATGGTTCTTGTACTTGAATATATGTAATTTAGAACAATAGTGAGAAATTATGGTCCTACTATTAGGGGACTAGTTTCTAATGTTAGGTAAGGTTACAAAGGCCAGAAGGGAACCTAATATATAGGAAATTATATAAAATTTCTTAGAGGTCCATCTTTTGATGTCTATGAATTGCTTAATCAGGCAGAAGCTGATTAGGTCTCCCACTAGAAGGGTTAATTTATCTTCTACCATGAAATGGACATAGGACACCCAGATTTTGTTTACATATGTGGTGGAAGGGGCACAAAAGTCTTGATCTATTAGGGTCATGAATATTGTAATTCCTTCTCTAAATTAGATAATAAGGATCTTTCTATCTAGGGTCTTGAAGACATGGGTTCTTAGATTAACCAGGGTATAAGGACTAAATCAAAGTCTTGGGTGTTAACCCAATCCCTCATGGTATGGAGGTGGAGATGGGGTAAGGGGAGCTTATAATAGGTCTCAAAGGCTATAGTAGATATGTATGCTACCCTCTAGGAATTACCCTCTTGAATGATCCATTCCCCATCTATCCTATAATCAACAAATATGGGTGTAAGCACATCAATGTAGTGCATTACCTCTAGTTTCATCATGGCATCATAGAGATCATCCATTTGAACTAAAACCAAGTCATTATACCTTTGATTTACTATGGTTTTCCTCATTTATTCTTAGGAGATAGGCTACAATTCATCCACCAAGAAGAATAATTTAGACAAGTTCCTCACTCTATGGATGTTTAAGGCTGCCAAGTCTAACTCTGTGTCTTTGAAATCCTCCCTTCATTGTCAGAGGTCAAATAAAGCTTGGATTCTATCTTCAATTATTTCTTTCTAGCTACCATTTTTGATGTTAATGAATTATTCACACTGGTTTAGCAAGGGTTCTTATTATAACACTTGTTCTCAAGAGCAAAATTATGTTATCTTGATTAAACTGTAAGTAATTAAACTAATTTTGGTTTTCTTTATAGAGGGTTTAGGGTTCATAGCTTTAATGGTAGGATATATTCAGGATTTAACTTCATACATGCTTCAAATTTTATGGAGACCTTTTGCTTTTGTAGAGCTTATGTGGCATCATTCTAGGCTTTTCACGACAATTTTCATGTATCACTCAGACACTAGCTATTTTTTTTTTAAAGTCTCATTTATTTCATTCTATAGGATTAGAATCCTAGACTTAATGTGATCCATCAATCTAAATCCAATTCCTCACCTTTTATTGGTCTAGTGATCTCTAGGCTTGTAATCATGACACTTGGCATCCTCACAAATCTTTCCCATGTTGTGTATATTTTATCAGTTATCACCTTGGTCGAACAATGGCCACATGTTGAGCTCTTAGAGTTTTGAAAATTCATTAAGCCTTTCACACCATTAGATCAAATCCCATGAGTGATCAATTTCCATTGATTTCCTATATAGTCATGGTTGGAATGAATATGTGACACACATCCATCTCGTGAGAGCCTAGGATGCCTTTGAAAAGTCCACCTAGACCTTGCATCATTGGATCAAATCTAGCAAACTAATGATAGCTATCGATCCATGCAGGGGGGAATATAGTCATTAATTATATGCCTTTATTAAGTTATCCCTTTTATTCCTTCCATTCAACCATTAAGGCACCATGCATCCATCTCTTGGATCCTTATGCTCCTTTTGACTTTTCTCCTTATGCCTTGTGCTATTGAATCAAATCCAGCAAGTAAGCATAGGCCATTGGATCGATCTTGGTACAAGTTTTTTAAGCCAAAGTATTAAGGCTAGGGCACTCTATCTGATCAAATCTAATTAGTAAGCATCATTCATAATATCCTACAAAGGGTGAGGGAGATAATAATTAGAATTGAGGAGATAAATAAAAGCTTTTAGCATAAAGTATTAAGACTAAGTTTGTGATGATTATTGAGGCCTTAGTATTAATATCCTAAGCTAAGTTAGGTGATACAAAAGGGGAACTCATAGAGTTATGCTAAATTAAACCTAAATAACTTAGGAAAAATAAATGGGGAATGATAATGAAGAGTTTGAGTCATGTTATGAAAACATGACTTAAACCATGTGAACCCCTTGTTTATAACTCCTCTTTGTGATGAGTTTTTTAATTATTTCCCTCCAACATGGTTCCCTCTAATATTCAAATTTTAATTAAGGGCCATCTAGGTATTTTGAACACATAACCCTTGGGTGACTGCCATGGAACCTAAATAATGACTTGTGTAACTCATTATCATGGCTAGTCCAAAACAAGAAGATTAAATCACATAAGCATGCTCTTTAATAGAGTGGATGATCTTCAAATTATACTAAAACTCAAAAATAATGTAAAATTGGTAATAAAAAGGTTTAAAACATCTCAAGGGACCCAATTTTTATAATTAGGGGGATGTTGGCCCCAATAAATGATGACTCATTAGGTAAACATAGCCAAATGTTAGAACCCAGAGACTCTAGTTTAGGTCAATAATTACATCCTTTACTCTAGTGGATCCATGTCATAATTTGAGGTTAGTTCATGGTTGAAATAAGATTTTTTCTTGTAAAATTGAGTTTAAACTACTAGGACATAGTCATATTGTGTGTGTACTTTGATTATACTTACTATTTTCCATGGGATTTAGGAAACAACCTCCAAGTTTCATGCCTTTAATTATTTGCACTAGCTAGTAGGCTTATTTAGGCATTAAAGGGGGGGTTATTATTTTATTTCAAGAAGGATTATGAATTTATCTATTGCCAACTAGGCATCTATAGCCCTAATAAATATTCCTTTGGCTCCACTCAAGGCTTTGCTCCACTGCCAACTAAGCATCCATAACCCTGATGGAGATTACCCAAATCACCTATGCTTGAAAAGCTTCAGATTTTGCACTAAATTATTATTTTTTTGTATCTTTTGAGATATATTTAATTCTTTTAGAAAGGTTGGGAACCAAGGTATCCAATTTTAAGAATTTTAGTTCAATGTTTTGATTCCAAAAAATCATCTACGGTTGTCACCATTATCCCAGGCAAGGATGTCTTGTTAAGTGCAAACACGGTTTTATCCTAATAGACTAAACTTTATTTCATAAGTGTAATTCTTCTTAAAATAATATTCAAATCCCAATAATTTCAAGGTTGGCATATAACAAGGGACCTCTTTATTGGCCTTTACCAATTTCCTTATGTTATAGCACCAAGCTTACATTTCAAGTTTGTGGTCATCATATGTATGGGGTTCATACTCTAATTAGTGGAACCTTGGGAATTTTAGGGAGACAAGATATTTGAGCACTAGGTTATCTCTAGAAAGACTAGATAAAGCCAAGGAACAAATCAAGGATAGAAAAACAAAATCACCAAAGAAAGCAACAATAGGAAACAAAAAGGCAAATAAATATACACAAATAAGATAAGAAAGAAGAGAAGAAAAGAAACTAACTAGCCTACCTACTCTCTATGAGAACTCCTAGTGGAGATACATCAAATTAATGCTTGAAATATTTCTCATTGGTGGGTAAGGTGAAATCTACTCCTTGAAGGTCTTTTAGTTTGAAATAATTATTGCCAAGTGTGTTAGCAATCTAATATGGGCTAATCCATATAGGTGTGAATTTTCCATGCTTGTCTTTGGGTTTAGATGCCTTGTCCAAAGGAGGATTATGTCTCCTTGTCTGAATACTTTCACTTTTGACCTTTTATCAAACCATCTCTTGAATGTGGTTTGATGCTTTCTAAAGTTATCAAAGTCTTCCTCCCTTGCATCTTCTTTATGAATGATGTCAAGCAACCTAGAATTTATAAGTTATTTACTCTCATCCATGTATTCATACATAAACATGAATGTGGGAAGCTTGAGGGTGATAGGGAAAATAGGTTCTTGACCATACACCAATAAGAATGGTGATTCCTTTAGGGCTTGTTTAATTTTTATCCTATCTACCCATAGAGCATATTTGAGGAGCTTGTGTCAAGATCTAAGTTTGTCTTCAGCTAATTTTTTGATTGCCTTGATCAAATTATTGTTAGTGGTCTCAAAAAATCCATTTCCCTAGGGCTAATGATTTAAACCAAAATTTAGAGAAATGATATTATCGTAGGCCCATTATGTCATCTCTATGGATATAAAATCTGATCAATTATCACACACCAAAGAGACTGGGGTTTTAAATCTGGTGCAAATGTTTTCTTTTATGAAGATGGTCACTTTTGCTGACCTACATTGTTTGGTGGTTATAGATTCAGTCCACCTTGTGCAATAGTCCATAGCAGTTAGAACATGTTTTTGGCCCTCAAAATAATTGGGTTTGATTACTCTAATGAAATCCAATCCCCATTATTCAAAGGGCTTATCAATCATCACTGGTTTTAAAGACATGGTTGTCTTTGGTTCTTTGGTGCTAAATATTTGACAAGAATGATAGTCCCTCACATGCTTATGAGCATCCTTGAAAACATTAGGCCAATACTAACCAAGCCTAAGGATTTTTTGGGCTATTGTTCTTCTTGATGGATGTCCATTACCTATCTTTTCATGAAAAGCACTCATGATTTGAGAAACTTCTTCTTTAGATACACACCTTAAACAAACTCTTTCAAAGTTTTTTCTATATAATACTTTATCCTTAATAAAATAATGAGAAGCTTTGAATCTTAGGGCCCTCTTATGCTCTCTTGTAAGTATTTCAAGACAAACACCATTAATCAATAAGTCAATCAAGGAATCATACTACTCATTAGGCTAGAAGTCTTATTATTCAACCTGCATGATATGTAGCTTGGGGTTGGTGTTGGAAATCATCTAGGCCAGGCCTTGACACCTTACCAGCTTAGCAATTTTCATCTCTATATCATACTCTTGTAGGACTGACATCCACTTGCCTCTATGCTCACCTAATTCATTTTGACTCAACATGAGTTTTATGGTAGGGTTTGATAAGATAGCATGAACTTTGTTTTTGAGGTTGTAATGCCTGAACTTATTTACTACTTTGACTAGTGCATATGCCTACTTGTCAATCAAGGAATAATTTAGTTTAACATTATTGAAATTATTACTCATGAAATCAATTGGGTGATCACTCCCATCAAATTTCTGAGTTAGGACTACTGCCATGGTGTGATCAAAAGTGAATGAGTACAAATAAAAGTCCCTTGAAAAGTTTGAACTTATCAATACTGGGGTTTGACTGATTGCTTCTTTGATGTTGTTAAATGCTTTCCTAGACTCCTCATTCTAAGTGACCTTGGCATCCTTCTTAAGCATGTCATTCAATGGTTTAACAGTCTCAATAAACCTTGAGATGAATTTCCTCACAAAATTTACCTTGCCAAATAATGACTTTAGTTCTTTTTAACTATTTAGAAGCTTTATCTTAAACATGGCTTCAACCCTTTCAAGATCTATATATATCCCATCCTTAGTGATAATGATGTGACCTAGAAACTTCCCTTCAACAACACAAAAGATGCTTTTTTGGGGGTTAAGAGAAATACCATACCTTCTGGATCTCTCAAATACTTGTTGAAGGTGTGTGAAATGATCTTCTCTATTTTTGGAGAATATTGTTAGGTCATCCATGTATATTATGATGTATTTTCCATCTAAACCCTAGAAAGCATGGTCCATGGATCTTTAAATAGTATCTTTTGCATTGATTATCCCAAAGGGCATCTTTTTTTAAGCAAAATTTCCCCACTTAGTGGTAAAGGCTATCTTCATTCTATCTTCTCTATCGACTAAGACTTGGTTATACCCTGAGAAGCCATCAAGGAAGGACATAATGGTTGATCTTGAAACAACATGTATTGCTTGCTCTAGAGAGGGTAGGGGGTAATTATCCTTTTTAGATGATTTTTTAAGGTTCCTAAAGTCAATGCATAACCTAATTTCACCATTCTTCTTTCTGATTGGAATCAAATTGGTGACCCAAGTGGAATGCTAAATGGGATACACAATCCTTGCAACCAATAAATTTTTGACTTATTTATATATCATTGGTTCCAGGATAGGGTTAATAGGCCTCTACTTCTACCTAAAGGGTTTACAACTTTCTTTATGGGGTATAGTATGGGTGATAACCCTTGGATTGAAAATATTTAAATCATCATAAGACCATGATATTATGTCCTTGTACATGGTGAGTAACTCCTAGCCTTCCTATTTTCCATTTCTATGCAAGCCTTCCTTACATTAACCTACTAGAGTTGATGTTGAGGTCCAAGATTTATTGTATTATATTGTATTCCTTCCCATTTACCTTGGGGGCCTTAGGATTTTTAGTGAGTTTTTTTGGGTCAAACAAACTTTCTAGTGAAACCATCCCTTTAGGTATCTTGTTATCACTTAGCTAGATGATCTTGCCACTAGATTCCCTTTCATGGGTATCCTCATCAAATTCATCAATAATATGAGTTTCAAAATATCTTGAGTTAGTCATGAATTTTAGGATCTAATGATCATCATTGAATACTTGGAAGTGTTTCACATTATCTAGGATTTAGGGGTAGGGTATTAGCTCAATGCTAAAGTTAGGAGAATCTTGATTAGGCATAAGGTTAGTTGTAGTAAAAGCCAGCCCATCAATAGCTATATTTTCATCTCTAGGGATAGATATGATGTTGTATGCCTCAAAATACTCTATTAGGTCCCAAACTCTAAACTTATACCTCTTGAGGTATGATAGTTTGCATTGATACTTGCTTCTCACTTGGTTGACTATAAGTTTAGAGTCCCCATAAACTAGTAGCTCTTTGACTTTGTTTTTAATATAAAATTACAACCCTAAAATGAGAGCCTCATATTTAGCTAGGTTATTAGTGCATGGGAATTATATTTTATAAGATGCATGACATTGATTATTATCAAGATCTATTAAAATAATACTAACTCCAAATTTAGACTTGCATTTAGCACCATCAACATAAAGTTTCCAAATACTAGGGATAGCAAGAGTGTCTTGGGAACCAACCACATTTATAATCTCTAAGGTGAAGACTCATAAGTTAGAATCAAGAAATTTCACCCTTTCATTAACAGCATTATACTCAGTTATCATGTGTTTCATTCTTGGCTCCCTTTCCACTCTTATCTAATTGAGGACACCTTTCCAAGGTAGCCGTGAATGTGAAAAATTAGTAGACATATATCCATTTGAGTCTTTGGTCTATTCTCTACTTTAAATTAGTCTATATTCATTGGAAATATCCACTTAGATATCAATAATCTATTGTACTTTGGGTTCACTAGCCAACTACATGTGTATATTTAATAATTACCCAATGACTGACCCCTGACTTGTCTAATTAGGTAACTACCCTATCAGACTTGATTGGCATCAGTCCCAATTGTTTGGAAATTCTTGAAAACAATATATTGGTTGAAGCCCCAAAATATAGAAGGTAGTTGTGGAAGTTTTTACCAAATATCTTGACTATGAGAAGGAACGGGGGGGATTCTACCTTGGTTTCTTGTATGGTTACATTTACACTATCAGCCCTGGGTGGCTTCCCAAGTTTCTTAGATAAAGACTCTAACAATAAGTCTCTTTGTTAAATAATTTGATTTAACTCATGCAAGGTAATATTGGCCTTGATTTTCTTCATGTCTTCAACAATGTTGTAGCCAGTCTTATTTGGTGAATCAGTACTAGGCTTGGAGGAACTTTTTTTGGGTGGCTCAAGGTCATTCCTTGAAGTAGTTTTAGGAGGGGTCTCATAGTTATTAAGAGTTGAAGTGGTCAAAGGTTTTTTATGTTCCCTATTCCTAAAATGGTATGTCTTCAAGAATTTTTGGAATGCTTGAATCTATTTAGGAATATTCTCATGTTCATTATCTTCTTGAAAAGGAAATTGAAAGGTTTATACCATGTCAACCTAGTTTAAAGACTAGGAGTTAGAAGAATTTGTAGCACTATCCTTATTAGGGACCATTTCAAATGTATCTAATTCTTCTTAAAAAGCTTTTAAGGCTTTATATAATTCAATGCAATCAATCTCACCATGCTTAGTAGTAGTATACACTCTATAGTAGTCAAGCAAAGTAATGTTTGTGAGATTAATGTCCATGGTTTTTTTTCTAGCAAAGGGTTTATTAGTCTTGTTGTTGTTGTATAAGTTATCATTGTAAACACCAAAATCGTGTCTACCCCTTGGTCCTTTCTCCCCCCCTTGGTCCCCTTCATCCACTTAACCACTCCTAACCCATGTTTTATTAATTTGAATTAAATATATTATTTTAAATTAATAAAATCCCTTTTCTCTCTCCCTTGCCACCTCACCACCCTTGGATACCCTTCTTAGATTCCCTTTATTCCCCACATGGCCAATATTAATGCTTAGACCCCCATTCCAACTTCTCTTCTTTAACCTCTCGCATCCATTTAGCCACCTTCGACCGTTTCTTCCTTAGACTCGCTGACCCGGTAGTTGGGAAAACGGACGAAAGGCTATTTTTAGCCTTTTTCCTGCCTTCCAGCCGCCGACGTCGATCAACTATCGACCGACGTCGGTGATATTTCCGGCATCGGTAGCCTTCATAACGATTTTCTGCATCCGTTATCTCTCCTTCACCTCTCTCTCCTTCGCCTCTCTCTCGCATCAGACTCTGGAATCCTTCAATCCATCAATATTTCACTCCTCTCTCTTCCACTGCTAACTCTTTAGCTACAGGTACACATCAAGCAACACTCTCCAGGAACTCTACATCAGTTTTCTACATCAATAATAGGGACTCTACCTTCATCAACAGCATCAACAATAGGGACACTAGTCTGCAACACTCCCTCAGCCAGTCACAGATAAGTATTTTGTTTGTGCTTTCATTGTGTTTTCTAGTTGTTTTCTTCTAAGTATTATGAACTAGATTCGGCACTCCCTATCCCTAGACCAGCCCAGACCCAAATCCTCATCTCCCTATCTCCCTATTGGCCTCCTCTACCCTTCTGTCCCTTTTTGACATTTTTTCCATTGTCCCAGACCTCTGCACAGACTATTAACCAAAACCAGACTCTTGGACCCAGACCCCCAGACCATTCAACCAAGACCAAAACTCTGTCTCAGACCCGTCCACAGACCAAAAATCTTCCAGACCTCATCCACAAACTACTGCCCCGACCGACGCCGGTAGGACCACCGACGTCGGTGACTGTAACTTGGCCGACAGCACATTTAGGTAAGCATTTACTTCCACTTTTCATTCTATCTTTATCATTTTCAATATTTTATCTTTCTGTCATTTATCAGATATCTTTTATTAATTAGTGGGTTGACATCTCTCAAGATTTTGCTTCTGGGATCAAGCTTTTGCTTGGCAACCCACCATCTCCTTATCTAATGCCTTCTTTGTCTTAGTCTCTTTCTTTCACAGGTGTCATTCCTCCATAACCAAAGAGGAGTTCTCACTTTGTCTAGATTATGGTGCGCAAAACTATACCCAGGTACATACAAGCTTTGACCATTTCTTTAAGTTTCTCATTTTCTCTCTTTGAATGTGAAAAGCAAATATAGCATAGAAACATTTTGGCACGCCTGGTGGGACCCTTAGGGCCTTCCTTGGGTTCCTTTCCTTCTTTTTTCATTTAGGTGCATTAGGTTTCTCCCTCTTCACCTCTTTCTTCTATCTTCTAAACGACATCATAAGCAGGAATAAAAAGAACTTTTCTTTTCTTTTCTTGCACTTCTAGACTAGTCAAAAATCATATCCTTCAAACCCTTTCTCAATTTGTTTTTCATCCAAACTTCACATTTTGACTTGGGGCTTAAAACACTTTGCATTCATTTCTGCTTGCTTGCATTTCTTAGTCCACACTTAGTAATTAATAATCGCATATTAAATTAATCGTAGTCCACTTGATGTTACACAACCAAACCACGTGCACTAAATCAAACATCAAACTTACTTGAGACAAGGCCCAACTGGGATTTCATCCCCCAGCAGATACCTTACCCCTACCTGGCAATCCCACTCAGATTTCACCACCAAGGGGAAAGCCCACTCCGTTCTCTGGCGGAGGATAATCTCTAGGCAAGGTATTTTTTGGCTAAGCGAGACCAGCTTATCACTGGGCTCATGAAGTGAGGGGAGCTTGCTCCTTAGCACCAGGCCACGTACCAAACCTAACACAGACTTTTGAGCACCTAAACATACCTGAAACCATCCATAGACTACCTCTTCTAGGACCCTTCTAACAGCCAACCTCCCCAAACATCACTTTAAGGCATAAGCCACAAGATTCTAAAAGTTGATTCTTAGGATTTAACGCTTAGTGTCTGCCTATCTCCATTTATTTCTCTATTCTTATTTGCTTGTTTGAGTTAGTGAGGATGCTCTTCTTCCTTTTTTCCAAGAATCTTCAAATTCACTAAGTTTTTGGAAAACCACAGTCACCAGCATCAGCTTTACCACCAACGTCGACCACCTTTCTTGCTGGCATCAGTTATCTGACTGACGTCGGCCATCTGTTCTCACTAACATCAGTTTTTCAACCGATGTTGGTCACTGTCATAGTCCTTTTTCCAAAAATAGCATCCTAAACTTGACCCTTTTTTTGCCAAAAACCACATTCTAGTTTTTCTAAAACTGAAAAAACACAGTTTCTAAAACATGACCCTGTTTGCCTTGAATGGTTTTGACACACAGTCAAACCAAGGCTCTTCTTGACCACGCGAGACATCAACCACTTCCATCTTCCCCGTCCATAACCAATCCTATAATGGAGTTCCACTTAGAGACTGAAAGAACTCCTACTCGCCCGACCATTACTCAAACTCCCATCATCTCTGAAGGGGATCAAGATTTCGAAAGATTCTTGGACCTCAATGTCAAAGCCCTCCAAAACTATCTCACAAGAAACCAAATGCGAGACCTTTCAGGTGTAGCAGCAATGACATCGATGTCATCCGCTACCCAACCCATCATGACTCAGCCTATTGTCTCAACTAGTCACTCGACCATGGCCAATACGTAAATTTTGGCCCCTTCATCTATTTTCAAACCTGCCTCCATCGGGGTATCATTACCCCCTCAACCGCACATAATTCAACCAAGTTCTACACCATACTAGAACTTGGTTGTCTCGACCTCGCCCACTCTTGCACCTATACACGCGAGAGTGACAACCTATCCTTTTACCAGTGCCGCCACTCAACCACCTATGGTAGTATCTAGTCAACTTGTGTCTTCCAACTTCATGGCACGAGCCCCTTTGACCATGACATCTATCCCTATGACGTACTATCCATATGTTTTGCCTACACAAGCACAACCAAGTATGTCATACGCCTCTTCGACCACCTTCCAGGTACCCTACAACCTAGGGGGTGCCCCACCTATCAATCCATCAGCAGACATCATCAAAATGTTGATGGACAAAATGTCCAGTCTCGAGACCTCTATCTCTGGTTCAAGCAATGCTCTATCATATGAGCAAATTTGCAACGAACCCATTCATCCTTCTGTCCCTATCCGACCATACCCCAACCAGTGGGAGCTTTCTAAATTTACTCGCTTTTAGAGTAAGGAGGACCCACAGCAACACTTACGGGCATTCAGACATGCCTGTTACCTTATTTCCCATGACGATGTGTTACTTGTATGCACGTTCCCTATGTCCCTTTCTGGCCCCGCCCTTGACTGGTATAGCTCTCTTACCAGACATTCTATCTTTTCATTCGCTCAACTCACCCAATTATTTCTCGACCATTTCTCAATCAATATCACTAAACAAGTTTCAATCACAGACCTCTATTCCATCAGGCAATTTCACGACGAATCAATAGTTGATTTTGTCGCCCGTTGGAAAGCCCTGATTAACCAGCTCTCCTTCTCCTTGCCTCAATCTGAGCTCATCGAGCTCTTTTCTCGAGCATGTGCTAGCCACATCTCTTCTACCTTGCGGATTTAGACATTCTGCTCTTTTGACGAAGCTTTCACCATGGCAAGAAAGCTTGAACTCTATGCCATCAACAAAAATAAGGTCAAATTGCGTAATAACAACGCAAAATCTAATGACCCTTCTTCATCCAAACCCACTCTCAGTCTAAGGGGTCGGCAAACACTGTCATCTTTAGACCATCATCTTCAACAATAACCAATCGACCTCAACTTTCAACATCAGACTACATCAATAAACACTTTCAACGTCGATCCATACAATGTCAATTCACTCCAATTGGAGAGTCATATGCCTCTGTCTTGGATAAACTTGTCAAGTAGGGGGTCCTCAATCTCCCTTCAATCTGACCACATCAATTCGACCCCTCAACACCTATCCCTGCATGGTATAGGGAGAACGACTTTTGCAACTATCACCGTGTCAAAGGCCATGACACGGACAATTGTCAAACCTTCAAAAATATCATCCAAAATATGCTAGACAAGGGTGATCTCATCTTAGACAACCCGAACACCCCGCCCAACCAAAACCTTGACATATTCAAGCAACCCTTTCCTAATCACCCGCCTACTCAAAACAATATCCAGACCATGACCAATGACCCTCAAGACCATGACATACACACAGTCGACACTATCTTTTCTCTTGTCTCTGACCAACCTCCTTCATAGGTGGAAAACCCTTCTCCCCCTATTCCTCCTGCACAAGATGAAGAACTTTCTTCTCCTATTAGTCCTCCATTGATCTCTCTCATATTGGAGGATGCTTTGATGGCACCCACACCGACTGCCTCACCCTCATCCTTTTTGTCATCAATGGGGGATCATACATTCCCCACGCCTAGACCACACATCGAGACCATGACCATTCCTACGCTCTATCCAACTGCAGAGCCACACTCTCCTATTTCTTCTCCACCAAGAGAAGAACCAGTCTCTTCGCCCATTTCGATCGAGGAAGACCCAATTACGGTTTCCTCTTGCCCTTTGCCTGAGATTGCTACATCTCACTCACCTCCGTCCACATCTGAACCCAAACCTATATCTAACCTCACCTCGCATAATAGTGGCCCTTGCCCCAAACCAACGAAGGCCATTAAACCACACCGGAGGATTCCTCCCGCACCTTCATCATTACCTTCAATTTTGGGCCCACATCCATCCACTTTAATAGGGGTACTTCCTACTCCCATACTTCACAGAGGCAAGTCACCTCCATTACTTCCTCAACCCATCAGACATATATCTCCTCCAAACCATCGACCAATGCCTCCTAAACCAAAGTCCCCATCCCTCACTGCAACAAAACACTCAGACCCATTAGCAGGTTCTTATGCCCTGTTGTTGCGCCAATTATTGCAGTCTTCTTGCATTAGTCTCCCACCTCTTAAGTCATATCAATCTCTCAGACCAAAACCACCCTAGTTCAACGACACTCAGATTTGTGCATATCATCACACGCCTGGGCACGACACTAAGCATTGTTGTGCCCTCAAGGTTGTCATTCGTTAATGTCTGGGGAATGACACCCTTCTTCTCGACCACATTATCCAAAAACCTTCAACACCACCCCACTCATCAACTCTCGAATCAAGACCATCTTGGTTCGACAACTCTAAATTCTATCATTATCATCACACTCTGGGACATGACAATGAGCGTTGTTGCACTCTTAAAGCTGTCATTCATCAACAACGGAGAAAGGATTCCCTTCTCATCAAGGATCCTCTTGACCACCCCTTTGACAAATCATCAACACCGACTCATGCTTCTCAAACCTCATCACCTAAATTGGGATCTCCACGCCAGACTAGGGTCCCTTTGCCACCTTTAACCCCCTTATTCGACATCAACACAGTTAATCTGGCCACCAAGCCTCACTCGACCTTGATCAATCTATCAAACATTCTCCCTAGCCGCTGGGGGAATTCAACTTTCATCCAAGCCTCGACCAACCTTTCAACACAGTCTCGACCACATATCAATCACTCTTTTAATCCTAAACCATCAACTCGACCTCGACCAAACATTCAACCAAACCGTTAACCCGACCTCGACCAAACCTTCAACCTATCTTCGACCAAACATTCAGTCCATCTTCGACCAAACGTTTAAACCGACCTCAATCAAACCTTGATCAAATATCAACCAACTTCCTCAGCATTGACCCCAAACTTCGACCAAACATTAACCAACTCCTTCAACATCAATCAACATGTGACCAATTTGGAATGAAGCAAATGGGGTAAGTTTGCTCCCAATTGACTCGGACCTTGCATCATAACACAATCATGGGTTAGGATTTTGTCAGAACCTGAGCCCCTTTTATGTCTTGCATCTTTGACCAGTCCACTGTTAGTCAAGTAATTATTCATTTGACATTTAACTTGAGCTCGATCCCTTGAGCAATCCCTGTCACCATCATTTCTATCTCCTTCAACCCTCAATCCTAACCCTTTTGGCAAGCATGAACGCTTCATCCTAATAAAAGGGAAACCCTCTAAACCTCTATAGTCAAGTCCATGACCAAAAGTCCAGTCAGCAAATCAATCAAATATATATCAAAATGGGATACATATTCCAAAGTCATAAAACTATAAATGTAGACTGCTCCCTCGAAGGATAGCTGCATCATCATTGATGTATTTACTAGACTGCTCCTTTGAAGGACAGCTAGGCCAAAGTCATATCAAAAACATAAAAAGCAGAATATAGACCACTCCCTCGAAGGATGGCTATGCATAAATTTTGCTACAAACATAGCACTATCTCTGAAGCTTCCCGCATCGATCAGCTTCACAACATGACCACAAAGCAAGACAATATCCCATCGCAGGCTTCCTGCATCGATCAGTCTGCCTTCAAAAAAAAAAACTGACTGACAAAAACTTCAGAGTCATGGACTTGTCTATAGTCGTTCTCGGGGCCACCTATAAAAGGGGCAAAGTTTTTCCTGCCAAAAAGGGTTCCCTCTTCCATCTCATTATCAATCCTATCACCCCTGCATACTCAAGGGATTTTGAGCTCACTTAACGTCAAGTGATTCGATTACCGCTCTAACACAACACTGGGCAACAACGCAATGCATGAATGGGTCTTTTTTTTTTGAACAACCCCTTACCTATGCTATCATTCTAGTCCTTGTCAATGAAAGAGCAATTTTCCTTTCACGTTTTCTCTACACTTTGGACACACATTCAACCCAATCATTATCTATCCAACCAAACTCAAACCCAAACCAAACCCATCAAACATTTTCTGACTAATGACATGACCTAGACCATTCACATAGTTTCTATGGACACCAATACACATAGGGACTATCGACCTGACACAATTTATGTTAAGCATAAACCAATACTTGCTGAAGCATAAATAGACCTCAATTCATTTTTAGCATACATCCATCACGACTATGGAAAATTGCTAGGGATGAAAGACCACTCGACCAATGTTATAGAATACACCATTACACAATATGGAAAAGGCTGCAACATCATCTTCTCCTTCATCATTTCATCATGACCAAGACCAATCTATCGACCACTTTGACCACCTATCTACCACTCGGACCCTTTGTCTGAACTACATTGGTCTGAGGCCCTAAGACCAGGGCTATGTAGGCAGCACTCAGATGATACGACATCATCTGGGGTTAGCTCGACCACCCTTGTTTGTTCGTCTCTCTGATGGACAAACTTTCTTTCTATCCTTCGACCATGACCTTGACCTTGACCTCGACCAATTCCATCCCTTTGACCCTTCCTCCCTTCTAGGGAGAACTACATTAGCCTGAGGCCCTTCCAACAGGGGCTATGTAGGCAGCACTCAGTTGACATGGGGTCTTCTGAGGTTATCTCGGCCATTCCTTCATCCATCCATCCACCTCTACCAATGACCATTGGAGATTATGCCTATCTCCTCCAATTTTGACCACTTCCAAGATGACTTTGCCTTGGTTGTTTTTGCATGTATGCTACCCCACGACTGGTTAGCAAAATTGTGCGCAGACTATTTTTTTGACCTTCACAAGTATAGGATCACAAGCTGGTTGATCTGCACTACTTGTGACATTTTCATGTTTCTAGGAGCACTTCCTGAGCCTGGGATACTTGGAACACGATGACCCATTAGAGCTTCAGCTTCGATTGAATAACCCAATCAGTAGACGACTAAATGCTGGGGCCCGGTTATTTCAATTTTAGCACTCCTTGACCCTCGACCTGTGACACTTTAACCTGACCATCTCATGAAGTGGTATACGTGCAATCACAACTTTTGCAGTGTTCACCCTCACCCTCACCCATCTTCATCCACTCTTTGTCAAATCAGCACCCGATTTCAGGTTCCTTTCCCTCAACTCCTGCTTTGAGGGAGAATACCTCATCCATAATCAGGGCAATCAACCTCTTCTTATTTTTGTCTTGCAGTTCACTTGAACAACCAACAAGATGAAATTGACCTTATCCCACACCTGGGGCAATCAACTCCTATTTTTGTCTTGCAGTTTGTCTAGAATAACCAACAAGACAAAAAGGAGCAAATGTAGACACCGAAATCGTGTCTACCCCTTGGTCCTTTCTCCCCCCCTTGGTCCCCTTCATCCACTTAACCACTCCTAACCCATGTTTTATTAATTTGAAATAAATATCTTATTTTAAATTAATAAAATCCCTTTTCTCTCTCCCTTACCACCTCACCACCCTTGGATACCCTTCTTGGATTCCCTTTATTCCCCACATGGCCAATATTAATGCTTAGACCCCCATTCCAACTTCTCCTCTTTAACCTCTCGCATCCATTTAGCCACCTTCGACCATTTCTTCCTTAGACTCGCTGACCCAGTAGTTGGGAAAACAGACGAAAGGCTATTTTTAGCCTTTTTCCTGCCTTCCAGCCACCGACGTCGGTCAACTATCGACCGACGTCGGTGATATTTCTAGCGACGGTAGCCTTCATAACAATTTTCTGCATCCGTTATCTCTCCTTTGCCTCTCTCTCCTTCGCCTCTCTCTCACATCAGACTCTGGAATCCTTCAATCTGTCAATATTTCGCTCCTCTCTCTTCCACTGCTAACTCTTTAGCTACAGGTACACATCAAACAACACTCTCCAGGGACTTTGCATCAGTTTTCTACATCAACAACAGGGACTCTGCCTTCATCAACAGCATCAACAATAGGGACACCAGTCTGCAACACTCCCTCAGCCAGTCACAGATAAGTATTTTGTTTGTGCTTTCATTGTGTTTTCTAGTTGTTTGCTTCTAAGTATTATGAACTAGATTCGGCACTCCCTATCCCTAGACCAGCCCAGACCCGAATCCTCATCTCCCTGTCTCCCTATTGGCCTCCTCTACCCTTCTATCCCTTTTTGACATTTTGTCCATTGTCCCAGACCTCTGCATAGACTATTAACCAAAACCAGACTCTCAGACTCAGACCCCCAGACCATTCAACCAAGACCAAAACTCTGTCTTAGACCCGTCCACAGACCAAAACTCGTCCAGACCTCATCCACAAACTACTGCCCCGATCGACGCCGATCACTTCCCCCACCGACGTCGGCAGACTAACCGACATCGGCATCCTTGACAACCGACGCCGGTAGGACCACCGACGCCGGTGACTGTAACTTGGCCGACAGCACATTCAGGTAAGCATTTGCTTCCACTTTTCATTCTATCTTTATCATTTTCAATCTTTTATCTTTCTTTCATTTATCAGATATCTTTTATTAATCAGTGGGTTGACATCTCTCAAGCTTTTGCTTCTGGGATCAAGCTTTTGCTTGGCAACCCACCATCTCCTTATCTAACGCCTTCTTTGTCTTAGTCTCTTTCTTTTGCAGGTGTCATTCCTCCACAACCAAAGAGGAGTTCTCACTTCGTCTGGATTATGGTGCACAAAACTATACCCAGGTACATACAAGCCTTGACCATTTCTTTAAGTTTCTCATTTTCTCTCTTTGAATGTGAAAAGCAAATCTAGCGTAGAAACATTCATTATGAAATCTATTTCTTGGTCTGTTAAACTTTTGGAAAGTAAAGTTCCTTCTATAACTTTCACCCATATTACCAACTTGTTTTTGCAATTGGAGAAAATCAGTGCTAAGTTTATGAACCATCTTTAATAGAGACTCATTTTCATTCTTAGGGGTCTTAGAATTATGGACCTAATTATTAATTGAATTAGGAATTGGTATTAAGGACTTTTGATCATTATTGGAAGATCTATTAGTATTTTGGTGACTCAAGAATCCCAAATTTTGATTAAGAATAGCATAACTAGTGGATAAAATGTTTAGGGTTGGGATTTGATTAAGAGCTAGGGTGTTTTGGTTATTATTTGGAAAAAGGTTTAGATCAAGTACTTATGGATTAACATTGGGAATGGAGTAAGCCATTTGGCTTTGTGGTTGCATCTAATCACTAATAACCACTACCTCAGAATAGGCTTGGGCTAATGAAGCTATAACCAAGATAGATCTCTTTAGAAATATAAAAGTCATAGGATATACTTCATCCTTGTAGATCTCTAGGGCTATAACATCATTAGGTTTATAAGGTTCCATAGTCCTGCAATACATTTTTTGAATCTGACATTGAAGATCTTATAGGTTCACTAGCATCTCTTTTGATGGTTTTGAATTTATGATAAATGACACAAGGACTAATAATCTTACCAAATTGATCAATGAAAATGGTGTTGAAATCATTCCAGGAGGTAATGCAGTCATCAAGAAAATTGAGGAACCATTCATATGTTGCATCCTTGAAAGTAAAGGGAATAGTCTACATGCTACATCCTCATGTATGACATTTAATAACCTCAAAGTAGATTTAAAATAATTAACATGTTCTTTCATAGTTATGACACCATTAGGACTAAATATGGGCAAATATTTCTCAATATTATAGGGTAAATCATGGAATACCCCTTGTACAATAATGGGGGAACTCCCTAACCAAGCCATACCTAGATGGGGTCTAAATTTGAAGGACCCTTAAATAGGATAAGTGGGTAAAGACTTGTAAAGTATCCATCTACCTTTATCACACTTGGTTCTCTAATGATTTTGTAGCTTGAATAAAGGATCTCTTATTTTTTAGCATGATCTGGTGTGAATTCTAGGTAATTCTAGCTTGAAGATTTGAGATCCTATTTGAAATATGGTATATCATTAATCTTTATAGGGAGTAAGGACTAGACATGAACACTAGGCTAATTATATAAATATTTATGTAAAAAATGATAAAGGACATCAAATTTCCACAAAAGTAGCTCGAGGATGCATCTTATTGTGTGAAGATAATTAATCTTTACAAGTTTGAGTTCAAGATGAACCATAATTTGCAAGGGATCACCTGATCTTTAATTAGAATAAGATGTTCTAATTTTAAATGCTATATATATTAATATTAAAAGCTATATTTACCATAACTAGTAATCATTTATAAAAGAACTATGATATTTGCCTTATCAAAGCACAAAGATATGTCAAAAAACTCCAAGATTTCCAATCTTTACACTTGGGATCAAATATATACTCAAAAATCATAAAGATGACACCAATTCTTGGATAACTAGCATCAAGGCCCTCCTTCTAGTGCCATTGGAGCTTCTCTTATTGAGGCTTCTAAATGTACCATAGGTGATTTTAGTGTTTAGGAAACACTACTCATTTTAGAATTTAAGGCATGAGTTACATGTATTTGGTAATTATGATGCCTATGGTGAAAAAGAAATAAAGTAAAGTAGATTCTTCTACAAATTTATATTATTTGATGGTTAAGAGCCACCTTGGTTTGGCCTTTTGATGGTTTCTTAGTCAATGATTGATGTTATTAAACTAAATGGATATTTATAGTGAAATTTAAGCTATATTGAATTGTTTAAAGAAAGAGAAAAAGGAAAGGGTAGAGTAAGAAATAAATGGTGATTGTTGATCTTTAGTTATGAACATATTGACAAAGTCCCAAGGATTACCAAACATGATCTCAAATAGTGTATAGTGTAAAGTATCTTAAGCTCACGTTTCAATACTAACCAAGCCTAATTGTAGAGATAAGATGACAATACAAGTGAGAATTGGATTTACTTTTAAAGTTTTACACCACATCTAGATAGTTAATGCACATATTTATTACAAAGCAAATAAAATGAAGTAAATTCAATTTCATTCAACTAACCTAACATTACACAAGTTAACAATCCTGTAATTAATGATCTAACCCAATATTCCTAGAAACTATTTATATTCAAACTTAGACAAACAATTGAGAAACTTAGCAATTCAAACACATCAATCTAGATAATTCTTGAAAAATTCCTTGATCTTTTGTATTAATTATTTAGAAGTGTAAAAAATATCTAGAAGTCCCTCCCTTTTAAAAATGGTAATACATGCTTTTATATAAAATTTAGGCAGTATATCAGTCAGTCTAAAAATATAGGTGTACAAAGATAAAGATAGTTGTCTTTGTAACAAACTATAATACACATGTCTTTTACAATCATAATGACCTAGAGGCAATCACACTAATAAGATAGCATGCACCTTAACAAAAAAAAGCTTCCTCTTAGGGAAGCCATAACTAGATTCTTGGATGTGGGGCCCTTTGCTACTGAAGGATACTCATATCTCATTTATATTATTCATCCACTAGGCCTAAGTCCTCGGCAAGCCTTATGATGTGCTCCTCTTCTTGATTAGAAAACTCATCAAAATCTTTGCCATTCCTATATAAATATTTCTTAATGCTTCTAGCTTCATTGAGCCTCTCCCCTGTATTGAATATCATGTCTAATATTTTGATATTAGCTTGTCATGATTGTCCTTGACTCTTTCCCTTGATTTCTTGAGTCACTAAAGTGGATATGTGCTAGAATTCTTAATCATTGATAATTCCTATGGTAGTAGGATGTGTAAGATCCTTGAGTATAGTTCCCAAGAGCTTCTCAATTCTACCCATGATCTCTTTCTCCTCCTCAATAAGTTCTTCTACTTTGGTATACCATACACTCAAGTCTTGGACTTTGTATACAACAATTCCAAAAATGTCACATAGGTACCCCATGCTGATGATTTTGAAATTTAGTATTTCCTTCCTAACCTAGATGTTAAGAAGTTGTGAAATATTATATTTATAAGTCTACCACTAACTAGCTCCTTGGCTGAGGTGGCCTAGTCTTCCAATGCACTATGCTTCAAATTCATAGACTTTATTACCTTGAACATGTCATGAAATGATTCCTAAGGAAACTTAATCATGGAGTCTAGCACTGAGAGAATTTCTTGAGTTTTCAAATTTTCTTTCTCAATCTTTAGGTTTTGGATCATTTTCTTTAATCCCTAGACACCAGTCCTAGCCTATTGAGATTGAACCTCAATTAAACTTTTCACATCCTCCTCATGGATGGGAGCCTCTAAAAGTTGTTTCCCTTCAATAGGGGTTAACCCTGTGAATGGTTCCACTTTTTAAAAGGTGAATTACTCTTGACCAACTATGGCTATCCTTATGGTGATCATTTCTAATCCTACTATGTCTGGGTTGAATTAGACTTTATTCTCTAGATTCTTAAACTTTGGAGGCTCAGGTACCTCCACACTTACACTACCAGAGGCTTCAAGGGTGTCAACTTTTTGGATTTCTTGAGGATGATGAACCTATATTCTTCTCTCTTCTTGTTTTTACACTATGTCCTTGATCCATAGTTTAATGTTATCATGTATATTCAATCCAACTTGTGTCAAGGCCCATGAAGGAGAGAGGTATGGGACCTTATACCACTTCCCATAGATAAACCAGTTAGGGATAACTAGTCTATAAATAAGAAAATCATCTATAAATAAGTTGAATTCATTGGTAGGATGAGTGAAATTCAACATAAGCTTCATCCTTAGAGTCACAAGAACCAAGGCCAGCTCTACTTTCCTTTCCTCCATTTCTAATGGAACTAGCTCCTTTCCTACTTCCTCAGAGGGATCCTCCTCTCTATCTGAGCCATATGCTATTACTATATTAATGAGGGCACCCTCCAATGTCTCCTATATCTCAAGATATATCATATAAATTAATTGCATGGGGTAAGGTGGTATTTATGGTAATTCTAAAGGTGAGGGACCTTCCCCAAGTCTCTATTCCAATTTTGGTTCTCCAATTTTCTCCTTGCCTTTTACATCTTGAGGTTGCCCAACTTGAGGTTGTTCAACTTGTGTATCTTATTGGTGGGGTTGAGGTTCAAATGGCTTCTCTTTGGGCTCCTCATGAGTGGTATTAGATGGACCTATCAACAAATGATATTGTAAGGGGTGTAATTTCCATAACTCCCTTAAAGGCTTGTTATCCTTGATCAGTCTGCATTCTAACTTGATATTGTAGATTTTGATCTTGGAGAGCACTTCATCAAATTTCTTGCTCTAATGTATATTTCATCACCAACACCTAATTTATGTTCATATTAAACCTTTGGGACCTTTTTATCTCTAATGTGGTTAACTACCTTGTTCTTAGGGTCCACATCTTAAGGTCATCTAATTGGAAATCAATATAATTTCTATGTGTAACCATGATTTTTAGTTCCTCCCAGTCTTTGATTACAACCTTACCAATATCCAATGGGAGGGGATGGATTTTTCCCTTCCTCTTCTTTCTTCATACTTTTTCAATGCCCTGGATGATTTGGAAAGTAATTTCTTACTCAACAAGCTTGTCCAGGACATGGACTAGTAGCCTATAAAGTTGGGTTTGGATCCCCTCTATCCTAATGATAGTACAATTGGGATAATACCATATATCTCCCATGGTTTCCACTTATTTCTAGATAAGGGGATGAAATCTTGGCATAGTAACTCCTATGATGTCCTCAACTACGTCTAGGAAAACACAATCACAGATGAATTGCATATGGTTCTTGTACTTCAATATATGTAATTTAGAATAATAGTGAGAAATTGTGGTCTTACCATATGACAACTAGTTTCTAATGTTAGGGAAGGTTATAGATGCCAAAATGGAATCCAATAGATAAAACATCATATATAATTGCTTATAGGTCCATCTTTTGATGGCTATGAATTTCTTAGCCAGGAAGAAGTTGATTAGGTCTCCCACTGGAGGGGTCAATTTCTCTTCTACCATGAAATGGAGATAAGACACCTAGAATTTGTTTGCATACATGGTGGATGGGGAACCAAATGCTCAATTTAGTAGGGTCATGATTATTCTAATGCCTTCTCTAAATTGTATAATAGGGATCTTACCATCTAGGGTCCTAAAGACATAGAGTCCTTGGATTAACCAGGGTACTAGGATTAAATCAAGGTCCTAGGTGTTAACCCAGTCCCTCATGGTAGGGAGGTGGATATGGGGTAAGGGTAACTTGTAATATATCTCAAATGATATACGAGATATGTATGTACCCTCTAGTAATTACCCTCTCAAATTATCCATTCCCCATATTCTTATAATCAACAAGATGGGTGCAAGGACATCAATGTAATGCATTACCTCTGGTTTCATCATGGCATGGTAGAGACTAACCATTTAAATTACAAATATATTGTTGTACCTTTGACTTACTATGTCATTCCTTATTTCTTATTAGGAGATAGGCTATAATTCATCCACCAAGAAGAATAATTTAGACCAATTCTTCACTCCATAGATGTTTAGGGCTACCAGGTCTAGCTCTGTGTCTTTAAAAATCCTCCCTTAATTTTCAAAGGTTAGATAAATCTAGGCTTCTATATTTAATTATTGCCTAGTATCTACCATTTTTGATGTTATTGAATTGTTCACACTGGATTGCCAAGGGTTATTATTATAGCATTTGTTCTTAGGAGCACAATTATGCTATCTTGATTGAACTGTAACCAATTGAACCAATTTGGGTCTTCTTTATAGAGGATTTAGGGTTTGAATCTTTAATGGTATAAGATATTCAAGATTTAACATCATACATACTTTGGATTTGATGGAGACCTTTTACTTGCATGGAGCCTATGTGGCATCATTTTAGGTTTTTCATAGTAATTTTCATAAGTGTCACACAGACACTAGCCATTGTTTTTTTTAAAAGTCTCATTTATTTCACATCGTAGGATTATAATCCTAAACTTAGTGTGATCTATCAATCCAAATCCAAGTCCTCACCTTTTATTGGTCTAGTGATCTCTAGGCTTATGATCATGACATTTGGCATCCTCATAGATCATTCCCATGCTATATATCTTTTGTCAATTGTCACCATGGTTAAATAATGGCCACATGACAGGCTCATGTATTTTTGAAAATTCATCAAGCCTTTTGAACTATTGGATCAAATATAAAAATCAAGTTATTGCCATTGACTACCTGGCCAGCTATGGTTCAAATGAAAATGTGACACACATCCATATCTTTGGATCCTAGGATGCCTTTGAAAAGTCCATCTGGGTCTCATGTCATTAGATTAAATCTAGTGATGGATCAAATCTAGTGAGCCAGTGATATCCATCAATCCACATGAGGGGGAATCCTATCATTAATTTGATGCCTTTATTAGGTGGGCTCATTTATTCCTTCCAATCAACCATTGAGGTGCCACACATCCATCCATCCTTTAGGACCTTATTCTCCTTTTGACTTTTCTCCTTATGCCTCATGCTATTGGATAAAATCCAATGAATAAGAACATGCCATTGGATTGATCCTAGTGTAAATTTTTTAATCCAAAGTCTTAAGGCTAGGGCACTCCATCTGATCAAATCTAGTAAACAAGCATCATTTATAGGATCCTGCAAAGGACAAGGGAGATAATCATTAAAATTGAGGAGATAAATAAAATATTTTAACATAAGGTATTAATACTAAGGTCATTATTATTAACGGGGCGTTAGTATTAATAGCCTAGGGTAATTTAGGTGATGTAAAAGGGGACCCCATAGAACTATACCAAATTAGACTAAGGAATTTAGGAAAATGAAATGGGGAAAGATAATGAAGAGTTTGAGTCATATTATGAAAACACAACTTAAACCCATGTGAACCCCTTATTTGTAGCTCCTCTTTACGATGATTTTTTTTATTGATTCCCTCCAACATGATTCCCTTCAATATTTGAATTTGAATCAAGGGTCATCTAGGGTTTTTGAACATAAAACCCTTGGGTGACCACCATGGAACCTATAAAATGATTCATATAATTCATTATCATGGTTAGTCCAAAAAAACAATATTAAATCACATGAGCATGCTCTTTAATAGAGTGGTTGATCTTATAATTCTACTAAAACTCAGGAGTAAGGAAAAATTGGTAATAGCAAGGTTTAAAACATCTCAAAGGCCCCAATTTTTATAATTAGGGGTATGTTGGACCCAAAACTATCATATCAAATTGTATTGAAAGAGCTTGTTCAATAGCTTGAATCTGAGAAGAAGAGTTGTTTATAAGAACCAAAATGACAACATATAAAACTAGTATAACAATGTCTTATCCAACATGCTAGATATATACAATAGGATCTGAGTGATAATGAACAAATCTAGTACATAAAAGAAAAGAATCCATCTTCTCATACTAAGCCCAATGATCTTGTTTGAGACTATAGATAAAATTATGTATTTGAAAAACAAGAGAATAATCATTAACAAACCCAACAAGTTGTTCCATGTATATTTTCAATTGCAAATATCCATGTAATAAGGCACTCTTTACATCCATATGGTGCATTGGCCAACCCTATGATATAGAAAGAGAGATCACAATGAACATAGAATCCATCTTAGAAATAATAGTAAAAGTATCATAGTAATCAATACCTTTGACTTGTGATAAACCCTTTGTTATAAGATGTTCCTTATACTTATCAATGGACCCATTAGCTACATAATTGGTTTGGTATATCCACTTGTATTTAAATAAATTTATTTCCTTAAGAATGGATATGAGATCCCAAGTATGATTATTCATCAAAGAAGAATACTCATTTTTCATTGCATCATCCCACTCTTGTATCCCATGAGCCTATGAAAAAGACTATGGATCCCTAAAAAAATTCCTGACACAAAAGTCCAGAACCTATGGAATGTGCATGTTTATTTCTACTGGGTGGAAGCTCTTGTATGAAAGGTATTACCTCAAAAATTGTAGTAAAATTCCACTTAGGTATAGTGGGAACATTATTTGCATCTAAGTCTACATCCATAAAATCCTTAGTGGCCTCTTAAACTAGCTCTTCAAATAATAGATCCTCCATATGAAGTGAAGAATCATCAATGGATGAAATCAAAGAGGAAGAAGTCATGGAAGAATATGAAGAATTGTGATAAGATAAACACTCATCAAACTGAACATGTGTTTAAAAATAGCATCATGAGTATCAAGATCCAAAATTCAATAAGCTATCATGTCCACTTAATACCCTATAAATATAAAGGGTTTTTTCTTCTTATACAAGTCTTTATTTTCCTTCGTTGGTACAAATCCCAAGCATGGCTCCCAAAATTTTAAAAAAATGAGACACCAGGCTTAGTTCTAGACCAAGCCTCCTCTGGATTCAAATGATCAAGTGCAATAATTTGATGTGTGATTCTAAATGTAGTTTGTATAATTAACCATGTATGCCCAGTATATAGGAGGTAAATCTTGAGCATGCATCATGTAGTTAGCATCTCCTTCAAAGTTAGTTTATTCCTTTCTGTTAATCCATTCTATTGTGGAGTATAAGGAATATAATGTTGGTGAACAATGTCATGATCTACCAAAAAAATAGAAAACTCTTTGATAAGGTACCCCCCATTATCAGTGCAAAGCTTCTTTATATAGCTAGAATATTGATTCTCACCCACAACATTGAATAATTTGAAGGTTGAAAAAATTTCACTCTTATACTTAAGAAAATAAACCCAAGTACACCTATAGAATTTATTAATAAATTTAAGTGCATACTTATCTCCATTAAAATGATTATAAAAACCATCAAGTCATTTTGCACAAGTTTAAGCGGTGAAGCTCTCTTGGACATACCCTTAAGAAACATATCTTGGTGTTGTTTCCCTAATGCACAACTAGGGAAAACTCCATCAAGACAAGAAAATATAGGAAGGAAATAAACCTGAGTACACCTATAGAATTATTAATAAGTGTAAGTGAATACTTAACTCTATTAAAAGGAGGATAAAAACCATTAAGTCATTGTGCATAAGTTCAAGTGGTGAAGAAGCTCTCTTGGACATACCCTTAGGAAACATATCTTAGTGTTTTTTGCCTAATGCACAACTAGGGCAAACTCCATCAAGACAAGAAAATCTAGGGAAGGCCATCAACCAGTCCATGAGTTCTCAAATCCTACAAACATATATAATTAAGATGTCTAAATCTCTTATGACAAAGCATACTCTTAGAATCAACATGAGAAACTAAACATGTCCCCATAAAATAAGTGTCATCAAAACTTTCAAAGTGATATAGTTGGGAACTATGATTAACAATACCTTATGCAACAAGTGAATGAGGCTCCAACAAGGTTCAAATTTTATCCCCTTGTGGTGTGAAATTCATTATCTTACCCTAACCAAAATGAAAAATTTGATAAATAGAAAGCAAATTGGTAGTGATGTCAAGAACGTATAGTGCATCATTGACGTGGCTAACATCAAGTTGATATCACCTTTTCCATTAACATAAATAACAAAAAAATATCCAACCTCAATGTTGGAAGTATAACTCAAACAAAGAGTAATGAAAGAATCATTAGAATAAGTCATGTGATATGAAACACCAAAATCTATAACCCAATTACATGTAACAAGTGACTAAGATCTCCCAACAATAATAAGTGATTTTCCATGCTCATTATAAGGAGGTGGAGTAGAGATAAAGATCATTTGTTTTTTGAATACATCCTATAAGGATTGTATTCTCTTCTAACATGTAGTTTCTACATGACTAGTCCCTCCATAAAAGAAGCATGAAAGACTAGACATATTTTTGGATTTAGAAGACTCTTTGGGTTTAGAGTTATTATATTTGAGTTTAATGTCACTCTGAGATGGATAAGGAGTGGTTTTGGATTTACTTTTCAATTTTCCCTTGCCCTTAGGATTAGATTCTATTAATTCTTTTTGATAGGTGGAAGACTCAAGGTTAGACAATTTGGATTATTCCTTGGTAAGTCTTTCATAAAACTACTCTAAATCAAGAATTTTGAATGTGGTACCCAAAACATCCATGTTAGATAAAAATTTGGAAGAAAATATTTGAAATGGACCTTTCAACTTGGATAGAATTTAGTACACACACTCTTCATCTTTCTTATCTCTTCCACTCCCCTTAAATTATTTTAATAAGTGCTTGAACTTAGTCAAATAGTCTACAGTGGATGGAGAATCTTCAAGATTGAGAGAAGTGATCTCTACTTCAAGATGCATGGATATTTTGTGATCCACTTTACCAATTAAACCCTTAAATTTTTCCCATATTATGAAATGAGATTCGCATCATTTCAAATGAAATAAAAGATAATTACTTACATAAGTTCCTATCAAACTCATACACTCATCAAATTTGCATTGGTTCTAAAATTTCTCATATTCTCTAGTGAATATTGGTTGTGTTTTAGTCATTAAGGCTCATAATCCTTCACTTTTAATTATTGTTTCCATTCTTGGTCTCTTTGTGTGGAAATTATATATAGTTAATGTCTCACATTAATCTAATGCAGAAGAAGAAGTCATTCTAAAAAATCACCAAAGAGAAATAGATTGTAGAAAAGTTGCACAAAAAACATTGAAACAACCCATAAAATGCTTCCTATTGAGGCCCACCCCAATTTTTTCACTTTATATTTTAGTGTGTTTTACAAAAAAATGAAACTAATAGATCAGGCATAAAAAACATACATTTTTAAACAAATCATCATGCAATTTTGAGTTATTGAATAAAATATATAGTTTTTACAAGTTTCCCCATCATAAATGGTCCCAAAAAATATTAAATGCTTGGAAAAAATAAATTATTAGAGAGATAAACAAAAACTTTTAAGGGCTAGAAGTTAATCCCCCACTAGTAGGAATTTAAAAGTAAGCCTCCCCCCACATGATCATACCATGTGACCAAGGGGCTAAGGTTGGTCTTGAGTGTTCCCCCATTTTGATTGATTTGATTGATGTGTTTTGCATGGGTGTGAGATTTACAAAACTTGTTGATATATTGTGCATAGGTGTGAGATCTAAAAAATGTGTCACTTTGGTTGATGTAGGAAAGAAACTGCCAAGAAAGAAAAAAATGACAACCCAAGGATGATTTACACAACAATGTTATGTAGAACCTATTCCTCTTGCACCAAAAAAACCCTTACACATAGTAAGAAAAAACAAGAGTATATAACCTCTTCCTCTCTCACTAAAAAAAAATTGATCCACATATCTAATGGTGCACTCCAAAAAAAGAAGAAAGTCTAGATAAAAAAAACTTTGTAACAAACACACTAAACTCACAAATGGAAGGTTGCAACACCTAACACTTTGATTATCATGAAAGGAATGAAAAACAAAGTTTTTAAAGACATAAATATCTCAAGTGTTAATATCAAAATATCACAAAGAGAATTTGATAACATAGACTTACAAATCGATATGCAAAAATAAGAGCAATATCATATAATATCTTCAAAAAGCTTCATGCAAATATAAATAAAGTGCCTTGCTTATATAGGTAATGAATATCAATCATATACATAAGATAAATCTAAGACATAACCTATGGATATAAATCCACTAAACCTAAAAGACATTTAATAGCTAGACCTAAGTGGGTGGGAAAATCTAAACAATGCTTAAAACAAATAAATCACCTAGGAAACATGAGCTATGGTGAATAACCTACTCTAACACTTTCTACCTATAGCTACCATCATCTGCTATCCTCTCCCCTATCATCTCCCCCCCCCCCTTAAATTTTTTGAGGGAAAATGTTATCTTGCATCCAGCTTATCAAAAAAGAGGTGCTTAGTCTGAGTCATGTAAATAAAGATAAAACTAAAATAAATATAAGTAAACATATCAAATGAACTATCATTAAATATTGTTGAATAAATTAGATATATGTGTGTATTTATGAATTCATGTATCATCATATATGTTGAATTATAATGGAATTGTAACAATCAAATAAAATATTCCTAGTCATAATATGTTGAATAAATGTGTAACATGTATCAATGAACTAAAAGATGGCTCCTTCCATTGACTCTCTCCCATCCACAATAATTTCAAATTCCCTATTTCTTCTACAAGATAATCATTAGTCTTGGTTGGCTCTTTTGATTCTTTATTTTGATCTTGGATCCCTACTACATGCCCTCTTATTTCTTCCCATCCATTAGTTGATGTCTTTAGAATTATACAGGGTGATTGGCAGGTGAATCCTACAATAGCTATTGTTCTACCTTTAGATCTGCATTTTACTAGAGTAAATAAAGAGCTATCAAAAAAGGTTGGGGAAGGGAAATATAGATCATATGTCTAAGCAACCAGACTTCAAGATCATTCATTCCATCAATTAAGGGGTAAGTCAATAATTTTCAAAATAGTTACATCTTCTCCCTCCATTTCACTATAAAATGAAGCTCTCCATTATGTTCTAGCCAATAAAGATTATTATTTAGAGAAAGGAGAATTTTGTTTGTTTGAAAATATATGGCCAAATTTACCAAATCTAAATGCAATCCTATGAGCATCAGAATCCATTTCTTAAATGTAAGATCGAATTATATCCTAGTGTAAAGGGTTTCTTTAGTGTTGTTTTTCATCTCACTTTTGATAAAGATCAGATCCTAGAAAATTAGTGGAATTGGGGTAGGCATCAACTACTCTTAAAACATTGGTTTCCAAGCTTCAACCCTCTCACTAATTTTTTTCCACTAGACCCATTTGGGTATTCCCACCTCATCTTCCCATTAAATTTTGGGTTAATCCATCTTTCAGGGCTATAGGTAAATCTTTGGGTAAATTCCTTCAAATTGACTGTGTTGCATATTTTTTCTCCCATACCACTTTTACTATAATGTTGATTTTGATGGATACTTATGTTGATCTTCCATCCACTATTGATCTACTTTTTTAGTACATGTTGTGGACTCAACCATTGTATTTTGATTTTTTTATTTTATATGTCACAAATGTTTTAATACATGGCACTTAGCTTTAGAATGTAGTATCTCCAATAAAAGAAAGACTGAATCAACTTGGTGGAAGAATTATTTTTATGATCTACTAAAATTATTTGGACATAATTTTCATGACTCCTTAGTCTTTGGGGAGGAAGCAAAGGAGGATGAGTAACCCCAACCCTCAAGAACTAAATCTCAGCCTATTGTAGAAGGGAGACTTGCAGAGGCCAATGATTTAAAATAAACTAAGGATGTTTCTATTATTAAACATCCTATCTCTAATGAAGTAGAGCTAAAGTTTGAAAAACATATCTCAATTATGGATCTAAAGGAATTTTCAAAAGGGAATTTTAATCCCTTTATCAAAATCACTTAAGCTCTTTCCCTAGAGCGAGTAGAAAAAGAAGGGGAGTGGACTGAAGTACAAAAAATAAAAAAAAGGGAAAATATTATCGGTCTAAAAAAAATTTAGTATGACACTTCATCCTAGAGGGCCCCAACTTGGTAGATGACTTAAAACTGATTCAAGGTTGTTGGTTATGTAGTGTTTCAACTATTTTTGTCTATTTTTTAGCTATTTTGGTTATATATCTCTATTTGTAGGGGTTAGCTTTACAACGAGGTTGTTTTTGTTTATTAATTTTTTTCAGTTATTCTTGTTGAATATCTTTGCATTTTTTGGCCATGTGTATCTATTTCATTTCTAGGGTTAGGTTCCCTAGCTCAAAAAAATCCACCTTTTACCAATAATAAAAAAAACCTGATCATTCTTATCTATTTACTAAATCAATTAGTATCGAGTCTATTTAAAATTAATACTTTGTTGTATGTAGTATAACATGATATAACATCCTTCCCCCTTATAAGGGTCATCATCTAGATGATGTACATAAAAAACATGTTTTAAAATACATATATTTTTCAACAAAACATATCAGCAAAAAGATGAGGAAACAGTTTTTTAAATTCTTCAAAGTCCTCCCAAATGGCACTTTATATAGAATATTAGTCCTATTGGACCTTTCATTTTTATATTTATCTATTTCAAAAGTGAAACTTGATTGTCTCAATCATTATAATTGGATCTACTATTATTATTCTTGGATCCAAAACTTGTAATGCATTCCAATGAATAACATGCAAAGGATCGACCACATACTTTTTCAAAAAAGATACATAAAAAAATTATGAATTTGAGTTAAGATAGTTGGAAAATCAAGCTTGTATGATACATGGTTTATCACTTTTATAACCTTAAAGGGTCCAACATATCTAGGTGCTCGTTTGGCTGGTTTCCAAAACTTAATAAAACTCGTTTGGGCTTGATTCACAGAAACACTTTGTCTCCAACTGATAATTGCCTTGTTATTTTTAGGGTAGTGTATATTTTGTTCTTATCATTGGCTTCATCCAACTTTTACCTAATTATATTCACATGCTTTCCTATTTTATCTATTATATTAGGTCCAAAAACTAGCCTTTCCTTTAATTTGTCCCATGTGATAGGTGTCCTACACCTCTTTCCATATAATGCTTCAAAGGGAACCATTTTGAAGGTTGATTAAATGGTTTATTATAGGAAAATTCTACCAATGGAAGGTATTATTATCATTTGTATTGTTGATCCCTGTAATACATTCATAAAATATACTCTAATGCTTGATTTACTCTTTTTATTTTCCCATCCATTTTTGGAGATAGGTTGTACTAAAATTAGTTGTGTGCCTAAGGTTGAATTGAGACTTTGTTATAACCTCAAATTCATCCAAGGATATCTATCCAAAATTATAATTAATGAAATCCCATCTAATCTAAAAATATATTTCACAAATATTTTTTCTATCACTGGTGCATCATCAGTTAAATCTATGGGAAGAAATGGTCAACCTTGGTGAGTTTATCAACAACCACCATAATCACATCATGTTTGTTCTTTGACATTGATATCCTTTAGAAAAAATACATGTTTATGACTTACCAATTCCATTATGGAATATCATGTGGATACAGAAATATAGCATGATGTATATGTTTAGCCTTCACTTACTAACATTCTAAGCATCTTGCCACAAAATTAGCTACATTTTTATTGATTCCTCTCTAGAAAAAAAGAGTTATTAATTTTTTCATTAACTTTGTTACACTAGGATGACCTAAATAAGAAGTGTTATGAAACTATTTAAGAATTATCACCCTCAAATTTCCTCTATTAGGTACATGGATCCTTCCATTGAATCATAAGATCCCATCATTCTCAAATTAAAATCCTCTATATTTATGATCTTGAGAATTCTAAACTAGAGCTTTCTTGACCTACTCATAAATTTCATCTCTTGGAGAGAATTTCAAAACCTGATCTCATAAGGTAATACTAATATTATCCATTTCATCTATGTACCTTTTATGGCTAAGAGCATTTATAACCCTATTTTCTTTACCTTTTATATAGTTGATGCCAAAATCATAGTCCAATAAAAACTCAAACCAACACCTTTGTGGTACATTCAAATTGGGTTAAGTAAATATGTACTTGATCCCTAGATTATCTTTTTTGAGTTTTAATGGTTTACTTAATAAATAATGCCTCCAAACTTGTAGGGAATACACAATTGTAGCCAACTCTAAGTCATATGGAGCATAGTTTGTCTCATAGAGCTTCAATTTCCTAGGCTCATATGCAACTACTGAGTCTTCCCTACATTATCACTCCACCCAAATTATCTCCATATGCATCTATTATGATAATAAAATTACTATTCAGGTCTATTATCCACAAAATTAATGCATAAGTAATGTTTATTTCAAGGTTTGGAAGGTTTTTTCACACTTATAATTCCATATAAATTATTACTACTTTCACTATAAGGAAGTGATCAGGTTAGCTATTTTGGAGAAGTTTGGTAAAAAAATTCCTATTGTACCTTGACAATCCCATAAATATTCACACTTCATCCACATTCCTAAGTGTTGACCATTTCAAGATGGATCTAATATTTTTGGGATCTAATGAAATTCCATTTGTTGATATGATATGACCCAGGTATTACCTTTTTCTAAAATAAATTACATTCTAATAATTTCTCGAAGACCCTATATGCCTATAAGCATTGAAAAACTATATATAAGTGATCAATGTACTCTTCTTTTCTATTTTAATAGATTAAAATTTAATTAAGGAAAACATGCACAAACTGATCAAGATATTCCATGAACAAACTATTTATGAATTTCATGAATGTCATCAGTGTATTTATTAGTCCAAAATGGAGCATTGTGAACTCATGGTACCCATTTTATACACACAATATTTTTAAATTTTATTAATTACTAATGCTTTACATTTTGAAGGAACCCATCAAGACTCAATCTCTTTGAGTGCATGCCCTAAGGGGTACATCGAGAAAGGGGTGGGTAGACCTTTGGTGCTTTGCAAGATTGTTGTCCCTTATTGACACATTATTACCAATCTAACTAGATCCAAAAACCATTCCATAAGTGATTTCTCCTCCCTTGAGTATTCCTTCAGTCTTCTCCTCTTTCATTCCCCCTTTTCTTATCTTAAACTCCTTTTGGACTATCAGTTGTACTAGGTTGACTAGGTCGACCCAATATAGTTTAGGAGTATTTTTACATTCTTAGCTTGTTAGCCTTTCAACTGACCTAGCACAGACTTAGTAAATTGTAACTAAAAATACACTGTGTTGATTAGGTTGACCCTGTACATTCAACATTCCTTGGAATATTTTAGGTAAGATCTACCTATAAATACAAGATCATTACGGTCATTATTTATATGTGCAATCAATAGTTATTATTTTCTTGTGTTTCTTCATAATCTGCTCTTCCACCTTTCTACTTGAGGAGACTTAGCTTAGGTTTCTTATTTGGAGAATCTATTCTTGTGGATAAGTCTTAGATGATTTGGCCTTTCTTAGTGATCCTTACAAACCACAACAACCTCTTGCAAATGCCCTTTGGAAAAGGAAGAGATTGAGTCTCAATGGATTCACATTCAGGTAAGTACATTCTTCCATTGTTCTCCTCTCTTTTAGTAGATAGAAGTAGTATAAGTGTTGGCTCAAATAATACTATCTTTCATGTTTTATATATCAGGGTGTTACTCATACTTACTTTAATTGAAGCTCCCTATACATATTTATTTTATTGCTTCTAACCCCCCCCCCACTTTGTGTCACAATCTTTGGTGTGCACTAGATTAGATTTTACTTTCTTTTTATTAGAATAGAAGTGAACATTTTAAACCTTAATACTTCATTAGGGTTGTTGTGTGATTGTGTTAGACTATAGGCTTTATAACCCTTCCTATCATGATGTGTTGTGATAAGTGATACAAGTGATTCCCTAATCAGGTCTAGTAGATCCCCGTATTAGCCATGCTCCCACTTAAAAAGTGTATTCCCAATTAGAAGTGTAGGTGTGATCTATCTTATCTGATCTAGGATTAAATCATAGACATGATGCATTTTTCGATTGCATACATTCTGGTGAACCCAATGTGAACTAACCCTTGTAGGATTTGTTCAATTTTTCTTTCATTTATTTATTTTATTTTGATCATCATTTTTATCATATATTTTGACATTCTAGATTGATTCTATCAACCCAGCTTTTTATCTCTATGCACAGATTGTAGGAATAGACAACTAGATCAACCCAGTTGATCTAGTACAATTTTCCAACCTTTTAAACACCTAGTTTAGTGTACTAGGTCAACCTAGTCAACCCCTTATAGTTTTATCAAGTTCCTCTACAACTTTATTGATACTATCGACCCAATTTGTAATTTTCTCAAGCATACTTCTAGATTCTAAACTAGCAATATTCTTCATTACATATTTGATGCACCAAGCTTCCTTTCTACTTCTTTGTTTCTATCTTTCCTTTCATAGTTTGTAGTCTTTAAAATTTCCCTTGTATAGTCAACTAGATCGACACTACCAACCCATTTCTATGTTTTATGTTTTATGTAAAATAACTAGATCGACACTACCGACATAGTTCATTTTTAGAACTTGCTTATGCAATACAAGTTTGACCCTATCAACCCTATTCTGTATTTTATGCATATAGTTTTCACACTACACCTTGTTTTAAAGTTATAATTAACCTCATATCTATTAGTAATTATCTCAAACATTTATTTTCCTATTGTTTTCATGCTTAGAATAGTTCACATAGTTTAATTAGGGGATTTTCAATCTATCACTTAGTTTCACTCTTTCTATTTTATGCACACACAGACAAAACATATAATATAAACAATCACTTTAAACATTTGTCTACCCTAGGCCAACCCACTTGGATTTCATCACCAAGGGGGAATCCAACTTAATGCTTTAGTCAAGTATAAAGCATGGTAAATGGTATATTTTATCTAAGCACTTAACACCCTTATCACTATGATGTGTGAAGTAAGGGGTATGCCCCAATACCAAGCCTGTATCATTACCACTATAGTCCCTTCCATCCCAAACTACCTAAAACCATCCTAATATTTCTATCTAGTACCTTGCTTATATCTAACTTCCAATCACATTAAAATATTTTCTTAATAATCTAATAAACAAATAGGTTGACCGATTAGTTAGCTCTTTACATTTCAAGTTGATTGCTTGCTCTTTGTTCAATTGTGTGTGTAAAAACTTGCATTAGCTAGCATTAGTGAAAGATTTTTTTATGTGTAACTTAATTGGATTGGCCAACATTGATCCAATTGATTTTTTATTTCCCTTCAACCCTTAATTTCCTAGATTAGCTACAAAAATTATCTTGTTTCAATTCATAACTTGTTATCATCTTGCTCTTTCTCCATGTCTATTGTACTAAATTTACCCAGTCAACCCTGTATCTTTTTTAGCCCCTATTCACTATACTAGATTGACCCAATTGACCCTATACAGTCTATATCTCTTTTTCCATTTTTTTCTTGCCTTTGTTCACTATACTAGATCGACCCAGTTGACTCGTATAATTTACAAGCCCTATTTTCTATACTAGATTGACCCAATCGACCCTATATAGTTTCCTAATTTTTTTGTTTGTCAATATAATTCCTTATCCTTCCAATTTTGCATTTTTTCATCTCTCTTCAATTAAAATGAAATATCCTAACAGAATCTTCTTGGATAGCTTGAATCTATTTAGTTACTATATGTGATTTTCATTTCCTCCTCTCTTTTCCTCCCAAGAGTACCATCACTCTTGGGTCACCTCTTCTCCTCCATCTATTAACTACATTATGGAGAAAAAAACACCTCAAAATGAAGTTGATGGATCTAATCCTTTCTATACTTATAAAAAAACTTCTTAAAATCTTCAAACTAATGTGGGAGTGATTGATACAATTTTACTTAACAATCCCATTAATCTTTCTTCTAACAATCCTCTCCCTAATACCAATATGGAGAGTACCCCTAAAAACAGCTACCCACCTCCTAATACAACCCAACTATTAGTCCAAGTTATTCAACAAATGAACATTATGCAAAATTCTAATACCAACTAAATGATGCAACTTCAACAACACTTAATCAATGTGGCTAATCAACCTCCAACTATTCATCCTCAAGCTAATCCTAATTATATTCCTCCACCTGTTATGGATGCCTCAGTTAATATTATTCCTCAACCCATAATCAATAACAAGATGCTTTAAACCATTCAAAATGAGCCTTTATCTCCCTTCATTATTTCCATTGATAATGGTAACATATCTCCAACTATCAAATATGATGGGACTAAGGACCCTAACTCATTTCTTAAAGCCTTTGGCAACCTTTACAAAGAGTGGATCCAAACTAATACCTTCACCACTATTAAAATCTTAGTCAAAAATTTCACTAGTGATGTATTAGAATGGTATAATCAACTACCCCAACATTATATTTCGCAACTTGAATATTTGGTTAAAGAGTTTCACATAATGATCTTCTTGAAAATTGTCTTGGCCACTTCATCAATGTTAAGAAATCCCCAACTAAATCAAATCATGAATTTATTAAAAGATGGAAATATTTAGCTCATAAATTTGATTATAACATGAATGATGATAACTTATTCAAACTCTTTATCATGGATAAAACTCCTACTCTCCAATATAAGGTTTGAGCATTTGCTCCTCAAACACTTAATGAAGCTCTTGATCAAGATAAGTGTCAATATTTTCTTATGAATCAATTCAAACCTAATCCTAAACTTATTAAAGGATGTTTCTAAACATCTAATGCTATCACTAGTAATTCTTTACAAACCAAACAAGGAGTTTCCAAGATTAATATTCCTTCACCTTCTCATACACCTCTTTCAGTTCAACAAATGAAACAATTTTTACCACCCTAAAAACCTTTCATCTATCCCAATGTTCCTCCTAAGTGATATGACCCTAATCTCTTTTGTTGGTTCCATGTTAATATTGGGCATTCTCATGAATCTTGTAGAGGGATAAATAAATTTTTTGTCTCCTATATGTTTGTCAATTTATTCAATCATGAATCTATGATCAAACTCCATCATCAAGTAGACATTATTGCTTCCCAAAAATGACAAACTTTCAAAGCTTCTACCTCTAATAACCAAAAGAATTCTTCTAATAATCAAGCATATATCAAGGATGTTTATGCCATCGATGCTGATTATGATCAATATTATAATAACTCTCAATATGTCAACATTATAAAGGTCAATTATCATCATAAACTAGCTCATAAAGATCTTGTTACCAAGCCTAAAAAGCCATATTTAGAATAACAACTTCTTAAAGATACTACCACTGATAATATTGATTCAGAAGCACCTAAGGAATAACTTCCTCCTTCTGATCCTCCAACCATATTTATACCTTCCAAAACTAATTTATCTTCTAAAGCTCATGTTGGTTCTTATAAATCTCATTGGAATTTTATTGAAGAACTCAACTCTATGCCTTGTAAGATTCCTCTCATGGAGTTGGTTCTCAATTCATCCTATCATCATAAATTTCTTATGTAACAACTTCAATAAATTGAAGATCCATCCTCCATAGATGAATAATGACCTTCTCTTGATTCTCAACCTACTAATGTCAAAACTTCATGTCCCTCTTCTAAACCTTCCATTGAATTTTGTGAAGAGGGCATGATTAACAATGAAATTATTTTTTATTGTGATGATCCACCACTCTTTATTAAAATATGCATTAATACCACTCTTATCCAAAAATTCTTAGTTGATGAAGGCTCTGGTATTAATGTGACATCCTTGTGGCTTATTCAACAACTTAGTTATAATAAAGATCATCTTAAGCAAACCCATCTTACTTGCCATGGTTTTGACAAGACTAAAAAAACCCACTTGGTTGTATGTGGATTTCGTTAACCATATGATCTAAGACCATTTGAACCAAAATTATGGTCCTTGATCTCCCTTTATCTTGTAATATCCTTCTTGGTCATCCACAGACCCATCGAATGTGAGCTATTACTTCTTTTGGTAGTCAATGTATTGAATTCTTACATAATTTAAAATAGTACAAGCATGAAGCTAATCCTAATCCATGGATTATCCAGCTTCCTAATCCTAAACCTCAATATCGTATTCCTACAAATCCTAAGATTAACAATGCTTCTTTACTCAAGTTCATCGACATGAATCCCCATTTCCAAGTCACTCTTGTGGATTTTGATGATTATGATCCCAATGAATTGCAACACACTTGTAATACTACCAAGTTTCCTCCATATATTTTATAATGGCTTCCTCCCTCTCTATTACCATGAGACCAAATTATTCCTCTTATTAATGATATTTTCAACTTTCCCCCTCCATGCAATACTTAGGATCTTTATTTACCAGAATATGCCTTCACTTGTAATGATTTTGGAGTGGCTAAATTATTTTAATATCCTCTCATCATGTCTCATAAATTCAACAATATCAAGATTTCACCTTTTGAAACTCCCCCTAATTCTCAAGCTTGTATGATTTCTCTAACATATGAAGATAGCTATATCATGGCCCAAGCTCAATTTAGAGATTTGGATGTCCAATATTACTAGAAAACTTTAGCCCAAATCTATGCTTTTAATCAAGATGTGCATACCATTTCTGTAGATCATACCTTAGATCTTGAGGGTCATGTGCTTCCTATCAATCCTCTGCTTATTAATACTCCTTGGGTGGTAGAGAAAATTATACCTTCTAAATATCTAAAAGTTCCTACACCTTTTGATCCTATCATTCCATCTAATCCCTCTTCCATCATTGAATCCACTGATATTTCACCCTCTTCTAATTCATCTACTTCTTCTACTCTTGAAATTATGCTTGATGCCAAGGCAACTGATGTCCATCAAATTCATTTTGAATATGATAACCATTGCAATTAAATTTTAGATTTTGAGGTATATGTCAAATATTATGGTCCTCTTCCTACCTTGCCTATTGATGAAGCTATTATTGAGTTACTCCATGCCCAACAACCTCAACTTCCTTGGTAGCATCATAAGCTTGGAAATTTCAAAACTAAAACTCCTTGCTTCAAGAAATTAATTGCTAGCATTGATCCTAAAACAAATCCAATTTCAGCCTTTTCTAATGCACCATATCACTTTCAAGATGGTAATTCCATACTTATTGAAGAAACCACTCACATAAAATATGGTACCCCATCTTATCCTTGACCAATTATAATTTCTTAAGAGCTTTCACCTACTGAATATGATAGTTTTAGATTATTTTTTGACAAATAGCATGAGGCTTTCACTTGGTCCTACAAGGACATGCCTACCATTGACCCTATCATTACGGTGCATAATATCATTACTTATCCTAATGCCAAACCTATGCATCAAAATAAAATAAAATTGCCACCTGATGTTTCAACCTTATGTCATAAAGAAATTATCAAACCACTCAATGCTAAATTCATCAAACCTATGGATTATTTTGAATGGGTGTCTAACATTATTCCCATTTGAAGGAAAGTCACTATGGTTATTCACATTTGTTTTGATTTCCACAATATTAATCTTACTTGTCCCAAGGACAACTTCTCCTTACCTTTAATAAATCCCATCTTCTATTCCATCATTGTTTACAAAATTTTATCTCTTATGGATGGCTTCTCAGGATACAATAAGATTCATATCACACCTAAAAACCAACATAAGACTACTTTCACCATGGAATGGGGCACCTATTGCTATGTAAAAATACACTTTGGTCTCAAGAATACCAAAGCCACTTACTAATGTGTAATGACTCACATATTTCATGATCTCAATCAAAAAAAAATTAAAACCTATGTGGATGATCTTATTGCTAAATCCAAGCATCATAACAATCATTTTTTTTATCTTACTATCATCTTTGATCATCTCATTAAATATAAAATTAGACTTAATCTTTAAAAATGTGTCTTTGGAGTCACATCTAGAAAATTATTAGGATTATTATTCTCTCTTCATGGTATTAATTTTTATCCTACCAAAATTAGTGCCATCATCAACATTCCTATTCCTCATTTTATTCCCAACATTCATACTTATTTAGGTAAGCTTGGGGAAATTAGAGTATTCATCCCCAAAATGGCATATCAAATTCACTCTGTCAATTCCCTTATCAAGAAATGTACTACTTTAGAATGGATGGATCCATGTCAAAAAGCCTTTGATAACATGAAAGAGTCTTTACTTCATCCACCTACTCTTCATCCTCCTTCCAATGATAAACCTTTGATTTTATATACTTCTTTCACTCCTATTTTAGTTGGGTCAATTCTTACACAATAAGATGATACATGAAGAGAGTATGTTATCTACTAAATTAGATGAGGCCTCATTGACTATGAAACATGTTATATCAAAATTAAGTGTGATTACCTCACCATCTATTTCATAGCTGAAAATCTTTGTCACTACATGTTTTACCAAACTACTTATGTCATTGTTCATTTTGACCCCTTTCATCATTTCTTCTCTAAAGCCTTTCTTCTTCAAGATAGAATTGGAAAATGGATGGCCCTCCTTATGGAATTTGATCTTTACATTGTCACTCAAAAAGTTGTTAAAGGGAAAGTCAAAGTTGACCAACTTGCTACAACTCCCATTCCAACCACTTCTTCCATTAAATATGACCTTCTAGATGACAATATCCTTTATATTGAAGGTCTTAGTCAAGATATCTCTCTTAAAGATTATTTTCATAGCTTTATCATTGATCTTGAAGCCAATAATCTTGATGAATATTCCACTCCCTTTGGTACTACTAAACCAAAGGTAGTTATCTAGGAGCTCCCTAAAATTAATTTCAACTTGCATGAGGATACTTGGATCCTTTACTTTGATGGTGCTAAATGCCTTTAAGGAGCTAGGGTAGGTTGCATTCTCACAAGTCCTCTTGTAAAAATCATTCCTTTATCTTTTCACTTCACTTTGATGTCACCAACAATATGGTCAAATACAAAGATATTATCTTAGGCATGAGAGTTGCTCTTTATTTATACATTAAATACCTTCATGCTTTAGGTGACTCTCAACTCATTTTCCATTAAGTTAATGGTGACTATCAATGTAAAAGTGAGAACCTTATTACCTATCATCAAATTGAAACCACTCTTGCTAATAATTTTATATCTTTCACTATTGAGCCCTTTCTTAGAGATCAAAATTCCATTGTTGATTCTCTTGCCTCTTGAACTTCTCTATTTCATCCACATAAAGTTCCTTCTAATCCTTTTTTTATTATATAGATAATAAAATATCAATCTTTAACTCAACCACTAGATTCGCTTATCTGTCATATTAAGGCTATCACCATTTGAAAAAGCCCTTGGTATCAAAATATCATTCAATTCCTCAAACATCAAACTTATCCTCCTAATTTAGATTCTCATGAAAAGACACACATTTGTAATTAAATTTTTAAGTATGTATTTTGACACAACGTCCTTTACTATCATAATGTTGAAGGTACCTTATTCTATTGTGTTATGCAAGATGAGGTCCCTCCTCTTCTTTAATAAGAACATGGGGGAATTTATGGTACTCACTATAGTAGACATGTTATATCATACAAATGCCTACGTATGGGTTACTTTTATTTTACTCTTGAAAAGGATGCAATTAAATATGCTAAAAAATGCACTCCTTATCAGCTTCATGATGATCTTATCCATTCACCTCCTTCTAGGTTTCAAAATATCAAATCTCCATGGTCATTTTCCACATGGGGATTTGATCTCATTGGTAAACTTCCTTGTTCCCAAGATGGGCATATTTTTATCATCACTGCTACCAAATATTTTACCAAATAGGTAGAAAACATGTCCCTCATTAATTTCACTGGTCCTACCATTTCTAAATTTATTCTTAACCAAATCATTTTCCACTTTGATGTTCCTCATACCATCATTTTTGACAATGGTGTTAATTTCAAAAACAAACATGTTAAATAGTTTTGCAACAAATTCAATATCAATCACAAGTTTTCCACACCTTATCATCCAAAATGCAATGGTCACACTGAGACCAATAATAAAATTATCAATACAATTCTCCAAAAGATAATTTGTGAAACCCACATGGATTGGCATATACATCTTTACCCTATACTTTGGGCCTATTGGACTAGCATACGCACTACCACTAGAGCAATTCCATTCTCTCTAGTCTATGATTGTGAGTCGATCCTTCTTTTAGAAGTTGAGCTTCCCTCTCTTCGTATATCTCTTCATGGAAATATTTTTGATGAAGAATTACATGAAGCTCACCTCCATGCCCTTGATATTATTTATGAATGTCAGCTTTCCACCTTGCAAAATAACTGCCAATACAAGGCTAGTATCACCCAACAACATAATAAATGTGTTAAAATCTACACTTTTAATGTTGGAGATTTTTCCCTTAAATTAGATTACACCCATGATAAAGAAGGTAAATACACCCAAAAATGGTGGGGCCCATATTAATTAAATACATTATTGGTCCAAGCACTTATCATCTTCAAACCAATGAAGGCCATGTTTTCAAAGATCCCACCAATGCTCAATTCCTTAAAAAGTACTTTTCCTACACATTTACTTCTTATCATGTTTTTTTATCTATATCTAACACTTTTTTAAGGTTACTTAATCATGGGTATCTTCCTTTGTAGTAATTTCCTTCCTTTCACAAATCTTTAGTCCTCCCTTTTGGTCTTTTGGTTTCTTAATGTACCATAGTCTTCTTTATCTTCTTACATTTTCTCTTATCTTTTGCACCCCTTGGGTTTTTCTTTTGTGAGTTACTTTGTAAGACAATATATAGGACCCAACATTCCTCACAAAACCACCATATTTTAATCATTTCTTTTTCTTGTTGCTACTTTCCAATACTATTTTAGCATCCTTTGGATTCTTATTTTATGAGTTACTTTATAAGAAACCTCCCTCACTTTATCTTTCACTTGCTTTACGACACCCTTGTGGGTTTCTCTTTTATGATTTACTTTATAAGACCGTAGATATGACCTAACCATCCTCATAAAATTACCATCCTTTTCATGTTCTTGATCCTTGTTCTCAAAATTTAGCTTTTGCTTCTTTTGTTAGATGAAATTTTCACAACAAACTATGTTAGCATGTTTTCCTCCATTTCCCTCTTTCTTATGATAAGTAATAGTAGCTTCTTTACTATTATTGTATCCCTCTTTTCCCTTTGTTACATTTTTTTTCAATTTAAAGTAATTCAAATTGTTTCATGTGTCATTCCTCTTGAATTTCCCCTTCCTTTCATCTACGTATTGGATAAAACAAATTCGAAGTCAAGATATCACTTTTATTTCTCCTATATTTAAGAGAATCTTAGACCCCATGCTCTTTGAATTTTTTCTCTCTTAGCAACCTTGTCCCAATTTTTTAAATGAAATTCATCTTTAGCACCCATGTTTGGTTTTCCAAATTTGTATGGAGGAAGAATAAAAAAATCCATCAAGAAATTTAAAATATAAATCATTTAAAACAAAAGGCAATGATATCTAAAAGGAAACATATAAATCTCAAAATTCAAATTCACACCAAAAGATGTGATTCCAAGCATATCTCCTATCTCCAATCGAATCTCAAACTCCATAGTTAGCTTCACATAGAATTTAAGTCCTTTGGGGTGTGGTAGGCTAGTAGATTGGAATAGGGGATTTCAAAAAACTCTATGGTGCTACCTACTTTTTCATGTAAGTACCTAATCTTTGTAGTAGACTAATGGTTCTATAAGGGGTCTTAAATAATATGGAACACATCATGGAGAGGTAGGTCCATTTTAATTCTCATGCATATAACCTTCATGGGATGATTTATATACTCCATTTGTTTACCTAAGACTTGTGTGGATAAGATAAGTACTTCATAGTTCTTAAGGTTGAAAGTCCTCTTGTTTTGACAAACCTAATTTGAGTGTCTTGACTTTGATAAAGATTTCCTCTACCTTGGTTTTTCCTTCATTCTCCCCTCCACCCATTTCATTTCCCCCTTTGATATAAAAATTATGATTCCAAATATATTTTCCCTTCTTATTTAATTCCTTCTTCTTCATCTCTTAAAAACATACTAGCACTAATTTTTTTTAGTTTTATCTATCCTTAGATCGAAACAACATGTTTGAGAAACTATGGATTCTTAACTTTATTTACACCATGATATTACATTTCTACACTTATTTTACTTTCCTTTTACCATTTATCATGATTTTTCTATCTTGTTGTTATGGACACCTGATTTCATACCTTTTTTACATTTTTGAGTGAGGTTGGGTTGTTACTTCTCACTTGACAATGTTGTTTTCCCTTTTATGCATTTTTTTCTCCATTATTGAGTGAGATGTGGTTTGCTACTGCTCACTCATCAATATTGTTTTACCTTTTTTTTTAGTCTTTTTTTTTCATTTATTTTTGTTTCACCATCATGTTTGACATGTATCCTTGGTTTGATTTGGTGAGTTTGACTTTTTTTACTTAAGGTTAACTTGTTTGAGTTTTTTGGTCTTTAGTATCATTGGCTTTTTAGTTATCCAATTTACTCTTTTTGTTTGACTTGGTCATTTAGTCTAACATAGCACTTATCACCCCAACTTACCAAATTTCCCAAGTACATCCCATCCTCATAACACTAACTATCTTAGATTTCCTCGCATTTGTTTATTTTTACTATTTAGTTTTGTATTCTTGGATTTTCAAAAGCAAACTATACACCCTCCACAATAAAAAGGGATAGATTGATTCTTGATGATATTGAAAGAAAAAGGGATAGTCATCAATAATAGGCTCTATGGTTTCTTTTATTTCATCAACCTTGACCAAGAACACCTGAAATACCTTTTACTTATCTTAATTTTATTAGATATATGAAATTTTTGTTAAATTCAACTCTCTGTTCACCTTATATTTGGGTCTAATTTTCCCAATCATCTAAGCACTCAACCTTCTTAAAGACAATCAACTTATGTTTTATGCTTACAAATCCAATTCACTCTTATGTTCACACCATATGATCCTAGTGGTGCTACATAAATGTCTACTATTATTGTGAATTTAGGTAATCTCACTTCTACCTCTAATATACATTTATCCACCTTGACCTTAAATTCATCCTTGTATTGCACTAACCAAACATTTGCCATGTGACTAGCCTTCTTAAATATTTTTCTTGGAATAAGAGGAGAGATAAAACATTTAGTGTCTCCAATATTAATTATAATTAAGATATGATACCCAAAAAAGGTACATGATATCTCGATGGTGGAGTTTTAGAACTTGGCTTGATGATTATCAATAAATACATGGATGCATTATTGAAAAGTTACTTCTTGTGATGTATAAGGGTTCTTGTACTTATTCCCTACCTTCTACTGAGGATAATCCTTAGCATAATGATATCCTCTACATGTGGAACACCCATTATGTAGTCCCTTCCTTGCAAATTAATTGGCTTCCTTGGACCCATCCTTGAAACCATTACTAGTATTCTTATTCCTAACATTCTGATTATCAACTATACTCTTATAATTTCCATCATGCTTCTAATTTTTATTCTTTTTGAAAGTAATTTTAGGGCTACCAAACATTTTTCCATACTTATCCTTGGCCTTTATAAGAGATTTGAGATTTTGCTCCTATTTGATCCATATCTATGGTATTTGGTCCATGAATGTCCACTTTGTCACCAATCTGAGGTTTTAGCCCCATCATGAATTTATTGATTCCAAAGTGTTCATCTCTCTGACACTAGAGAAAATATTTTAGGAGTCAGGTGAATTTTTCCCATTATTCAATCACTAATTTTTCTCCCTATCTTAGATTTTTAAATTTAGTTAACTTATGCTCAAAGTGTAACTGTGGTATAAACCAAACCCTAAATAAAGCCATAAATTATTCCCATATTGGAATGGGGGTGTCAGTACCCATATCCAACTTCTTGTGAATTAAAATCAGATTTTTCTAAGCCACAAAGATATATAATGTTATTAGAACATCACATTCATAAAAACAAAAACCTAAAATCAATTTAACATCATATACTTACAAATAGATATGCAAAATATAGAGTAATAATATCATATATTATATTTCCAAAGTTTATCCAAATACAATGAATGTGCCTTGTATATATAGGTAAGGAAGATCAATCATAACTACAAGCTAAGATATCAATCATAACTAAGAGATCAAGCTAAGTGATCAAACCTAAGACTAAGAGATAATTATCCCTAAAGTATAGAAACAACTGGAAAATATCCCTATAATATCTAAGAGATAAATATGTAATATCTCATAATATCTAAAATAATATAAATGAAATATCCACATATAAATGGGTTGGAATAACTAAATAAAATAAAAAATAAAGCACCTAGGTGAACATGAGCTAAGGTAAACAACATAATCTAACACCCCACCTCAAGTGAAACTAGGGGCCAAATATAAAGTGGCATATCCATAGTATGAGACCTAAAAATAAGTCTTGATTAGGTACTCATATACAATATATCCATGAAGAAATTAAGAAAAAATATGTCCTCATGAACAACCCCAAGGATAACTTTTGAAACCTCAAGTATTCCATGAAACTCAAGGTAATGAGCTAATGCAAAAGGCTTTATAAAGATGTCCTCTAAGAAAATAACTACATCTTAAATGTGTTGATGAATAAAGTGCATGTGAATCTCAATATGCTTGTTCCATTGGTGCTCAATAGGGTTGTATGAAATTTGAATTACACTTTGGTTGTCACACCAAAGTATAATAGGTGAATCATGTGTGAATCCAAACTCTATTAATAACTATCAGAGCATAAAAACCTACTAACTCAATGTGATTGTTGTTGTTCCCAAAATTTGTCACTCATTTTTGGGACAACATATGAACTATTCTGGTCCTGGAGGCCAAAATTCTCTTTTCCCTTCTCAAAAAATTATTCTGAGTATTTAAATTCTCCATTATTCAAACTTTTTCAGCTAAGAGACTATCAAGTTTAACAAGTTTAATGACTTCAACAGGCGAGCTCTCACAAAGGAACAAGTTCCCAACACTTAGGCAATTTCAAGATTGGTTCAACACCTCAGTTAAACCAAAAAATGTTCATCAACAAGCTTAAAAAAAAGGATTGAACCATTGAACCCCACTTCTAAAAGGTTCAAAGGTTCAACAAATTTAAAGGTTCAATGACATCAGCAAGCTTAAAGAGTTAAGTGCTTTGAAAAAAGCTCAAAGTTTAACCACTTTAGCAATTTCAACGGCTTCAAAAGACTTAGCAAAAAGAAGGAAGATTGAACCATTGAGCCATCGAACCTTGAACCAAAAAGGTTCAAAGGTTCAATGTAGTTGGTTCAAAGAGATTAGTTCAAGTGGTCAATTGAATGAGCAGAATAAAAGATTGAACCATTGAGCTGTTGAACCAAAGTTGGTTCAATCAGTCGATTCAATCGAATGGTTCAAAGGAGTGCTAGAAGCTAAAAGGGAAAGTGCCCTTCCAAAGGGTAGTGAACAAAAGGTAGGTACCCTTGAAGAGGGTAGGGAACATTTGCTCAAAGATCAAAGAGAAGGCTAAAAGGGTAAGGTTTCCTTCAGACTTTTTGTTTGAAGAAATTACCAATTAAAGGAACTAAAAGAATTCCTTCAAAAAGATTTTATGCAAAAGAATTTCACAAAGGAAAATCCTTCAGACAAATTGTCTAAAGGAAATCCTTTAGACATTTTGCTCGAAGGAATGATCAAAAGCCCAGTAGAAAAGTGGCTAAGGCAAGGGAATATTTCCTTTAAACAAAATGTCTAAAGGAATTGAAGAAGCAGACTGCCCAAAGGACCCCAAAGGGTAGGTACCCTTACGGGGGGCTCTCGGCACCCAAAAAATGGACCTTTCTCAAAAACCCGAAGGGACACCTTCCCTTCGGGGTGTTCCAAAGATGTAAAGCTAAAGGAATTTCAAGGCTTCAAAAGACTTAGCCAAAACAAAGGACTCTGAGAAAGAGATTGAACCATTGAACCTTAAACCAAAAAGGTTCAAAGGTTCAAAGAAAGCTCCAAGCAAAGGAAGGAAGCAAAAGATTCTAGAGACCAGTTCAAAGAGATGGTTCAACCAAAGAGCAAGGAAGTGATTGAACCAGGGAAGTGATGGAACCAAGGAACTAATAAAGACTACCTAAACCATTGAACTATTAAACCAATGAACTTTCAAAGGTTCAAAGGTTCATGGTTCAATATGGTTCAAACAACCAGCAACCATTCACATCCCCGTGGATGTCAAATTTAAGGTAATGGAATATTCATTAATTTTCAAATATAGCACAGAACTTGAAGGATGAACCAAGTGACCAGTTGAAGAAGATACCCTAAGAGCTCTAATTGCAATAGGATCGAAGAGAAGGCTATAGAAGATATTGAAATATCTACGAGAGAGTTATTTTTAGTAGGTGAAACCATCCACCAAGTAGTCATCTGAACACACCAAATCAAGGACACAGCCTATTTTTCTTCCATGAAGTAAAGGCAAAGTGGATAGATATGAAAATAAGAAGGAAAGGACCAGGTGGCCTATACTTTGGAGGAGATATATGAGATGAATTGGCATGCCATAGTAAAGGCCGATGCACTATTCCAAGCATGGCCCCTTGATAGAACTAAAGATGCATTCAAGGCATTGAATGTAGCATGGGCCATTCCATGGAATAAAGTGCCAAGCCTTTCTTGGCTGATATATATTGTAATCTCTTGTTTTATGCAAAAGGAGATCTCTTTGATATAGAAGCAAAACTTTGCCAAAATTGAAAGGCGATTACTAAGACTTTGAGCTTAGATTGTTGATCATACTTCTTTGTTTGAATGAGAAAGTAGGTTACTTTCAGACTTTGTGCTATTATAGCTTGTGTCATTTAGGGGATTGTTCTTATGTCTATTTCCTGAATGTGTTCTTGTCCATTTTAATAAAATAAGCAGAACTAGTGGAAGTAATCAGGAAGGTGTCATGAAGCCAACTATGGAGAGACTTTGTGCTACCACCATTGTCTTTAATGTGTTTTATGTTCCTGTGTAAAGGGTCTTGGGATGACTTTGTGCCCCCATTATCCTTCGTATTTCACTCTTGGGTAGTCGAGGTGGAGACTTTGTGCTACATCTCAGTCTACTAGTTACTATGCCCCCTGTTACCAGCTACTTGTTACCTACCAAATAAAACTCCTACTGTTTGCTACAAGACCACTTTTGAAAGAAGAGAAGCGCCTTCAGTGCTTTCACCTAGATTTCTCCTTTGTTTGTGAACATCATCTCTAAAAAAAGAGAGATGGATGGTGTTGTCCTACCCTTGAGTGTTATTTTTTGCATATATATATATATATATATATATATATATATATATAGCTCCTCATAGTTATTAAGGAACCTCCCCTTCATGAGAGGAGAGATTTGCCCCATTTTGATGTGGTAAACATGCACATTTTCCTGACCAATCTCCTTATGTTGTGGTTGAAATCACCTATTTTTCTCATCAGTTAGCTGGTGACAAAATATTCACCCAATAATTTTTGGCGACTTCATTGGGAAAGAATGTGTAGTTTGAAGCCTCAAGATTCAAGCTATAGTAGGGCCAATTCTTTTCCATTTTTATTCTACAATCTGACATCTCCACACTATATAAGAAGCCAAAAATCTCAAGGTGTTATTGACCTTATTTTTGATTTGGTGTAGTAGAGCAATTTTGAGTTGTTTACTCCACAACCTCACCATCAACGAACTAGGAGTTTTCCTCCTACCAACTCCAGGTCACCCATACAAGGCAAAGTTTATTTTTCCTCTACTAGCAGAGCTTTGCCTATACATACACCACCTATATTTGTTATCCCCCCTTTCCATAATCAAATCATGGTGGTTCAAGGCCCCTAGGGTAACTCTTTTAGCCCACTCAATTTTACCCCACCTCTACATGAGCTTCTACACAATTCAAGGAAGAATTTACCTAAATTCTTTGGTGATGGGAGAGTTCATCCTAATGAACACATTACAGCTTTTAGCATAATCTATGGTGTGATAGGCATGGAATATGAGGTTTTGGTAGTCAGGCTATTTGTGGAAACATTACAAGGTGCTGCTACAGATTGGTTCTACCATCTACAGGCCCAGTCAGTGACTGACTGGGACACTCTCAAAGCCAAATTTGAAGCAAGGTTCAAGCCTATAGAAGATGTGCATGCCCTATTGGCCCAACTCACATAGATGAAGAAAGAACCTCATGAACCTATGAGGAACTTCATAGCCAAATTTGACAATTTAAGGAATAGGATTCTTGTAATTACTCAGCTAACAGCTGAGAACCTCAAATGCTACTTTATCAATTCTCAGCTACCTGAAGTGAGTTTTTTGCTGAGACATGTTAGCCACATAGACCTTACTATTGCTCAGGATTTGGCCACTGAGGTGGAAGGATGACCTTATCTTGGTAGGAAAGATAAGGAGAGATCCAAACAAAGGTAAATCTTCTTCATCCTCTAAATATCCATCTACAGGCACCATTGATCAAATGGTGCAAAAGCTGGAAAATGAACTGCTAGCCTTGAAAAGATAAATGGCCCAAGGTATGTCTGCTCCTCCTTATCAATATATACCAAGGAGGACATTTCAAAACTAGTCATATCAAGGCAATGCTACTAGAAGTCAAGGGCAACCAAATCATCTTCCTCCCACTCAAAGAAAATTGGCCATTGAAGCACCCCCAACTAATTCAACAGTTGGATATCTTGAAGTAGAATTAGATTTCTCCTTCCAGCCTATGTTGAACCTAGAAGATGATGCTAATCTCTTCACAGAGGAAGAAGAAGAAGAATTAGTTGGTGACTCCAACATTGGTTTCCTAAATTACCAGGATGAACCCAGAAGTGAAGGTAAAGCAGTTGAGGGATCATATGCTATGTTCACCTAGTCTAAGAATTAGTCAGCCCAGCAAGCTGATAAATAAAAATTAGATGAGTGAGCTCAACTTGCAATTTCAATTACCAAATAAGGAACTTCTCTGCCTTTTTAGCCAAAGGACCCAGTGATCACTAAAAAGGTAAGTACCTCAAGTATGCCTTCACCTTCAACTTCAATTTCATAGACCAGTAGAACATCTCCTAAAAACTAGAAGGATGAACTCCCTTCCTCTGTTCCTAGTCCATTTTAGACATTTGACATAATTGACCATGTAAAGAAAACCAAAATTCAAATGTCTAAATTTGAATTCCTACAAGCCAACCCTGAGCAATTGGACAAGTTATTTGAGTGTGTGAAGAATAAATCCATCCCTGTAGGACAAGATGTTAAGCAAGTAACTTATGATCTGCCAAGGAACATGTCCATACCAAACAATCTTGTCATTATTCCTCCTACTGCCCTTAGGAAAATAGAGCATTTCTATGTTTCCCTATTGATAAACTATCACAAGCTGAGTAACTACATCATTGATTCGAAAGCTTCAAATAATGTCATGCCTACCAAAGTGGTAGAATCTCTTGGTCTCACACTGACCAAGACATTTGGGAGATGTTTCTCCATGGAGAAAAAATAAGTGCCACTACTGGGACAAATCAAGGACACCTAATTTGTGTTTGCATCATTCCCAAATAAGAGAATCAAGATGACAGTCCTAGTGGCCAATGTCCTAGCCTCATACGGCATCCTTCCTGGGTGAAATTTCAGCAAGGATGTTGGTGGTGAGTTAAGTATGGACCTGTCTGAAGTGAGGATCCCTGTCAAAGGCATCATAAAGAGGTTACTCCTTAAAAAGGAGGCAAAATATGTTGTCACCCAAATGTCGGCCCCTGTAGCTCAAATTCTATTTGAGTCTTCAAGCAAGGGTAATTATTTTTTGTCTACTAAAGATGTTCCTATTATAGCAAACAAAAGTCTTGTAGGTGGCGATCCAAAAATTGATTCAAACAAGACATCAGAAGAATTGGTAGAGTAAAATATAGATGAAAAAGGATCTTCCATCTCTAATGAAGAAAAATCTGATAGAAGATCAGTTTTTGATGATGTTTGGATCCTAAAATTTGATGGCAGTGATTCTCCTACCGGTGCTAGAGCTAGGACTATGTTGATATCTCCTCAAGGAGATAGTTTTCCTTCTTCATACAAGTTGTAGTTCAACAACACTAACAACACTACTGAGTATTAATCTCTACTGCTTGGATTGAAAGCCACTCAAGACAGAGGCATCAAGCTCCTTCATGCTAATGGAGATGCTAAACTAAAAGTTTGTCAGGTGAGGAACCTATGTCAAACCAAGAACAAAAGATTGTGCCATTATCATAATCTGGTATGGGATCAAATTGAAAGTTTTGAAGCTTTCAATATTTTTGTAGTGCCCAGAGAGCCTCATAATCATGCAAATTCATTGGCTGTCCTTATAACCTTCATGGTTCCTCACCCTAATTTCAAAGATAATAGGCACACTATCAAATTGGTATTTCGACCAAGTGTACCTGATAAAGCTAACCATTGGCAGGTGTTTAATGCTAACAATCAAATCATATGCTTCACTAAACTAGAAGAGCAACAAGCTATGGTAGTGGACTATACTGATGCACACCAAAGTTAGGAAAAGGAACTCTTTGCCAAGAGAGCAAGGATTTATGGTTTTTAGATTGGAGACCATGTCTTGCCATGGGGCAAGAAGAGAAAACCAAAAGGAGTGCAAAGAAAATGTGATTCCTGGTGGAGAGTTCCATTCACCCATCACTGATTCTAGGGATAAAATGGTTTCTTATTAGTTTATCAGGATAGAACACCATCTTCATTATCTCATAGTGGGTAGTATCTGAATCACTTCAATTCTTGAAGCATCAGATAAGATCATTTGTACATATGTATATTTGTATAGTCTTTAGTTATATTTTGTGCTTTTCATTTTCATTTTTGGTTCCTTTCTTTTTTGGGTAACATGACTCCATAGCCTAATGGCATACTGGAAGGCACTAGAGATTCTAGTTTATACTCTCCTCAGCTGTTCCAAAATTTCAACTGAAGGAAGTTCCCCAACTGGAGCCAGCTGTTGTTCCCAAAATTTGTCACTCATTTTTGGGACAACATATGAACTATTTTGGTCCTACAGGCCAAAATTCTCTTTTCCCTTCTCAAAAAATTGTTCTGAGTATTTAAATTCTCCATTATTTAAGATTTTTCATCTAAGGGACTAACAAGTTCAATAGGTTCAATGACTTCAACAGGCAAGCTCTCACAAAGGAACAAGTTCCCAACACTTAGGCAATTTCAAGATTGCTTCAATGCCTCGGTTCAACCAAAAAATGTTCATCAAAAAGCTTCAAATAAAGGATTGAACCATTAAACCCCACTTCTAAAAGGTTTAAAGGTTTAATGGGTTCAAAGGTTCAACGACGTCGGCAAGCTTAAAGAGTTAAGCACTTCGGCAAAAGCTCAAAGTTCAACCGATTCGGCAAGTTCAATGGCTTATAAAGACTTAGCAAAAAGAAGGAGGATTGAATCATTGAACCATCGAATCTTGAACCAAAAAGGTTCAAAGGTTTAAAGGTTCAATGTGGTTGGTTTAAAGATATTGGTTCAAGCAGTCAATTAAATGAGTGGAACAAAAGATTGAACCATTGAGTTGTTAAACCAAAGTTGGTTCAATCAGTCAGTTCAATCGAATGGTTCAAAGGAGTGCCAGAAGTTGAAAGGGCAAGTGCCCTTATAGAGGATAGTGAACAAAAGGTAGGTGCCCTTGTGGAGGGCAGGGAACATTTTCTCAAAGATCAAAGAGAAGGCCAAAAGGGTAAGGTATCCTTCAAAAAATTTGTCTGAAGAAATTACCAAGTAAAGGAACCAAAAGAATTCCTTCAGAAATATTTTCCATGGAAGAATTTCAAAAAGGCAAATCCTTCGGATAAAATGTCTAAAGGAATTCCCAGCAAAAAAGTGGCTAAGGTAAGGGAAGATTTCCTTTGGACAAAATGTCTAAAGGAATTCCTTTAGACATTTTGTCTAAAGGAATTGAAGAAGCAGACCGTCTGAAGGACCCCGAAGGACCCTGAAGGGTAGGTACCCTTGCAGGGGCTCTCGGCACCCAAAAAATGGACCTTTCTCAAAGACCCAAAGGGATACCTTCCCTTTGGGGTGTTCTAAAGACATAAAGCTAAAGGAATTTCAAGGCTTCAAAAGACTTAGCCAAAACAAAGGATTCTAAGAAAGATATTGAATTGTTGAACCTTGAACCAAAAAGGTTCAAAGGTTTAAAGAAAGCTCCAAGCAAAGGAAGGAAGTGAAAGATTCCAGAGACTAGTTCAAAGAAATAGTTCAACCAAAGAGCAAGGAAGCAATTGAACTAGGGAAGCAATGGAACCAAGGAACTAATAAAGACCACCTGAACCATTGAACTATTAAACCAATGAACTTTCAAAGGTTTAAAGGTTCATGGTTCAATATGGTTCAAAAAACCAGCAACCATTGACGTCCCCATAGACATCAAATTTAAGGTAATGGAATATCCATTAATTTTCAAATATAGCATGGAAATTGAAGGATGAACCAAGTGACTAGCTGAAGAAGAAAGCCTGAGAGCTCTAATTGCAATAGGATCGAAGAGAAGGCTATAGAAGATATTGAAATATCTATGAGAGAGTTATTTTTAGTAGGTCAAATAGTCCACCAAGTAGTCATCTGAACACACCAAATCAAAGACGCAGCCTATTTTTCTTCCATGAAGTAAAGGCAAAGTGGACAGTTACACAAATAAGAAGGAAAGGACCAAGCAGCCTATACTTTGGAGGAGACATATGAGATGAATTGGCATGCCATAGTTAAGGCTGATGCACTATTCCAAGCATGGCCCCTTGATAGAACTGAAGATGCATTCAAGGCATTAAATGTAGCATGGGCCATTCCATGGAACAAATCACCAAGCCTTTCTTGGTTGCTATATATTGCAATCTCTTGTTTTATGCAAAAGGAGATCTCTTTGATATAGAAGCAAAACTTTGCCAAAATTGAAAGGTGATTACTGAGACTTTGAGCTCAAATTGTTGATCATATTTCTTTGTTTGAATGAGAAAGTAGGTTACTTTCAGACTTTGTGTTGTTATAGCTTATGTCATTTAGGTAATTTTTCTTATGTCTATTTCTTGAATGTGTTCTTGTCCATTTTAATGAAATAAGTAGAACTAGTGGAAGTAATTAGGAAGGTGTCTTGAAGCCAACTGTGGAGAGACTTTGTGCTGCCACCATTGTCTTTAGTGTGTTTTTAATTCCTATTTAAAGGGTCTTGGGATGAATATGTGCCCCCATTATCCTTCATATTTCACTCTTGGGAAATCAAGGTGGAGACTTTGTGCTACATCTCAGTCTACTAGTTACTATGCCCCCTGTTACTAGTTACTTGTTACTTACCAGATAGAACTCCTACTATTTGCTGCAAGACTACTTCTGAAAGAAGAGAAGTGCCTTTAGTGCTTTCACCTAGATTTCTCCTTTATTTGTGAACATCATCTCTAAAAAAAGAGAGATGGATGGTGTTGTCCTACCCCTGAGTGTTATTTTCTACATATATATATATAGTATATAGCTCCTCATAGTTATTAGGGAACCTCCCCTTGATGAGAGGAGAGATTTATCCCATTTTGATGTGGTAAACCTACACATTTGGCTAACCAATCTCCCTGTGTTGTGGTTGAAATCACCTATTTTTCTCATCATTTAGTTGGTGACAAAATATTCACCCAATAATTGCTACCATGTACTCTTCCTCTGTAGATGAAAATTCAATAGTCTAATGCTTCTTACATTCCCAAGCAACTGGAGAAGAACCAAGATAAAAAAGGTATCCAAAATTGAAACACATGTCATCAAATAGAACCTACCCAATCTAAATCAATATATCTAACCAACTAAGTAGAACCTTTGGTGTAGTGTAATCCAAAGTGGTAAGTTCCCTACAGATATCATAAAATCATTTTATCATCTTACTAGTGAATATCATGAGGAGCATGTACAAACTGAGATACAAGCCCAATTTCAAAATAAATATCAAAGTGAGTATGGGTAAAGTACAAGAGACTTCCAACCAACTACCTATATAATGTAAGATCATAAAGAAAAGTAGTATAGGTGAAAGTAGGAGTGACCCTAAATTAGAAACAAGAGGGACTTGGCTTGTGATTAACCATGATAAAATGTTGAAGATCAAGGGTCTACTTCTATTGATTCAAATGAATCGCTAAATCTAATTGAGAAATCTACAAATCAAGAAAAAAGTGCAAAATACCAAGATCTATCATATCAAACTACATAAAGAGATTTATAAATAGTTTGAATCTAAGAAGAAGATCTACCTATAAGAATAAAATAGTCAACAGACAAAACTAGTATAGCAATATCATCTCCAATATGTTGGATATATGTGGTAGGATCTGAGTGGTAGAAAACAAATCCATTAGATAAAATAAATGAATTCAACTTCTTATAACAAGCTTGAGGAGCCTATTTGATATTGTAGATAGATCTATATAGTTAACAAAGAAGAGAAGAATCATGAACAAACCCAATAGGTTATTCTATGTAGATTTCCTCTTGAAAATATCCATGTAAAAAGGCACTCTTTACATCCATATGGTACACTATCCAACCCTATGACATAGAAAGAGAAATTACAAGTGCATAAAATCTATCTTGGAAATAGGGGTAAAATTCTTAGAGTAATCAATACCTTCAAATTATGAGAAACCCTTTGTTACAAGATGTGCCTTATAATTTTCAATGAACCCTTTAGCTACATATTTTGTGTGATATATCCACTTGTATATAACCAACTTTCTTCCTTTAGGAAGAGAGACCAAATCCCAAGTATGATTCTTCATCTAATAATAATACTCATCTTTCATCATCCCATTCATGTATCCCATGAACCTATGAAAAAGACTATGGATCCCCATAAAATTCCTAACACAAAATTCTAGAACCTATAGAATGTGCATAATGATGTTTATTGTGTAGAAGATCCTATATTAAAGTTTTGCCTCAAAAACTATAATATGATCCCACTTAGACATAGTCAGAGTAAGATTTGCATCTAAGTCTACATCCATAACCTCCTCAGTGGCCTCTTGAACTAGTTCTTTAAACAAGGAATCCTCAAGATGAAGTGAAAAATCATCAATATATGGGAGCAAAGAAGAATAAGAGGACATGGAAGAATATTAAGAATCATGAGAAGAGAAGTGCTCATCAAATTGAACATGTGTTCAAAAATAACATCATGAGTAATAGGATCTGAAAGTTGATAAACTCTCATGTGCTCATAATACCCTATAAAGATCAAGGGTTTGTTCTTCTTATCTAAGGCTTTCCCTTTCTTCTCTAGTATAAAATCCCAAACATGGATCCCAAAAACTCAAATAAATGAAACATCAAGCTTAGTTCTAGATCAAGCCCCCTCTAGAGTCAAATATTGAAGTGTTATGTGTGGTGTGCAATTTTGAATGTATTTTACATAATTAATTACTTTTACCTATTATACAAGAGGTAAATTTTGAGAATGCATCACGTAGTTATCTATCTCCTTTAAATTTAGGTTCCTTCTTTATGCTACATCATTCTATTGTGGAGTATAATGAATAGATTTTTGGTGAATAATTTCATGATCTACCAAAAAATCATAAAAATCTTTATTTAATTACTTCCCACCCCCATTATCAATGTGAATATTATTTATGCAACTATAAGATTAATTATCAACCAATGCCTTGAAGACTTTGAACTGCAAAAAAAATTCACTCTTATACTTGAGAAAATAAACCCAAGTACACCTCTAAAAATTATCAATAAATGTAAGTGCATACTTATCTCCATATAAAGAAGTAGGAAAAATTATCAAGTCATTATGTACAACTCAAGTGGTGAAGAAGCTCTCTTCGACATACCCTTAGGGAATAGATATTGGTGTTGTTTCCCTAATGCACAACTATGGAAAACTCCATCAATATAATAAACTTTTGGAAGACCATCAACCATAACATGAGTGCTCAACTCCTTCAAATATCTATAATTAAGATGTCCAAATCTCTCATGCCAAAGCTTAGTCTCAGAATTAGCATGAGAAATTAAGCATGTCCCCATCGAAGAAGTGTCATCAAAACCCTCAAAGTGATATAGTTAGGAACTATGATCAACAATACCTTGTACAATAAGTTGATGATGGTCCAACAAGGTTTGAAATTTATCCCCTTTTAGTGGGAAAGTCATTATCTTGCCCTGACTAGAATGACAAATTTGATGAACATAAATCAAATGTGAAGTGATGTCAGGAACATATAGTGCATAATTAATATGGCCAACATCAATTTTTATGTCATATTTTCTCTTAACATAAATAAAGGAAGAATCTCCAACCTCAATGTTGGAATTAGAACTCAAATTAAAAGATATAAAAGTCTCCTTAGAAGAAGTCATGTGGTGAGAAGCACCATAATACATAACCCAACTATCTGTAATAGGTGATTGAGATATCACAAAAGTATTAAGTGATTTTCCATGCTCATTGTAAGGAGATGGAGTGGAGATAGAGATATTTTGTTTTCTTATTGCATTCTATAAGACTTGCATTCTCTTCCAACACCTAGTTTCTACATGACCAGTCCCCCCATAAAATGAGCATGAAAGGATAGATGTATTCTTAGATTTATAAGGCTCCTTGTGTTTAGAGATATTGTTTTTGGGTTTAGTGGCACTTTGAGATGGAAAAGTAATAATTTTAGGTCTACTTTTTTATTTTCCCTTACGCTTAGGATGAAAAAGTAGTAATTTTGAGTTTATTTTTTGATTTTCCATTGCCCTTAGAATGAGATGATAATAAGACCTTTTAAGAGGTAGAATACTCAAAGTTAGACAATTTGGATTCTTCCCTAGTAATTCTTTCACAAAAAAACTCAAAATTAGACATTTTGATTATGTCACCTAAGGTATCCATGCTAGATAAAAAGGTAGAAGTAAAGATATGGAATGGACCATTTACTAGGTTATAATTAGGTAAAAACACTCTTCATCTTTATTATCTCTTCCAATCCACTTAAATTATGCCAATAATTGATTGAACTTAGTAAGATAGTCTAAAATGGATGGAAAATCCTCGGTATTGAGAGAAGTGATCTCTACTTCAAGTTGCATGGGTATCATATGATCCACATTACCAAATAAACCCATCAATTTTGCCAATATTTTGGAAGGAGAGTCACATCCTTCCAAATGAAATAAAATACTAACACTTACATAAATTCCTATCAACTCCATACAATCATTAAATTTGAATTGGTGTTAAAATTTATCATTTTATCTTGTGAACATTGGTTGTGTTTCAGTCATTAAGGCCCATAATCCTTTCTATTAAATGTTTGTTTCCATTATTGGTCTCCATGTGTGGTAATTATGTGTTGTTAATGACTCACACTGAGCTAATGCAGAAGAAGAATCCATGCTAAGAAATCACTAAAGAGAAAGAGAATATAAAAAGGATGCACAAATTAGCATTGAGAGAACCTCATAAAAGATTTTACCCCAAAATTTGGCAATTCATATTTTAGTGTGTTTTACAAAATAAATGACACCAATAGATCAGGTATTAAAAAACATACAATTTTGAAAAAAAAAAATAACACTCAATTTCAAGTTACCAATCAAAAAATATAGTGTTTACAAGTTTTTACATCATAAATGGGTCAAAAATAAAAATTGCACCAAAAATATTAAATTCTTGGGAAAAAATAATTCTTGGAGAGTTTTTTTTTTTTAATGGATGGAAGTTAAGCCCCCACTAGTAGGAATCAAAAATTAAGTCCCTTCTATGTGACCACACTATATGACCAAAGGCATAAGGGTGAGGATGAGTGTTCCATTGTTGATTTCCTAAATTTGACAATATTTTGGTTATCATTGTTGTGTTGTGCACAAATATATAGGATAAACACACACATGATGCAAAAAAAGGCAAGAACGACATAGAGCATGTACACAAAAATGCATAATGGCATAGAAACCACACTTACAGCATAGAAAATGTAGAATAGAACGCAGAAGTTCATAAAAATCATTATCTTCTTCCTTCTTCCCAAACCATCCTTGTAAACATCATGAGACTAAACCTATAAGGGAAAATATAAATCCTTCTATGCAACAAAGTTAAAAAATGCAGAGATATTCATGTCACTTATCGCAACAAATAAAAACCTAGATATATGAAAAAAAATGTCATCTTACAATGAATTCACAAATGAATGACCACAACACCTTAAACTTTGATACCATGAAAGGAAAAAATATTATATTTTTCCAAGCCATAAATATCTTTGGTGTTATTATAACATCACATTCATATAATCAAGAATCTAAAATCAGTTTAACAACATAGACTTACAGATAGATATGCAAAATAAAGAAAAATAATATCATATATTATATCTCCAAAGCTTGTCAAAAATAATTAATGTACCTTTCATTTATAGGTAAGGAATATCAATCATAACTAAGACATCAATCATAAATAAGAGATAAAGCTAAGAGATCCAACATAACTAAGAGATCAAGCTAAAAGATCAAACCTAGAACTAAGATATAACTATCCCTAAAGGATAGAAATAACTAGAAAATATCTCCATAATATCTAAGATATAAATATGTAATATCTCATAATATCTAAAATAATATAAACAAAATATGCACACATAATTGGATGGGAATATCTAAATAAAATAAAAAATAAATCACTTAAGTGAACATGAGCTAAGGTAAACAACCTAATTTAATAGTTTTGCTTTTCTAGTAAGATGATAATATCCCAAATAGCTTTGGTTATTTCAAAGTAATTTAAAATCTCAAAATATTTTTCAACCTCCATAATCTAGAATTTAGATCCATCATCAAAAACATTTCCATAAAAATTTGGTGGGTTCACATTTTTCATGTCTCTTTTAATTTATATAACTACTTTATCTCTTAAAACTTGTTGTTCCTCAGCATACACCCATCTTTGGGGCTCTTCTAGATCAACCCATTGCTCCTCAGGGTGTTTAAGACTTGTCTTGCCCATGAACTTCCTTCTCTAGGATGAATACTATGTCTCATGTTTGTTGGAAGCACAATCATTGAGAGCGGGGGTGAATCAATGTCTTCAAAACATTCATTCAATTCCATTTAAGCATACATGAACCATTCATACAAACAAGAACATCTAGCTAAGCATATGCAACCATACAATATCATGAAACACATTACATATATGAGAAACCCTTAAGGGAAATAAAATCCACTAATATTTAAAAATGGAATATAATCCTATAAGACCAAAAATAATCTTTAGTGAAGCACTAACTCCACATGGAGCACCAACCCCAACTAGTTAAGTACCCACTCAACTAGGCTTTAGCAAACACCAACTTGCAAGGACGCACCAACCCCTAGATGGCTCAAAACTAACTCAGCCACCTAAAAATTTTGATCATATTTATAAAACCTTGTTTCTCACACAATATATGATGACCACCTTCTTTATCTCTTCTCACTCTTTTATCCCTCTCAAATTGCCTTTTAGGCTTCTTCGCTTAACTAGGTTTCTTCAAGAAAGATGAATTCACATGACCTTGATATTCATCTAAAGTACCCATGTTATATCTTCATGATATTTTATTATACCCATATTATTTCTAAATACCTTCTTCATCTCTTCAAAGTGATATTTCCTTCGTTTGCACTCACTCATACTCTAAGCAGTCAATTACATCTTATTCCTATACAACCCTTTAACTCATACACCTCTTGGTCAGCCATACACAATTTTTTACCCTTAAAATATGTCTTATAACACATTTAATACATTAATAAATCATTACAATGGGCCATCCTCAACTTAAAATACCAAAACCTCTTTTAGGCCTTAAGGAGACCTAATTCAATTAGGCCTTCATTAGTACATGTTACACTTTGATCTCCTTGAAACATTTTAAAAATCCACACATGATAGTAATTATTCATATAAAACCTAAATATACCCCCACTAATCTTATATTATGCACATGACACTTTGTATCTCCAACCACCACTTAAAGCACACCATTAGTACTGTTCACATTAGGCCTTCACACACACAGAAAGGTCTATCATGAATAATTAAAGATAACATATTATTTAGCCATAAAACCATGACAATAAATCACATACATAGAACCTCCAAGACCTTAAAATTTTACTAAGTGAATTATACTTCATCACATAGGGAAAAAAGACTCAAAAACACTCCTGCAACTTGCTCACTGAGAACTGTCAGTTTTCCTCAAAGACCAGTCATGGTGACTCAAACATCCAACACCTATATATACATTTTAAATGAATTATTATGAATGTATATGAACCTATGACATCTTCATTCCATCTTAAAATATAAACATCATATGGTCTAATGGTAACTATTGGGCTTACAGACCAATTTGTTGACCTCACTACACACATATCTCATTGAGTCAAACAAGCCATTTTGGCTTATTCATTTTCACCACTATACCTAAATTACAAGATTAATAAAAAGCATGAATAAGACATACCAGTCCCAAAAAACATCTTCATGCACTTGGTTTCAATACTCTATCATGATAACAAATTCCTATTCATCTTCTCACTGTTGTTTAGGTTTCTCACTGTTTACACCATTAGGCCTATTAGCGACTACCTAACATGGATGACCATTTTAGAACACTTGAGGACTCTAACCTGCCCATAAACCTTCATGGACATGAAAAATTAGTCTCAAGCTTCATCCTCCATCCATTTGTATACTTTGACTTGGTCAACTCTGACTGCTATAGTAAATCTCTAAGAAATTAGCACTTTTTATAGGGTCTACTCACACACCTAATAACTCAATCACACTTTTAGGTGCTTGGGATATTTTACTTCAACCTTCAATATCTTACCTAATCATACAAATCCATTCTATGCATGTTTTATTAGCATCTTCAACATTAGGTCCTTATTAGGGTTCTTAGAGGATTAAAACTTATTTCCATTCTTAACAATCATTCATAAATCATAGCCCCTAAATCCAAAAAATAAATGCCTATAATTTTTAGCTAAGACCCTTCCCAATATACCATGAATATATTAGGTTCCCACAAAAAATTTTGATAAGCTAATGAGCACATTAAAATCCTTTTTGGGTTGAGAACCCTTCATTTTGAGCACTTGAGAGACCTTACAACAACTTTGCATGCCTTGTCATTCATATTATGACCTTAGAATAAATTAAAAAACTTGAAACAGTGTGACTCACCTATTAAAATTATTACATGACATCAAACATCTTGAAATCTGATCATGACCCCTCATTAGGCCACATTCTCTCTCTTTGTTCTCTAGGCCTTGACCTGCAAATCACATTAAACCTTAAAACTAGCTTTCATGCCTTTTTCTATACAATCTCAACATTACTCACATACTCAAGCAACATCTCTATTTCTTAATCATTTCCATACATCCTTCACATGCTTTGAAAATAGATCATGATACCTTATTAGGCTAGGTAGGGTCTAGAAGTGGTCTGAGTATAGACTTGGTTTGAAGGTCCTACCCTTATAGGCTCACCTTGAGACTCTCATAAGTTATCCAATGCCTCACATACATGCTTAATAAACCTCATTCAACCACTTATATTTGTGTGCACTCATCTCACTAATCTACCATGTTCATACCTTCTTATAAGGCCTTTTCATTCCATGACTAGGATTAGGCTACTCAAATACCTATACCTTCATGTAACCATAAGGCATTAGTTGCCTTTAAATTATCTCTCATGAAAACATCCTTTAGTGATAACACTCCATCATTACCCTTTGTCACATCAAGACACTTCCAACTAGGCACACTCTCTCAATGACATCAACCTCATGCAAGATGTATTATTGACATCAATGACAATACTCAACAATATCCTCCTTTGTTATTGATGGAAACCACTCTTATAAACTTCTCTCAACAATAAAATTCTCCCTTGTTCTAAAATTTCACCCCCTTTGACATAAACAACAAATTGATATCTTCAACTCCTTGGATCAAACTCCTTACAACCAAATATTCAACATATAAGACTATGATTTTATGAGTCAAAATACAAACATGTTCCCCCTATCTCAATGCATATATTTTTGGAACAACTCACCTACTCTTGGAGCTAATGAACCACTTGATTATCTCCCCCTAAGTACTTATCTTTTTTAATGATTTATAGGGGTAGGAATTACACCCAATTCCTATCTTAGGTGTTTAAATGTTACCTTTGGAAGTGGTTTGGTCAAAATGTATGCAATTTGATCCTATGTAGAAACATATTCAAGTCTAACACTTTGTTCACTTACCTACTCTCTTAAAAAATGATACTTGATGGGAATGTGCTTAGTCCTTGAATACATGATATGGTTCTTTGAGACACTTATAGAACTTGTATTATCAAAATAGATAGGGCTAGGACCATCATACTCCATCTTGTAGTCTTTTAGGGTCTATCTCATCCATAGGCCCTGAGTGAAACATGAATTTGATGAAATTTAATTAGCCTCATAAGTGGATAATGTTATTTATGGTTACTTCTTGCTTATCTATGAAACTAGACACCCACCTAAGAATAGAGTTCCTCCACTGGTACTCTTCCTATCATCTAGACTTCCTACCTAGTCTGCATCTATATAGGCTATCAAATTCAACTCCTTACTCCTTGGATAATATAACCCATACTACATAGTCCCCTTGAGATACCTGAGTATCCTTTTGACTACTTATAGATTATTTTCCTTTGGATCTGCTTAAAACCTTCCCATAGACCTACTGCTTACATGATGTCAAGTTTAAAGGTAGTGGTGTATAGTAAACTTCCAATCATTAACATATATGATGTCTAATTAACCTTTGGAGACTCATATTCCTTGATAAACTTACACCCTATGATCATAGGTGTACTAATTTCTTTACAATATTCCATCTCAAACTTCTTCAAAATCTCTCTTATGTACTTGGCTTGTGAAATTAATATACCTTTTTTAGATTGAGTGATTTACAACCTAATAATGAATGATAGTTCTCCCAGCATAGACATCTCAAATTATTTCTTCATCACCTCTACAAATCCCTTGGTCATGTTCTCATTATTTCTACCAAAGATTATGTCATCCACATAGACAACTACTATCAACTAATGGTCATCTTCTAACTTTATGTATAGATTACTATCTATAACTCATCTTTTGAATCCTTGATCCAATATATACCTATCCAACCTAACATACCAAGTTCTAGGAGCTTGATTAGACCATTTTCAATCTGCAAAAATAGTCCTTATCACCTGATAGTGAAAACCCCTAAAATTTCTCTATGTATACCTCCTCTTCTAAATTCCCATTAAAAAAGGTATATTTGACATCCATCTAGTATACCTTAGACCATTTAAATCTTTCATATGATAGAAACAATCTAATGGCCTCCAATCTTTCTAATGGTGTAATGGTATTCTCAAATTCTACCCCTTCAACTTGTGCATATCCCTTCCATACCAATCTAGCCTTGTTCCTAGTGACTTCTTCATTTTCATTCAATTTTTTTCTAAATACCCATTTTATGCCAATGATTTTCTTGTCATTAAGCATAGTAACTAGTACCCAAGTCTCATTCTTCTCTATTTGGTCTAAATCCTCATTCATATCACCTATCCAAAATTTGTCTTTATTTACTTTTATAATATTCGCAGGTTAAATCTTAGATAATAAGTAACATTCTCTTGATTTATATTACTTACCAGTCTTTTCCTTGTTTACATACCTACATTCTTGTTTCCAATGATTTGAGATTCAGGATGATCTCTTTGAATCTATCTTGAGGGGCATTTTGAGTCCTATTTCTCCTCAACTTCTTCTTCCTCATCAACCTCTATAGTTTCCTCTTCATTCTTGAAGTCCATATTCTCTAAAGTATCATTTAGCTATGAGTGTGATTTCCTTGTATAATCAATATTCACATTAGTGCTTTCCACTATCTTATATAACCTCTTGTTATAACATCTATAATATACACTCATTGATCAGTATCTCAAGAAAATACCTTCATCAAATCTAGAATCAAACTTTCCTAAGTCTTAGGCATCTCTTTTGATGAAACATTTTCTCCTAAATACTCTAATGTGTTCTACATTAGTAAGTTCACCTTTCCATAGTACATAAGGAGTCTTGTTACCATTAGTATTTATCTATCCTCTATTCAAAATTTATACTATAGTGCTTACTACCTCTCTCCAATATTCATCAGATAATATAGACTCATTTAACATATTTTTGGCCATCTCTTGAACTATCCTATTATTTCTTTCCACTACCCCATTCTATTGAGGTGTCCTAACTATTGATAACTATCTCCTTATTCCATGAACCCTATATAAGTCATCAAACTAATTGGACCAAAACTCTCTTCCTCTATTAGATCTTAGACACTTGATCTTCCCATTCTTCTCATTCTCAATAAGAGCCTTGAATGCCTTGAACTTGTCAAGAGATTCTAACTTTTCTTTCAAGATTGCTACCCAAGTCATTTTTGTGTAGTAATCTATGAGTAACATGAATTAGCTATATCCTTGAATACCTTGAATTCTTGTGGGCCCATAAATATCAATGTGTATTAACTCCCAAGGTCTTGTAGTATAGTACTCTTTGGATTTAAACCTTGGTATAGTCTACTTACTATGTTTACAAGCCTTGAAAAGTATGTTTTTAGGTTTGGTGATATTAGGCATGTTCTTCATAGACTTATTAGTACTTATCTTGACCATATTATAAAATTTTAGGTGACCTAACATTTTGTGCTAAATCCAACTTTTATCCATCTTGCTCATAAAGTATCTCTCCTTCTTGATCTCATTCAAGACATATAGATTATTCTCAATCCTCTTAGCATTGGCAATTAGCCTTCCTAATTTGGCTCTCCTTATCTCATACCCTTTATCATCAAATGTTAGTGTGTGTAATTGATTTCACATTTGACTTACATTAAGTAGGTTATGTTTCAAACATTTCACGTACAACACATTTTGTGTCTTGGTCTTCCCATTGTCCAAACTTAAGATACCATTAACAACTATATTGACAATTGTGTTGTCTCCAAACCTCACTATTATTATAAAATTATTATTCAATGAGATAAACTTATTTTTGTCTCCTATTATGTGGCTTGAGAAACCACTATCTATATACCATTTCATTCCTTCATCTTTGATGTGAAAGGTAATCTGAATTAGCATAGAATCCACTTTAGTATTTTTTTCCTCATTAGCAAATAGTCCATCTTGAATCTTGGGCTCAATATGATCATTCCTAACTTGATTTAGATTCTATAACAATGTTTGACCATTCTCATACACTCTAGGAGATTAATATATCTTATTGAATATTGAGTGACTTCTAACTCTATTTTAATATAATCTTGTAATGTGTCCCATATTATGATAATTATAGCAAACAACATTTTTGTATTTACCTCTTGTTTGATCACAAATTTTCCCATAGTCCCATGATAGCTTATCCCTTTTTACATTGAGTTGCCTGCTTAGTATTTTCATGTTGGTACTCTTGAATTATTCTAACTTCTCATGCTCTTTCTTGAACTTGTTCATCTTGTCTATGAGCTACTCATGCTCAACCTTCAATGAATCTATCTCTATCTTCATCTGGTCATACTCAACTTCCTTTGATCTAAACCTTGTATTGACACCTTCTGACTAATTCTTGAGATCATTTATAGTTTTATTTTGATGATTCAAATCATCAAGGGCACTTATGAGCTCAAATTCAAGTTCTACTTCAAATTCTCCTTCTCAACTGTCATAGTAGACTTCATCATACATGTTGTCTTCTTCTTTTTAATCACTAGACATCTTGTGCTTCTTAGGATCACATTCAAGCTATTAGACTTAATTCAAAGGAATATGATATAATGATAATTATTGTAATCACAATCACTAAGAGGGGGGGTGAATTATTTTCTTCAAAACATTCATTCAGTTCCACTTAAGCATACATGAACCATTCATATAAACATGAACATCTAACAAAGCATATACAACTGTATAATATAATGAAACACATTAGATATGTGGGAAACATTCAAGGGAAATAAAACCAAATTTTTTAAATGGACTACAATCTTATAATACAAAAAACAATCTTTATTGAAACACTAACTCCACTTGGAGCACCAACCCCAACTAGTCAACCACCCACTCAACTAGGCTTTAGCAAGCACCAACCTGGAAGGAGGCACCAACCCCCTAGATGACTTATCACTAACTCATCCACATAAAAAAATTTATCATATTAATAAAACTTTTTTTCTCACACAATAGATTATTATCACCTTATTTATCTCTTTTCACTCTTTTATCCCTCTCAAATTGCCTTATAGGCTTCTTTGATTAATTAGGTCTCTTCAAGACAGATTAGGTCATATAACCTTAATATTCATATATATTACCCATATTATATATTCATAATATTTTATATATACCCTTATTATTTTCCATAAGACCTCCTTCATCTCTTCAAAGTGTTATTCCCTTCGCTTGCACTCACTCATATTTTAAACAGTCAATTAGACTTTGTTCTTATACAATCCTTTAGCTCATACACCTATTGGTTGGATATACACACTTTCACACTTTTATTACCCTTAAAATATGTCTTATAACACATTTAATACATGAATAAATCATTATAATTTGTCATCTTCAACTTAAAATACCAAAACCTCTTTTAGGCCTTAAGGAGACCTAATTCAATTAGGCCTTCATTAATACACATTACCCTTTGATCTCCTTGGAACACTTTCAAAATCCACACACAAAAATAACACTTCATATACCACCCAATTATACCCCCACTAATCTCATCTTATGTCCATGACACTTTCTAGCTCCAACCACCACTAGAAGCATGCCATTAGTATTGTTCACATTAGGCCTTCACACACACAAAAAGGTTTGTCTTGAACAACTGAAGATAAAATAATATTTAAACACAAAAAAATGAAAATAAATCACATAAAAAAACCTAAAATACCTTAAAAATTTAACTAATTTCATTATACTTCATCACATAAGGCAAAAAGACTCAAAAACACTCCTACAACTTGTTCACTCAGAACTGCCAATTTTCCTAAAAGACCAATAATGGTGACTCAGACCTCTAACACATGTATATAAATTTTAAATAACTTATTATTCATGTATATTAACATATTATATATCCATACCATCTTCAAATGTAAACATCATATGGTCTAGTGGCAACTATTGGTCTAACAGACCAATTTGTTGACCTCACTACACACAGATCTCACTGAGTTAGACAAGCCATTTTGGATTCTTCATTTTCACCACTATATCTGACTTAAAATATTTATAAAAATAATCGATATGAAATAAAATTCCCATAAAAAATCTTCATTTACTTGGTTTTATCATGATAACACATTCGTATTCATCTTCTCACTATTGCTTGCATTTCTCACTGTTTGCACCATTAGGCCTATTAGCAACTAGCTAACTTGGATGACTATTTTATCACACTTGAGAAATATAACCTATATAAAAACCTTCATTTACATTAAACATGAATCTAAATCTTCATCCTCCATCCATTTTTATACTTTGACTTGGTCAACTTTGACTGTTACAACAACTCTTCAAGAAATTAGCACTTTTTTGTAGGGTCTACTCACACACCTAACAACTCAATCACACATGGAGGTTATTTGGAGAGTATAATACAACCTATAATATCTTACATAATCATACCAATCCATTTTGGTCACTTTTTATCAACATCGAGTGCTTATTAGGGTTTTAAGAGGGTTAAAACTTATTTCCATTCTTAACAATTATTCATAAAGCATAACCCATAAATCAAAAAAAAAGTGCCTAGAATATTGATTTAGGAAAATTTCCCATCTACCATTAATATATTATGTTCCCATTTAAATATTTAAAGAGCTAATGAGCACAATAAAATCCTTCTTAGGTTGAGAACCCTTCATTGTAAGTACTTGAGAGACCTCAAAACAAATTTTCATTCCTTGTCCTTCAAACCATGTCTTCAAACTACATGAAAAAACTTGAAACAACATGACTCACCTTTTACAATGCTTACATGAGCTCAAAAATCTTTAAATCTGATCATGACCCCTCATTAGGCCACACTCTCTCTCTTTGCTTTTTAGACCTTAACCTACAAATCACATTACACCTTAAAACTAACCTTCATGCCTCATCATAAGCACTCTCCACCTTAATCACACACTCAAGAAACCTATCTCATGATTAATCACTACCATACATCCTTCACATGATTTGATAATAGATCATGATACCTCATTGGGCCAAGCAAGGTCTAGAAGTGGTCTAGGTGTAGACTTGGTCTGAAGGTCCTACCTTTGTAAGCTCACCCTAATACTCTCGTGAGTGCTCTAATTCCTCTCATAAATTATCAATCAACCTCATACAACCACTCATGCCTGTGTGCACTCATCTCACCAAGCTATCATGCTCATACCTTCTTACAAGGTTTTTTCATGTTATTACTAGATTTAAGCTACTTAAAGACCTATACCTTCATGCAAACATAAGTATTAGTTACCTTAAAATTATCTCTCATGATAAAATCCTTTAGTTATAACACTCCATCAATTCCCTTTGTCACATCAACACACTACTAACTAGGCACACTCTCTTAATGACATCAACCTCATGCAAGATGTACTATTGACATCAATGACAATAGTCAACAGTGTTTCATTCAATACAACAAGGATTTGGTTAACTTTTGAAACTTTTTTAAATGTTAGATGATTATATTCATGATAGGAATTTTGATTGAAATTTATTTCCACAACAGTCTTCCCACACACTATTCTCTCTTACTGGAAGATAAATAAAACTTAACATTAGTGGACTCATTAGGTCTCAGCATTTTAACCTCACTATGATACCACATGTAACAACCTTTCATGGATAACATTAAAATATTTAAGATCAAATTATTAAGAACATTAATAATTTACTTAATAGTGTGATCTATTATAATAGTCATTCACATAACTAAAAGTATGATAATATAATTGAAACATTTATTCATAGTAGAATTCATTATGCATATCACTACTTTAAGTAGAAATAATCACTCATTTGGAGGCACATAAAATGTATATTTCAATTATATCTTAAGTAGTGTGTCATTATTAATCTCACTTAGCTATATTTTCATCATTGTTAGTTTTAGTCAATCAAGAACACAAAATAAATGAAATATACTTTGGATCCTAAGACCTCATGAGCAATACAAAATTTTGGTCAATAATGCATTAGATTCAAACTAGAAACATGCAAACCTTGATGAAATACTTATTTATATGAGATATGGCTCGGATGCTGATTTGAATGATCATTTTCAATATTAAATATGTGAGTACATATATGTTGAAGATATGGACCATGTTGAACTTGATCACAAGAAGAAGGTTGATGAACAAGTTAGCATGATAAAATTTTAGGGCTTCACTATATTTCTTGAACATGATGAATTAAAATGTAATAATGTCTATTTATAATTAACCTAGATCAATGAGAACCCTTCATCTTGAAATCAAGATGAATGGTTGTAAATGAGTCCTCAAATATGCACATGGATCACTAATGTGAGCCCTTCATCTTAATCGAGATAAAGGGTGGATGATGATATTTGAAAATATCAAATGAGAATTAATATAAGCCCTTCATCTTATTTCTAAGATGAAGGGTAGAAAATTCTCCTTCTAAGATCTTTGTGAGAGTCCATTTAGACCCTTCATCTTGTTTCCAAGATTAAGGGAGGAGAATCATTCCCAAAAAAGGCACATGGATCACTAATGTGGGCCCTTCATCTTGTTTCCAAGATGAAGGGTTATAAAACATCTCACAAGACTCATTAAGGGGCCTTCATCTTGTCTTCAAGATGAATGGTCAAGAATAGAATTGTATATTAAGTCACTTTATCAAATTTATTTTAGCTCAACAAAATAATATTTCATATAATCTCAATATCCTTTATTGAATGAAGATGTCCACTTGGAGGGAAATAAGAATTAATTAAATGAAAGGAAATTATAATTATATTTTAAATGGAAATATAATTTAGAATAATGACTAATTAAGTTAATCAAGGATCATATTAATTAATTCAAATGTGTGGAATTTAATTAAAAGAATGTTTAATTAAATTAATCAAAAATAAATTTAATTAATGTAATGTAGAAAATTTAATTATAAGAATGATTTAGAGAAGGGGAATTATTTGAATTAATTGATCAAAGAAGGAAAATTAATGAATTGATCAAATAAGGGGGAATTGACCAAATAAAATCACCATAATGATAATTGAATAGATAAATTGACTAGAGTGATAATTGAATAACTAAATTGACCAAACTGACAATTGACCAAAATGATAATTGAATAGAGAAATTGACCAAAATGATAATTAAATAAATCTAATATGGTGAATTATCCCACTTAGAGGTGCCCAAGATGAGTTCAAGCATGCATATTAGATGAATATAAGATTTTAGACCAGATTTGTGTGTAATTACTTGGAATCATTTCATCTTACAACCTGACACAGAAGTGATAAAAAATAGAGTATCTATATTTTCCCCTATTTGATAAGGTGTTGAGATATGTAAATGAAGTAAAAAAATTTCAAATAATGAGAATCTAAAAAATGTGGATGAAAATTAGTTAAATAAATAATGGATGGTGTAATTTCATTGTTCCCAACCATCAAGTACAAGAGATTGAATGGAAATAAAAAGATATGATTTGACTGAAATTAGTTAGGGATGATGCCCTATCAAGAGGGCATGTAGGGATGAAGTACATGGATGGGATCTCAAAAAAGAGAGGAATAAGTTAAAATAGAAGAGAATATTAACTCATGGATAAGATTACACCACCTAAGCTAGCACTTACATGCTTTGATTTATGATGATGATGATGATGATGAATGAATGAATTTGCCCCAAGTAGGTTAGAATTGGGAAAGAAACATGCCTAAACAAGTGGAACTTTTTGAATTTTCCAAAAGAGGATAAAATTTATGGGCTTAGGCATGATCGATCTTGAAATATAAGTTACAGACTTGATTTTCCCCAAACTAGGTGAAAGTTGTGAGCTTGGAATGATGATTCACCCCAAACAAGGTGGATAATTGATGAGCCCCAAATATGGAAAATTGACTGATGAAATTGATTCATGGGTAATCATAGATCAGGTATAATTGATGAGCCCCAAATATGGAAAATCGACTGATGAAATTGATTCATGGGTAATCATAGATCAAGGAGTTAAATTATTACATAGATAAAAGATGATATGAATGATTTAAAATTGATAATTTGACACAAAAATGTGTGTTAATGGTATAATGAATTTTTGTAGAAGCCATAAAAAATTGAGCACACAATAATGCTGAAAGTGATGACAAATTAAATAATGGAAAATTAAGATAATTATTCAAGAATGATATGATTATATTTGAATAATATGGATGTTGATAAAATAAAAATAAGGGTGGCCAAGCTGACCTCATAAATGTGTTTGTACTGAGCACTACCTACATAGTCTAAAAGGACCTCAAGATGATGTAGTTCTCTTAGAAAATAGGAGAGAATATGATGAAGAATGGAGTAGATGATTAGAATAATAATAATGGTTGACCAATGTTTTTAACTCTTTTTTTACATACTTATTTTGAGATGTGCATCTACATAAGCATATATATAACCATAATGTTCAATCATTTATGATTTGATCAGATAGATAGAGATGTGTGATTATAGCATTGACATGTACAGAAATTTTTTAGACTTTATTTTTAATATTACACATGGCAATTTACATCATGATATAAAACACCATGATGACCTAGTTGTAATGTGTGTAAGGACTGACCCTTGTTAATAGACAATTGATAATAAATGTACCAATGATAAAAACCATGATGACAATGTTAAAATATGATAATGAATGGACTCAAGTACAAGTACATGAAAAGGGACACCATGATGATGACCTTGTTATCATAATGGACTAATTCAAGGAGACAATAATAAATTCAAACAAATAAGCAAATAATCAAACACATAAATAGGAAAATAAAAATCAATTGAAAGCAACTTTGTCTTTAATCAAGTCTAATTACACATGATAGGCTCAATAATAATGATGGTGGGAATGGATTCCCCCAAGAAAGGATACATGCAAGGGGAAGAAGTGGGAATAGGACATGCTGAAATAAGTTTCACTCTTAAACTTTCCCTAAATAGGGTGGAAACGATGAGCTTGAGTTAGAGTGATTTGATTTTACTTTGCCCTAATAGGGTGGATTTAGGAAGGATACATCCCAAATATTTAATATTGATCAAGGATATTTGACCTGACCTAAGACAAGATAAAAAATTTTAAATGTTGTGGTTGTATATATTTTTTAGATATTTTGGCCTTTTCTAATTTTTAATATGTTTTAATGTTATGAATGTTTTGGATTTTATAAAATTTTGAAAGTTTTTCACTTTTTGGTATCTTAACTCAATGAAGAATTATGAGATGCATAATGATTTGACACACAAAATGGTAAGAGCATGTAATTAACTCATAAAATGATAAGAGTGAGAAACTAACTCATAAAATGATAATAATGTGGAATTAACTCAAAAAAAGGAGATATCATGGAATGGAAATGTTTAGGAGTGTTTTGATCACTATATCCATAAGGGATCACTATCAAAGGGAAAACAAGTTCTAGCACCAGGATGGGATGTAATAGTAAATGGTAGGATTGGGATGACTAGATTAGATAATAATGGATGATAAGTGGGTAAGGAATATCCAAGTACCATGTTATGTGGGAACCAAAATGTCAAGTTTTAAAAGTGTCACTAAGAGGATATGCCAAGAGATTTTCTAAAATAAGGCTTGGAACAACTTTTACTTTATTATTAAGATCAAGACGAGAAGGAAAAATTGGAGTAGGGTAGGATGAACATAAATATGGTTGAAGATAAGGTAATATGATGAGAATGGAAGGGATTTCAATGCATACAAGGATGCCCCCAAAGTGTCAAGGTACATGTAGACAACAAATTATTTACACATGATACTATAAACGTAGTTTTCATCATGGTACTTGCCCAAGGTACCACAAGCATGGTTTTCACCATTAAATCAATTATTTATCTTTCTCTTTTGATTTTTTATTTTTATTTTTATTTTTAGCATCTCAAATAAGTAGGATGACAAGATGCAAAATTTTTAATGTTTGATCTTTAACCCATACCAATTTTGAATAACTTCTCTAATAAAATTTTGTTGTTAATGTAGGTTGTATTGATGTTCTTGTGATCTTTGTTGGTTGTTGATTCTACTTCTTCCAAAAATCTAAACAAGGTGTCTTTATAGTCTCTTTGAAAAAGATTATTTCTAGGGAGTGTACATATGGATAGGAATTGGATAAATTATTTTATTGGATAATGGAATATAGGTCTTGAATGAATAATGGGATCATAACGGAATGTATAGTGGTTGAAGGAAAAATAAAAATTAGGAATTTCAGTCGCACATAATGTTTTTGATTTTGAATTTGACTTGGATTTGATTATGATGAGGTCGATATTAACTTAAATAATGTCTGCATCAAGTAATGAGGGACAAATTGGCTCAACTATTGTTGTCTCTAGGAGGTTTATACTAATAAAGTATTCTTGATTATTCTTATTTGGATTGTCTAATAACACCTTCAATAAGGTTTCACTAAGAGGTGTTGATAAATCATTGTGATTGTCCCTTGGCACCTTAAGCAATATTTCACTAAAGGATTCTTATTTTTTATTTTTATTATCATCTAGAAACTCCAACAAGGTTTCACTAGAAGATATTGAGTTTAGGCTTTGATTATCCCTTAATGCCTTAAACAAGGTTTCACTAGGAGATTGTTCTTCTACCTAAATATTACCTTAGATCCCTATGGATTCTTCCACTAAAATGTCACCATGAAATAAGTTTAATGTGTAATCCTTTCAATCCTAATCTATGATTTTGGGTGATATAATATCAATATAATGGCTAGGATGGTTAATGTCAAAGGCATGTGTAATGTCAATAGAATGGGAAAAGGTAGCATAGTCCTCGTAGAGGCTATTAGGAGAACTTGTGTTAATTTCAAAGGAATCATCCTTGAAAACCATGGAAAGATCACAAATATATTTAATCTTATATATAATAAGTGTATAGCCAATGTCGTAACATCTACTAAGATATGTTGATTCAAAAGTTGATTCGGACTCAAGTGGCTATGATAGAAGTGTATAGCTTAAGTTATAATATCTACTAATATAAACTAATTATAAAATTTATTATGACTAAAGAGGATCTAAAATTGATGTTGAGACTGACAATTATTCTACATTTGATGCTAAATATTATACTAGTTCTATAATAGAACCTAATTCTACCATTAGTTTTAAAATAGAACGTGATTTTGATGTAGATGTTGATCATGATTGTGATTCAGCCACATGTATGACTTACTAGATTGATTTGTCCACAAGTAAATTTTTCATCTTGCACTTAGAAATGAAGGCTTTGGGATGAAATAATTTTTGGAAATGAGGGACTTAAGAGGATGGGAGAAAAATAGATAGTGGATCAATAATGGGTTATTTGAAGATGGGATCATTGAAGAAGGGTTCATCAAAGATAGGTGAACAATCATAAAGAGGCTCTTCAAAGCAAGGCTCATTAAAGATAGGAAAATGGTCAAAGAATGACTCATCAAACATGCATGATTCAATGAGAATGTTTAAAATAGGTGATTTATCTTGATCTTGACTTGAAAGTGAATTAGTCTACTTGTGATTGGGAAAATGGTCTTGGTATATCCCTAGTAAGAGATACTTAGACTTGGATGCAATTATATCTTTAGTAGTTGATGCCTCTTGTAGTGGTAATGATAGGAAATAATTGGATGGATGTATTTATTATGGTTCTAAGATCATAATAGGTACTATATATTTGGACCAAGTGTCAAAATTAGAGGTGAAATTGTCAATATTTAGCCAAACTAAAGGAATAACATACCTTGGTTTAGGAATGGGCCTAGAATTGGTGGTTGACATGGTTGTTGTGGCTCAATATTGACATATCCATATTCAATCAAACCTTGTACATAAATATTGAACCCACTACATCAATTAAGTGAATGGTCTTAAATATTATGATACAATATTTTTCTTTTTGGTACCAGTTATGTTTGGGATCACTTTTACCAAAAGGATTAATATGTGGATACATAATCATGTTTGTTGTAACCAATTGGTAAAAAATGTCTTCCTAACATTCATTAAATGGATTTGACATTTGATGTGGTTTTTGTGTCTCAATCATGATATCTCCATGGTCAATCAAGCCTTGGACATAAATCTTGAATCCACTACATCAATTAATGGAATGGCCTTAAATCTTATGATACTCATAATATTCTTCTTTTTAGTACCACTTTTGGGCTCATTTTCATCAAAGGGCTTGGTATGTGGATACATATCATGTTTATTATGACCAATTGGTTATTGGATGGTAGAGCCAAATATTATTATAATGTCTGATTCTCGATAGGGGGAGTGTGGGGGAGCAATGCCCCCCACTATGGTTACATTGTAAAATATTGTAATTTTATAGTAAATATAGACCATTCACTATTAGGTCATAGATCTAATGGTATAAATTATGATTATTTATTTTTACCCTAATATGTAACCCTATTTTGATATGAGGGAATTGTAATCATGATAGCATGCAGTGTGTGAGTGAAGAGGATATGGTAGTGGATGTATTGCAAGTTTTTTCCCTTCATTTGTTGGACTGAATAATAAGAAAGACTAGTTTTTTCTATGTGAACGTAGCCCATATTGGGTGAGCCATGTTAAATCTATGTCTCTATTATATTATGTTTTCTTCATTTTATTTTTTTCTTTAATTCATTAATATTGCTTTATGTTTTATATTCCTAACACTAGTAAAATATGTGTTTCAAGGATTCATTAAATGGATTTGACATTTGTTAGATACATAATCATGTTTATTGTAACCAACTAGTAAAATATGTTTTCTAAGGATTCATTAAATGCATTTGACATTTGACATGAATATGTAATTTAGAATTCAAATGGGTGTGGGATAAAGGTATCAAAATGGGTTCACTTTTGTTAGTATGATTAGGATCAAGTTCATAAGATTTATCAAAATTTACAATGGATGTCATTGAATGAATTGAAAAAATAATATAATGTTGATTGAAGGATGTTCCCAAACAAGGATACATGAAAGGGGAAATATTGGATTGGAATTGGATTCAAATGAGAGAAAGAATAGATGTCATGACTTCATCATTCCCAACCAACAAGTTTAGGATATTGAATGAAAATATAAGGATATGATTTGAAATAGATCTAGAAACAAAATTTGAAAAAAGAAAAGAACATTTTACTTGAATAGAGTTAACTTCAAAATAGATTAAATGTAAATAGTTGATTTTAAATAGAGTTGACCAAATTGGACCTAAACTTGGAAAAGACCTAGATAGAAATGGGAAAATATGACATTTGGAACCTAACACAAGAAAAAATCATATTAAAATATAGTTGACTTGAACACAAGGGAATAGTATGGAGTTCTGATTGGAAATGACCTTATAATTAAGAACTTAGGAAAGAGACTATATTAGGTTCAAACTCACATAGATAGAGTAATAGTATGATTTCAAATAACAGAGGTATGGTTTGAGATGCAATTTGGAAACAAGTTAGTATAAAGGAACAATTTGGGCTTGGGATGTGGATAGAGTAATGGTATAATTTCATACAAAGAAGGTACAAGTTTGAACAATTTTAGACATAGAAGGGAACAATTTTGATCTGGAACATAGATAAATTAATGCCTCCTTATGTAGGTGGATGTTAATAATGACAAAGTTTTGACATCACATTCAATTAAGCTAGTACTCAATCTAACGACCCTATTTTAGTGACTGACATGAGATTACTTCACATTCATCTAGTTTTTTAATATACTTTCCTTGAGAGAGAAGAAAATTTAAGATTCATTAAATAACTTATTATAGTTATTGGTGGTGTTTTAATCCCAACCTTATCTCAAAAGTTTTATACGTAAAAGATATATTTAGGAGTTATAAACCATTGCACCCATGTATCAATGAATATTTTATATCTATAGAATCTTAAACTAAAGTTTTCATGGGTTTTCTAGATGGTCCTAATATACCTTTAAGTACGTGGGTGCTTTAGAACTATTTTTTAATTAGATGCAAGATTTTACAGGCCATTCACCAAAAGGTCTAGTCTCTTTGTGACCACTTCAATTGTAAGGGTCTCAGTGAAGTGATACTAGTGCAATCAGACTCTAAGGAAACACTAGTTAAGATAATTATAGTGTAGCCTCAATTTATATACTCCATCAGATAATAGGGTTGGTAAAATTTTGGGTAATTACATCCTAGTCACCATACCCTAGGGACTCATGAGAAGGAAATGACACCCTAAATGCAGAGCCAAAATAAAAATGAATGTATTGTCATTATAATTCATGAAACTCCTAATAAAGGTGAGATAAGAGCATAATAGGAAAATATTCAAGATTTATAATAAATAAAAATATACCCACAAAACACTCAAGTAACGAGAAGCAACAAATAAACTTGCATAAAATGAAAAAGCTTAAAATGTAAGCAAATTTTCTTAAAACCCAAAACAAAATGTGAACTGATTTTTAAAGCATCAAAATGAGATGTGATTTAATTTTAAAGCACCAAAATAATATGTGAGGAGAAAATGTGATTTTCTAAATAAATCATCCTACACTTTTGGAACCTACAAGAAAACAAAGTTAGTGGTTTTGCTTGGTGGGTATTTGGCATGCATAAATCTTCAAATAAAATGTTAAAAGTAGCAACTAGTATTTTAATAATAACTTATAAAATAAAAATCATTTTTTCAAAACAAAGAAGTTTTTTATAGGATAAATCTACACAAACCTAAAAAATTTAGATCAAAATAGATAATAGATCAAAAGTTATGATTATTTTATCAGTCATTTTTAGCCAAAAAATAAAATTAGAAATAAAAGGTATCAGTTAATAATTTAACCATAATTCCTAAAATATAGATAAATTATCAAAAAAAATTGAGAGGTATTTTTTATCAAAAATAATCACACCCTTATAAAATATCATATTAAAACAGATAATATTTCAAATTTTATGAACATTTTACTAGCCATTTCTAGCTAAAAAATAAATTTTGAAATAAAAGGTGACAATTAGTAATTTGACCATAAATCTTAAAATATAAATTAGTTTTCAACCAAATTTTGAAATATTTTTTATAGGATAAATATAAAAAAAACTTTGTAAAAATTAAGTTTAAAAAAGATAACAGATCAAAAGTTATGAATATTTTACCAGCCATTTTCTTAGTAAAAATTAGATTTTCTTCAAATAAAGATTGCTAAAGAGACTCAAAAAAAGGTGTGGATTGTTAATCCCATCATCCATGCCATATGTGTCATTAATAATCTCTCTTATCTATATTTTCATTTTTTATGTTGTGGATCCTATTTCCACATTACAATGTATTTCAAATAGTGTACATTAAATTTTTTTGGACCCCCCCCTTTTTTTTGGGAGTATAGATATGTGGTTTATCTATACTTATATATGTGTGGTGTCATCACCCATGATTAATGGGGAACCATTATGGGATAACTTGGACCATGGTTTTGGTACCAATTTTTTTTTTTAAATGTTATCTCGGTTATCTATTGATGTAATTATATATAGATGAACATACAATAGGTAATACATTAGAAGAACTAAGTTTGAGAAGGTGAACAGAGTGTGTAAATTCAAGTGTGAATTAATGAGAGTTTGGTGAACATAGCTCCAAATAATATTTAGTCATTTTAGTAGTGAGAAGACTAATCTACAATTGGATTATACTCTTGTTGGCTTGTAATAATATCTAAGCAAGTGTTTTTTGGTAGATGTATCCCATTTTGGGTTAACCACATTAAATCATATCTTCTTTTTATGCATTTTAATTTTTGTCCTTTTATGTGTATTTACTCATAGCTCTTGTTATTGTAATTTTATGAAATTATTTCAAATTAATTTATACTTTATACCTAACAATTTTTATCAGAGCATTAGGTTGAATCGCAAGAAGGGTTATTAGTTTAAGTGGGAGCTATGGCTAATGATAGTAGATCAAAGGTTGAAAAGTTTAATGGGCAAAAATTTGGTCTATGGAAGATGTATATGGAGGATTACCTCTATCAGAAGGACCCCCATGCTCTATTGAGAGGAAAATTAACGCAACCATTGGGTGTATTAGATGAGGCTTAGGAGCAGCTTGATAGGAAAGCACTTAGGGCCATCCAATTATGCCTTGCATCTTTCGTCACATTTAATATATCATAGGAGAAGACCATGAAAGGTCTCATGAATACAATAGGGAAGTTATATGAGAAACCCTCTTATTCAAATAAAATATTTTTAATGAAAAATTTATTTAACATGAATATGTTTGAACATGGTTCAATTGTTGATCATTTAAATGAATTTAATACAGTTATGAGTATGTTGAAGTCTATAAAAACTAAACTTTATGATGAATTCATGGCTCTACTTATTTTTTTTCCTTACTATAGAGTTGGAATAGCCTGGTAATGGCTATGAGCAACTTGGTCTCTACCAATTCCAAGTTGAAGTTTGAGGATGTCATAGGAGTAATCCTTAGTGAGGAAATATGAAGAAAAAGATCTAGGGAAAATTCCACTTCAAGTGATGATTTGGTAGTGGAGATTAGAGGGAGATAAAAGTATAGATGAAAATGGAAAGTATGGAAATTCAAATGGTCATGGAAGGTCAAAATCAAAGAGAAGGATGGCATGTTGGCACTGTAGAAAGATTGGGCATGCAAAGAAGGATTGTTGGGCTCTTTAGAATAAGAATAAAAATCAAGAAGAGACCAAGGAGGTGAATGTGGTAGCAATTAATGTTTGTCAAGATGAATTAATTCTATCCATAGATAATATTTTTGAGTCTTAGGTTTTATATTTAGGGGATTATTTTCATGATACACCACATAGGCATAATTTTATTGATTATGTTTAAGGGGATTTTGGACATGTTTATCTTGGTGATGATGAATCTTGTAGCATAGTAGAAAAAGGATGTGCTCAAGTTAAGATGTAGAATGGGAACACTTGGATACTAAAAGATGTCAGTCATTTACCTAAGTTGAGATGGAATTTGGTATTCGTGGGGTAGCTAGGTAGTGAAGGTTGTATGGTGACTTTTACAATAGATTCTTGGAAGGTGACCAAGGGTGATCTTATGGTAGCAAGAGGTAATAAGTTTGGTACTTTGTATTTATCAAGTAGTGTTGACTATTTTAATTTAGTTGTTGTAGATGTAGATGCAAATTTGTGTCATAATAGGCTCGATCACATGATCCAAAAGGGCATGTAAATTTTTAAGGAAAGGTTGCCCAAATTTAAAGGATTTGATTTAGATTTATGTGAAGACTAAATATAGAAAATAGAAAAGGGTAAATTTTCTCAAGATTAGACCTATGAGAAAGGAGAATAAGTTGGATCTAGTTCATTTAGATGTATGGGGGTCAGCTCAGGTATCTTCTAATGGTGGTTCATATTATTATGTCATTTTTATTGATGATGCAACTAGGAAAGTTTGGGTGTATGGTATTAGGATAAAATATGATGTGTTTGATATATTTAAATATGGAAAGCCTTGGTTGAGAATGAAATAGGTCTCAAGTTAAAATGTCTCAAGTCAGATAATGGTGGGGAATATTACAGCAATGAATTTTTTTATTATTGTTCTAGGAATAGAATTCATAGACAAAGGATAGTTTTAGGAACTCCATAGTATAATAAAGTGTCAAAAAGGATGAACAAGACTATAATGGAGCATGTTAGGAGTATGAGGTTACATGTAAGACCGCCCCTTCAATTTTGGGTAGAAGTGATAAACATGGCTTTATATCTGATCAATTGAGGACCTTCATCTTCCTTGGATGGATGCATACCTGAGGAAGTTTGGTCTAGTAAAAAGGTTGATTATTCCTTTCTTAGAGTATTTGGTTGTGAATCTTTTTTCCATATTGATAAAGATAATAGGACTAAGTCAGAGGCTAAATCTAAAAAATTCACCTTTATTAGTTATGGTGAGGATGACTTTGGTTTTTGGATTTGGAGTCTTAAGAACAAGAAAATATTTTAGTTTAGGTATGTAGTCTTTAATGAAAAATTCATGTATAAATAGTAGTTATAGGATCAGAGAGAGTATTTTATAAAATATTACACAATGTTGGAGGATATTACAGATGGTAAAGTTTCCAAGCAACTAGTTCAGGCACCTACTCCACAAAAATCCCAAACACCTGAGGTGAGAAGGTCTTCTAGGGTAAGAAGGTAACTTGAACATTTTTCTCCATCTCTTAATTATTTATTAATCATTGACAATGGAGAGCTAGAGTGCTCTAAAGAAGAAATGCATGTAGATGTTAAGAATAATTGGGAACAAGCAATGGATGAGAAGCATTAGTCTCTTATGGAAAATTAATCTTGGGATTTGATAAACCTACCTAAAGGTAAGATAGCATTGTAGAACAAGTGGGTGTACATAATTAAAAAGGATGATGGAGGAAAAAAAAGGTACAAAGCATGTTTAGTGGTAAAGGGGTTTTCATAGAAGAAGAGAATTGATTTTGATGAGATGTTTTCTCTAATGGTGAAGATGACTTATATTAGGAATATTCTTGGGATAGTGGTAGTAGAAGGTTTAAACTTAGAGTAGCTAGGTGTGAAGACTACATTCCTTCATGGTGATTTGGAGGACTTATATATGGAGTAGTTGTAGGGATATGAGGTCGCATAAAAGAAGAACATGGTGTGTAAACTGAAGAAGAGCTTTTATAGCTTGAAATAAGATCCATGATAGTGGTACAAGAAATTTGATATTTTTATGATGAATCAAGGATACTCTAGTTGTCATTTAGACCATTGCATATATATCAAAAAAAATTATGATAGGTGTTACATTATCTTGTGTTTGTATGTGGATGACAAGTTGGTTTTAGGTAAGAACATGCAAGAAATAAAGGTACTCAAGGAACAACTTAGTGATTCCTTTGCTATGAAGGATTTAGGGGCAGTAAAACAAATCCTTGGTATGAGAATAACTCAGGATATGAAGGAATGAAAGCTGAATTTATCTTAAGAAGAGTAAATTAAAAATGTCTTGGAGAGGTTTAGTATGCAGGATGCTAAATCAATTGGGACTCCTTTGGTAGGCCATTTCAAATTATCAAAAGAGAAGTGTCTTAAGATAGAGAAGAGAATCTATATGTTCTATGTACCTTACTCATCAGTAGTTGGCAGCTTGATATATGTCATGGTGTGCATTAGGCCAGATATTGTCCATGTAGTCAGAGCAGTAAGTAGGTACATCAGTGATCCAAGTAGAGAGCATTGGTGGGCAATGAAGATGATCCTTTGTTACTTGAGAGGGACCATGGGGATAGTTTTAAGCTATGGTGGATTTGACACCACTTTTTATGGTTATGTAGATTTGGATATGGTTGGAGATTTAGATAGTAGCAAGAGCATGATAGGATATGTATTTATTATAGGTGATATAGTGGTGAGCTAGATTTCATGACTACAAAAACTTGTATCTTTGTCAACCATAAAGGTTGAGTATATTACTACCACAAATGAAAACAAAGAGATGATTTGGTTACAGTAGTTACTTGAAGATTTAGGGAATAAGTAGGAGGAAGGGAAGATGTATAGTGATAGTTAGAGTGTTATACAGCTTGCAAAGAACTTCACTTTCCACTCTAAGATGAAGCATATATAGTTGAGGTTCCATTTCATCAAGACAACTTTGGAGGAAGAGAAGTTAAAGCTAGAGAAGATTCATACCAACATAATCCTATAGATATGATGACCAAGGTGGTCACAAGGGAGAAATTGAAGCTATGCTCATTTTTGGTTGGCCTTCACAAATGAAATAATGGGTTGAGAAGTATGCTCAGAGGAAATCAGTCTCTAAGTGGGAGATTGTTATGTTTTGGAGCCTATTTACACATTACAATGTATTTCAAATATTATACATTAAATTTTTCTAGATCCCATTTTTTTGAGAGTATAGATATGTGGTTTGTCTATAATTGTATATGTGTGGTGTCATCACCCATAATTAATGTATAAATGTAATAGGTTAACTTGGTCCATGGTTTTGCTACCCATTATTTTGTAAAATCATGATGTTGGTTACCTGTAGATGTAATTATATATAGATGGACAAATGGTAAGTAATACATCAGAAGAACTAAGTTTGAGAAGGTGAATAGAATGTGTGAATTCAAGTGTGAATTTGGGAGAGTTTGTTGAGCATATCTAAAAATAATAGTTGTGCATTGTAATTGTAAGAATATTGATCTAAGAGTGGATTTTACTCTTGTTGGATTGGAATAATATCTAAGAAAGTGTTTCCTGGTGGATGTAGCCCACATTGGGTGAACCATGTTAAATCATGTCTTCTTTTTGTGCATTTTAATTTCAGTTCTTTATGTACCTATGTTTATAGCTCTTATTATTGTGATTCTATGAAATTGTTCTGTATTAATTTTTGTTTTATTTCTAACATCATCATTGTTAGTTTTAGTCAATTAATAACACAAAATAAATTAAATATGTTTTAGATCCTAAGACCTCATGAACAATACAAAAGTTTAGTCAATAGTGTATTAGATTTAAACTAGAAACATGCAAACCTCCATTAAAGACTTATTTATATGGGGTGTGGATTGGATGTAGCTTTGAATGTTCTTTTTCAATTCCAATTATGTGAGAACATCTCCATTGAAGCTATGACCATGTTGAACTTTATCACAAGAATAAGGTTGATGAACAAGTTAGCATGAGAAAATACTGAGGTTTCATTATATCGCTTGAACATGATGAATTACAATGTAATGAATATTATTTATAATGAACCTAGATCAGTGAGGACCCTTCATCTTGAGATCAAAATGAATGGTTTTAAATGAGTCCTCAAATGTACACATGGATCAACACATGGATCATTAATGTGAGCCCTTCATCTTAATCAAGATGATGGGTGGAGGATGAGCTTTGAAAATATCAAATGAGAATTAATTTAATCCCTTCATCTTATTTCCAAGATTAAGGGTGGATAATTATCCTTCTAATATATTTGTGAGACTCCATTTAGACCATTCATCTTATTTCCAAGATGAAGGGAGGAGAATCATACCCAAGAAAGACATATGGATCACCAATGTGAGCCCTTCATCCTGTTTCCAAGATGAAGGGTTGAGAATTCTCCTTAAATATCTTAAAATACTCATTAAGATCCCTTCATCTTATCTCTAAGATGAATGGTGGAGAATAATCTTTTATATTAATTCACTTTATCAAATTGATTTTAGCTCACAAAAGCATATTTCAAAGAATCTCAAGATCTTTTCTTGAATGAAGATGCACACTTGGAGGAAAAGAAGAATTAATTAAATTAAAGGAAATTATAATTCTATTTGAAATAGAAATATAATTTAGAATAATGATTAAATATTTAAATTAAAGATCAATATAATTAATACAAATATAGGGAATTTAATTAGAAGAATGTTTAAATAAATTTATCAAAGATCAATATAATTAATATAATGTAGATAATTTAATTAGAATAATGATTTAGAGAATGGGAAATATTTGAATTAATTGATCAGGGAAGGGGGAATTGAATAGAATGATAATTGAACAGAAAAATTAACCATAGTGACAATTAAATACAGAAATTGACCAGAGTGATAATTGAATAGAGAAATTGACCAGAATGATAATTAAATAGATAAATTGAATAAAGTGATGATTAATAAGATCTAATATGGTGTGTTTTACCTCTTATAAGTTCCCCAAGGTGAATTCAATCATGCATATTAGATTAATAGAAAAAATTGGATCAAATTTATGTGTAATTGCTTAGAATCATTCCATTTTTCAACTTGACATGGAAGTGATAAAAAATGGAGTGTCTACATTTTCCCTTGTTTGATAATGCATTATGAGATGTATATGAAATTAACATCTTTTTAAATAATGAGAATCTAAAAAAATGGATGAAAATTAGACACATAAATAATGGATGTTATAATTTCATCATTCCCAACCAACTAGTGTGGGAGATTGAATAGAAATAAAAAGATATGATTTAAATGAAATTATTTAGGGATGATTCCCCCTAGAGATGGTATACAAGGATGAATGACATGGATGAGTTATTAAAAAATATAAGAATAAACTAGAATGGACAAGATTATGCCACCTGAGCTAACACTTGCATGCTTTGATTTTTGATGATGATGAATGGATTTGCCCTAAGCAGGGTAAAATTGAAAAGCAAACATACCTAAATAAGCATCAGAATTTTAATTTCCCATAATAGGATGAAATTATTTATCTTAGGCATGATCAATCCTTAACAAGAAGCTACAAGCTTGTTTTTACCCAAACTGGGTGAAAGTTATAAGCTTGGAATGACGATACACCCCAAATGGGGTGGATAATTGATGAGCCCCAAACAAGGTACATTGAGTGATGAAATTAATTTATAAGTAATCATATATCAATGATTTAACTCATTAAATATATCAAAGATGATATGAATGATTTGAAGTTGATAATTTGACACAAACATGTGTGCTTATGGTATAATGAATTTTTTTAAAAGCCACAAAAAACTAAGCACTCAATAATGTTCAAATTGATGAGAGACTAGAGAATGGAAAAATTAGATAATGATGAAATAATGATATGATAATATTGTAAGTATATGAATGTTGATAATAACAAAATAAGGGTGCTCGAGCTAACCTTAGAAACTAGTTAGTATTGAGTACTACCTACATAGTCTAAATAGAGCTCAGGCCAATGTAGTTTTCCTAGAAAATAGGAGATAATATGATGAATAATAGACTTAATGATTATATTAATAATGGTTGATCAATGTGTATGAATTTTATTTACATACTTATTTTGAGATGCGCATTTGAATAAGCATATATATAACCATAATGTCTAGTCATTTGTGATTTGATCAAATAGATAGAGATGTGTGATTGTACCATTGACATGGATATACCTTTTTGAGACTTGATTTTTAATATTGCACATGATAATATAAATCATGATATAAAACACCATGATGACCTAGCTTCAATGTGTGTAAGGACTGACCTTAGATCCAATAGATAATTGATAAAAATGCACCAATGATAAAAACCATGATAAAAATGTTGACATATGACAATGGATGTACTCAATTACAGGTGAATGAAAAGGGACACCATGATGATGACCTCATTATCATAATGGACTAAGTCAAGGTGACAATAATAAAAGCAAGCAAACAATTTAGAGAGTTTAATTAGAAGATTGATTTAGAGAAGGGGAAATATTTGAATTAATTGATAAGAGAAGGAAAATTAGTGAATTGATCATAAAAGGGGGAATTGACCAGATAAAATGACTAAAATGATAATTGAATAGAGAAATTGACCAGTGACAATTGAATAGATAAATTGACCGGAGTGACAATTGAACTGAGAAATTAACTAGAATGACAATTGAATAGATAAATTACACAAAATGATAATTGAATAGAGAAATTAACCAAAGTGATAATTGAACAAATCTAATATAGTGAATTGTCCCACCTAGAGGTGCCCCAAGATGAGCTCAAGCACACATATCAAATTAACATAATATTTTAGACCAGATTTGTGTGCAATTGCTTAGAATCTTTCCATTTTACAACTTGACACAAAAGTGATAGAAATGGAGTGTATACAAGTAGTAATCAAACTATAGCCAAGTATAGTATAATATACAAGTAATGAATGTAGCCACTATTATGAATCCATGTAACTAATGCTTATAAAATTTGTAGCCTCAACTTCCTTAACATAATTAAACAAATTTTCCAAATTACATAATGCATTTAATAGTACATCATTGCAACCTATAGTCATGAGTATGTCACTTAATCAAACTAGATTTAACTGTGTGTGGGGGAAGAGAGTATCATCTGAGCACTTTTCTTCCAACCATAGAATGATAGTAACTTGCACTTGGGAGTGGCCCTTCGCTTCATGAGAGGGTAGATAATAGTGATGCAAACATTAATGATTAATCTAAAATAGTGTGTTGTACATCCCCATTCACATGCAATAATCATACAGACCATGTATACATCACCTATCAAATGACATCATGCATGTAGGAAATATAGAAAGTGCAAGTGGATGAATAATGTATACATTTATAACATTACTTTAGCCAAAGTTTTCATTATAGTTATCAATTTTTTACTAATTTAAATCCACACACACCCATACTCTATATTGCATAATCATCTTATATGATAATTGATAATGAGTATTGTTGTGAGAAACCCACCCTTCACTACTCATTATCCTTTATCATAAAAATGAATCATAAATAAACCTTACAGAAGCATTTAGGCATAAGAACACATTCCAAGCAATTTAAACAAATATAATACACTTCAAGCAAGTTTGTACCAAATTTTAGCATTATAAATTTTAATCATGGAAGGTACAAATTATCACAAAACAATTTAATAGCCTTGTACCATCTATATTCATCTTAAGTTCACCATAACTATACATCACATCATTAAATAACCTTCCAATATGCTTAAGGCCATAACTATAGTGATGTTGACAATGTACACTAAGAGGTATATTTCTTACATATAAGCATATACACACATAATTCAAGTATCAATATTTAAAATATCAAAAATAATGATATCAAATAGGATTGATCAAACAAATTCCCTTGTTTAATCTTCTCATGATCCCAATTGGCTGCCAGGATAAATAGCTACATATGTTAAGTCTTACAAGCTCATAAAAGGAATATACATGCTAAATATTTTACTACCATACTACATAAATGGTTTAATGTTAACGTGTAAAAATACATGAAGTTAAATACTTAACAATATTGTTCTATTAGTACTCATTTTGATATCAAACCATTCCTAAGTTACCTTTAGCCAAATGTCTCTTACTATTTATCATTCAATACCTTCTAGTTGTATATGACTTTCAATCAACTAAATGATATTTTTTTCTATTGTGTTTCCACCTACAACTTAATGTTTACTCATGCAATTACAATGTTATAAATTTCCCCTTATAAAAGTAAGCAACCAAGTATTATCCATCTATATAATCTGATTAGATGATTCTTTTTAAAATTACATTGTCAATAACTATCAAGACCATTTATTAGTATTTAATACATATTAAGATTAGTTTTATTTACGAAATTCCTACTACATTTTTTAAACCATTCATCAAGAAGGTAGTCGAGAAACTGTATATATGCTTGTATAAATAAATGTAAACTATCTATATGGGTCATGTATTTGGGGGCTAGAATAAAATGAATCAACTACACTTATATATAAAACTCATCTAATGATCTAGGCAACAATTTAGGTGACATTTCCACCCCAATTGATGACGAAACTTTTGGGAGCCATAACTTTTGCACCGTAGCTCCAATTGACTCACCGCTTGAACCGTTGGAAAGCTAATAATGAGTAGAACATCTTGAAATATCATTGAGATATACTCAATGAAGTTTGACCCCTGAAAACCCAATAGAAGTGCCCCAAATTTCAATTTTAATAGTGCAGTCTAAAAATAGTAAGTTTCTAAAAATAGTAATTCCTCGAATTTTGTATTGTTTTAAATCTTGGAAGTCAAAGAACTTAATCTCCTTCAAGATTTTTGACCTTCCACATCCTCCCCATGCTTTCAAAATTTGTATAAATGAAGAGGTAACCCGAAATGTGAAGACAAACATCTCTTCCCAGAGATAAGCATATATTTGTATTGCGATCTTGAGTAATACTACATCTCTTCTCAGAGAATTCATTGTTATTGTGTTATTTCTATGCTATTGAGATATTTATCAACTAGAACTTCTAAGTTTTGGATCATCTAAACAACTTTTCTTAACAATCAATTATTTAGGGTACACTGGCACAATGGTGAATAAAGTGTAGCCAAACAAAAGGGATTAAAACATGATGTTACATCCATATACAAATTTTTGGGTGCCACTACTCATACTCTTTTTTGTCAAAACATGTCCTATTGTTAATGATTGAAACATAATAGACAATTCTTCATTTTACATACAATAACTTGGTATTAACAAGTGTCTCTAACTTTTAGGTTCATAAAAATCAAGCTACATGTTCACATAAATATTTTAAGACAACTTGAGAGCCATTTTAAGCCTGTAGGTGGCTATTACCACCACCTACAAGTCTAAAAATAGACCTAAAATCACTTTTATGAAGTGCTTAGTAATGCCACTATATGCATAGATCAATAAAATAAATTTATAACCACTTATATCACCATTTTTCACTCACATAACCTCTTTACACATATATATTTTTTAAATGTTTGATAAGTGTCAACATGGTCTCCATTATGTCCTTGTGTGTAAAGGTGAAATCTTACCCCAAGCCCATAATATGGGTCTTTCAAATGAAAATATAGACAACGAACAGAAAAGGAGGAATTTATAGAAAATAAGTGTTTGTAATATCCCACTAAAATTAAATCCTAAGATATTATAGTCTCTATTTTACCATAGAGGTGAAAATCAATCAATATTGACAAGATTCATTAAAAGAAACCCCAAAGAAAATCCCCAACCTCTAGTCTCTATTATATTATATTCACATCAAAGGGTTTGATATTTATTTTTTAAACAAGATATAAAATGAAATTGATCTTATAAATACATTTATATTTTTTTGAAAATAAACCCCAAATTAAATAAATAAACTACTTTCCAGAAACAAAACACTGAGGTAGAGAATTACTTTAAGATCATGTTCTCCCCTTCTTTCTACCAAATGTCATGTCTAAGATGAAAATACTTCATTGTTTCATTCTTCAGTCCCCTACTGATCATCATCATTTCATTAGGCATTATATCTAACTATCAATCTACCATTTTCCCCAAACATTTCATGACCCAAGCTAAACATTCTTCTTGCTCTACCCAAGGAAAAATGTTTAGGGATTTACCATCCAATAGCCTCCAACTCACCACCCTTATTTTCCCAAAAATAATATTGCTCAGTCAAAATAACATGAATTCCAAACCCTAATCATTTATTTTCTTTTTTCAAAACTAATCATATTTTAATCATTCCAAAAGCTACATAGCAACATGCCATTAGTTCCTATACAAATATTTTCATTAAACATTGTAACTTTTAAATGCATGTTATTATGTCCTAAGGGTCTAAAATCTCCCTTGGGGTCCAAGGGTCTAAGAAGGGTTTTTTTTTAATTATTATTATAAACACATGTTCATACATTGTAATCCAAAGACATAATAAGCAATCTTCTATACCAAACAAATACTATTATGCACGCTTTAATGACTCTGGCAATTAATGCAAGAAATGTTATTATTCTCTTAGCTTAATGCATTCAGTAAGAAAATGCAAGAAATGTTATTATTATAACTTAATACACTTAGCAAGAAACTCACATAATCATATGGATCAAAAATCATCACTGAAATATTCATGCATGGATATGACTAAACATGACATACTAGGCAAACAAATCATCAAATAACAATCATAGTGAGTGTGTGATTGTTCTATATTTCCTTATTTTGACATGTAATTGTAATTTTCTGCTACCCTCTCCCCTATGATGGTCTCCCCCTAAATGTGTTGTGGTAACATGTTATCCTATATCCACTTCATCATAAAATAGTTAGTTAGTATGAGTCATGTAAAGAAAGAGATAATTGAAATAAATATAAATAAACATATCAAATGAAATGTCATTAAATAATGCTATAGAAATTAGATATATGTACATCTATGCATACCCATATCATCAAATATGTTGAATTAGAAATGTAATTAAAATAAAAAAATAGAATATTCCTAATCACGCTTATCAAGTGGTTAAATTAGTTTGTCTAATGTATGTTTAAAATTATTGCTTGATTATATAGATTGAAACATGAAGTAACAAATAAATATTAAGAACATAAAATTGATTATATCATTGGTACACTAAATGACACATAATTACATAGACCTACCATCACATTCAATGAGCATGAGATTGTTGATGATGATTATATTAATGTGCCATTATTTTTGCATGCCTGCATTGACTCATAGCCTATACACAATGTCATAGTGGACAATGGATCAAGTAAAAATGTTTACACAATGACACTACTTACTAGTATTAGATATACATGAGGAATTCATTAGTATAATAAAGTTAAATAAATGATTTGATGGAAAGATAAAACCATCTTAGGATTATTATGCTAACACTTACGATAGGACCCATAACAATGGCTACATTATTCTTAGTCTTGCCCATGTGGGCATTTGATATGTTACAAGGACATATTTGGATATTTAAAATACTTATAGTAACATCTTTGATACATTAATGTGTGAATTATATTTATATTAGATGAGTGGTTACAATTCTAGGTCTTCCCTATGAGTATTTTTTTAGCTAGAATCATTTCCTCATAAAACTATTAGTGTGGGCTTTTTCCTACTTTCAATTTTACCTACATGATTGTTAGTTAGTTTTCTTAAGGATGTTAAGCTCATTAGGTAAAATATACTTATTATGTTTTATAATTTTGATTTGAGTTGTTACCCTTTTGATGACCTAATATCTCACTATATAATGTACCTCCTTTGTACTTTTTGTCTAATGAATCAGATAACCAGTTTATGAAGCTCTCTTTTTCTTTGCACTTTCTCTCACCTAATTCTAGACTTTTCATGCAATCTATGATGTTCAAAGATCTTGGAGTAAACTGGCATGGTATCAAAGGTTTGATATAATAGTTATTTTTTCATTTTTTAAGATCCTTGGTAAGATCTTTCTTACATTCATCCTACAAGTTTCTTTATTTTTTAATTCTTCATAGGTTTGGTGGGATTTCTTGAAAATTAATGAAAACTATTTAGTTGTGTTAGGTTGTGGAGCTAAAAGCTTCACCAGGATGCAAATAGGAGGAGTTGTTGAGTGTCACAGTCACCAGCATCGATCAGGCCAACCAATGTTGGTCAAGGGTTAATAGGAAGCTGCTGACATCAGTCAAAATCAGCGGACATCGGTCATCTCCAGACAGACAGAGACTGACGTCGGTCGCCCATACGGTTCCAAAACTATCGATTTCATGAACAGTTTGTTAATGAACCAGTTGTTTGCATGTTAAAGGCTAATTTTAGTCTTGGAGTTGTGGTTCTAATTATTGTAATTAGATGTCTAATTATTGTTTGCATGGGATCTATATAATAGACTCATGGGTTGTATTATAAAGTGTGCTAGATAGAGAGAGCAAGGTTAGCTCCTTCAGAGGGAAGAGAGAAATGTTAGCTCCTCATAGTGCCACAGTGCCAAGTGTGTATGATCAGGTAGATCTATGGGAGAGCAAATCTGGTAGAAGATCCATAGGGGTGCTGGTGTGGAGAATCAAAAGGGTTCTTCATGTGTGTATGATCTAGGTCGGCAGGTGTGCAAGGCCAGATTGATCTGCGGTATAGCAAGATCAAGTGAGATCTACATGTGTAAGTAAGATCAATTTGATTTGTAGGTTGTTGCAAGTTCATGGGAGATCTGCTTGGAGAGCATTGTGTACTCAGACTTGGAGTACTTTGAGTACTCGATAGTACTGGCAGTAGTGATACTGACTGGTTGGAGGTGAACAACAGCTCTGTGTTTGAGTTGTTTATTATGACCATAGTTGAGAGAGATAACTCTTGAGGGAGAATTACTGAGAGTCCTAGAGGTGTGGGAAGCCTCAAAGGTGTAAGAAGAGTGTGGCACTTATTTATTTTAATTTCCTTCTGGAAGAGTATTAATATAATTGGGTATTTGCTCTCATATTCTGTGTTATTTCTGATTTCTTGTTACTTGTTACTTCTGGTTAAATTTTGTGTTTAGTTGCTTATACAAAGGTAATCAACTGTGCTCTTCAAGAGCAGGGGGTCCTGACAAAGTGGTATCAGAGCTAGGATCAACTAACAAGTGGTCAAAGCTTGTTAAGTGTTTGTTGATTACAGGTCACTCTCAGGGGTTTTCGATTGAGTGGGAGTATAACAATGGCAAAAGAAAGTATGGAGGAATTCAAAAGCAAGAATTATCAATTACGGTGTTATGGAAAGAAAGAGCAGGTAAAGAAAGATTGTTGGTTGGTAGAAGATCAGCATGAAAGAAATAAAGGAGCATGTGTTACAGGTATTGTTACACTAGTTGTTCTGGTATGTTCTTTGGATAAAGTAGAATCTTGGTTTATAGATTCTATTGCCTCTTTCCATGAAGCCCCAAATAGAGTATTTTTCCATGTTAAGGTCCATGGAGACTTTGGAAAGATTTATTTAGGGGTTGGTGAGCCTTGTCAAAGTATTGGCAAAGGGGAAGTGCGGCTGAAATTGTAGACGGCCAACACATGGGTGTTGAAGGATGTCATGCAGGTCCCAGTCTTAAAGATGAGACTAATTGCTTTAGGAAAGTTGGGTGATGAGAGATGCACAGTAACTCTCACAGTGGATGCACTTGAATTAGTAGGTGGTAAGAAATTAGGTATTATTTATCTATCTACTTATATTATTGATTCTTCTTCTGTTGTGAAGACGTGGCTTTGTAGGCTTGGTCACATGAGCAAGAAGGAGATGCATGTTCTTAAGAGGAATTCAAATGTGTTTGACAAACTTAAGAATTGGAAAGCCTTGGTTTTTATGGAGGAGATGATGGATAGAGATCAGTGGATGGGGTTGAATAACTCTGAGCAGGGTAGTTTGGATAGGGTTTTAATCCAAAGAGAGCTCACAAGTAAAAAGTCATCACTCACAGGAGAACACAATTACAGGCATCAGTCAGGTGTAACCAACGTCGAATAGGTAGGCACTGATGTTGTTCATGTGCAGACAGACAAAGTCAATGGTGTCGGGTAGGTGGCTACCGGTGTCAGTTATGGAATCAACGTCAGCAACCAGGAGGACACTGACGTTGGTAGGGAACCAGTGTCAGTGATCAGGTGGATTTGATATCAGTCGAGTATAGACTAGGGTCAACCAGGGAATGGATTTTGGGTGAACAGCAAGCTGTCAAGGAGTCTCAAATGCCCATATGGAGGACTGAAAGGGTAAGTAAGCCTCAAATGCATTATTCCCCTTCTTTATACTTGTTGCTCACTGCAGAGCAGGAAGGATCCAAGAAATAGTAAGAGCATGGCATGAATGAGGAATTTGATTCCTAGGATGCAGAACCAAACGGGAGATTTGGTAGGGTTTCCAACCAGAAATAAAGCACTGAAAGATGAATGGATTCCTTGGTTAAAGAAGAGAGAGGATGGAAACGTGAGATGGAAGGCCAGGTCATATGGTCTTGAGGAAGCTTCAGGATAGTGGTACAGGTTTGACAAGTGTATGACAAAGCATGGCTTTAGTCAGTGTCAATGTAACCATTGTGCTTTCTTTACCAGGTTGGATGATGATTGCAACATTATCTTGTTACTGTATGTAGTGGCATCACACATGCAAGGTTTTGCTGAGCTAAATGTAAAGTTAGTTCAATGGTATGTCATGAAAAATTTGGGAGCAGCAAAATTTTTTAACATGATTTTTTATAGAGACATGGAAGGTCACAGGTTGATTTTGTCTCCAGATGATTATGTGGATAAGGTAGTGGTGAGGTTCAAGATGCGGGATGCAGAACTAGTTTGCACACCTATAGATGGATATTTCACAGAACAGGGTCCCAATTCACATGATGAGGTTGAGTACATGTGTACTAGACCTGTTGTTGCCCCAGTAGTAGGTGTTGTCAGCAAGTTCATAACCAATTCGGGAAAGAAGCACTGGAGAGAAGTTTAGTGGGTTCTCAGGTATTTGAGAGGGACCAGTAGCAGGTTAACATGCTATGCAGGGTCAGGGACTTCTCTACATGGGTATGTAGGTTCGAATGTGGAAAGTTACTTGGATGACATGCAGTGCACCAAAGGATGTGTGGTGGTTGGTCTTCAAGATTGATCTTGAAGAGGGATACAAGCTAGGAAACAAAATAGATGATGTACAAGTATAGGTACAGGTGCAACTATTTATCTCCAAGTGGGAGATTGTTAGGTTGTGGAGCTAAAAGCTTCACTAGGATGCAAAAAAAAGGAGTTGTTAAGTGTCACAGTCACTGGCGTCGGTCAGGCCAACCAACGTCCGTCAGGGGTGAATAAGAAGCTGCTAACATCAGTCAGAATCAGCTGACATCAGTCATCTCCAGATAGAGAGTGACCAATGTCAGTTGCATGTGCAGTTCCAAAACTATCAGTTTCATGAATAGTTTGTTAACAAACCAGTTGTTTGCATGTTAAAGGCTAATTTTAGTCTTGGAGTTGTGGTTCTAATTATTGTAATTAGATGTCTAATTATTGTTTGCATGGGATCTATATAATAGACTCATGGGCTGTATTGTAAAGTGTGCTAGATAGAGAGAGCAAGGTTAGCTCCTTCAGAGGGAAGAAAGCAAGGTTAGCTCCTCATAGTGCCATAGTGCCAAGTGTGTATGATCAGGTAGATCTGTGGGAGAGCAAGATCTGGTAGAAGATCCATAGGGTTGTTGGTGTAGAGAATCAGAAGGGTTCTTCATGTGTGTATGATCTAGGTCGGCAGGTGTGCAAGGCCAGGTTGATCTGCGGTATAGCAAGATCAGGTGAGATATACATGTGTAAGTAAGATCAGTTTGATTTGCAAGTTGTTGCAAGTTCATGGGAGATCTGCTTGGAGTGTGTTGTGTACTTAGACTTGGATTACTTTGAGTACTCGGTGGTACTGGCAGTAGTGATACTGACTGGTTGGAGGTGAACAATAGCTCTATGTTTGAGTTGTTTGTTGTGACTGTAGTTGAGAGAGAGAACTCTTGAGGGAGAATTACTGAGAGTCCTAGAGGTATGGGAAGCCTCAGAGGTGTAAGAAGAGTGTGGCACTTTTTTATTGTAATTTCCTTCTGGAAGAGTATTAATACAATTAGGTATTATCTCTCATATTCTGTGTTATTTTTTATTTCTTGTTACTTGTTACTTCTGGTTAAATTTTGTGTTTAGTTGCTTATACAAAGGTAATCAACTGTGCTCTTCAAGAGCAGGGGGTCCTGACAAGTTAGACTCTCAAATTACAAAACAAACAACATCATTAGATTTAGAAGGTTTTAAAACCCTAGGGCAACTTATAAACATGACCTAGTTTTATGACAGTTAATTTTTTACCATTTAGGAAGGTTCAAAGGATTTTTTGGTGATTTCATGCAAATTCATACAACCAGGTTCTCCAAAAAAAAAATTGGGGATTTTTTATATCTTTGGTGGGAATTTTCTAGTTTTTCCATAGTCATTCTAGATATAGAGTTTCTAAACTTGGCATAAATTTCACACTTGCATGCACAAATCAAAGTTTTGGGCCCTTGTTGCACCTATGGGAAGTTTAAGGTGATTTTGTATTCAAAACCACTAAATTAGGACTTAAAACTACATACATAGTCAAAACCATTGACATCAAAACTTCAAACTACATGCACAGTCAAAACCCCCAATATCATGGCTTCAAGCTACATGCACAGCCCATTACCTTGACATTGGGATTTTAGGTTATGTGTGAAATCAAAACCACTAACATCAAAACTTTTGACTACCAATGTAGTCCAAAATGACCCTATAACCCCCTAGTCATGTGTGAATTAATCCCTAGTCACTCCCAACTAAAGGGGACTTAACATTTCCTTGGAAAATTTTCAAAACTATTTACACACCCAAAGTTTTCTCAAATTTTTGCATGTCATTTTTTCATCACCATTTCAACCAAAAAAAATCATGCAAGCAGATTTTTGAATGGCTATAGATTTTGATTGGTAGCTTAGATTTGAGTGCCATATTCTTGAAAATTAATTGTTTTTTCATTCTCTATACATTGGTAACATATTTGGGCCTTCTACATCTACCTGTTTTCACATATTCTACCTCTTGAATGTATTATCTATAGAGCCTGACATCCCTCTGGATCCTTTTACTTACACACTTACTTGGTTATGTGTATTCTTCGGTGTCTCTTCTACACATTCTCATTTTTACATTTTATTTTTTCCTTAAATTACTACTCATTTGGACACATTCTCGGTTATACCCAATGTCCTCTTCATGAGCATGTATTGTTCTTATAACTAGGGGTCATTACAGTGTGTATTGTGAAGTTGTGCACTTGTTTTGTATTTTCTCTTAGTCATGTCAACTTCACTTGAGAGACACTTATGGGGGAATATTATTTTACACTAATGGTTCTTCTTGGAAAAATAAACTATGTTTTTTGGTGTGCTTACATGGAACACATCACAATAAATAATCATACTCTATTCTTATATAGACATATTCCTACCCTTACTGACTCATGTTAGTACATTAAGTGGGCTAACACTTGTGATAAGGTTTTTGGTACATTACTTTACAAGTTTCCATGGATCTCCATTTCCATAGTATGTCCCTACATTATTTGGATAATTCTTCAGTCTTATTTTTGAGATCCTGTTGAGATTTATGTCACTTATACTCCTCTTCCTATCATCTCTTTAGAAACTATTATACTCTCTTCTCCTACTCCCATTTCCTTAATAACACAATCATGGTGGATAGTGCTCTTAATTTTATCAAGTAGCCACTATAGGACAAGATTATTCCAAACCTTAATTATCCCATTAAAAATTATACTTCCATTCTTATGCATGATATTGTTTTTCTAAAACCTTCATAGATTGGTATTTCATAGGAATCTACTATTTCTAGTGATAGTACACCTTGTGAGAGCATCAACAACTCTTATCTTCTTATGGATATTCAGTCTATGGATCTATGTGATTCATCTATAGTCTCTTCTTTAGCTTTAAGGGTTGTTGATCTATGCTTTCCACTTCACATGGGCATTCCTTCAGTGAATTTTCCATGTCATTCTTCTTCATCGAACTCATTTTTACTTCATGACACTTTTGAGCCTAAGCACATTTTTGAGATTAATGGCTCCTCTTCTACAAATGACTATAGTAGTGATGGGGACACACCTCTACCATCTCCTTGTCACCTTCTAAACATTGAGGAGTTAGTCCTTGATCCACCTACCTTTGTTCTAATTTCAAAATTATAGGGTGCAGGTATATTGATCCAGGTCTCACTAGACATTAGGTAGTCTATTCCATAGGTACAGGCCATTTCATAGTCTATTTCATCCTCTTCTTCCATTATACCATTGTTACATAGATCAATTAGCCCTTTTACTATGCATGAGTATCATAGTTCCTTGGTTGGAGTTTCATTAGGCAAGTGGTGGACCCATTCACTATTCTAGAGTGATCCATTATTCATTGCATGTACTTCTAATAACATCACTTTAGTCGCATTACATTCAATTCTTATGCATTATCTTACCAAACCTATGCCACACTTTTATTTTAGGCCTTACTTAGAGTTATTTGTACTACTACCTCCTTCATCTTTCATTGTGGAATGGGTAGACTTTTAATACACCATTCATGTTCTTCCTTTAGCAAAAAGAAGAAATAATATTTGATTTGGATGGAGCTTCTTCGGTCTTTAGGTAGAGGATCTCATCATAAACATTCATCATTTTGTGATCTCTACTATAGGTAACTTTAGCATGGGGACTTCTTAGTTATCCTCTTTATGTGCTCTATTTCTCTCACTTTAAGATGCATTTTCAATTGTGTTTGATGTCCTTAGAGCATGCACTTTATCTCACTTTGCTCTTTTTTAGGGGAACAGTTTTGTCCTACATGTTTTCTCATTTTATCTACTTTATGGGATTTGCATTATGCTTGGGTACCTCACTAGGCCTCATTTTCAAGCCCAAATTCTTCTACCCACCTAAGCTACACTTTAGGGGGTGTTAGTGTAGGATTTTTCTTACTTCTAGTATTAATTTCATAGTTATTAGTCAACTTACTTAGAGTTAGTAAGGTTATTAGGGGAAATAAACTTAATGTGTTTTCTAATTATGATTTGAGTTGTTATCTTTTTGGTGACCTAATATCTCACTATATAATGTACCTCCTTTGTAATTTTTGGCTAATGAATTAGATAATCAATTTATGAATATCTCTTTTGGTTTGCAATTAATCTCACCAAATTTTAGGGTTTTCATGCAATTTATGATGTTTAAAAATCATGGAGTAATCTGACAAAAAATACCCAAAAGACAATTATACAACCTATACAACTCTATTTTACAAAGGTTTTTCAAGATAATTATTTGTTATTCCTCAAAGACTAATGCTTCAGTGCTCATTAAATTAGGTATATTCACATTTCACAACATATGTTATCTAACTAGTCACATCTTAAGTTGACTCCACAAGAAGCTCCACATGTTCCATGGTGAACACAATATCATACTCCTCAAGTACATAACAACTCATAGGTTACTATGGTTTCTAGTCCTATATAGGGTATACAAATCCATGTTATCTATGATGATCATGATGGATATGTTATATCAAGAGATCAATTCTTTGATTCTAATATAGATAAATGTGTACTAATCACCCAAGATGAGTAACATTTATCACAATTGATATAAGACCTATATGTGAGAATCTTATTGATATGATCATTAGCTAGCATGAACATAACTTAAATTATATATATATTCAAAAAATAAAAATTAATGACCTATGTATGACATATATTGCTTGTTTACATGATTCATTTATGTTATTTTTCAAATATACATTGTATATTACATATCCATATTCAATGCACATGTTTTTTATAGTATAAATTAGGGGGTAGAGGACATACAAGTTATATATGGCTTAGACATTCAGATGTGTGAGATTCTTACAACTAGGGGATACCATCATACATTGAGGACATGCCTACACTAGGGGAATTTTGATTCATCACTATATAGGTTTTATATTTATATGATCATTCCATAATCATATAGAGCTATTTATACTTATCACACATGATTGGCTCTTGGATATACTCTCTAGAGTGGTACACTCTATGTGTATAGTATATTTTATTATGTGTGATGATGACATGAGTTGATTGTGTACATTAATTTTTTTTGTTTTATGCATCTTGATGTTGTTGTGTGTTATATATGTGATCATTTATGATTGTTGCATGGTGTCATCCTTTATTATTTATTGTATTGAGTGGTGATTACTATGCATGACATTGTGTGTTACATTGTGAGACAATTGTGTTTTACATTGTGTGCCTCCATCAAGGACTATTTTTTACTATTACATTGTGTGACTATTCATGTGTGACATTGAGTAACATATTACAAGATAATATGAGTGCATTGATTATGTGTTATCATGTCATATGTAATTTATGTCAAATATCCTTGATTTTGTCTCATAGCCATGTTGTTTATGTCGGGGTCATAGTTATGTTATGTCTTGAGTATTTGTGTATGTCATGATCATGACATTGTGTGCATATGTATGTGTCAATACATCTATGACTGATTATTGAGACTGTGGAATTTTTATTAATATCATGTATTCTTCTACTTATGTTTGATGTCATTATCCATATCATGTATCTTTTTTTTTATTACTACTAAGTACATATAACATTGATGATCATTAGTACAATAACTACTACTACTTGCCTAGTTGTTATATATATCTTGACATGGCATATTTATGGATTAGGATACATGTTTCATATGTCTTTGAATGATAAAAAATATTTATATGATGGCATAATCTAATCATGTTAGCAAACACACATTGTATTTGAATGATAAAAAATATTTATATGATGACATAATCTAATCATGTTAGCACACACACCTTGTATTATTAGATATTTTCCTACATAAATGATGTGAATGACTTTTTTATTTTGAGATGATGATTTTTAGGCTACATCACTCAAATCAAAAGTAGGGAATACTAATGGAATCATCATATATATTTAAGCCTTTACAGATATCAAAATCAGATTTTGGTATAGATTATATGAGTCACATGACATAGATTATGATTCAAATGGGACAAATCACTATAGACACTAAATATGGTATTAGATACTTGACAATGTCATTTTTGAACTACCTTCCCCTTACATGACTTATGCATACACATATGGCTCTTATTCACCTTTGTCTCACATCCATGTGTTTTTCATGGGTCTAACCTTCCTTATATGTTATTAATCACTAACAAGAATTACCTAGTCTATGTTTGACCTATTCAAAATCATATTCAGACTATCTTTAAATCATCAGATAAGTTTTCCTACCTTTTGGATAAAACTATCAAACTAAGACTATTTTAAAATTTTAAACTCATCCCATGCCAAATAAACTATAGCTTTTAAAATTTAAATCCTTATTATAGGCTATCCCATATGCATTTTGATGGCATGATAAAGTACCCAAAGAGTCCCATATAAATACAAAGTAGGTCTAAGCCTATTATCCATCTATAAATTAGCTATCAAACATGTTAAAACAAATGTACATTTAAAGGGACTACCATATTATTTAAAATTTAATCATTAGTCACAAGGAGCACATCCAAGACAAATTTTAATCACATCAAACCCAAGCCAATATTGTCATTTTTGAACTAATGAAAGTTAGATCACAATTTTAATTCATTAAAAGAGAATCATTACACACATACACCTAATGGGGAGAACTACATGTTGTTTGAATTTCCTCTTCATATAATTGGATATGTAGGTAGTGCTCAACCATTCATTGGGGAGTTGTTGGGGTCACCCAAACCTATATTATTTCCCATTTTATAAACCAAAACCATGTATTGAAAGTGGACCTAGGGTTTCAAAGAGGAGATAAAATTCTCAGATTTCCCATGTAGTCAAATTATGAATATCACATATAAAGATTACTTATAATCAAGTGCATCAACCTCCATGGAAATAAATAAGTGAAATTACACTAAAATGAACCATAAAAATTTAAACATAGTTTTAGTTGGTATTGTCCATAAGCTGATAAACTCATACAGACGTGCTCAAAAATTCATATCTCGATCCAAGTGACTCATAATCTAGTTTACCATGTTTATTGACTTTTGAATTCAATCCCAGACCTACAAAGAATAGTAAAAGGTTAAGTATCTTAATCCTCTTATTACTTTTGATGAATAAAAATTTTGATTGTTAAATTAGTTTTTACCTTTTACATTTTGATTAGTGCTTAAGTGTAACCATCATACAATTTTGATTAGTTCATAGTTTTACATTTGTTAGGGTTAAATAATCCAAAAATAAGGTAAAAATAATTACATGAGTTACATGACACATATTATGATTCAAATGGGATAGATTATGGCTCAGATTGGAACAAGCTGACATATTGGCATATGTGTGATGCATGTATGGGACATTTTATAAGAACAAATGATAGGTTATATGACATGAATCAACATATTACATGGATAATATTGAGTATAATTATCATATAAGAATGTGTTGGTGCTTCTAATTGTACCATAAGTGATCTTAGTGTTGAAAAACACTTCTCATTTTAGGATTTTGAGAATCCATGGCATGAGATGCAGTTTGTGACTATTTAGTGATTGTTTATGGTGGAATAGAAGCAAAGTATGAAAACTATCCACAATATTTATTTGATTTAGTGGTTGGGAGCCACCAGGGTCTATACTATCTAAATACTTAATAATTCTAAGGATTTGATAATCAAACTAAATGATTATTAATAATGACTTTTAAGTTGGAGTGAATTTTGATAAAAATAAGAAAAAAGGGAGGGTAAAGAAGAAAGAAACATGATTGTAGGTTTTCATCTCAAATATTACGACAAAATTCTAATTAATTTGAGAACATTTGAACCAATTTATGTTATAAAATAGCATAAGCTCAAATTATATCACAAATCAGGCAAAATTCTAAGGAAAAATATGAATCATAAGTAAGAACCAAATTTACTTTAAAGGTCTATTGTTATGATCTGGATAACATAAGTACATCCAAATACAAAGCAAATAAAATGAAGTATATTTGGGATCTTTATAGTCAATTTAGAATTTAGCACAAATTAACAACCCTATGACAAAGAATGTAACTCAAAAAATAAGAATCATTTAAATTCAAGATAACTCCCTATAATTGAGAGATAGCATAGACATTTTAAAAAATGATCAGACAATATTTTCATAATTACTTAGTTGTATTAAATGCTCCTGATATTAATTACTCAAAAAAATTCCCTTTACAAATGGTAACCATCTACCTATTTATAGGAAAAAAAGGTGGTTAACTGTTTAACCTTTAAAAATATCTAGATGTGGATAAGGATAGTTGTCCTTGATATAAATCCACAATGCGACAAAAAACATGCCAACTTAACAAGAAAGAGTATATGTTAATAGACTAGCATATATTTTACAATAATAATATTCCTTTAAGAATTCCATAGGTGGGTCCTTCCAATTAACCTTATCTAAAAAATTCCTTCACCTTGGTGTATTACTCCTTAATCAGCTCAAAATCCATTGAAGGCTTCATTAGACAATCCCCTTCTTTATCCACTAACTTGTCAAATTCACTATCTATCCAAGATACAAGTTCCTTGACATACTGTACTTTTGAAATTTAATTCTCTAAAAAATTAAAGGTATCAAGGATTTTTTGGTTGTCCTTAGATGAATGACCTTAGTTGTCTATGATGCCCTAGATGTGGGTATCAACCCTCTACTTGAATCTTTATCATCAATCAAGCCTAAAGTAGTGGTTTGAGAAGGGTTATTTAATAGATTCCCTAGAAGTTTCTCAATCTAGTTTACCAAATATGTGTCTCTCTTGCTAAAGTCCTTAACATCACTACTCTAGGTCATCAAATCTTATTGTTTATCTATCAAAACTACTATGACAATGTCCAAATGTCTGAGTTTGATAATCTTGAAGTTCAAGGCCTACTTTGTCTTATGCATCTTGATGAGCTCCTCCATCTGAGCTTGAGAATTTTGCCACTAGATGATTAAGGCTTTTGCCATCTCAACTTGATGGTCCAAAGTACTCAATCTAGACTTAATTATTTTCAAATTCTTGAATGCATCCATCAAAGATTTATTCAGCATTTGTAATATATTTTCAAGAATTATCAAGATGACCTAAGCTTCCAAATCTTGCTTTTCTTTTTCCAAGTTGAGGATCCTCTATTTCAATCCTTGAACTCTATCCAATGCTATTGTTGATTGAGCCAATACCACACTAGCTACATCATCTTGAAAAATAGGATGCTCCCCTGCTGCTTGTCTTGAAATAGGAGTTAAGCTTGTAAATGGCTCCACCTTCTACAAGGTGAACTCCTCAATACCAACAGTGACTTTCTTGGTTACTACTCTTTCAAGAGTTGATGTCTCTATATTAAATTGGACCTGAGGATCAAGTTCTTTCACTTGTGGTTATTCAATAATCTCTACATTTGAACTTCTAGAGGCTCTTAGGGTACCAACCCATTAGCTTTCCTTGTTATAAAGAATTTAGATGCTTCCCTCTGCTTGTTTGTTCAACATATCCTGAATCCATGGTTTGACATTATCTTGAACACCTATGTCCACTCAAGTTAGAGCCAGTGAAGGAGAAAGAGATGGTATTTTTTGCAACTACCCATAAAAAAACCAATCAAGAATGGTTGGTCCATGAATAGGATTATCATCACTAAAGAGGTTTATCTCACTAGTGGAGTGAGTGAAAGTTAACTTAGGCCTCTTTCTTGGAGCCAAGGGAACTAAGGCTAATTTTTCCTATCTCTTTCCACTGCTCAATGGAACCAGCTCTTTGCCTACTTCCTTAGATGGGTCTTCTTCCTTATCTGAACCATAAGTAGCTATGATGTTAACAAGGTCACTCTATATTATTATTTTGGTTTCCAAAGCAATTAAATTGATAACTTATATTGGGGAAGAAGGCCTTGGTAGGGATGCCTAAATTTGGAGGCTTTCAATAGGTCTTTGCTCAATCTTGGACTCCTCACTTTTAGCTTTACCTTTTCCTTTTACATCTTTAAGTTTCTCAATCTAAGGTGACTTTATCAATTCTCCCTGTTGAGGCTTAGAATATTATCCCTCAATAGGTGGTTCTTGATTTGTAGTCCCAAATGGCCCTAGCAACAAGTGATACTGTAAAGGATGTAACTAACATATTTTTCTTGAAGTCTTATTATCCTTGACCAACCTAAATTCTAAGGTTATGTTGTAGTTTTTAACCCTAGATAGGACTTCTTCAAAGTTCTTTTCCCTTGTGTAAATACCATCCCCCACACCTAGTTGATGCTTATACTCAATCTTTGGGACCTTCCTATCCTAAATATAGTTATCCACCCTATTATTGGGGTCCCACATCTTAAGATCATCTAATTCGAAATCAAAATATTTCTTGTGCACTACCATGATCTCCAATTAATTCCAATCTTTGATTATAATTCTACCAATGTCCAGTGGGAAGGGATGAACTTGAGCCTTTTTATTCTTGTAATGCCAATCTATGCCCTGGATGATTTGATAAGCAATTTATTTCTCTACAAGTTTGCTGGGAACATATATGGGTAGTATGTATGGTTGGACCATGATTCCTTCTATCCTTATTACAGTGCAATCTGAATAGAACCACACATCCCCCATGGTCTCCACTTGTTTTTTTATTAGAGGATGAAGTCTAGGCATAGGAATACTAATGATTATCTCAAAAATGATTGGGAAGACACCATCACATATGAATTTCATATGATTCTTGTATTTGAAAATATGCATTTTGGAGTAATGATGGGAATTGGTAGTCCTACCATCAGGGGACCAATTTCAGATGTCAAGTAAATTAATAAAGGCAAGGAGTGAGTCTAATAGGTGAGACATCATAAATAAATGTCTGGAGGTCTTTCTCTTGATGGTTGTAAATTTTTTGGCCAAGAAGAAACTTATCAAGTCTCCAATGGGAAGGGTTAGGTTCTACTCCAACATATAATGGACATAAGACACCCAGACCTTACTCACATAAGTTTTATAAGAGTCACAAAAGGCCCTATTCAATAAGTTCATAGCTACCCTAACACCTTCCCTAAATTGGGTAATAGGAATCTCACCATTGGGGGTCCTAAAAACATTGGAACCTTGGATTAACCAAGGTGAAATAATTGAATCCAAGTTTTGAGAATTTGTCCACTATCTTAAGGAAGGAAGATCAACATGAGGTAAAGGGAGCTTATAATAAGTCTCAAAGGCCATGGGAGCTATGCATGCAACTTTACTGACATTTATTTCATGAATAATCCATTATTCATCTACTTTATAGTCAATGAAAATAGGAACAAGAAGATTGATGCAATGAATTACCTCTAGTTTAGAAACTACATGATGAAGGCCTGCTATTTGAATTGATATTAAATCCTTGTATCTTTGGTACACTAAAGCATTCCTCTTTTCTCCCTAAGAAATTGGTTGTAACTCTTTAACAAAGAAGAATAATTTAGGCTAATTCCTAATTCCCTATACATTTAATTTTATTAAATCTAACTCTGTGTCTCTAAAGACCCTTCCTTCACCATCTAAATTTAGATAAAGCTCTGCTTCAATCTTCATCTATTGCCTACCCACTGCCATTGATAACAATGTATTGTAATTTCAAAGCTATCAAAGTTCTCACTAAGGCACTTGATCTAAATTTAGTTTACAATTATCTCAAGCATCACCTAATGAATTTGAACTAATTCTAGCCTTCTTTATGGAGGGTTTAGGGTTTTTCTATTTTAATGACTAAAACATCCAACTTTGCTCTCATACATGTCTTAGATATGATGTAACCTTTCTTATCATCTCTCATGTGTTTTTCAATCATGAAATATCTTTCATTTGAATCTTCTACACCTACGTGGAGCTTATGTGGTAGGGTTCAATGCTTTTCACAGCAACTTTCATAAATGCCATTTGAAGCGTGACCATTGGTTTTCAAAAAGTCCCTTTTATTTTGCTTTGAAAAGACAAATCTCAGTCTTTACATTTCATTATTTCTTGATCTTTGATCTTATTAATTATGCCATCTATCAAGCTTTAGAGCCTTTGAAAATTCTTTAATTGGCTCATACTATTGGATAAAATCAAGTGAGCAAGTGACCACCATCATATCCTTTGAGAGATCTTGAGGCTTTCATGCTGATGTGCACTATTGGATCAAATATAGTGAGTAAGTGATCACCATCAGATCTTGCAAGAAGCTTACCCTTTTAATCAACAAAAAGACTTAGGACAATATTTTGTCTCAATCTACTCTTTGTAATAAAACCAAGAATCTCTTAAAAAGGCTTTAGAAATACCACCTTTGAATAGGCTTAAAAAATTATCTAGGTTAAATTTGGTAGGTTCGGTCCTGTCAAATACATCCTCACAGATGTCAAATGATGGGGTTGAACCTATCAATTTTAAGACTAAAATATTTATGTTTCAATTTGAATTTGATGGGTTCAGTCCCATCAAATACATCCTCATAAATGTTAAATGATGAGAGTGAACTTGTCAATTTTAAAATAATAAAAATTATTGATCTAATAAATGAATGCTACGTGTAAAACCATCAGGAGATCTCAAAGCTTCAGGGATTATCTAGGTTAAATTTAATGAGTTTGGTCCTATCAAATACGTCCTCCTAGACATCAAATGATGGGGGAAAACCTATCAAATTTAAGATAATGAAATATTTATGTTTCAATTTAAATTTGATGGGTTTGATCCCATTAAATACATCCTTACAGATGTCAAATGATGAAAGAAAACTTGTCAATTTTAAAACAATGAAACTTATCTTTCATACCATTAAATTTAAAACCTTTGATCAAGTGATCATCATTGGATCTTCACCGGGGCTTGAATCATTAACTATATTCCTTTCTAAAAGGATTCAAGCTTGATGCATCATTACATCAAATCCAATGAACAAGCATAAAGCATTAGATCTATAAAAGTGCATAAACTTTAAGCTAAAACTTGATTATGCATAAAATTTCTTGCTAGACTTTCCCATGAATGTTTAAATTCAAATTGCCAGGGTTTTTTATTGGGGAACCCTACCTTATTTCATGGAACTTACAATTAATAACCTTTAAGATGATTTTTAACAACATCAAAACATGATCAAATAATATTTCACACTTATTCCAGGATATAGAATCTCGAGAAACAATCACATGGGTCCCCTTTCCAAAATAAAAAAATATGGGGGGTGTTGGTCTCAATAAATGGTGACTCATAGGGGAAACATAGCAATATGTTAGAACACAGATCTCTAATTTAAACTTGTACATGAATTTTATATCCCTTTTTGGACACTTATTCTCTTATGAATCAACTTTCATTTTCAAACAAGTTCCTTATGTATAAAATTTAAACTTAGATATTAAAACATAAACATGTAGTGTGTGCTTTGATTCCACTTACTATTTGTCATGAATTTCAAGAAACAACATCTAGGTTCATATCCTTTTGGTCCATTACACTTAACTTTGAGTGCTTTTAGATATTCTTTAAGCATAATAACTCTTAATTTGGGGGAGGCATTTCTCTACTACCAGCCAAGCATATATAGTCCCGATAGAGATACCTTTAGTTCCACTCAAGGTCTTATTCCACTGCCAACCAGGCATCCATAGCACCAGTGGAGATAACCTGAATCACCTTTGCTTCTATTTCCATAGATTTTGTAATGAGCTCTCTTTTTTTTTAATTTTCTAGGTCCTTTTGCAAAGGTTGGAAACCAATAAATCCTGGTTTTAAGGATTTGGTTAAATGTTCTGGCATTAGGATACTCTCCCCTTTAATTAAAACTTAGTCCATGACAAGGATGTGTTTTAAGTGTAAGCATGAATATGAGTTAATAAACTGAATTCATATTGTATACATATGATTCTTCTTAAAACCAAGTTTTGATGCAGAATAAGGTTTAAATCTTTGTAGGACAATAAATTCCTATACCAATGTCTCTAGTTGCTTCATACTACTTCATTGCCAACCATGGTCACCTTTGTAATCTTTATACCCACATTCTTGATCAATTCTAAACCAAAAATAATAACATGAGACTTTACCACAACCAAGGAACACCACCCAGCAAGAAGAAGAGAAAAAACATAAACAAAACAAATATACACAAACCCATCAAGGAAAAAAACAAAACAAGAAAGAGAACTAACTAGTCTACCTATTCTAATTTTAGAAATCTTACACATTTATTCAATGAAGACTTATGGTGGGGCAGCAGGAAAGTAATGTTTGAGATATTGTCCATTAGTAGGTAATGTGAACTCTACTCCTCAGAGATATTTCAACCTGAAAGAATTGTTTCCCAAGTTTTTTATAATTTGGTAAGGACCAATCCATAAAGGAGTGAATTTACCATGTTTACCTTTGGGTTCTGATGCCTTGTCCTAAAGAAGGACCAAATCTCCCTATCTAAATACCTTCACTTTGGATCTCTTATCAAACCATCTTTTCACAATTGATTGGTGTCTATTAAAGTCTATAAATGTTTTTTATCTAGCATCTTCCATTTGAATAATGTTTAATAGCCGAGAATTAGCAAGTTCTTGATTGTCTTCCATGTATTCCTGCATGAATGTGAACATAGGCAACTTCAAAGTGATGAGAAATATGAACTCCTAACCATATACCGAAAAACATGGTGAAGATTTTAGAGCTTTTTTTATCCCGATTTTATCTATCCATAATGCAAACTTAAGAATTTTATGCCATGTTCTAGGTTTATCTTCAGTATATTTCTTGATAACTTTCATCATATTTTTGTTTATGGATTCAAAAACACTATTTCCTTGAAGATATTGATTAGAATAAAACTTGAGTGTAATGCTTTGGTCATAATCCCATTCTATCATTTCAATAAAAATGAATGCAGATCCATTGTCACACACCAAAAAAACTGGGTTTTCAAATCTAGTACAAATATTTTATTCTAGGAAATTGATCACTTCCTCTATTTTGCATTGCTTAGTGGCTACTACCTCAATCCACCTAGTACAATAATCCATATCATTTAGGATAAAATTATGACCTTCAAAATAATTGGGGTTTATTACTCCAACAAAGTATAATCCCCATTGTGCAAAAGGTTCATCAAACATCACAGGTTATAAAGGCATGGTTGCCTTTGGTTCCTTTGTGCTAAATATATAGCATGAATGACACTCCCTCACATGCTTATAAGCATCTTTAAAGAGTGTGGGCCAATAATACCCATCCCTAATAATATTATGAGCTATGGTTCTGCCTAAAGGGTGTCCACTTCCATATTTTTCATAAAAGGTAGTCATAATCCAAGATGTTTCTTCCTTGGACACACACCTCAAATAAATTCCCTCAAAGTTCTTCATATACAAGACTCCATTCTTGACGAGGTAATGAGATACTTTGAGCCTTAATCCTCTCTTTTGTTCTCTTATAAATCTTGGGGGATAAATACCATTGACAAGTAAATGGATAATAGAGTCATACCACTCATTAGGTTGAAATTTTTGTTGATCTACTTTCATGATATGAATTTTTGGGTCAATACTAGTGATCATCTAAACTATACCCTGAAATTTCACTAATTTAGCAATTGTCATCTCTATATCATATTCTTGTAGAAGTTCCATCCATTTGCCTCTTCTTTCTCCAAGCTCATTCTAACTCAATATAAGTTTTGTAGCTAGATCAGGTAATATAGCATGCACCTTATTTCTAAGGAGGTAATGTCTAAACATTTTTATTGATTTTACTAATGCATAGCTTGCTTATCAATCATAGAATAATTCACTTCTACATTTTCAAATTTGGTGCTCATGAAAGCTATAGGATGATCATTCCCATCAACCTTTTGAGTTAACATTACAACCTTAATATGTTCAAAAGCAAATGAATATAAATATAAATCCTTCAAAAAATTAGGACTTATAAGGATTGAAGCTTTAGTAATTGCCACTCTTAATTTCAGTGAAGGCCTTCTTGGATTCTTGATTCCAAGAAATTATAGCATCTTTCTTAAGCATGTCATTCAAAGGTTTAACAATCTCAGTGAAGCCTGAAATAAACTTCCTCAAAAAATTAATCTTGCCAAAGAATGACTTAAGTTATTTTTGGCTATTAGGAAACCCAATTTTATAAATGGCCTCTATTCTATCAGGATCCATACAGATATCATCTTTGGTAATGACATGTCCCAAAAAATTTCCCTTACTGACACAGAATATGATTTTTTGGGGGTTAAGAGATATACCATACCTCCTGCATCTATCAAATACTTGTCTCAAATGTATGAAGTGCTCTTCTATATTTTTAGAAAATATTATAAGATCATCCATATATATGATGATACACTTTCCCACTAAACCTTGGAAAGCATGATCCATGGCCCTTTGAAAATTTTCCCCTACATTAATTAATCCAAAAGGCATTCTCTTGTAAGTGTATGTTTCCCATTTAGTAGTAAAAGTTATTTTCATCCTGTCCTCTGGAGCAACAAGTACCTAGTTATACCTAGAAAATCCATCCAATAAATACATCATGGAGGATCTTGAAATAGTTTAGATAACTTGGTCTAGAGAAGGTAAAGTATAATTATCCTTTTTAGATGCTTTATTCATATTTTTAAAATCAATGCACAATCTTATTTCTCCATTATTATTTTTTGATTGGAACTAGGTTTGCCACCCAAGTGGAATGTCTAATAGGAAACACTATCCTTTCATCCAATAGCTTCTTGACTTCTTTAAAAATCATGGGTTCTAAAATAGGGTTGACTGGCCTTTGCTTCTATCTAAAAGGTTTGCAACCTTCTTGAAGAGGTATGGTATGAGTAATGACCCTTGGGTCAAATATTTTCAAATCTTCATTAGACCAAGCTATTACATTTTTTTATTTTGTAATCAACTCTCTAGCTTTCCTATTTTCCATTTTAGTGCAATCCTTCCCTATATTCACCATTTAGGGCTGATTATGTGACCCAAGATTCATTGCATGATAATCCTTACCATTTACCTTGGGTTGCTTAGGTGATTCAAAAAAAATTCAAAATTAAATAGTCTTTCCAATGAAATCATCCCTTTATGTATCTTATTATCACTTAATTGGATGATTTTACCATTGAGTTCCTCCTCATGAGAAGTGTCATCAATCTCATCAATAATGTGACCTTCAAAAGGCCCAGAATTAGTTAAGAAATCTATGATTTGTTGATCATCATTGAAAACTTGGAAATGTTATATAATAAAGAATTGAATGACAAGGTATTAGCTCAATACTGATGCTTTAAGAGTCATGATTAGGCATGAGGTTAGTTGTAGTAGAGGTAAGCTCATCAAAAAAATTGTTTTATTTTATTAGAATAGCTAAGATGTTGAAAGCATCAAAAGATTTGATCAAATCCAACACCCTAAACTTATATCTCTTTAAGTAAGATAATTTTCACTAGTACTTACTTTTTAGTTGATTAACCATAATTTCAGAGTCTCCATAGACAAGGAGTTCTTTAACTTTGTGTTTAATGGAAAACTACAATCTAAGTATGAGAGCCTCATACTCAGTAAAATTATTGGTGCAAGGAAATTATAACTTATAAGCTACATGGTATTGTTTTTTTGAAGGATTCATCAATATAATACTATCTCCTAATCTTGATTTTCACTTGGCAACATCAATGTATAACTTCCACAAACCACACATTTGAGAAGGACTCTTAGAAATTAGTTCTTTTGTAATTTCCAAAGTGAAAACTCCCAAATCAAAATCCAAGAAATTTACCCTTTTGTTAACATCATTATATTCTGTTATCATGTGTTTCATTTGAGGTTCCCTTTCTACTCTTATTTAATTTGGCACACCTTTCCAAGGAATCCATAAGTGTGAACAATCATTAGACATATATCCATTTAAATCTTTAGTCCATTCTCTACTTAAAAGCAATCCATAAGCACTAGGCATTTCTAACACTTGGATATCAATGAATTATTGAACTCTTGGTTCACTAGCTAGCTTTATATGCACATTTAATAATTCTCCTACAACCTTAACTCTAGATTTATCCAATTGAGTGACTACCCTATTAGATTTGATTAGAATTAACCTAAGTTTTTCACATATCCTAGCAATCATAATGTTGGTTGAAGCTCCCGAATATAACAAACAATTATGAACATTTTTTCCAAATATCCTGACTGTAAGTAAAAAAGGTGGGGACTCTACTTTGATCATTTGTGTGATTATATTTTTCACTATCATTCTTAGGGGGTTTCCCACTTTTATTTGACAAATATTTCAAGAGTAAGTCTCTTTGTTCTCTGATTTGAGTTATCCCATGTAGAGTGATATTAGCTTTAATCTTTTTCATATCTTTCACAATGTTATAGCCAACTTTGATTGGAGGATCAGCAATTAATGTTAACTTAGAATAACTTCCTCTAGGAGGTTCAATATTATTCTTTGATATAGTGTCTAGAGGGGTCCCATAATTGTTAGGAGGGGTAGAGGTAGTCAATGGTTTTTTTTTCCCTATTTCTCAGAGGATATGTCTTCAAAAATTGTTGGAATGCTTGAATTTCCTCAAGAATATTTTTAGGCTCATTATCTTCTTGAAAAGGGAAATTAAATGTTTCTACCATATGCACTTGGTTAGATGGTTTATATTTAGAATAATTTGTAGCAACCTCTTTGTTTGTAACCACTTTAAACATGTCAAGTTCTTGAAAAGCTTCAAAATCTTTACAAAACTCAATACAATCAATTTCACCATCTTTGGAAGTAGCATGTACCCTACAATAATCTGGTAAGGCAATATCAGTGAGGTTTATATCCATATTCTTTTTACTAGGGAAAGAATCATTAGCTTTTTTATTGTATAAACTATCATTCTGAAACCTATTCCTAGGTCTATTGAATTTTTTGAAAGTGAAGTTCCTTCCAAAATTGTCATTAGCATTACCAACTTGTTTTTGCAATTACAAAAAATTAGTGCTAAGCTTCGGTACCATTTTCAATATATATTCATTCTCATTTTTTGGAACCTTAGAATTTTGACTTTGGTTACTATTAATGCCATTGACAAGCACTAAAGCCTTCTGATCATTATCATGAAATCCATTGGTAACTTGATGGCTCAAGAAGCCTATATTTTGATTAAGAACAAGATGACTAGTAAGCAATACATTCAAAGTAGGAAACTAGTTTAATGTTGGAATATGTTGGTTATTACTTGGGAAAAGGTTTAATTTAGGCATTTGAGGATTATCATTTGGGGTAGAATAAGCCATTTGTCCTTGGGGTTGCATTTGGTCACTAATAACCACTGCTTCAGAATAGACATAAGCCAATGTGATGATAAGTGGAATATCTCTCTTAAAAAATACAAAATTCATGGGGTCAACATCATCTTTATAAACCTTTAAAGCTAAAGCTTCATCAGGTTTATATGGATCCATGGTCTAGATAAACGTCTTTTGGAACCTGGCATTGAATGACCTAATAGGTTCACTAGTATCTCTCTTAATAGTTGTGAATTAATGATGAATGGCACAAGGGCTTATGATCTTTCCAAATTGATCGATGAAAATAGTGTCAAAATTATTACATGAAATAATAATGTTGTCAAGTAAATTGAGGAACCATTCATATGCAACATCTTTAAATGTAAATGGGAACAACCTACATGCTACGTCTTCATGAATAACAATCAACAATCTTAATGCAGCTTTGAAATATTTAGCATGTTCTTCAGCAGTCATAATACCAGTTGGTCTAAATATTAGCAAATATTTTTTTAGATTACATGGTAAATCATGAACCGCACCTGGTATATTGATAGGGGAACTTCCAAGACATGCCATATTTGGATGAAGATCAAGCACAGGAATCCCTTACAAAGGTGATGATGGTAGAGATTTAGAATACCTACGCTTACCTCTGTCTTTCCTAGTCCTTCTGTGAGTTTCTAGTTCGAGCAAGGGATCTCTAGTCTTTGAATGTGATTTGGTCCTAATCCTTGGTAATTCCAACTTGAATACTAAGGATCCTATTTTAAAACATGGTGTAACACATTAATTTCCAAATAATGATAAATAATATGCATACTAAGCTTAATTTTCAAAAAAAAAATTAATAAGAGGATAAAGGACATCAATCTTTAACTAAACAATTTCAAAGATATATTGAATTATGCAAAGATGACCAATATTTACAAATTATGACTCAAATAAACTTCTTATTGTCAAAGAATTGTCAATTTTGAGAAAAATAAGTCATCCTAACTCCAAATACTAATAAATTTTAACAACAAAAGTTGTATTTCTGCAAAGGTTACCAATATTTATACAATTTATGTTAAAAGAAACATAATTATGTAAAATGTAGATAATTTCAACCAAATATACTCCTAAACATATTAAGCATCTTTAAAAAAGCCCTCCTTCTAGCACCAACAGAGCTTCTCCTATTGATGCTTCTAATTGTACCACAGGTGCTCTTAGTGTTGAAGAACACTTCTCATTTTAGGATTTTGGGAATCCATGGCATGAGTTGTAGTTTGTGACTATTTAGTGATTGTATGTGGTGGAATAGAAGCAAAGTATGAAAACTATCTACAATATTTATTTGATTTAGTGGTTGGGAGCCACCAGGGTCTATACTATCTAAATACTTAATAATTATGAGGATTCAGTAGTCAAATTAAATGATTATAAATAATGACTTTTAAGCTGGAATGAATCTTGATAAAAATAAGAAAAAAGGAAGGGTAAATAAGAAAGAAACGTGATTGCAAATTTTCATCTCAAATATTATGACAAAATTCCAATTACTTTGAGCACATTTGAACCAATTTATGTTATAAAATAGCATAAGCTCAAATTATATCACAAATCAAGCAAAATTCTAAGGAAAAATATGAATCATAAGTAAGAACCAAATTTACTTTAAAGGATTATTTGTTATGATCTAGATAACATAAGTACATCCAAATACAGAGCAAATAAAACAAAGTATATTTGAGACCTTTATAGTCAATTGAGCATTTAGCATAAATTAACAACCCTATGACAAAGAATGTAACTCAAAAAATAAGAATCATTCAAATCAATATAACTCCCTATAATTGAGAGATAGCAAAGACATTAAATAAAAATAATCAGCCAATCTTTTCAGAATTCCTTAGTTGTATTAAATGCTCCTGGTATCAATTGCTCAAAAAATCCCCCTTTACAAATGGTAACCATCTGCCTATTTATAGAAAACATAGGTGGTTAACTACTTAACCTTCAAAAATATCTATATGTGGATAAGGATAACTATCCTTGATATAAAGCCACAATGCAACAAAAAACATGCCATCTTGACAAGAATGAGTATATGCTAATAGATTAGCATATATTTTACAGTCCTTCCAATTAACCATGTCTAAGAAGTTCCTTCACCTTGGTGTATTTCTCCTTGATCATTTCAAAATCCATTGTAGGCTTCATTAAACAATCCCCTTCTTTATCCATTAACTTGTCAAATTCACTATATGTCCAAGATACAAGTTCTTTGACACATTATACTTCTGCAATTTGCTTCCCTACAAAACTAATGGTATCAAGGGTTTTTTGGTTGTCCTTAACTAAATTACCTTGGTTATTTATGATGCCCTAGATTTGGGTATCAACCCTCTGCTTTAATTATTCATCATCAATCAAGCCTAAAGTAGTGGTTTGAGAAGGTTATTTAATAGATTCCCTAGAATTTTATCAATCTAGTTTACCAAATCTATGTCTCTCTTACTAAAGTCATTAACATCACTACTCTAGGTGATCAAATCTTCTTGTTTATCTATCAAAACTACTATGACAATGTCCAAATGTCTAAGTTTGATAATTTTTAAGTTTAAGGCCTACTTTGTCTTATGCATTTTAATGAGCTCCTCCATCTGAGTTTGAGAATTTTGCCACTGGATGATTAACATTTGTGCCATCTCAGCTTGATGTTCCAAAGCACTCAATCTAGAATTAATGATTTTCAAATTCTTAAATGCATCCATCAAGGATTTAATCAGGATTTGCAATATATTTTCAAGAATTGTCAAGAAGACCTGAGCTTCTAAATCTTGCTTTTCTTTTTCCAAGTTGAGGATCCTTTATTTCAATCCTTGAACTCCAGCCAAGGCAATTGTTTATTGAGCCAGTACCACACTAGCTACATCCTCTTAAAAAATAGGATGTTCCCCTACTACTTGTCTTAGAGTAGGATTTAAGCCTATAAATGGCTCCACCTCTTGTAAGGTGAACTCCTAAGTACCAAAAGTGATTTTCTTGGTCACTACTCTTTCAAGATTGGATGTCTCTAGATTAAATTGGACTTGAGGATTAAGTTCTTTCACCTGTGGTTGTTCAAGAATCTCTACATTTGAACTTCTAGAGGCTTCTGGGGTACCAACCCATTGGATTTTCTTATTATAAATAATATGGATGCTTCTCTTGGCTTGTTTGTTCAACATATCTTGAATCTATGGTTTGACATTATCCTGAACACCTATGTCCACTCAAGTCAAAGCTAGTGAAGGAGAAAGAGATGGGATTTTTTGTAACTTCTCATAAACAAACCAATCAAGAATTGTTGGTCCATGAATAGGATTTTCATCACTAAATAGGTTTATTTCACTATTGGGGTGAGTGAAGGTTAACCTAGGCCTCTTTCTTGGAGCCAGGGGAACTAAGGCTAATTTTGCATGTCTCTTTTCACTACTAAATGGAACCAACTCCTTGCCTACTTCCTCAAATGGGTCTTCTTCCTTATCCAAACCATAATTAGTCATGATTTTAACAAGGGAACTCTCCACTATTTCTTTAATTTCCAAATCAATTAAGTTGATAACTTCTATTGGGGAAGATTGCCTTAGTGGGGGATGCCTAAATTTGGAGGCTTTCAATAGGTCAGTTTTCAATCTTGAACTCCTCACTTTTAGCTTTACATTTTCCTTTTACATCCTCAAGTTTTTGAATCTAAGGAGACTTTATCAATTATCCCTGTTAAGGCTCAAAAGATTGTCCTTCAATAGGTGGTTCTTGATGTGTAGTCCTGGATGGCCCTAGCAACAAGTGATATTGTAAAGGATGTAACTACCATATTTCTCCTGAAGGCTTATTATCCCTAACCAACATACATTCTAAGGTTATGTTTTAGTTTTTAACCCTAGATAGGACTTCTTAAAAGTTCTTTTCCCTTATGTAAATACCATCCCTCATACCTGATTGATGCTTGTACTCAGTCTTTGGGACCTTCCTATCCTGAATATGGTTAGCCACCTTATTATTGGGGTCCCACATCTTAATATCATCTAATTAGAAATATAGATAGACCATGATTCCTTCTATCCTTATTATAGTGCAATCTAGATATAACCACACATCCCCCATGGTCTCCACTTGTTTTTTGACTAGAGGATGAAGTCTAGGCATAGGAATACTAGTGATTGTCTCAAAAATGATTGGGAAGACACCATCACATATGAATTGCATATGATTCTTGTATTTGAAAATATGTAGTTTGGATTAATGATGGGAATTGGTATTCCTACCATTAGGGGACCAATTTTAGATGCCATAGAAATTAATATAAGGAGTGAGTTTAAGAGGTAAGATATCATAAAAAAATGTCTAAAGGTCTTTCTCTTGATGGTTCCAAACCTTTGGGCCAAGAAGAAACTTATCAAGTATCCAATGGGAGGGGTTAGGTTCCACTCCAACATGCAATGGATACAAGACACCTAGACATTACTCACAAAAGTTGTAGAAGAGGCACCAAAGGCCCCATTCAATAAGGTCATAGCTACCCTAACACCTACCCTAAATTAGGTAATAGGAATCTCACCATTAGAGGTCCTAAAAACATGGGAACCTTGGATTAACCAAGATGAAATAACTTAATCCAAGTTTTGGGAATTTTTCCACTCTCTTAAGTAAGGAAGATCAACATGAGGTAAATGTAACTTTTAATAAGTCTCAAATGCCATGGGAGCTATGAATTCAAATTTACTGACATTTCCTTCATGAATAATCCATTCTCCATTAACTCTACAGTCAACAAAAATAGGAACAAGAAGGTTGATGTAATGCACTACCTCTAGTTTAGCAGCTATGTGATGAAGGCCTACCATTTGAATTGATACTAAATCCTAGTATCTTTGGTACATTGAAGCATTCCTCTTTTCTTCCTGAGAAATTGGTTACAAATATTTTACAAAGAAGAATAATTTAGACCAATTCCTTATTCCCTATACATTCAATGCTATTGAATCTAACTCTATGTCTCTAAAGACCCTTCCTTCACCATCTGAAGTTAGATAAATTTTTACTTTAATCTTCATATGTTGCCTACTCACTACCATTGATAACAGTGTATTGTAATTTTAAAGCTATCAAAGTTCTCACTAAGGCACCTGCTTTGATTCAGTTCACAATTATCTCAAGTGTCACCTAATCAATTTTAACTGATTCTAGCCTTCTTTATGGAGGGTTTAGTTTTTTTCTATTTTAATGACCAAAACATCCAACTTTGATCCCATATGTACCTTAGATATGATGGAACCTTTCTTATCATCTCTCCTATGTTTTTCAATAATGAAATATCTTTCATTTGGATCTTCCACACCTACGTGGAGCTTATGTGGTAGGGTTCAATACCTTTCATGGAAATTTTCATAAATTCTATTTGAAGAGTGACAGTTGGTTTTCAAATAGTCCCTTTTATTTTGCTTGAAAAACCAAATCTTGATCCTTGCATTTTATTGGTTCTTGATCTTTGAGCTTATTAATTATGCCATATATCAAGCTTTAGAGGCCTTTGAAAAGTATTCAATTATCTCACACCATTGGATCAAATCAAGTGAGCAAGTGACCATTATCATATCCTTCAAGAGATCTTGAGGCTTCCATTTTGATGTGCACTATTGGATCAAATCCAGTGAGCAAGCAATCACCATTGGATCTTGTAAGAAGCTTACCCTTTTAATTAGTAAAAAGACTTAGGCCAAGACTTTGTCTCAATATTATCTTCATAAGAAAACTAAGAATCTCTTAAAAAGGATTTAGAAATAACCCGTTTGATTAGGCTTAAAAAATTATCTAGTTTAAATTTTATGGGTTTGGTCCTATCAAATACGTCCTTGTAGATGTCAAATGATGGGGGTGAACCTGTCAATTTTAAGACAATAAAATCTTTATGTTTTAATTTAAATTTGATGAGTTTGGTCCCATCAAATACATCCTCATTAACATCAAATGATAGGAGCAAACCTTTCAATTTTAAAATAATGAAACTTATTGATCTAATAAATGAATGCCATGTATAAAACCATCAAGAGATCTCAAAGCTTTGGGGATTGTCTAAGTTCAATTTGACAGGTTCGGTCCTATCAAATACATCCTCATAGACGTCAAATGATGAGGGTGAACCTATCAAATTTAATACAATGAAATATTTTTATTTAAATTTAAATTTGATGCCTTTGGTCCCATCAAATTCTTCCTCACAGACGTCAAATGATGGGAGTGAACCTGTCAATTTTAAAATAATGAAACTTATCTTTTACACCGTTATATTTAAAACCTATGATCAAGTGATCACCATTGGATCTTCACTGGGGCCTGAATCATCAACTGTATGCCTTTCTAAAAGGCTTTGATCTTGATGCATCATTGGATCAAATCTAGTGAACAATCGCAAAGCATTAGATCTACAAAAGTGCATAAATTTTAAGCTAAACCCTAATTATGCATAAAATTTCCTGCTAGACTTTCTTGTGAATGATTAAATTCAAATCACTAGGGTTTATTATTTGAGAACCCTACCTTCTTTCATAAATCCTATAATTAAAAACCTTCAATATGATTTTTAACAACATCAAAACATGATCAAACAATCTTTCACACTTATTCCAGGATGTAGAAGCTCGAAAAACAATCACATGGGTCTCATTTCCAAAAAAAAAGTTGGTCTCAATAGAATGGTCATATTATCATATTATATTATATTGGGATTGAATGACATATATGTTTATGTCATTCTATATCACATTGATATAGATGGATCAGATTATGGGGAAAAAACATTGTTCATGCATAGAATTTTTCTATTTTCTATCATGTTAATTAAGGTAATGAAGATAACACTTTGAATATAAAATCTATCTAAAGTGGTTGATTATGTGATTTTAGATTTACATACAAGCCTGGTATGGGGCTCCATCCTTATCATGTGAACCTAATCTAAGTTCCACCAAAATATTCATGATCATATTTTGATTAGTGTGGTTGAGGATTTTGTGTTGCTCAACTTCTAAGCACTTATCAGTCTTCAATGAAGGTTAAGGAATATTTTTTTTAATTATTAGTAAAGAGGAATTTTTTGATAGGGGACTCTACCATAGTAAAAAATATCTACAGATAAGGTCTCAAGAACTATAATATATAGATAAGTCTAAAACTAAGGATAAAAAGCTATAAAATGGCTACTTCACATCCCAAATCATGCAAAACAATAATAAATAACAATGAGAAGAAAACACAAGGCACCAAACTTTATGATCCCCAAGGGCCTCATCCCAATTATTCAACATATTCTTCAAAGTTTGTTCCATATAATCCATCTCTTGATCCTCAAGAGTTTGGCCTTTCTCCTTGATCATTCATTTATCCTTCTTGGTGTATTTTCTTGAGACTTCACCTTCATGCCTTATTTTTATAAGCTAAATGAGCATGTCCATACTAGATAATTTATTTTTGACTATGACATTTTTGTAATCCACCAATGCTTCCATGTTCATTGAGGGAAATGTTCTCTTCTAATCTTCCAACTCTTTCCTCAATTATTCTCATCTATGTTATCATCTCCTTAATGTCATCTCTATAGCTTAACACCTATTTCTTCTAGTTAAGACTCTTTAAAAAATATTTGATCAAGTTATGATCCTTAAAAAATCATCTAAGGAAGGCTTTACATAAATCAAATTCCTCATTTAATTCTTTAAATTTGTCTTACTCTCTAATGGTTGCAGTTAATTACTCAAGTTCCTTACCAATATTTATTTTACCTTTCCCAATCTCTTTGCCTCTATTAATGTTTAAATCAAGCTAATTTTTTATAATTTTTATCCTCTCAACAACCTCTTTCATACTTTATATTTTATGGTCATCATAACCACCACCAATGTTTAGTCCTTCTGTGGCAGGGGCTCTGGCAGACTCATTTCTATCCTTGCTACGAGGGATTTTACCTATCAGTAATAATCTAGGTTTATTGATAAGATTACATTTTATATTATTATTTTACTTATCCCCCTCAAAAACCATATGACATAGACTCAAATTTGCTATTTTAGAATACTTATAAATCAAGAGAATCACAACTTGATGCATAGGAAACTTTTTCTTACCATTTTAAGCTTATAAAATTGAACTTTCCATCGAATTAAAGATATAGAAGGGAATACTAACCAAGGAGTGATGTTTGAATAAATTGAGGAAAACAAAGTGAAAATTAAGAAAACAATTATACCTACCATTCAGGGTACTACATTTCATGACTTGCTTTGTAACTTCATTGAAGGGCCAAGGAATCGAGTCTCTGAGGTAACCATGTTGAAACAGAAACAATTATCCACCATTGTCAAGGAATTTATTGACTTTATCCTTAGTTTCTCTACTATATTTTTATAATCTCTATCCTTTTACGTTCAATCCTATAACATGATAAATAAGCTCCTCATAAATCTCAATCACGACCCCGTCAAATAAAACCACTCTGTCTTTCCACCCTTTAAAAAATATCCTAGATATGTGAGGGTCATATCCCTCAATTTTTTTGATGGAAATACAAATCCACCAACTTGAATTATCCCCTAAATATCTAATTTTTTAATAAGACTTCTATTGAATAAGGTTCAACATGGCACAGGTCTCCTTCCATCTTAGCATCAATCAGATTCACCCAACACTGAGAACTAAGGAAGAAATGAAATTAAAACTAATACAAGCTTAATTAAAAATAATAATGAAGTTCCCACATTGAAATTCATGATTATCCTACCATTTTGGATCATAAATTATGATGGTATTCTATTTTACATGGGTTTTTTTTACCTATTTTTATGATCATTAAGGCTAAAACACCTTAAACTCCACCTAAAAGGAGGGTTGAGAATCCCAAACCAAATATAGCCAATATTTATTATGTAAATGAAAAAATCCTTTTGAAATTCCCATTTTGAATCTTAATTGAGACAATCATCTTGATACCTCACCTAATTCATCAAAGGGAGCTAAAAAATAACCAAACCGAGAACCATGAAGTCTTATATGATTTGGTCTCTTCTATGCTTACTCCTTAGACAGTGAAATATAAGTTTTTTTTTTTTTTTTTTTTAGTAATGACATCTGAGAGTTCCTCTTTGGATAACTTCTTCTTGAAACTATTGGAGACAACCCATATATTGGCAAACCAATTAGCTACTTGGTTTCCCTCTCTAAACACATGTTGAATGTAAACCCTATCAAAGGAGCAAATAATAACTAAAGCTTCTTCCATCATGTTTCTAATGGTATAACTTGAATAATATTTATTATATAGTTGAATGATATTAAGGGAGTCCCCATCTAAGACCAATTATCTCACCCTAAGATCCTTAACCAACTGTAACCCCTAAAGGGAAACTCTAGACACAAACCAGTGAGCATTATGGAATATTATTCCCAACCCATGGTTCTAAAAAGTGACATATTCTTGGGGGATAATCACCCCATTCTCCAATGACTTATTAATGGTAGTTTGGTTTGCATACTCACATGTGTATTCATTCTTTGATTTTTAAATTTCAAAACAAATAATGATCTATATAGGTTCATATTTTCTATCATGAGTGGGCATTGATTCATACATGTTTCATTTTAGGTTTTGCATGAATCAAGCTAGATTATAAATACATACTTGAAGACACCAAATGTGATTATACTCAGGTAACCAAATTTTTTATTTTATCATTCTAATTTTTCATATTCAATACTTAACTAAAAGGTGGGAATTTATAGACACATAAATTTGGTACTAGACACTTTAAAATATTAAATTTGACCAATATTTAACATAAATGATTTTTGGTACTCAATTGAATCTTGCTTACATTATCTCCTAGCCATTCATCTATCTATGGGCTTGACCTTCCCAATTTTTCATCATCAGCATGTAGGATCTCCCTAGTATGTGCCTAAATTATTTATTATCCTAAAACAATTATTTCCATTCTCTAGATCATTGTCTTCTTTATCTCAAAAAGTTATGGTAATAGTAAGACATCACTAACTACACGTAGCATTTGAATTTGTTATAGGTGTCCCAAGTTATCAAAGTGGCTATTTCTCAATTTTAAATAATTCCCTTGTGTCAACCCACACATTTTTCATGTCATTTACAAAGATAAATTATCCAAAGAGTCTTTTATATAAACACATCAAGCCTAAGGCTATTCTTATATAGAACTCACTTGGAAAATCACTTTCACATTGAGGAATACATCTACACATCCTTGAGGCACTACCATAAATCATATAAATATTTAAAAAACCCTAAAATGAATAGTCATAAGCCAAGTTTAAACACCTAAAGCAAGGTCAAAGTTACAACTTATCAAGTGTCGAAAGCCAAATATGTTGTATGCATACTAGTGTATCACTATTAAGCACACATACAAATACGTGGGATAAATATGCGCAATTTGATCCCTCTTTAGAGTATTGAAATGTATGAAACACTTAATTATATAATAAGTGTGCTTGGGGTTTTCGAACCCATATTTATAACCCATGTTTACAGGACAAGCCAAGTGTCAAAAGTGGATCTAGGGTTTCAAGGTGAAGGAAGACAAATCTTAATCTGCACACAAGGTAAAACCTCTAAAATTGCATATAAAACATCTTGATAGATAAGCATAACACTCTATGGTGGAATATAATTGAAAAAAATAGAAAGCACAATTTTGGCAGGAAGTAAACATATTCAATGGCCACAAGCATCTAAGCATGATCAGATTTATCTAGGCATTATTTTAGAGTCATTCTCTTGATCCAAGTGACCACAAATCCATTTCAAGGAATTTTTATGTTCACATAGACACAAACTAAAATATAACAAAAATAAGCTAAGTACCCTATCCTCTTGGTCAATTTCTAAATATTAAGTGTAATTAATCAATTTTAATATGCTTGTTACATTCAAATTTGTGAATTTAGACATTTTTTATATAATTTAAATTTCTCAAATATTTAACCTTGCTTGGATCATTATATCCATAATAATTTAAATCACTATGTTTCACATGGTGTTCATGACTCTTTCTTTTTAGATGATTGATATGTAGGAACATCTCTCACCTCAAATGTGAGGAAAATAGTCAACTTATTCTAATTTTTTGGTTAAAAATCTTATAAGTTATAGGTCATTGGTACCATATGTTTGCTTATTTGGCCATGAATAAAAAATTACCCCATGGCACGGGTCAATAAGATTCTAATTTTTAGTTTTAGTTTTTAGTGTTCCTAATTATTAGCTTCATAGTTTCCATATATGGCAACATGGCTTGCAAACCACCAGGTGTATTCATTCCTTTTTTCAATTTTTTTCACTTATTTCATTTAGATACATTTTTACCAAAATTTTCAAGACACTGATCTACTTGTATGGATTTACATTTACTTGAAGGTATAATCTATATGGTTACACTAGAGAATTTCCAAATCATTCACGTCAACTCTAAGAAGCACAAAGTCATCATTCTTCAAACTCTCTCAGGTATTACTTATTTTAATTTGATATTTATGTATACACACACATCAAAGTGGGGTATTATGTAGACACCTAATTTTGGTACAAGCCTTATAAATGTAATGTTATTAGTGTGATTTTGTGCACATGGATCATTGGTTTTGATTAAAAAATTATTGGCATTATTTCTTGTCTTTTTACTTCTCCTTTCCTCTTTATGTGGCTATGTGTTTCTTCATTTATTTTGATTTATATTTACTCTATGTTTATTTATGTTTGGGCATCCCTATCTTTTCTCTTCTTCTATTATTTCTAGTTTTTGACCATTTTTGCACTATCCCAAAACTAGTATGACCTATTTTGGAATAATATGAAAGTGGTCTCTTTGCCTTATTGGTCCTATACCCCTTGTTCCTTTTTTCCATTACATGGGCCATATTTTTTTTATGTTTTTATCTTTTCTTTTGGTGGATTACACACCAATAGGTCCCTAATTTGAATTTGAAAAATCTATATGTATAAAAGATACTACATAATTTCAAGAACAAGTATCATTAAGTATAATTCTAAGACACACAATAGATATTAAATTATACTTAATTATTTCAAGAAATTCTAAAGTTTTCATTTTTGCATATTTATACCAAAATAAAGCCTAACTAAAAGAGCATATAGTTGCATTCATTATCATATGAAAAGAAGGTGTAGACCTATCTCTCTCATTGGAAATGGTTGCTCACTCACTTGCATGCATGGCACTACATAATACCTAATTTTTAATGTTGATATGTAGTGCAACCCTCACATAAAGGGGATAGATCCACTAACTCTGTATATTTCCTTTATTCTTAGTTATATTACTAAATATTATGGAGAATCTAGATTACATCAAGGATAAATGATTATGACATTTGTGATTCACATAACCATTAGATTTTTCTTGAATTCTGTTGTTGATGAAATGTTCCAAGAAGTTTTAGATGGTGAGGATCCATAGAGATATTTTTGGAATAGGTTGGCCAATTTTTGGAAGACCACTACTTTTGGGGACATTTTGAAATTATTTTATCCACTTTTGGGATTTTTAAACCACATACCACTATCTACTTTCTAGGGATTCTTATGCACTATTCTAAGACTTTTTTCTTTGCATTCTAAGCCACTATTAAGATCTAGTTAAGTTAGAAACGTGTATTTATCTATCAGTTTTCATATCATTCATTTATCTTGATCATTTGTAGTTAGCTTTAATATTATTATCTAGTCCTTATATACTAGGTAGGTTTGATTTACTTTAATTTACCTCATTTACTTTATGAAATTATATTACATAGTTTGCATAGTGTTTTTAATGCTTGTGTTCCCTCTGGGTAAAACCTAAAGTTTTTTTTTTTTTTTTTTTTTTGTCTTCACAATCTCCCTCATATGGTGCAATAGAGAAAGATCATTCATCATCTCAAGGGAGTATGGAAAATAAGTATCCATCTACATATCAAGGAATGAAGATTAAAAATTTTGATGATGTAGAGGATTCATAAGCTTAGTTATTTTGTATAGGCTTAGTATTTTGGTTGGGCCACATTATTTTTTCATGCACCAACATTGCAATGTATGTATGTTACTCTTGCATATACACTATTGATTGTTATATTATACTTGTTTATCACTTTTTGATCAATAAGATAATTGTTAGGTATTATATATTGACAATTGGAAAATATTATATATTTAATTGATGCCAACTTAGCTTATATTATTGTAATTTATGTACTTGTATCATAGATAATTAATTGTCATGTTATTTTAATCGATATTATATAAATTTGGGTTTATTGTGACAAATTATACATTTATTTTATTTCATGTACTACCTTTTTCAAATTTATATGTGAAAAAACTAATAAGGCTTTAGCATCAAAATAATCACCCCCAGATTCATCTTCTTGTTCACTTGAAGGTGTAGAGAAGGACATTATTTAAGCTAAAACATGTATGTATTTTTTCAATAAGGTGTACTTGAAGGTTGTGATCATGGTTATAGATGTTATTCACCATCCTTGATGTAGTTTCATCATTAGTTTTAGGAAAAAATATCATGAGGTAGAGAGAAGGATAAAAATGTGCATTTTTTAATATAAAAAAGGAACATTATTTAAGCTAGAATGGGTCGCCCATATCCTAACAAATTGTAGTGGGATGCCAAGCATGTGGTTATAGGTGTTACTTGGCATCTCAAATGTGGTGAGGTAGTCATTTTTTATATGTAAATTTCTAGAGGTGGAAATAAGGATAAAAATTAGTTTTTCAGAATAGCGAAGTACATTCTTGAAGCTGAAATAAGTAGCATGTCTCCTAAATGGGCATAGTCTGAGGCTAAAAACGTGGTCCTAAATGTTATGCGACACCCCTGACATGGTGGATCTACCAATTTTTAGGCATGAATAATTATAGGTAAATATTTCCAACTTCACATTGAAACTTGACAACATTTGTCATCAATGTTTCTACAACTAGACTAGTAAGGAAAATGCATACTTAGGTAGATTCATAGGTCATTGTCTTGGTCATAGAAATAATTTTCTTGGTCATTTTATTATTCATATTTTTAAGTTGAGGGACCAAATTTAGAAATATCACTTGGAGGAGACATATTTGTGTATTTACTATTTTTTACTTATTTTGGATTAATGTGATTTAAATAATGTAAAACTAGGGCTAATTCAGATTGTGTAAAATATAGACATAACATACAAATCTAAATTAAAAATGGAATAGATTGATATTTCACTTAGATGATTTGAAATTAAAAAATAAAAAGAGGAGATTTGTGCTTAGATTATCTCTATATTATGTCACTCACAACAATCATCACTAATTATAAAAAACATTATGTATGTTCTATCACTATTCATATCAGAAAACAATTGCCCAAAACCTACCTGGACATTATTTATAGTTTTCAACACATATGGTAGTTGATATTATATTATCTTTTCCAATAATATCCCTTTATTTTTACAGGTCTGTAACTCTTCATACCCATATTCTTGTACCTATATATGCATCTTGTGTGTGTACTCACATTTAATCATGTGTATTGGTTTTTGTTTTCCTTCTCCTTCCATCCAAACCCTAGTCATAATTTAAACCATAAGATGACCCTTGAAAAAAGGGTTAGTATTTTGGGTTGGATAGATACAACAACTCCATGTTGAGTGACTAGGCATTTACTACATTAAAATACTTTGAAAAGGGCTCAAATTGCACATAATTCTCCCACTTATGTGTGTGTGAGAAACATCATGATCAGTCTAAAATGTAATTAAATGTTTGGATTTTGACATTTAGTACCATGCAACTTTGAATTTTATGTGTATTTATAATTTTATCTAGAGTTTCTTATTTGAGGGGTTTTAGTATATGCATGCCTTGTGATAATGTCTCAAAAGAGTGTTAAAGGATTTTTCAAGCTTTCAAGTGATTCTTAATGCGAATGCCAATTTACCCAATTATGACTAAGTGATAACCTTATGATTGATTTGTATTTATAGATGAATATTCATTATCTCCCACTATAATCGATCCATGAAACATGTCTAGGTCAACTGAATGGATATTTTCCAATTTTAAAAATAGTTGTTAAGTGCTCCTAGACACCATTAGTAGAGACAGACACCTTTGGCATCTATAACTATCCAGCCATTATCATAACAGTCTTAAGAGTGAAAATCAGTGATCTCATATATGGAGAAAGTCTATTTTGTATTATGAAATTTTCTTGTACAAACTAGTCTAATCCTAAATAAGTGTATTTGTTGAATAAATTTGGCCAAGATAACATGGGGATAGATGGATAGAATGAAAGTGTGCACAAGTGTCAAATGTGTACATAATGTCCAAATATGTTAAAGTGTTTCAAATTTGATGTTTCCAAAGTGTATAATACCAAATTTAGGAATCTATATATGCCACCACTTCAATTTAGTATTAAAACCTCAATCTCTAGTATTAAAAATGTTAAATTAAAAGTATTAAAGAAGAAATTTTTTACATAAGATAATTGCACTTAGTGTTGATATTTATGCCTCAAATGTCCACTTTTTACCATGTAAAATATGCAAGAAAACATGTATAAATCAAAGTATTCTCAAGATAAGAAATCCAAAATAATATAGATCATTAAGTCACATTAAATTGAAAAATCAAGGAATGAATATACTTGATGGTATACAAACCAAGTTGCCACTTATTTAACTCATTCAAAGAATACCATAAGGTGATCATGCCATAAGGATATGCAACTATTGAAATCACAAGTTTAAGAGTGTTAATTCCTCAAACATAATTGGTAGAGTGTTATAAGTTAAGAGACAAATAAATATCAACTACACTACTTTATATTTCATCATAATTATTTTGTGAAACCCCAGAATAAGGTTTGTATGTAAAAGTTGAACCCTAAAACAAGTTTGCATGTAAAAGTAAAAGCCTGACTTAAGTTTGTATGTCAAAGTGGAACCCTAAAATAGGTTTGTATGTAAAATTAGAACCCCTAAAAGGTTTTTATGTAAAACTGGAACGTTGAAACTAGATCATAGTAAAAGGATCAAACATTGCAGATAAAATATAAACCCAAAATGCTTGTGTAATACCATCATTCCTCACCAATCCATAGTATAAAAATGGAAAAGTGTTTACATGAGAAACATCCATGAACCAAATATAACTATCTATCTACCATGGCCTGATCTCTAAGACAAGCCCTATGTATGCCCCCTTTTGATATGAGGGATGAAGCCTATGAATCACTCATCTCAAAATAAAATATTTATGTGCACCATGTGTTATATATAAAAATATAATCATGTAATGTATATAAACATGATAATATGTGTCATCATAATAATATTTGATCATTCAAGCATGTACAAAACATGTAATCTAAGGAAATAGGCATACAATCTAGTAGATATATCAATTAAGCAAATAGTGTTAACAATCACAATAGATGGATGATAAATATAATGGCATCACACACAATAGAAGTATCTATAATAAAAGAAATCATGGCATCATTTTCATAGTAGTAATCATATATGTAACCATGCACACACACATAATATCATGATTAGTGAGTACACGGGCATGACATGACTTAGACCTAACACAGACATGACATGGCCATGATTCAAACTAGAGAATCCTTTGATAGAATTAACACATGATGTGACAAGACATAATCAATACACCCATAAAACACTTAGTATAGCACACATAAATGATCACACAATGTTATAATCATCAATATCAAGCACATGTATATCAAGTAATTTTAATTTACATAGTGAATCAATGTTAGTATCCAATATAACAAAGCACAATATCCATAGAAAATAGCTTACTAGAAAGTATGAGTAAGATAAAATCATGTGTAAAAGTCTACTATGATCAATAGACCAGTATAAAAATATATAACCAGATAAGTGTATGAATATGCCCTAAGTGTAGGCATGCCCCCATGTAGAAAGGTTTCCCATAGGTGTACGTAATGTCATGCACATGTATGTCCATGTATCATATGTGACTTGTGTGTCCTACATCCTTTTCATGTATATTACTAAATTCATGTGAGTATAGAATAGACATGTAATTCACCATGTATATAATGAATAACATTAATTAACTATGTGTACCAAAAAATCATGTTATGCATAGGTCCTAGTTTTGTGTTTTTTGAATTTTATTTTTATTTTTATTTAAATTCTAAATTAAATTAAATTTTAACTAGCCTATTATCCTATCAATGGGATGCTCATGTGTAGGTTCTAGATCGATCGATGCAAATTCCATGGATAAGGAATAACATATATATAATTATATGAATAAAAAAAATGATCGTGCACTCTAAAATATCTAGCATCATCATCATAGTCATCATGATCATGTATGTGTTGTGTAGCATAATAGACATAATAACTTATGGACTCTATTTTATGTTAGGAGAATGCTTCAATGTTCTTTGTGGAACATGCTCACAAGGTCTTTGTGAGACTATCCAAGGATGGGATGAACTAATTAGCATATACTAAACTTGAATAGATTGTTGATTCAATGGACATTTGAAAATTGGTCGACAAGGAAATTCAATCAGTTGCCTTTTATTTACCTTTGTAGGTTGAACCAGTGTAGTTTTTATAATACAATGTTGTGGAGGTGGTTGAAGAAGTGTCTTATGATAATGGGTATTCATATGGAATATGGATAATTTTAACCACATTATTTGTATAGATATACTTTAGGTATTAACCTATAAAATATGTGATTGCAAATATCTTATGTATGAATGGATATCCTAATATCATGTCAAATGCACCGTTATTGGGAAAAACTAAAAACAAATTATCTATTAATGTAGGCACTATCATAAATGATAACACAATTTCCCTTTGAGGTTTTTCTAATTTTCTATTGAAACTTTTATATCCTTTGTCGTACCAATCAAATATGTAAGTGTGTACTTATAATAAACAATGTCATAGTGCATATGTTTTCTCTTGAGAGGTTATCCACCACAACATTATGTATAGGATGTCAGTCAACGAAGGCATGTATAAACAAAGGCACATTGGTATAATCATTATTAATAATTTCATGTCCATCTAATGTGATTATAGGTCATTATACAGGTGTGCTTGCAAGTGTATTAATAAAACTATCTATAGGATGAACGTCCTAAATTATATAAGTATAAGAATTCAAATGAGGATATGTGTTGTAAGTCATATTTAGCTCAAGATTAGTCTTAATTTTTGGTGTCACATAATTTTAAAAATGGATACGATAATATCTTAATCTTTGTATTAGGTTGTGCAACTAAATTATTAGTAGGTGTATTAACATAATTGAGCTTAATAGTGTTGTGTATATTATCTATCAATCCAAATCACCTATTAGTTAAATGTCTTGTGTATCCATGCCAATCACAATATTCATTAATATCAAACCGATTAGTTTGTGTATTTGTCATATAAACCTCCATTAGTAGAGGGAGAGATATGAGATTGCATTGGAGTCACTTTTGTAACACCTTATGAGTAGGTTCTAATATTGGTGTAAACCACCTCCTTTGAAGTGATAAAAGGACAAGTCTATTTGAAGGTTGTGAAATTGCATTGATTGTTGTCTTAGCCTCATTATTTGTATCATTAGCCTTGGATTTTAAAGATGGTTTTCATTGAAAATTGACATTATAAGATGTGGAAGGGTGGGTCCCATAATTTAACTTATTCATGGAAAGTAGCTTAAACTCATGGTATTTAACCATATAACATATGTCATTGAAATATTGGAATTATTTAAAAATAATAGATTCATGCACAAGTGCAAAGAATATTTTCTTGAATATGCATTAAATTAATTATTATCTATAGGATTTTTCATTTTTGAAAACATAATATTATATCAAAACACATAGTCACTAATGGGCTCATTATGTACTTGATTAAGTTTTAAAATTTGAGCATAGGAGACCTTCTCACTAATATTGATAGATAAGTGAGTTATAAATTGGTTATCCAAAAAATTAAAATCATGTACCAATTAGAGAGGAAGGTCGTAAAATAATCATAAGGCATAATCCTTCAAGCTTATAGGAAAAATATTTTTTAGAAACTTATCCTTAGATGCATATCATAAACATGTTGCATGGAAGGCTTTAAGATGTTGTTATGTATCACCTTTACCATTGAATGGTGTAAGCATATGTGAAAAAAATCCTATGTGGAAGGGAAAAGTAGAAATATTTGGGACCAGAGGGTTATGTAATAATGCTTGTAATTTTGTTGAATGGCGTGCTCTAGGAGAACCTTGTTTCATTAGATTAAGCTTGGATTGAAGATTAAAAAGTTGTAAAAGCACTTGATTAGTATGCATAATTGATTGATTAGCAATAGGTGGTGTCACATGAGTTGTAAGCATAGAAGGCACAAAATTTATCATGCATAGGTAAAATCATATAAATATGAGGAGTAGGTTGTGCATACCCCACAATAATTTTAGGAGTCACTTATGTATTTATATGTGTAGACATATGAATATTAGAAATAGGAATAATAGTTTGAATATCTACTATATGATCTATGCCTCTAAAATGCAGATTAGTTTCATTAAAATTTTCAGCATGTCACTCCTCAAATTTGGGTTCCTTATAAACCTTTTATTTACATCTCTTGTTACATTTAATAATGCATAAATCATATGTGGATTCATTTCACAATATTTTTTAAGTTCACATTTATCTATTTGATCAAAAAAAACTTGAAAATTAGTATAATCATTTCCTATATGAGCATTCACATTAATAGTATATTCCATTGTAATTATGTTAGGGTTTCATTTATGCAAATGAATAGAAATCATAAATAAATTTTAAAATTCAAACCACAAGAGAGGATAAATTTGAAACCCTAAAAAATTTTGAAACACTAATGTAGATGAAACCATCTACCATAGGCCCATAATGTAGAGGATAAATTTGAATACTAAATCTTCTACCATAGACCCATAATATATGCATTTGATTATTAATAAACTAATTTACTAGTAACAAACCTACCAGTTAATATAATTTACCTCATGGTAAATACCATGTGAACATTAGTAGATTATAATATCCCCCCCTAATGTGAACATGGTAAAACATAACCTATTATCTGAATTGCAATGTGCCTCTTGCCTCATAACCTTGATATAAAAGAAAGGCATTCTTATACAACCTTTCCATGGTTGTTAATAGGTTTACCACAAACTTGGACACTCATGTCATGGTGGTTTTATGGATCTCCATAAACCATTTCAAGATCTATTAGTGTTATAGTACATGCTGAGCAACATTCTACAATGTTTACTCTAAGGGGGTTATATACGAATATTACTCGTAGATTTCACATTTATTCAGCAACATATAAAAAGGAAATGCACACCACATAACTAGGAAATAAAATTCCACCAAAGCATATATGTGGCCCCATCATTGGTGATTGGTGAGACGCATAGAAATCCTCCTACCTCCATTGGCTCTAACCTACAATAAGTCATTGATTACTTAGTCAATGTATCGATGAAGCTCAATTGAATGTCATCCTTGATAATATAACACCCCATACTCATAACTGATATATTTGACTCAGGAGGTCGAGTTTGTCTGATAATGCATCCTTTACAAGGATGGGTTTTTTTCAACTTGACAATATGACTAAATATACTTATTTTTAATTTTAATAATAGACCAAAAATTGACACTTTTAATTTTTTGACAAATTAATATAAATATGACTTTGACACTTATGAACAAACAACATAATGAATTTAACATGACAAAAACTAATCTTAATATTCACCTAGATAAGACTCTTTTATTTTATTTTTGATAATGTATAAAAGACTGAAGATCTTGAAAATATTTCAATTAAATAATGGATTTAATGAATCAAAAGACTTAATTGATTATACAAGCTTACTTAACTAAATTAATTGATTATTGATAAAGACACATTAAACTATGACTGAATTAATACGACTTGACTCATAATAAATAATAGATCTTATAAAAAAATTAATTTCAAATTGCATGAACCAACTAATGGCTTGACAGTTGCATCAAGCTCTAACCCAGCTATGAGATGTAAACTAGTATTGGAGAATCTCGAGTTCAAATTCAAGCTATAGAAGCATAGATGATATAAATCCTTTGAAGTTGAGTTAGATGTCAACTCAAGAAATAATGCATTGATAAATTGTCTCTCACCTTGAATGTGGATACAAGTCATCAACAATATGTAGACCTTGGTGGAAGACTCTTTTTAACAGAGGTTGAGATGAGCATGAAATTAAATGCAAGTTATTTTGAATACTTCCAACATCATTATTCAGTGAACTAAATAAGTCTACTTTTGATGCTTCAATGATTATGCTACACCAGAGTAGTGTAAGACACAAATCAATACCACACTATGAAAACTGATCCAAACTCGCTCATCTAGTACACTTCTCTGATAGAATTGATTGGCTTGTAATAATTTTATTCTAATACATATAGATATTCATGTCAATTATTAATAACAACAAATTATGTGTAGGCATTAAATTAATATGGATAACACAGTCTATTTATGATAGTCAATAGAAATGAATGAATCCTTTCAATGTCCCCAATAGATTCATGTATGTCCTCATTAATTTCCTTACATGCATATGCTACACAAACAAGAGAGATAATTTTATTGCATACATAGGGAGATAGTGAATAACATAACTTCCCTCAACTTTGCTCAAAATCCCATCACAAGCAAATAATTAAGCTTGTTCTAATCCCAATTTTTTTAAATGATCAAAATTTATAGCAGAGCTAAACACTTGACATAGAAGTTTAATCAAATAATATATTTATCTCTATTATTTTCTTTCATAATAATACATTCAAAATACAGAGTTATATGACATGTATATTCTATAAATAGGATTTCATCAATCCTTACAATCTCTCACTAACTAACTAACAAGTTATATACGTAATATATTGTTAAGTTAACAATATATACGTTTGACTATTAATAAACTAATTTACTGGTAACAAACCAGCCATTAAATATAATTTACCTCATGCTAAATAACATGTGCATGTTATTAAATACTAATATTGAATAGAGTTGGCCAAAATAATAGGTGGGTCATATGGATAGAAGACAAGTGTGCACAATTGTTAAATGTGTACACAATGTCTAAGTATTTCAAAGTGTGCCAAAGTTAATATTAATTAAGTGTTTAAAACCAAATTGAAGTGTTTAAAACTACATAAAAATAACATTTTAGGGTTGATTACTGAATCATGTACCATAATCCCGTATATTATTCTAGATTTACATGCTTTAGGGTGTATGTAGAAGAATTTTACACACACCAATTATTTCCATTTGACTTGATACAATTTTTTATTTTACGAGTGTTTGAATTTTACCTTAAAATTTTCATTTTTTTATTTAAAGAAGGATAATATTTATATCAAAATGGATAACCCATATTCCAACTGGATGTATTTGGAGGTTACGAACGTGGTCTTAGGCATCATAATTCCATGTTTTCATTGTTGTTTCTTTATATTCATTATTAGTTTCTATTATCACCAAATATTGCACCCTAGAAGAGGGTTGTCAAGTCTCTTCCAAATTTTGGCAACATGGGAAAACTTCTAGGTATGTGGGTGTGCCTATAATGGAAGTGAGCCTCTAGATTTAAAGGCTAGCTCACTGAATGTATCTTAAAATTCTCACACCTGCTTGACTAGTTGTTTGTGGGGAAAAGAGTTAGAAGTTACATGAAATGAACCTAATCTAAAGGGGTGGTACACCAAGATGTCTTCCATATGACCATCATACCTTCTTTCACTAAGAAACAAGGCACACAAACTAACTTCTAAGTCATATGGATTCTAACATGAGTATTTCAATATGGAGGTGAGATGTATGAGATCTAAGGTAAGTGAACCATAGGCCAGTTTTAGACACTAAGGCTCATTTTACACTTAAAATATAGTCTCATACACTTGAAAACATTTCAAATGACCTTTTAGAATAGTAACTCTTACACAAACATGAAAGGATAAGGGAAGAAAGGATATAGAATTATAAATTTGCATCACCATACGTCGCTTGCACACTTAGATAATTGTTCAAGAACTCATAATTAGATTTTCATTCATGTTCAAAGGTAGAATATGACATCATTAAATTAGGGCTCCACCATACATAGAGTGTAAATTCCCTATAAAGGCCAAAATGGTAGCTACTTATAGCATTTAAGAGAGAAGTGGGAAAAGAAAAGTCCAAAGGGGAATTAAATGAGTTCAACCTCATTTAAACAATAGTTATAACTACTTCTACAATTATGATTCTTTGGAACTTCTTGATTGATCTAGGTCACTTCAGTCCATTACATAGTTCATTCTTCCCTCATTGATTCTTGTTGATGCTTGCAATGATGGGATCAAGTTGCTTCGAGCTAAATTTTAGCATCAATGCAATTACAATAACTAAACTAGTATGTTATAAATTTATCTTGTTGTTAACTAATCTTGACAGGTTTGTCATGGCATGAAAAATTGGAAATAAGGGTCTCTTTCATGTATTTGATTTTGGTGATGAAGTCATTAGATCCTACATGTATGCCTTTTTGTCATCATTTGGAATGCTAGCTCTTATTCTAACTAGATCATGCTCAAACTCATCCTCATGCTCATAGGTCCACTATAGTCAAAAAACCAATCTTAGACTATTGTTTTCTTATATTCATTATGTCAATGGGACCTATAGACCACATAGTTCCCTTATTGATCTGAATAGGTGCAAAATAGACCCATTCTACCTTTGTCGGGACCAAGAATTCATATATGCATGGACCCTTCCTTAAATAAAGTGAACATAGTCATAAAATGACATCGTGACCTTAAAATATTTGAACCAGAGGTCCATATTAAGCTTTGATGGTGGTTCTTTATGTTCCTTATACCTAACTACATCACTATGTCTGCTTCATGGAATTTGATCAAGCTTCGATGGAGGATTGATGACCCTGCAAGACCTTATTTACTTCTATCAAAAATTTGTCCTTTGGTTCGACTTTGTCCATCAAAAAATGACTTAAACTAATCAAATTGTGCCTATTTGTCTCTATTTTGCTTAGTCTCATGGATCCTTGCTGTTAGATCTTGACCCTTTGACCCATCTTGCACCATTGATCCTATTCATTATGAATGACTATGAGTTGTTAATTTACCTTGGACTTGTTAATCTCCATCTAAATTGGTACCACTTGGTATCCCTACATTTGCATTTAGGATCTATAATCTTTCATGCTTGTGCCACATGGTGGCCTCTTGAGCTCCTTGATATTTTGACTCGTCTTGCACCATCAGATCAAAATGTATGATGAAATGTATACCATCAAATCTACTAAGACCCACTATTTGAAATCCAATAGCTATTTTATGAGCTCAAATTTGATGTATATGCTCCTAAAATTTGATGTTCATGCAACTATATTTGACATCCACATGATCATCAAATTTAATCTCGAAATGGTTTCTTTTGCTTGATCTTTAATTTGACATTTGCGCAAACATCACCCATTTTTTGACCAACTTTAGAGGCTTGGATCTAGATGCACAAAGGTCATGGAAGCACCAAATTTATAGGAGATGTTCTTGATATTAAAAGGATTATGCCCACTTGATCTACTAGTTTTGGGAGATATCTAAGTATGTTTATAAATTACGTAAACAAGTTATCCAGTCTAGTTCTTCATGATGTCATTGCACCCATCATTGGTTATTTGAACCTAAATGGATATTTGTTGAGACTTGAATTTTAAAATTGTGTGAATGTTTTGCTTTGTGTGACCAACTTGAGGATGTAGATCTTGAGCTAGAAAACCTGCATGGGAATGAAACTTTTAAATCAAGATATTGGCATAAAAGACTACATGGCATTGTAAGATTTTGGCTCATGCAGCTTCCTGGGTGATAAGAAATGCTCAAAAAAGCTAGTTTGTTCATTCTTATGTGACATGCAGGATAGCCTAGCCCCTTAGACTCGGTAAGCTAAACTTGGAAGGCTTAGATCTTGAGATAGAAGACTCATCGAGATATGAAACTTGCAAAGAATGATCTTGGCACTAAGTACATTGATTGCATATGGATTGATGGTCATGCAAGGATTTATAAACATATTTATCAAATGCCCAAGTGAACTGGTCCATTCATGGTTCTTCATGACATCTTGATGATAGTCTAGCTCCACAAAGCTTATTCTTGAGCCACTTCTTGATATTTGAAAGCTTCGATGAACTTCTTGAGGCCTATGCAGGACCTTTTCATGATCTTGACTGTAACAACACCATGAAAACCTTCCACTTGCATTTATGACCCTAAAATGACCCCTAAAACACCAAATGACATAAGGACTAAGCTATACCATGACCAAAGCTAGAATGGAATATGAAATGACATCAGATGAACTACAACATACCCTATGACATTATAAAAATCCCATATACAAGATTCTAATTATAGAGGGGTTGACCCATTTTGGCCTGAGGTAAAAATGGTCAACATCTTGTGTTACCAAATCTTTTACCCTAAAAGAGTGTGTTCAATCCTCTTCCAAATTTGGTAAACATGGGAACACTTCTAGATATGTGGGTGTACCTATAATGGAAGTGAATCTCTAGATTTAAGGTTTAACTCACTGAATGTATCTTGAAATGCTCACACTTGCTTGACCAGTTGCTTATGGGGAAAAGAGTTAAAAGTTGCATGAAATGTACCTAATCTAATGGGGTGATACACCAATATGCCTTTCATATGACCATCATACCTTATTTTACTAAGAAACAAGGCACACAACCTAACTTCCAAGTCCTATGGATTCTAACATGAGTATTTCAATATGGAGGTGAGATACATGAGAGCTATCTAAGGTAAGTGAACCATAGGCCAATTACAGACACTAAGGCTCATTTTACACTTAAAAGATAGGCTCATACACTTAAAAACACTTCATATGACTTGTTATAATAGGAAATCTTGCATAAACATGAAAGGATAAGGGAATAAAGGATAGAGAATTATCACTTTACATCACCATACGTCACTTGCACATTTAGACAATTGTTCAAGAACTCAAAATCAGATTTGCATTAATGTTCAAAGGTAGAATATGACATCATTTCAATAGGTATCCACCATACATGAAGATTAAATTCCTTACAAAGCCTAAAATGGTAGCTACTTATAGAATTTGAGAGAGAAGTGGGAAAAGAGAAGTCCAAAGGGGAATCAAATAAGTTCAAATTCATTTGAATCATAGTTAAAAATACTTCTAGAATTATACTTCTTTGGAAATTCCTAATTGATCCAGGTCACTTCAGTCCATTGCATAATTCATTATTCCCTCATTGATGCTCCCTGACAGTTTTAATGGTGGGATCAAAATGCTTTGAGCTAAGTTCTAACATCAATGTAGTTATAACAACTAGACTAGTCTATTAAAATTTTGTCTTGGTATTAACTGATCCTGATTAGTTTCTCATGGTGTGAAAAAGTGGAAAGAAGGGTCTCTTTCATGCAACTAGTTCTATGATGAATTTTTTAGAGCCTACATGTATGCATTCATGGCATATTTTGGAATGTTATCTCTTGTTCCAACTAGATCGTGCTCAAACTCATCCCCATGCTCATAGGTCCGCTATAGTTGGAAAACCAATCTCAGACTATTGTTTTTCTTAGATTCATTATGTCTATGGGACCTATAGACCACATAGCTCCCTTCTTGATCTGAATAGGTCAAAAATAGACCCATTCTACCTTTTTCAGGATTGATAATTCATATATACATGGACTCTTCTTTAAATAAAACAAACACAGTCATAAAATGGCACTACAACCTTCAAATATTTGAACCAAAGGTCTCTATTAAGCTTTGATGGTAGTCCTTTATGTTCCTTATACCTTACTTTATCACTATGTTTACTTCATGGCATTTGATCAAGCTTCAATGGTGGATCGATGACCCTACGAGACCTTATTTGCTTTAGTCAAAAATTGGTCTTTTGGTTTAACTTTGTCCATCAAAAATTGACTCAAACCAATCAAATTATTCCTAGTTGTCTATATTTTCATTGGTCCCATGGATCCTCACTATTAGGTCTTGACCCTTTGACACATCTCACATCATTGATCTTGCTTGGTATAAATTACTGTAAGTCATTGATCCACCTTTGACTTGTCAATCTCTATCCAAGTTGGTGCCATTTGGTAGCCCTACATTTGCACTCATGATCTGTTGTTAGTCTATCAGCTTCTATGCTTGTGCCATGTGGTAACCTCTTGAGATCCTTGACCTTTTGAGTCATCTCACACTATTGGATCAAGATGTACGATGCAACCCAGACCATCAAATCTGCTGGGACCCACTATTTGAAATCCAATGGCTATTTTATGAGCTCAAAATTGGCATCCATGCTCTTATCATTTGATGTTTGCACAATCATATTTAGCATCTACATGACCATCAAATTTAAGCTCAAAATGGTTTGTTTTGTTCTATCTTTCTTTTGAAATTTACATGAATGTCTCTCATTTTTTGACCAACTTTGGAGGTTTGGATCTAGAAGCACAAAAGTCATGGAGGCACCAAATTTTTAGGAGATTTTCTTGATATTAAAAGGATTTTGCCCATTTGATCTATTGGTCTGGGAGCTTTCTAAGTGTGTTTATAAATTTCATAAATAATCTATCCAGTTTGGTTTTTCATGATATTTTTGCAATTGTCACTAGTCATTTAAACTTAAATAGTTATTTGTTGAGGCTTGAATTTGACACTTGTGTGAATGTTTTTCTCTATGTGACCAACTTTGAGGATGTATATCTTGAGCTAGAAGCCTACAAAAGCATGAAACTTTAAGAGAAATATCCTGGCATGAAGGACTCTATGGTGATGTAATAGTTTTGCTCATGTGGCTTCCTGGGTGGAGATAAAAAATGCTCAAGCAAGCTATTTCATTCATTCATGTGTGATGTGCAGGACAGCCTGGCCCCTTAGACTTGACAAGCTAAACTTGGAAGGCTTAGATCTCAAGATAGAAGACTCATCAAGATATGAAACTTGTAGAGAATGATCTTGGCACTAAGGACATTGATTGTGCATGTTCTAATGGTCATGCAAGGCTTTTTTAGCATATTTATCAAATGCCCAAGTAAACTATTACATTCATGGTTCTTCATGACGTCTTGATGGTGGTCTAGCTTCATAAATCTTGTTATTGAGCGACTTGTTGATCTTTGAAAGCTTTGATGAACTTCTTGAGGCCTATGCAAGCCCTTTCCATGATCTTGACTATATCAACACCATGAAAACCTACCACTTTCATAGATGAACCTAAAATTACCCCTAAGACACCAAATAACATAAGGACTAAGCTAGATCATGATCAAAGTTATAATGGCATATGAAATGACATCATATGAACTACAACATACCCTATGACATTATAAAAAGATCATATACAAGATTTTGACTATAGGGGGGTTGACCCATTTTGGACTGAGATAAAAATGGTCAACATCTTGGTGATTTCCCATGGGTGGCATGCTTGCTATGTCATGATTAGTTGCCTAATCCTATCCATTGGGATATGGAGTTACATGTATAATAAGTTTGACACACAAAATACCTTGAACAACACATAAAACACAAGGAAAAACATAGAAGAAGAAACACACAAGACAAGAAACTAAGCAAAAACACACTTGTGCTTCATGAGCACTTATGAAACACAACACAACAAGAAAGGAAATACACACCTAAACAAACTGACTCAAGCACTAACTAACCTGAGATGAAAACTTCCTTCAAGATCAAAGGGGAAGTTTGAAAACTTGCTTTATGGCATGAAGGGTTGAATGAGACATAAAGCCTTTTAATCCTTGGCATTGATGCTCCCATCTTTGTCATGGTGTTTGAAAACTTCATTAGCATGATGTTCAATGAGAACCAAGCAGCTCCAAATAGGATCGCTATGGAAATGAACTCTTCTTACATCCAAACAACTTTAACTTTATCAAATGGATCTTTAGTTATGACCTCTAATGGTGGTTGAACAAGGCATACCTTTTTTTTCCATGCTACTCTCAATGAGGTTGGGCTTCTTCTTAACTACCAGTTCTTCAAGCTCATCAAGGAGCTTTACATATTCCACCCAATCTTGGTCATTGTCCTCTATGGGAAAATATTTTTCCACCTTTTCAAGTACTTGACCCTCAACTCAGCAAAGATCTTCAATCTCTTGAAAGAGCTTCATTTACAACATCCAATCATCTTTGTCCTCCATGGAAAACTTTTTCTCCATAATAGATTATACTTGATGTTTAGAAGCATCAAGATCTTATTCTTCATGATCCAATACCTTTGGATATGGCTCAATATCAGGTGGGTCTCTTGACTATCATTGAGGTGAAATAACTTTTGCCTTTCGCTCACTTTCCATGTCTACAATCTCTTAGACATTAGCATCATCAGATTGATTTATGATAGCAAATTCTTGATCAACAAAATGACCTTCATCTTTATGCTTGATGGAATACTAATCAACATGATCATTAGTATCATTAACAACCTTTTCATTAGATATAGAATCTTTTGGATAAAAAAGACTTACCCAACTTGCCAAACTCTTTGTATATGGCATTAAGATTTTGCCATGGTTCCTCTTCATTCACAACATGAGACCTTTCTCCATGCTTATTGAGACAATCATCAAGATGCTTGTTAGAAGAATTATCCAAATCATATGTAGACTTCTTGGGAGGAGTAGTAACCTTACCAACCTAATCAAACTCAAGACATATGAAATCAAACTTTTTCCATACATCATTTTCATCCACCTCATGAGTTTCATCTTCAAGATCCATTTCATCTATCTTGGTCTTGTGAGACTCTCTTAGGAATACAACTTCTTGAGGAGTGACTTGACATTTTTCCTTGATAGTACACTCCAATTCATGTTTGAGATGGTTATCCACAACTTCATGATTGGACATGGAGTCTTCCTCAAATGCCTCTCTCTTCATGTATTGGCCATATTCCTCATGGATAGCTATAACAGGATCTTCAATATGTTTCTTTTCATCTAAGAAGGTAGGATTACACTTATGGTCACCAAGGGGATTCCCTATGGTGATATCCTCTTCATAGTCACTCATGACATCCTCTTGGTTATCCTTAGCTTGGATTTGCTCCTCTTCACTTGCTTATCTCAAGATGGGCTTATGTGAAGGATCTGGAATATGAGATGTAGTGGAAGGTTTATGGATAGGCTCACATGAAAGAGATGGAATATGAGGTGAAGGATGAGATGTGATGGGGGGACTGATGAATTGGATATGGAGTGTAAGGTGAAGGAGAAGGATTATTAGTGGATTCAGGAAAGAGAAAATCACTAGTAAGCTCATAGGGAAGTGACTTCATGGGCTGATTAGAAGGACAAACATCTACATGAGCAGGAGTTGCATCTTACCAATAGCTTTCTTGAAATTCTTCAATAGTAACATGTTCATTTTCTAGATCTTTATCTTCCCATGTACTTAGCCTATCTATTGAGCATTGAAGGCACTTCTTTTCTAACTCCATCTGTTCCTTGATCTTTCATTGAGTTCCTTCTAGTTTTTCAAATGTTTCCAACTTCTACATATGACTTTGGACAGCACCTCTCAACCATTCCATGATATGATCAGGGAGCACATCATATTCATCATCCCATGTACTCATTTCATCTTCAAGATATATTAATTATAGTATGAATGATAACAAGGACTTGATCTAAGATGGAAAATGTGAAGGAAGAGGAGGGTAATGATGAGGATCAAGACCATCTTCATTTTGTTGTATTCTATCTTGTAGGAATCTATATCTTACCTTGTAATACCTTTGTGTAAAATTCATGTAAACATATAATTCCTCATGGAAATACTCATAGGAGTACTCTTAAGGTTTATAGGCATCATGGTATGGTTGATAGGGCTCATATTGGGAATGATAGGGGGGCATTTCTTAATAGGCATTTTGGTATCTTTCCTCATAGGGTTATCCAATAACATGGTGTCTATATGGGGGGTGGGGGGGTTGGGGCTGGGTGTGGGGGATGGAGGCTGCCATGGCTCATAGGATTGATGGCTATTTTGATAAGATTATTCTAGAGTATATTATGGTTCATAGCAACCCTGATAAGGGGGTCCATGGTAGGGATATTCACCATAGTTGTTCATGTTAACCTCATGTGTCAATCAAGATGTAAAAAATTGATCAAAACTTTAAATAAAGATAGTTGGATTGCTTAAAACCAAAAATTATCATTTGGAGTCACCATTGGTGTTAGGTTGCTTGCTTCCAAAAGATGATAGAGGAAAGATGCACCAATAATCTTTCCAGTCTCTTAGACCTTGTCCCATCAAGCGTGTCAAAACTATTGTCACCAAATCTTGCACCCTAGAAGAGGGTGTTCAATCCTCTTCCAAATTTGGGTAACATAGGAATAGTTCTAGCTACGTGGGTGCACCTATAATAGAATTAAGCCTCTAGATTTAAGGGCTATCACTGTGAATGTATCTTGAAATTCTCACACCTGCTTGACCAGTTGCTTATGGGGAAAAGAGTTAGAAGTTGCATGAAATGAACCTAATATAAGGGGGTAATACACCAAAATGTATTTTATATGACCATCATACCTTCCTGCACTAAGAAACAAGGCACACAAAACTAACTTCCAAGTCCTGTGGATTCTAACATGAGTATTTCAATATGGAGGTGAGATGCATGAGAGCTATCCAAGGTAAGTGAATCATAGGCCAATTGCAAACACTAAAGCTAATTATACACTTAAGAGACAAGCTCATACACTTGACAACACTTCATATGACCTATTATAATATGAAATCTTTCATAAACATGAAATGATAAGGGAAGAAAGGATAGAGAATTATCACTTTGCATCACCATACATCACTTGCACACTTAGACAATTGTTAAGAACTCAAAATCATATTTGCATTAATGTTCAAAGGTAGAATATGACATCATTATAGTAGGGCTTCACCATACATGGAGTGGAAATTCCTTATAAAGGCTAAAATGGTAACTACTTATAGCATTTGAGAGAGAAGTTGGAAAAGAAAAGTCCAAAGGGGAATCAAATGAGTTCAACTTCATTTGAACTGTAGTTACAATTATTTCTGCAATTATGCTTATTTGTAACTTCCTAATTGATCTAGGTCACTTCACTCTATTGAATAATTCATTATTCCCTCATTGATTGTCCCTAACAATTATAATAGTGGGATGAAGTTACTTCAAGTTAAGTTCCAACATCAATGCAGTTACAACAACTAGACTAATCTATTAGAAGTTTATCATGTTGTTAACTGCTTCTGATTGGTTTGTCATGGCATGCAAATGTGGAAAGAAGGGTCTCTTTCATGTAGCTAGTTCTAGAAATGATTTTTTTAGAGCCTACATGTATGCCTTTGTGGCATATTTTGGAATGTTATCTCTTGTTCCAACTAGATCATGCTTGAACTCATCCCCATGCTCATAGGTCCACTATAGTCGAAAAACCAATCTCAGACTATTGGTTTTCTTATAGTCATTATGTCGATGGGACATTTAGACCACATAGCTCCCTTTTTGATCTAAATAGGTCTAAAATAGACCCATTCTACCTTTTTTGGGATCAATAATTCATATATGCATGGACCCTTCTTTAAAGAAAGCGAACATAATCATAAAATGACACTGCAACCTTCAAAATCTTTGAACCAAAGGTTCATATTAAGCTTTGATGTTGGTCCTTTATATTCCATATACCTAAATACATCACTTTGTCTACTTCATAGTGTTTGATTGAGCTTCAATGGTAGATCGATGACCCTATGAGACTTCATTTGCTTCCATCAAAAATTGGTCTTTTGGTTTGACTTTGTCCATTGAAAATTGACTCAAACCAATCAAATTGTGCCAAGATATCTCTATTTTCATTGGTCTTATATATCCTTGATGTTAGATATTGACATTTTGACCCATCTTACATCGTTGATCTTATAAAGTATGAATGATCACAAGTTTTTGATCCACCTTTGACTTATCAATATCTATCTAAGCTAGTGTCACTTAGTAGCCCCGTGTTTGCACTCAAGATCCATTATCAGTCTATCAACTTTCATGTTTGTGCCATGTGGTAGCCTCCTGAGCTCCTTGAACTTTTGACTCGTCTCACACCATTGGATCAATGTGTACAATGCAATGTAGATCGTCCCACTATTTGAAATCTAACATCTATTTTATGAGCTCAAATTTGACACTCATGCTCCCATCATTTAATGTCCACACAACCATATTTGACATTTGTGTGATCATCAAATTTAAGCGCAAAATGGTTTGTTTTGATATAGCTTTATTTTGACATTTGCGTGAACATCTCCCATTTTTTGACCAACTTTGGAGGCTTGGATATGGAAGCACAAAGGTCATGAAGACACGAACTTTGTAAGAGATGTACTTGATATTAAAAGGATTGTGCCCACTTGATCCACTAGTTCTAGGAGCTTTCTAAGTGTGTTTATAAATTAAAAAAACAAGCTATCTAGTATGGTTCTTCATGACATTCATACTCCCATCACTGATCATTTAAACCTAAATAGCTATTTGTTGAGGCTTGAATTTGACATTTGCATGAACATTTTACTCTACATAACCAAATTTGAGGATGTAGATCTTGAGCTAGAAAGCCCGTGTGGGTATGAAACTTTTAGAGTAAGGTCCTAGTATAAAGGACTCCATGGAACTATAATATTTTAGCTTGTATGGATTCTTGGGTGAAGATAATAAATGATCAGATAAGTTGGTTCATTCATTCTGGTGTGACATGTAGGATAACCTGACCCCTTAGACTTGGCAAGCTGAACTTAGAAGGCTTAGATCTTGAGATAGAAGACTCATCAAGATATGAAACTTGTAGAGAATTATATTAGCAATAAGGACATTGATCGTGTATGGTTTGATTGTGATGTGAGGCTTTCTGAGCATATTTATCAAATTCCCAAGTGAACTAGTCCATTCATGGTTCTTCATGATGTCCTGATGACAGTCTAGCTTCACAAAGTTTGTTCATAAGCCACTACTTAATCTTTGAAATCTTGAATAAACATCTTGAGTCATGTGCAGACCCTTTCCATGATCCTGACTATATCAACACCATGAAAACTTACCACTTGCAAATATGACCTTAAAATGACCCCTAAGACACCAAATGACATAAGGACTAAGCTAGACCATGACCAAAGCTAGAATGGCATATGAAATGACATCAGATGAACTACGACATACCCTATGACATTATAAAAATATTGTATACAAGATTCTAACTATAGGGGGGTTGACTCATTTTGGCTTGAGGTAAAAATAGTCAACATATTCTACATTCATATTGATTTTATTTTCATTATTAGTGGAACCCAAATTCAAAGTGGAAGATATATTTTCACCATGTTTGGAAGTTTTCACCCTTCCCTTTGTGAATTTTTGTTCTCTATCCTTCTCTTGAAGAGCTTCTTTTTCCTATAGTTTTTGGTTTCTCTTTTGATTTTATTTGTTTCAATAAGAAGATCCCATGACGATACAAGTTTTTCCTCCTTCTAATGCAAACATCTCAATAAATATATAAATTTTGATGAGAATGATTCCTATATGTAATAATAATAGTCTATAACAATGCAGATCACTATAAAATTGTGTTGTTCCCAATTTTTTCCTAAAAAAACATGAAACCATTAGGTAGTGGGATACTAAGTTTGATATTCAAAGGAAATTAATATTTATTCCAAATGGATATTTGTCTCCTTTTAATCACTACTTATATGGTCACAATTGAAGACACCTTTTATTGTCAATATACGTTAATGGATTTAGAGGTGATCCTTGTTGGGTGAATATTTTGTCGGCCAGCTAACTGGTGACCAAAATAGTTCCTATCACCATAGCATAGGGAGATCAATCAACTAGATGTGCAGGTTTACTGCATCAACAGGAGAAAAATCTCTCCTCTCATCAAGGGGAGGTTCCCTATAGGTATGCAGGAGATGCAGGAGTCTATATACTATATATGTATATATGCAGAAAGTAAGACACAGGGGGTAGGACAAACCATCCATCTTTCTTCTTTCAGAGATGATGCTGACAAACAAAAGAGAAATATTGGGTTATGGGGAAGGTGCTCCTCTTCTTTCAAAAGCAACTTTCAGCCAAGAGCCAGATTCCTTCCTAAATAGTAGAAATCTTGGTGAGGCAATAGAAGGCACTTCTCTTCTTTCAGAAGTGCTTGTTCTTGCAAACAACAAGACTCTTTCTGGTAGCAAGTAACCGGTAACAGGGTAACCAATAGCCTGAAGTGTAGCAAAAAGTGTCCACCTCGACTGCCCAAAGAGTATATCACAAAGGATAATGGGGGCACAAAGTCACCTCAGAATCCTCAACACAAAAAAGGAAAGGAAAAACACCGACTGAAATCAATTGTGAAAGCACAAAGTCTTTTTACAGTTGGTTTTAGGACACTTATTTGTTACCTTTACTAATTTTGTGCACCAAATTAAATGAATAAGGACACCTTCAGATGACACAAGTCAAAACAGCACAAAGTCTAGAAAAACCTGCTTTCTTATTCAAATAACAAGGAAAATGAAATTACAACCTGAGCCCAAAGTCTCAGTCTTCTTCTTTCAAAATGTGCAGAGTTTCGTTCTTGTAAAAATGAGAAGTCCCCTAGTGCAAAATGAGAGATTACAATATATAGAGTCTCAAGAAAGACTTGGGCAATTGTTTTTCAAAGAACGGCCCATGTTGTGCATTTAACGCCTTAAATACATTTTTAGGTTTGTCAAAGGACTACATTAAAAATAGGGCAGTTGTCTTAACTATGGCGTGCCATTTCATCCCATATGTCTTCTCTCGAGTTTGGATCATCTGGTCTATACCCTCTGATGTCTGCACAGCTATCCATTCATCTTTACTTCATGAAAGAAAATAGGTCGTGTCCTTGGTTTGGTGCGCTCAGAAGTCTACTCGATCTGTTGTTTCACCTACTTGGAAATAACTCTTTCAAAGATATTTTTGATCCTTCGGTCTCACTCCTCTCTTCACTGCTTAAGCGCTTCTTCGCTCTTTATAGCCCTTCTTGCCTATGTCTTTGGGGGGTCCTTTCTACATCTTTGACAAGTGGCAAGTTCCACTGTTATGTAATTCATTAGAAACTCACAGAAAATGGAGTCCACGACACGTTTTGCTCGAGCAACTCAAAAGGAGAACACAAATGCAAACACTTGTCACATTCACTGCACTTTGTCTTCTTCCATCGGGCACTTTTTTGTGGGCTTTTCTCTTCCTGCTGTAATTCGAGTTATCGAGCTATCTTTCCAGCCAGTCGCTTGGTCTTTCCTTTGAGTTCTGTGCTTTATTTGAATTTCAACAGATATTCCCTTATGTTAAATTTGACGTCCATGGGGACGTCATCAGTTGACTGTTGCTTGAACCATGTTGAACTTTTGAACCCGTTGAACCTATGGATCCCCTTTACAGAAAAAGCTTTAAAATGAGGAATTTGAAAGCTCACAACAAATTTTGAGAAGGCGAGAGAGAAATTGAGCTATAGGTTGTCTCAAAATTTTTGGGGACAACAATCCTAACTTTATTAAACCCTAGACAATAAACCCTACACCCTAATCATTAAACCCTAAACTTGAAAATCTGAGTATCTAAATTAGAAATTATTGACTATACTACTTTCTATGTCGGTTACATTTAAATTCGACAAAATTAGGTTATTGGAATATGATAATTCTAAAATATTATGTGGAATGAATATTATTCTTTTTCAGTTTCAATTTTTTAGTCAATGTCCCTAAACCATACACCCTAGAACCTAAACCCTAAACTGTACACCTAAAATCTTAAAAAGCCACCCAACAACCCCTTTATATTGAATATAAGCCCAAATAGGTGTGATTGGGGTAATGAATGTTGAATTGATGACTCATGCACACCCAACTACACTTTTATGCAAATTTTACATGTAGTTAGGTCCTTTATAGGCCATAATTGACACAACAAAATCCAAACCACTTGTAATTAGGGAAAATGAAAATAATGAAAGACACATTTGTGCATAATTGAGCCTATTCATTTCAAAATGGATCCCAAATACATGTGTTTTGAGAAACCTAGGTAAATTCAGTGACATGTGGACATGTAACCACTCATTTATGTCAATATTATATGTGATTATGTTCCTTATAGGAGAAAAATACATGGCAAAACCCTAACCACTTGTGACACTGATAAAGGTAGATAATTTGGGGCACACTCATGCATGATCGAGCCAACTTATGTTAAATTCAAAAATAAATAGGTGCGATTGGCTGAATGTAGATCGAATTGGTAACCCTCACACACCCAACCACCCCTTTATGTTGATAAATTATGTGATTACATCAATTTTAGGCCAAAATTAATACAATAAAACCTAAACCACTTATAACTAGGGTAAATACGTAAGATTTGGGGCATAATCTTGCACAATTGGGCTAATTTAGCTCAAATTCAAACATAAATAAGTATGGTTAGATTAATTTATGTCGATTTGGTGACCCTCAAACACCCAATACCCTATTTGTGTAGATATTACATGCTAATGGGTCCCTTACAAGCCAAAATCAAAATAAAACTAACATAACCACTTGTGACCAAGGTAAATGTAGATGATTTGGGGCACATTCATGCATGATTGGGAAAAATTATGCCTAATTCAAGCCCAAATATTTGTGATTAGGGAACATAGGTCAAATTGGTTACCCACACACTCTTAATCACCCTTTGATATCGATTTTGCATGTTTTTAGGTCCCTTATAGGCCAAAAATAACACAACACATCCCACATCACTTACGATTGGGGAAAATGCAAATGGTTTAGAGCTACACATCTTATGTGATTATGTTAATGTAGATCAAATTCAAACCCAAATAAGAGTGATCAGATTAATCTGGGTTGATTTGGTGATCTTCACACACAAAAGCACCCATTTATGTCAATATTGTGTGTGATTAGGTTCCTTATATGCCAAAATTTACACAACAACATCATGATCCCTTGTAACTGAGCCAAAGACAAGAATTTTAGGTACACATGTACATGATATAGCCAAAATAGTCAATTTTAGGCCTAAATATGTGTAATTCAAATAACGTAGACCAAATTGGTGACCCGTCCACACCTAGCCACCCATTTATGTCAATTTTGCATGTGATTATGTCCTTATAGGCCAAAATAGACAAAATAAAAGCTAAACCACTTGTGAAGAGGGATAATGTAGATTATTTGGGGCATAATATTGTATGATCAGGCTAGTTTAGTTCAAATTAAAACCAAAATAGGTGTGATTACATTGATTTAGGTCAATTTTGTGACCCTCACATACCAAACCACCCTTTTATGTTGATATTGCATGCAATGAGGTCTCTTATATGCTAAAAGTGACACAACAACATTTAATCACTCATGACCAATAAAAATGTAGACTATTTGGGGCATGTTCATGTGTGATGGGGATAAATTATGTCAAAATCAATCCCAGATGAGTGTGATTGGGTCTATTTAGGTCAAATGAGTGACATATGCACATGCTACCACCCTATTATGTTTATTTTGCATGTCAGTAGGTCCCTTATGGTCCAAAATTGACATAAAAAAACCCAAAATACTTGTAATCATGGTAAAGTTAGATAATTTGGGGCACAATCTTATGTGATGGAGCCAATTTAATTTGAATAGGTGTGCTCACCTGACAATGGTGATTGAGGCATGACAAAAATATATTTAGTGGATTCTGCAGTGCACAAAGATTAAATAAAAAGGTATGAAGATGAATACAATGGAGAGGGGGAGAACTAAGTTTAGGGAGAAAAATATGATCACACTACTTATATAATTTACAATCTTGTGCCTTGAGCAAATATAAATGAGGCTCTTCATGCCTTGGATGAATTCATTGTATCGATTGTGCCTAAGATGGTACCACTTTAATAAATGCAAAATTTTAAGATAATGAATTTCATTTCATGCAATTTTAAATATTTTTATTTGTCCAATCACATATTAACTAAGTGTAGTGTTATTTGATTTCAAGATGGGTGCATAATATGAATATGAATATGAATAACAAAGGTTATAGGGGGCTAGTAGAGCTTTATTACACTTGAGAAAAATATAGCATATATTACTAATTTAACTAATAGTTTTATGAATTTAGTCATGGAAGAGTTTAATTACATATAACACACATTTTTTTAAATCAAGGCTAAACAAATATCCATTTTATTTAAAAAAAAATCCTTCTTCTGCTTTAACTTTGCCTCAATTTGAGGTATGTATACTTGAAATTGATTGTATTCATACAACACATGAGCATCCCTTTTCTTCACCTGTATATTTTATTTACTTATTTATCTATGTATGTAAAATATCAAAAGGTTTTTTTAGTGAGATTATTTAATTTTAGAATATGCATTTTTTACAATTTAAATTTAAATTACTAATTTATATTGATTTATTTACTTGAGTGTATCCTAGTGGTCAATAGATACATACATTGAAAACATATAATAAAATTTGACTCAAGTATTTTAAAAAATTTCAAATACTATAGCATTGTACACATAATGATTTAAATTTTAAGGGATTATGGAATGTAAACCTTAGGTTTTTAAAGAGTCTAAGTATAGTAAATCAGGGGAGAGATATGCAATAAATATAGTCACTAATTTGTACAAGAATTGACTTAATCTAATATTTCTAAAAATAGTAATAAATGACACAAATAAGTTCTTAGCTATAAATTGACTACGAAGGATGGTCTAGAGGTTGAAAATTGGCATAAAAGTTGATCGAGATGTCGTGAATAGGGTTCAAAAATCATCCTAAATAATAGCACGGTACTTTAGAAAATAGTGCACCATGATAGTGTCCTCTTATTCAGTTTTAGTGTCCTTGTGCAAGGACTGATGTGAACTTATGGGAGCAATTGTGTATGAGTCTGATAAGCTTGTTCCTATGTGGATAAAACCTATTTCATTATCTATGACCTATTTTGGACTGATTTTATATGCAAACCCTATATTTCCATGTTTTTAGGATATATGGGTGGCACAAGTAGTAAAATTATGATGTTAGTTGGGTAGGTTGGATGTCCTCAACACTCTATTGTGTTCAGAGTTGCCTACATACCAATACCTTGAGAGGGGATGAAGCCCTGTAGTTCTCCCAATCTAAGTGCTAGTGCAAGTGCAAGTGAATGCTAGTATGAGTGTCAACTTGAGTGATTTGAAAGAGGATTGAGACTATAAATCTATGTATTCTAATCTTGGGTGATTGTATATGACTGTATGTAAAAGTAGGGTAGAATAAGGATCAATAACATTGATTTTGCATAGCTTGTTCTAAGCTTGTTTGTGTGATTTGCATATGATTTCCATCTCATGGATAAAGGGATAAAATTCATGTATTTATATTGATCTGGTGCTTGTATAGAGTGTAAAATAGGTATAGGATGATCCTAGGTTCCTTAGGAATTGGAAATTTATCTATTGGGGTTGAAATTAGGTAAGGGACACTAGCACAGTCCCTTAGTCACTAGTGTAGTGCGCTAGTATCCAGAGAACCATGCTAGTGTCTAGGTGGTATAACCTAAGTCACTAGGGGCCTGGATACCTAAGGTAAGGTTTGGGATTGATTTTTTGATGTCTATGGATGTGTAATGCTCATATGAAAGTTGGATAAGGGTTGGAAGAGTTCCTAAGATAGGTCTAGGGTTAAGCTAGGGATGGGTGGTCTCAAGTGACACTCATTGCACTCAAGTGACATTTTATATGACTATATTCCCATCCCCCCTTTATTATATAAATGCATCAAATTGAAATAACTAGGATAAAGGAAAAAGAGGTATACATATACTTACATGTGAGGCAAATACTGTGAATCTAGGTTTGAGTGTGTGAAGTGTGCTCAATTATGTATCTTAAAAATGAAACATGGATGAATCAATCCTTAATTAAGGAATATCAAAATCAAATACAAAATTAAGTAAAGAGATAAGAGAGAGAGGAAAGGAATGAATACACCTCACTAGGTATGCAAACTAATGAAAAAACCTAGTGACATCCTATGTGTGTAACTAGTGATCAAACAGTGAATAGATTGGACTAAGATAATGGTTTGCTCAATCCCCATGTGTGGGTGGATCAATAAATCAATCTAATTTCGAGTACATCATTGCCCACCCCTACTTGATGGATTGTACACTATAAATAACTTAGACTGGATTGATGGCTTATCCAACCCTCCTATGTAGGTGGCTCAATAAATCAATTAGGATATGATTCCATCATTGCCTACCCATGTGTCATAGATACATATGTGACTGAAATTATATGATGTAACTAAAACTATGTAGGATGGCTTTGGGGCCACTCAAAAACTCTATAATGTAAAATTACCAAGGGGCCTCTCAGGCACTCAGGAATGTAGCTCAAGGACTACGTGGAAATGCCATCTATTGTAAATGAAATAAGGCATCAATCTAGTGTGAAACCTGGTGAAAATGGTTTCTTAAGTATATAATGTGGAGAATTACATGGATTTGTCATTCCATCTGAGATGAGCTGGTACAAAATTGACTGTGTGTGAACAATATATCACACCCATGCCCTTAATTTTGATATATGTGCATGTGGATTCTAGACTAAGTTTAGCAACCTTTATCTATGTATATCTAAAATTAAAATGGGAGTGATCATGTCATGCATAATAACCCTAATTTGAGAAAAATTGGTATGATTCTATGAAAAATTAAGCATAAACTGATAAAATTTAATAACCTATGACTGAAACTATGCAAATCTAGACTATAATTGTTGTGCTCTTCTATCAAATCTAGAATTTCCTATTTTTGGGCCTACTAGATAGTAGCACATTTCCTTGGATATTAGTGCCCCATGCTAGTGTCCTTTATGTTTTACTAGTGTCTTTTGTGTTATTTTTATACCAAACTAACTGTGATCTCTATCTGACTATTTTCTACTATGTTTTCCTAATTTTGAGCTCTGTAATTTTGTCTACATACTAAAAATTTTACTCTGAGTACACTCAGATGGCCTACTCTCTATGAAAAACCACTATGAACACCCCCTCTTTTGAGGGGGGGTTATACCTATGTAATAAATGTCCTCAAAATAAAATCTTTGCATGATGTGTGTTAAGTTGAAAACATATGATATATGTGTGATAAACTAATATAATGTGTATACATGGCATCAAAATGTAAAAGAGTATGAGCATAAGTTGGTAATGTAATATGTATATAAAAATTTAATCATGTGTATGAACTACAACTCTAAGTAATAATCTATGTAAACTACCTATGGGGATGGGTCATCATGTCCATCAAGGCACCCAAGGAGGAAGGGAATATTCATGAGAGTACTCATGGCATTATAACTGAGTGTGCAAGGAATAAGCAGCAAGAAAGAGACAAGTGTCGAGGCCATGATGCATACATAAAAGCATACATACAACACACATGAGGTAAGCAAATTAGGCTAAGAGGCCACAATATAAGGGATATGGGTAGATGTCACTATATCTGAGAAAGTAATACATACAAGGACATGTTCAAATGTCCACATATGCATACAATAAACAAGATTAGCTTAGAGCCACATGGAAGGACATGTTCACATGTTTGCACACATAATTAATAAGGCACATGTAAGGACATGGGTACATGTCCAAAGCATACACACAATGAACGGAATTGGTGTATAGTCATAGAATAATGGCATATTCAAATGCCCTTGAATAGATGTAGAATCAAAGAGACACAATCAAGTCTAAAATAGGAAAACTAGAAATGAAAGTATGCATGAACATGTGGTACTAATCTGTATAAGACCAAATATGTGCATAACTGAGTCTATAGTATTAGTAGTCGGCAAAAAATTTGAGTAATATAGGATGATCAATATTAAGATATAAATAATGATATTTCTATGATATAGATTAGAGAAAGATGTAACCTGGAAAATTGGAATATGTGTATGTGATGCCCCCAGTAGGTGAATTTATCAATGTCAAAGCTATGTATGTGCTCCCAATAGGTAGATAGTAGTAAATTTGTAACTATATAAATGACCTGAGTCTTATAATAATATATGAAGACTTGACAAGAACAAGTGAAGCATGTATGTATGATAAAATTGACTATACTAAGATAACTAGTATATGTAGTGTCTGGTAAATATAAAGAATGTAAACATGGATATGAAAATAATATAAACTTTGTGTTTTTTATCAATGTCTAAATGTTTTTGTGTTTTGAATATATTATATTTTTTTGTGTTTTCTGAGTATATAAGCTATGTATAAGCAATCATGAAAATGAAACTATATACAAGGAGAAAGGTAAGAGAAGAGAACTACTAACTAATGAGTCTCATAAAAGACTCACAATCAATGTGTCTTGTATCAAATAGAGGGAGATTGATTGTGTGTGTTATGCAATGAGGTATCTAAGATCTGGGAATCAAATGTACTAAGTGATTTGTATTTAGAACTACCTGTGGAGTAGAGTTATGAATCTATGAAGCTGACTAAACTAGCCTATGAACTATGGTGCATTTGGGAACCCATATGGTAGAAGAATATGTAATTGGTGTGAATGTTATCTGGTATAACACTGATCTACATGGTGGTGGAGAGATAGGTCCTCTAAAATCCAAACATGTCTCTAATGCAGGGGTATCTTTAATAAAGGTCTCCATGGGAGAGTATACATATGTGGTATTGTTATAGGAGTATATCTTGCATACACTGGTGGCTCAATTGATATCTGAGGTGTGATGACAAAATCTATGCCTAGAACTGGAACTGGTGACTATTATATAAGTGGCTATGGAATAGGTAAAGGATACTCACTTAGAAAGCCCTCAATTGTAACCACCTGATTAACATGTATATACTTGAGACATCTATGTAAGATAGATGGAATGGCTCGAAGTTGTTGTATCCAAGGCCTACCCAATAACATATCAAATGTGTCTACACTAGGTGCTACTATGAATCTAGTGGCCACATGTGTGGGGCCAACCTATAATGGAAGTACAATCTCCCCAATGGAACTCTGGACATGGCCATTGAAGCCATGAATAACTATATCTATCTAAGATATATCCTACTCTAAATAACCTAAGTTATGTAGAAGTGTGATAGTACACATGTTGACACTTGACCCATTATCAACTATGATACTTTGAATAGGATGGTGACCAATGTAGGCTTATACAAAGAGTGCATAAAAATTGGTGTCATCGTCAATTATCTCCTACTCTGAAAAAGTGATAAGAGGTCTAGTTGGCACTGTAATATGATACACCCCCAATGATATTATGTATAGGATGTGGATCCACTGTATGAGTCTAATAAGATGTTGGTCATGGATGTCCTTGATAAGTATAGTGAACACCTAAAGTACCTACTATCTTATTAGTCATGTGCTTTGGAAATGGATTTGAAAATGTTTCCAATCTTTTTGCTTCCATTGGTTATAGTCTAGGAGCCTCTATAGGAGTGTCGATATCAATGATATCAAATCTTGTATATTATGTCACAAGCTTAATGCATTTGTTTATAGTATGGCCCAGTTCCCTATGATACACATATAATGCATTAGCATCATAATTCCTTAGAAGATTCCTAGTTGTATCAACCCTTTGATGGGAGGGAGGGATATGACATTACGTTTCAAGAGCTATTGTAGAACCCATGTTGGTGACTAAGCAAGAGTCGTAAAATATCTCATTGGAGGATTGATAAAACCATACAAAGAGGTGACTCTGAAGCTGCATTAACTATTGTTTTTGAATAATTCTTATTCTCAATGGATTTCACCTTGTATGGAGGCTTATTAGAACTCTTAGTAGTTGAATTTGATCTAGTTGTGTACTTTAGTTTTCGCATAGAGAGATGCTTGACTTCTCATTCTTTCACTATATGTAAAAGATATGTGAATGATGGAAACTTCTTGAATAGGATAGCTTCATGCAATGCTAGTAACAAAATCTACTTGAATATGTCTTAGAGTTCACTATCTACCATGGAGCTAGTTATATTTGCTAATATAGTTTTATATCGCAAGACATATTCAACAATTTTCTCACTAGATTTTTGTTTGAGGTGTGCAACTTGAGCATAGGAAAACTTATCATTGATGTTGATTGAAAAGTGTGCCAAAAACATATCTACCAATGGATTGAATCCTATGATATATTTATTAGTAAGATCACAGAACCATTGTAATGTATAATCCTTTAAACTATGAGGGAATAACTTAGTGAGGATCCAATCATTGGACACATAGTCCAAGCATATCGCATGAAAATCTCATAAATGATGCTTTGGGTCACCCTTACCATCATATTAAGTAAGATTGGGTCCCATGAATCTAGATGGCAAGGGATTTGTCATTATATATTATGCTAAAGGCATGTGTAAAATAACATGAAAATCCAAGGCATGAGATCGTCTAGTGTTACCTTGTTGAAGATGTAACACCTTGGCTTACAAATCATGGATCACATGCATAAGGGATTGTACATCTAGAGAGGAAGAACTAGCCATAGGAGGTGTTTCCATTATGGAAGGTTGCCGAGTTAGAATAGGTTATTATAAAATTTGAGTTACCCTCGTAGTAAGTGTAGCAATATTGGCATTTGGGGGGTTAGAAGATTGACCATTATTGAATTTTTTAAGCTCTTCGTGGATAATATGGATAAGGTCATATTACATATCTGAATGTTTATAAATTAAATCTTGTAATTTTATCTTATTGATCTCATCAAATAGGTTATTAAATTCTACCATTAATGTTATATATTTTAAACCTTTTAAGAAATTTAATCTATTAAAGATTGCCAAAATAAAATAATAAATCAGATCTAAGATTTTAGAATTAATTTTTGAACATAAAAAATAGAAGGATACAAACCCTAATAACATATAGGGATAGGGTTTGGGTAGTATTCAAAGTAAGTCAGGTTCGTCAAATGATTTAACTTTTAAGGGATTATGGAATCTAAACCCTAGATTGTTAAAGGGTTTGAGTATAGTAAATCAGCGGAGAGATATGCAATAAATACAACCAATGGTTTATGCAAGAATTAAAGTAATATGATTTTTTTAAATAGTAATAAATGACACAAATAATTACTTGGCTAGAAACTAACTGAGACAGATGATCTGGAGGTTGAAAACTAGCACAGAAGTTGATCAAGATGTTGTGAACAAGGTCTAGGTGTCAAAAATCCTCCTAGATAGTAGCACAGTACCTTGGATAGTAGTGCATAGCAATAGTGTCTTCTTATTTAGTGTTAGTTTCCTTGTACAGGGACTTGTGTGAACTTCTAGGACAGTGATGTAACATTTTGATAAACATGTTCCTATGTGGACGAAACCTGCTTGCTGGCTGTGACCTATTTTGGACTAATTTTATATGCAAACCCTAGATCTCCATATTGGTAGGGTATTTGAGTGGCATAAGTATCAAAAGTGTGATGTTAGTTTGGTAGGTTGGACAACCTCAACACCCCATTATGTTGAGATTTTCCTACATCCAATTCCTCTCTCACATCCAATACCTCAAGAGAGGAACAAGCCCAATGTAGTTATCCCAATCTAAGTGTTGGTGCAAGTGTAATTAAATGCTAGTATGAGTGTCAACTTGAGTGATTTGAAAGAGGCTTGAGACTAGAAATTTATGTATTTTGAGCTTAGGGTGGATATAGATTACTGCATGTAGAAGTAGGGTAGAATAGGGATCAATAACCTTGATTTTGCACAACTTGTTCTAAGCTTGTTTGTGTAATTTTCATTTGATTTATATCTTGTGAATAAAGGGATAAAATTCATGTATTTATACTGATTTGGTGTTTGTGCGGAGTGTGAAATAGGTCTAGGTCGACCCTAGGTGTCTTAGGAATTGAAAATGTGTCTATTGGGGTTGAAATTAGTCAAGGGACACTAACACGATCCCTTGGTTACTAGTGCAGTGCAATAGTGTCCAAAGAACTATTTTAGGGTCCAGGTAGTAAAACCTAAGGCACTAGGGGCCTAGACCTGTAGGGGACGGTCTAGGATTGACTTTGGGATGTCTAGGGATTTTAATGTTTGCATAGAAGCTGGATAAGGGTCAAAAAAGGCCCTAAGATAGGTTTAAGGATAAGCTAGGGATGGGTGGTCTCAAGTGACACTCATTGCACTCAAGTGAAATTTTATATGACTAAACATAGTCAACAATAATCTTATAAAATTATAACATTATTTGGCCATGTTTGACTTGGCAAACAATCAAAATTTTATTTTTCATAAGTGATTTAATAGTTAAGATTAATATATATATTTATTAAAAATAATAAGAATTACCATTACACTCTTAGTGATGTCATCCATATATCCACAATAAACTATGAAAAAAATTGTTTGTTTGATTTTAAAAAAAGTTTGACGCATAGGTGTTTGCTTTTTAGAAATGAACCTATAAAAAATATTAATGATGTATTAAATTTAACAAGATTCATATACCATATCAAATAAGAGTCATGGTGTGATTTTAGTACCTACTACTAGAAGCAATTTTTATGGGTAACTTGGTAAGCCAAATAAGTGTATAATAAGGATGAAAAGATAACAATAGTTTGTATTTTATATGGTTAGGTTTAATGAAAATGGTAGTTAATTTGTGAATGACATAAAAGCAATAATAGACGCATGACATCCAAAACATGATAATTTCAATATGAAAATTATCCATCAATTATGAAAATATACAAGACTATGGAGATTGACAATGCTAAATTTATAAAAATATTTACATAAAAGCTTGTTTTGCTGAAAATAAATCTCAATATTGAGTAGGTCTAATGAGAAACTACATTACATAACTCTTCCCCAATGATTTTGTTATTGTCTCCAGCATCTCAAAGTTATTATCAATAATACTTCCTTATGTCCAGTGTTTCAGCATCCCTAATGGTGTTTTTGGCTAATCCATTAGAACCATCAATAATGCATCATAGGAAGCATGAAGGGTTTTATGCATGCCTTTAAAAAGTACTTATGGTCTGACCACTCCATGGAATTCACACATTCAAGCATTTAAATAATTAACTTTCAATTTTGACACCTAACTAGACAATCCTACAAATTGCTATTTAAAGTATTCATTACCAAGCTAGTTGTAAATAAGCTTGATTCCATCCTCTATGAGTATAGGAATGTCTACTTCTAGATTTTGCATCCAGGCAATAATCACATATTCATAAACAATAGGGCTACATTAGACAAATTTCCTATTACCAACCCCGAAAGTATCCCTAACAGACAAGTTTGTATTAACACCAGCAAGGACTTTAAGCAACCCTTGTAAAACTACCAAAAGATTATCAGATATGCCTCCAATCACTGAAAATTGCTTGTTCCTCCACCATTCATCAATTCCAACCCCACTCTAGTGCATTTATAGTATACTTGTTCCAAATATTGAAAGGAAGAGTGAAATGAACCACAAACTCGTAAAAGTCTTAATTTGTGTATCAAATAATCAAACCATAAGAATCCAAAGACTGTCACATGTAGACTTTAACAGTCTACATCAAGGATAATGAATTTATTCATGAGAACACAAATTATAGGCAAAGTAAAATATGTGAGAAGAGCAATATAAGTGATAGGATAAATAATTGTGTTTATATAAGCTAGCTTTTCCAACCATTTAAATCTTCCACCATAGCCATACCAAATTGGAGAATGCCTGCTAAGAAGAATTTCAATGGAACCTAAAGCCCATTGAAGAACTTGGTTGAGATGATCTAAAAGATTAATTGGAGTAGATCCTTTGCATTCAAGACAATGAGACATACAATAAGTGTGCATTTTAAACCCACTCAAAATGTCTCATGTGACCAAACCATATATCCATCCAAGTTTCATAAGAAATAAAATCCAATCCACTTAGGAACTAAATATCAAATATTATTAGCACCCTAAAAATAAAATACATGTGCAAGCTTTCTAATTTGGTGGTACTTATTTTCCCAAGTCTATTTTGTCTTCATAACCATAGTTGATTACATGGATGGCTTCTTTCAATAAATCAGTAGGAGTTGCAGACTATGGCACACCACCATTCTTCATTAGGGTAGATGAAACAAAGACAAATGATTAGCCAACTTTTTTGTCTAAGCCATTTAGAGCCATCATCAAGGATTTTTCATTGCCATATCTTGCACAAGATGATAACTACATAAATAGGAATATAAGTAATGCTATTTTGGGGGAGGGAAGAGGGTAACAAATATGACATGTAGTTGCTTAATAGAATGTGCAGAATTTACCTTCCACCCCCTCTTTTATATCATTCAGAGTATATATGGGAACAATTGCATCGGTTTGCTTGTCTACCTTCTTCTCATCATCATACTTGCTTAATTTTGTGCTGTCTTTCTAGGTCCACAACAACATGATTCACAGACCTTATTTTTACGAAGAGGTTCATAACCATAGAGTGCTTGATTGTTGAAAAAAATCTTGTTCCCACATAAACAAGCCCTGGAGTCCATCCAAACCCTTCAAATTTATTTACAAACAGCACAACAATAATTGAATTTATACAAAAATGAAAAACTATAAAAGGGGAAACTAGAACAATTCAATTGACACCCACATCAAATAACATTGTATTATACTTGGCATATCGATCATGTTTGTCAATACCATCAAACCTTTGAGGGAACTAAACATAGCAATTTTTTTCCCATGGTTAGGGTCCATAAAAAAATACATTGCCTCACGAATGGTCTTGATGTTATTTACATAATGATCACAGTGCAAATTGAGTAAAAAAGGCCCATTGGTAAGCATTGTAGAAACAAGAAGCTATACATAGATAACAACAAGGACATTTTAGTATTTGCAAAGAGTTGCATGATACAAACAGACTAAACAACATCGCGATGAGCATTGATTGTGCATGGCAAGTTGATTGCAATGTTTAATTTGACAGTAATAAAAAATATTACATTCCATAAAGAAATCGGTAGTGTATATGAATTCTCTACCAAACTAATCTCTAAACTAATAAAGTAATTATGCAAAAAGTAATTTTGATGGAGACATTTTTTTAATAGACAAAATATGTATTTTTTCCTAATTTTTTAATTGAAAAAATGTTTCAATTTTTCTAAGAAATTTGTCTCATCATAAACCTCTACCCAATCACAGAAGAAAAAAAAAAAATGTTTTTCTATTTTCTTTATTACAATATATATTTCAAACCTAATGTCAAAGATTTAGAAAGGTGTAAAAGTTTTACATTGCATATATTTAATTAGAAACTAATAATGCAATGCAATTACAATAGATACTAATAAGAGGGTGGTCTTATGGAGGGGCAACTACAACTATTTTATACTTGGAGATGGTTCCATTCAAGTGTAAATCCATTGAACTTTAAAAATTAGAATTTTTTTCTGAAAAATAGAAACGATTCCATAGGAAAAAGATTTTTAGAGATGAGTAGTACTTGAGACAAGAAGTTGCATGAAGAATTTTTAGGCACTTACAATCAATAAAAAAAATTATATAAATATTTTTTTAATTTAATTTTAATTCAAACCTCTTAAATTTCTCTAAATGTATAAATTTAAATTTCACAGTTTTTGAAATCCATAAAACCGTTTTAGTACATATCTACTACTAAATAATCTATACAACACGTGCAGCTATTTTTGCAGTTGTAATGCCATGAGACCAAGATCTAATAACATGCAAAAATAGGAGACAATGAGCAAATGGAAGCAGGAGCAGGGGTTTGGCGAGCAAGGGGTGTTATCAAGCAGAGAGAAGAATTTCATCTGGAAAATTGGAGTGGGGTCTGTTGGAGGCAAGAATGAAAAGGTATCAAGTGATAGTCCAGATTCGATCAAAATGGGCATCACAAGAGGGAAAAGGGCATACTTCCCTTGCCCCGATCATGAGGTTTCACCAAGGACCTCAGTTTTTCAAACTATGCAAGTCGATTGAATCTAAGCGGACCAATACTGGAGCAGGAAATTGGTAGCCTTAAATCATGGGCTATCATTGGAAAATTCGCAGGGAAATGGCCAGCGATTGCAGCCATTAAGTAATGGGTGATTGTGAACTAGGACAAGCAAGTCATTTTGAAATTTATGCCCGGGGTTTCTTCATAGCTATCTTCCCTAACGAAGATTAGAAATTAGAGATTTTAAGGAAGGAATTTTGGATAATGGAGGGCGTTGGTTTATTCTTACAACTTTGGAAACCATGCTTTAACTTACTTGACAGTCAATTGGGTGAGACGCCTATCTGGGCACGTCTCTATGCTCTTCTCATTGAGTACTGGAATGTAGAATTGTTGCATCATATTGGAAGCTATTTGGGTAGGGTTTTGGAGTTGGACAAAAATTCTGTGTAAGGGACATCAATTTCATACTGCAAAACCAATTCCGAAAGTCATCATCATCAACTCTTCAGATGGAAGTGAACCCAACGGATTGATTTAGAAATGGTTCCTTTCAGATGTTTCCAAATGTCACCAAGTTGGGCATTTTAAGAAAACTTTCCCTCTTCTGATCTTTATCCGGTCTTTCAGTGAGGAATGGACGATAAAACTTGGGACTCCGTCGGACTCCTTTCATTGGAATATTTGTGGAAAGTTTCGGATGGACTCTGGAAACAAGGATGGATCTGCTGCACCTGGCTTCCAAGGTAGGTTAGGATCTACGCAACCTCTCATGGATTCAAATGATGTCCTTAGGATGTCCCCAAGATCCATGCTGCAGGAGAGTGAAAAGATTGCATTGGAGTCCAATCGAATTGCAGAGGGCAGCTCGGCCACGGTCGATGAAGAGGTAGCTAGGGAGGATGAGGCGGAGAATCTTCTTACTATTGATGCCCGGTTAATGATGAAGATTAGCTTGATTCTACGGTTGCTCCAACTATTTCACATACTGGAACACTCGTAGATTATGGACCCAAGAACAACCTGGTCCCATGAAGGGGGCAACTTCACTCGATTTATTGCAAGACGCGGTCGCATGCAAATCGACCAGTTCAAAAACTGTACAAAGTAATATTTTTAGGTGAAAACATGCAGCATTTTAGTTCCTTCCTTCCAAAAAATTATTGGGTGGTGATTTTGGCGGGCAACCTATTTTTTTGAACATCTTGGAACCGTTCCCCTGCAAAAAAATTCTTATTTTTCCTCCACTGAGAAAAATAAAGAATCCCATGGGACCATACTACTGCAAAATAATCCTATTTTTACTCTGCAGCACATGCAGAGAAAAATAAATTTGCCCCCTCCATAGGACCAAGGTTGAAGAAGAGGGGAAGGAAATCGATAAAAGAAAAGGTCATTGAGTCTATTGAAGAAGCAAAACAGAGCACAATCAATAACTTCTTTAGCCCTGAGAAGTTAGGGGTGGAATTACTTTTTTCCGCTCAATAAAGGTAATGTCCTAAAATGTTAGGGCGACGTTTGTTTAAGCATCAATTGGTAACATAGCAGGAGGGATATTTTGTTGTTGCAAGAAACTAAGTTGAATTCAGTTGAAGTTGAGAGCTTGATGGGTAAGAATTGGGATTGATCGAAAGGAGCACTTATTTAATCCGATGGCACTTCTAGAGGTTTGGGTGTCATTCGGAATCTAAATCTAGTGAACACTTCCTCTCCTAGACATGGTTTTAATTGGCAATTGTGTATGGTGGTGTATATATCCTTTGATATCTCCATTTGAATGATAAATGTCTATGGTCCGAATTATCCAATTCGAAAGAGGAGGCTATGGGATGAAATTTATGGGATTTTGACCTAGCATGACACAGACAAAATTGTAATTAGGGGTGACTTCAATGTGTTTATGCTAGAAAATGATAAGTTAGGCTATTTTAACAAGGCCACACAATTTCAATTAGATTTTGTGGATTTCTACACGAACAATAGACTCGTGGATATGGAGCCTAAGTGTAGTTGGTTCACTTGGACTAATAGAAGGGTTGGGTTTAGCAATATTATGAAACGCTTGGATTGATTCTTGGTGAATTCTTCTTGGCTTCATGTCGAATGGTGGGGGGGTGCAAAGTGTTGCCATCCCCTATCTTTGATCATTTCCCAATTGCCTTGACTATCATCGCTAACCTTGCCCCTCATCAGTGCCCTTTCAAATTTGAATTGAGGTGGTTGAGAGATCCATATATCTTTGGCCAAATGCAGACTTGGTGGAAAAAATCCCATAAAATAAAAGGGTCTAAGATGCATATCTTGGTGAAAAAGTTATCTCATATTGAGAGTTATCTCAAGGAGTGGAACAAGACCCATTTAAAAAACATATTTATAAAGATTTCTAAGGTAGAAGATGTTTTCCAAAATGGGATGGATAGAGAATCTTACCTCAAAGAAAAAGGGATCCTCGCTATGATGGAGAAGCTTCAAAAGTGAGAATAAGTATACTAGAAACAAAAGACAAGGAAAAATTAATTGCAAGATGGAGATAAGACTTTTTTTTTTATCGTTTAACAGTGGCACAAAGTTTTTCTAATACAATCCATGAATGGAATTACTTTAGATGCCAAGTCTAATATTAGAAAGGAGGCAGTGGATATTTTTCAAGGGATTTTAGATAATAAGGAGGCCTCCACAGGCCTTCATGTTGGATTGTATTCCCAATTTGATAATTGATCAACAAATTGATTCTCTTATGGCACCATTCTCTAAAGAAGAAATCAAGATGGTAATCTTTTCAATGTTGAAGGATAAAGCCTTGAGTTTAAAGGGGTTCAAGTTATTTTTTAAAGCTTCTTGGACTATTGTGAAGGATGATCTTTTTAAAGTTGTGGAAGAATCAAGACAATCTTGATATGAATTGCACTTTCATCTCTTTGATTCCCAAGTTGGATTAGGGCTCTCCATTTGGGGACTTTGGGTTGATCTCTCTTTGCAATATGACTTATAAAATCATCTCCAAAGCCATTTTTATACGGATGAAACCTGTGCTCCCCAATCTTATCTGAGCGGGTTAGGGAGGCTTTGTGCTTGGGCAAATGATTTCAGATGGGATAATCATTACCCATGAGAACATTCATAATTTAATCTCATGTCAATCGTGAGGAATGCTCATCTAATTAGGTATCAACAAAGCATATGATAAGGTCAATTGGGGATTTTTTATGAGGGTTTTGGATAAATTTGGTTTTTTCAATGATTAGTGTGATTGGATTTTTAATTGGTTACCTAGTTGGTTTCTTCGAGCCTACTGGGGGGATTAGACATGAGAGTTCTCTCTCTCCTTACCTTTTCATTCTTATTGCAGAGGCATTAAGACGTTTAATTATGGCTACTTACAACCTCAGTAAGATCCAAATAATTAAGGCTTCTACAACCATGGAAGCTGTCTCTAAATAATAATTTATTGATGATACTATCCTCTTTAGGTATGCAAGAAAAAGAGAAGCTAGTGCTTTCAAGTAGATTTTGAAGGCTTACTAGAAGTCCTAGAGGTGGGTAATTAATGAAACAAAGTATGGAATTTTATTTTTGAATACCCCTCTAATGTGTAGAATAGGATTGTTAAAATTATTGGTTTTAATGTGGTGTTGCTCCTTAGCAAATATTTGGGCATTCTAATGTTTATTTGGTTTGGGAGATCTTACCTTTGGAAAAAACTGATCGATTCTTTCTATGTAATACTAAGCTCTTGGAAAGGGAAATGGATTTCCTTGGCTGGGAGAATAACTTTAATTATGTTTTGAGTGCCTTTTTATTTATACAATGTTTGCTTTTAGGGCCCCTGTTGGGATCATTTCAAAACTCAACAAGATCATGAAGAGTTTTAAGTGGCAAGGGATTGAGGAAAAGAGTAAGACTTCCCTAATGAACTAGGAGCATGTTTACTTACTTAAGATTCATGGTAGTGTTGGCATCAGGAAACTCAATATCCAAAATAAGGCTCTAGAGGTAAAATTAGTCTACTGGATGTACTCTCATCCTAATGTGAAGTGGTGTTGTCTACTACAGAGTAAATACTTGGATTTTTTCGATCCTCTTATTATAAAACAAGTTCTTAACTCTGAAACCATGTTGGGTAAGAGAAAGACCTAGGAAACCCTGCATGTAAAGACACCATCCACTTGAAAGTATTCAGATGAGATATTTCATCGATAACATAATTGTATTACCAAACAAAGGATATAAAAATAAGAATGAATGCAAACAAAAAAATGTTGTATAACAATCATGCCAAAAATCAAAGAGTGATTTGTATCTCTACCAACTCACTAGCTACAATATGCTCCATGACTAGTGAATTCTATAAATGCCCATAAAAGACACAAATGTTCATTATATAGGAAAGGCAAGAGGTGAGTGAGAGTTGATTATTAGTGGTGTAAAAGGTGGAAACATTCCCTTGGCACACCTGACCCTTCTCACATATGTGAGCAAAACTATCACATTAAATATGTATATTAACAATATTGTGCACATAATACATCTCACCTTGATAAAAAAACTACCTAAGGTGGAATTCACATAAAATGTGAATATGACACACACCAACACTCCCTAAAAATCAGCTTAGGTGATGTGGTAAAATAGAATAAAAACTTAAGCTCACAAGGATGTGTCCCGACAACTAGGCTTAATGCAATACCCATGTACAATGAAAGATCAAATGAATAGTGAAGTTGTTAAAGCAAATGACTATTGAATCTGATGAATCCTCCAAATAAATGAATTAGATGCTAAGGAATGAACCAAATATTGAAAGTGATAATAAATATGGCCACCAAAAACTATCATGTCAAAAAATAAGACTAACCCTCATTTGCATATGAGAATATTTACATAAAACTTGAACAAATAATTTTGTATTACTTAATTCAACATAATCAATTAGATGAGTGTCCAATATAAAACTACACATTTTCATAACAAAAATCTAAAACCATAGTCAAGATAGAGTGTGGTCCAAGAAACAGATTGCTCATTGATAAAGATGAAGAAGAAATCAGAAAAAAACTTCTATGAATTTGGTTGTGTGAACAAGAGTGACTATATGGTAAATGTCTCATCTAATATGAATGTATGGGAAACCAACCTTTGTATCCACCTAGTATATAGGAACAAACACTAGGTACATACCATACTCAAATAACCAATGAAGCATTTGTAATACATAACAACCCCTTTTTATAATGCTAACTAGGGAGTGAAGACAAAGCAGCTATCAAGATCCAATTAATCAAGACCTCAAACATTTATGTTGTTGTGGTAGGTGTACAAAAAATTAGATCAAAATCCTCAAGTGAGAGTGCCCAATATGCCACATGATGAACCTAACAATTGATATGAAAAAAGGGTGCACGATAAAACACACACATGCAGGAAGGTAGATAAGGTTAAAATAGAAAACCCCCTATGACAATTTATAAATCAATGCGAGTATAATATACATGTGAAAACCCCACCTTGAATCTCTATGAAGCACTAAAAATTTGTAATACCCTACATGAGAAATCACCTTTCACGTGTCGATATGTAGTGCTTGCCAAATGTGATAACCGTGGTGGTGAAGAAATTTGAGTTTGTTGTTTCCCCTCTTTGCTTTGGATAGATTAATGTTTGTTAATAGTTTAAAAAATATTAATTAAATTTGACCATTCATATATTTATCATATGAATTATAATTCTTAAAAATGGTCAATATTTGTCATGTCCCTTTTTCGGAATTAAGCTAGTCTAAGACCCGTAACCTGTTCCTTATTTCCCATAGGCTAAGGGATAAAGCTAGGGAAATAAATTAATGATAATAATTTAAGATATCTTAAGTCACTTTAATTTTATAAAATGAAAATGATATTCATATATTATTATCATTTATTAAGAGGTCTATAATTAATTATCATTAAGTGGTTGTAAAATATTTTATTAAAAGTATTTTTAAATACTTATAGGGTGAAATTGGAAAAGAGAAATTATAAAAGAAGATGTTGGACTAAAAAGAGTCATTATTCATTATTCATCTTTGACAATCAAACCCTAATCTAAATCTTGAGCCATTATGTCTAATCTTTCATTGAGAATGAAAGCCCTCTGATATATAGATGAGGAGGATGAAAACCCTCTTTCTCATTGAGGTGATTCCATCCAAGAATGAAAATTGTGCTTGAAAATCAAGATTAAATTTCAGCTTCAATGTGATTGAAGATTACTGTCATTTTCTAACCCTTGTGAGGGTTTGAAATAATTTCTAGACTATTAGGTTGGAGTTTAGGTAGATGTTTGATGTTCTTGAAACCATCAGTAGTTGATGTTCCCTTGATTGGGCTATCATACAACTACATGGCTATTTGTAGGGTGTTCGCCTCGTATCTATGCTTGGAGTCAATCTAAATTGAGGATGGTTAGATGCCCTCCTTGCTACCTTTGTTTTTGGGTGTTCTCCTTGTTACTTCCTTATTCCTAATGTAGACATTCCAACCAATTTCATGATCCAAAAGTGATTGTCGTACATTTATAGCAGCATAATCTAGCTTGTCATACTAGTTGGGGATTGTTTTACCTTGTTTCCAAGCTGATGGATATTGATTGGTATTTATTGTTGAGTTTATTCATTTGTTATGGGATTTTTGTATTAAGAGTTTGTTATAATCAAATTCAAATTTATAATAAGCTCCTTGAATAAATATTACAGTTGGATTGTTATCATATTTGAAGATTTAATTTGCATGTTGTTGGTTATGATTTATTTCATCTTGCTTAAATTTAAAAAATTACAAAGAAAATTTAGATTAGAGAAAAATCATAAAAAGGGATAATACATCGGTATTATAGCATTGATTCTATTAGCCTACATGGGAAAATAATATTTTGATTTCATATGCAACCTAATCAAAGAGAAATCAAGTATTATCAAAGAGAAAAAAGAATGGCTTAGCCACCTGAAAAATAAATAGAGGTCATGGGGGATAGAGAAAAAATAACTCCTACATGTGAAATGAGTTATTTGAAAGAAATAATTAATTAGGGTTAGATAAATTTGGAAAGAACAATATAATGTCATCAAAAGAATCCATGGCATGGTTAGTACAAGCTTTGTAAAATGTTAAGCAAAATAAGGCAAATCAAGGAGAAATAGGCTCATCAACTAATGAGTGGGCCTCAATCAATAACCCTTCCAAGACATTCTGAGTAAAATTTATGTAAAAAGAACACCCAAAAGAGGTAGAGCCCCAACATCACATAGGTGATGATCTTGCAACATTTCATGCAAAATATGAAGGACTCAGCCTTGCAGTACCACAAACATTGACTTTATGAGAGTTATATGATCTAAGAATGAATAATAGTATATGGATGGCAAGGATAACTTAGTTATATTAGCTCCAGAAAGACACCCATCAATGTTTGGGTAAGATCACCATTCCTACTTATGATGGATCATATAAGTGCTTTGTTAGGTCTTGGTTACATAAATTAGATACATACTTGTTGTACGAGGAAGAAGCTATAAAATTCATCACACTTCATTTGAAGGGAGTTGCACACTAGTGGTGGTACCATGGTATGGTCACCAAAGGACGTGGTTTTATCTCTACTTTAGAAGAATTCAATTAAAGACTGATGGAGATGTTTGATAGGAAATATCTAGAAGTCTATTTCAAGTAGTTAGGCAATGCAAACAAGAAGGAATGGTGGATAAATACATTATTGAATTATAGTGGCTATATGTAATGGTACAGGGTGTAATTGAAAGAATATTTATGTTCTTATTTGTTGAAGGATTAGTTGAACCACTCAAGGGTTTGGTAAAAGCTTTTGACCCTTTGTCTCTTCAGGGAACAATTAAGAGAGCATTAAACCTAAAATAATTAGCTCCAAAGGATATTTTTTTATCTTTAGGACAACACCTTTTGGGTAACCAAAGTCAGCACCTTATGGGAAACAAAATAATCCATTCTATCAAGGATGGTTTCAACAAAAGGCACTGCCAAAAGCAAGAAAGATATGGAAACAAGGAATGAGATCAGAAGAAAAAAGCTATGTTTCACTTGTAAGGATCCATGGGAACCTAGCTATAGATTTCTTGGGCACAAATAAATACACTACATTATTATTACATCTAATCGTGAATTAGAATTATAAGACATTGAATTGGAAATTAGAACCCATGAACTAGAACATGAAAAGAAGGAAGAGGTAGATACGTCAAAAGGCACCCTTGCCACATTATTTGGTGCTCCTAGATATCATCCTTTTAGGGTTTGGAGAGTTTTGCAAGGGAAAAAGGTCACGAAAGTAATTGACAATGGGGAAACTCATAATTTTAATGATGAATGATTTGTAATCAAGATGGTTTTGAAAGTAAAGTATTTCAAGGGATTCAATGTGATTGTAGCTAATGGCTTCACACTTTTATGTACCAAGAGAATTCAACAATTGAATCTTAATTTGGGGAGACATAAAGTAATGATGACTTATATGTTGTAGGAATAGGAAAAACAAACATGGTACTTGGGATACAATGGTTACATTCTTTGGGAAAATTCACCCAAAATTATCAAAATATAGAGCTAAAGTTTAAATCAGATGAGAAAGAGGTTGTGATTCAAGCCATGACCAATTGATCTCCTATAATGGTCATAGCTAAGAGGATGGAGAGATATTTTCATAGAGGGCAGGTAGCTTGGGCAGCCCATTATTTGGTTAACACTACATCTTCATCCACATATAAGAAATCCTAACATGTGGACATTCAGTTTATTTTAGACAACCATGGCATCGTGTTCAGTGGTATACCTCTAGAATTACCACCAAATAGAGGATTGCAACACATAATTGAGTTGGAACCAAGTTTTAAACCTATAATTATTACTCCTTATCACCATCTAAGAGCATTTAAAGAGGAAATTGAGAAGGCAACAAAGGAATTATTGGAGATGGGACATATTCGGCTTAGTTCCTAGTCCATTTGCTTCTTTTATTGTCTTGGTGAAGAAGGATGGTACCATGAGGATGTGCATTGATTACTAGGATTTGAAAAATAAGACCATCAAAAAAGGTACCCCGTACCTAGGATTGATGAGTTAATTGATAAATTTCATAGAACTGTATATTTTTTTAAAATTTATTTGAGATCTGATTATCATCAAATTTGGGTAAGATATGAAGATGTACAAAAAAAAACTTCTAGTGTCACTTTGGGTATTTAGAATTTTGGGTTATCTTTTAGTTTGACAAACGCTACAACTACTTTGGTAACAACACTATTGGGTTAGACAAAGAAATACATAAAAAAAATTTAAATAAAGCACATATATACAAGTAGATGACATCTCGAGATTATAAAAAATATCACATATATACTCAAGTGATAACAGTAAGTATCCATTACATATTATAACATAGATCTCTAAAGTCATGACAATGCTTCATAAAATGAGTATAGAAAGTAATACAGTAACTCAGCCATGACTAATACAACTCTACAATCACCACTGTCAATAAACAATATTGAGTAATTATAATTATTCATGATAATACTCAATAATAGTATACAATATAATACAATGTACATAGTTAAGATACCTGGCTCCCTTGAGCATGAGTCCCAAGACTCTCTAGTATCTATCACAATCTCAAGTGTCATTTCAAATTAGTATTGTTGTAGGGATGGAGAGCATCATCTGAGTGCATTTCCACACCAACCACAAACCAATGATCCCCCACACCAATCCCATCATAAAATGGCCCTCCCTTCATGGATGAGTAGATAGCAATAGCACAAGAATCTAGAGAGACTAGCAAGTACCCGTGTGTTATATGATTCTAAGCTAAACATGCAGTGTATCATATAAATCCGTTCTATTGCAAGATATTGCACTAACATGTGAACCACACTCATGAAATTATAATATCTCACTAAACATAATTTGGCCCAAATATTTACAAATAATAAATGATAATGATCTAGATCAATCAATTTCATACACACCACTTGATCGGACTGCCTTTATCTAACATTACAATGCCAGTAAGCTAGTGAAGTCCATCTCACTCCTTACTCCACATTGGCAATGCATATTGGTCAAATATGATTCAACCATAATATTCATCAACTTACATCTTACTAACAAATACATCATACAACACGTTATATAAAAGAGTAATAACATCATACGTTTAGTCCGTGAAACATATGCATGAATCTTTCATTATCTTCTATCCCATATTAGAAATAATGATTAAAAACATACCACCTAGGTAAACATATAATTTACTTATATACTTCAAACAATATAATTGGTTTCCAATTATCTACACCCTACGGCATCCCATACTACCACAGTCTAGTGTTCTAAGACTTAACTACTAGTTTTCCACATACACGGAAACACAAGTGTTATACAAGTAACTATATACATCAAGATAGCCTTCATTCCTATGGATTACAAAAACATACCAACACAACATTAACTAAGCTCTTCAAAGTTTTTATGCATTCATACACAAGTTTTACTAACTGAAATAACATATACTATCCACAACAATAACTAATATGTGTACAGTATACAAAGACATGTAGATATGAGTTAGGTATAATAGCTACAGTAAGTACCATCTAATTACAACATATTTTCATACTATAGTCCCCTATGATATCCCATACTATCACAAGTTCCCAACTACATAACAACACATAAACTAACTTACGAATTTCAAGACTCAACTGGTCCATGTAGATAATAACAAGCAAGCAGTAAAGTATTATACCATCTAGGTAAATTATGCATACAATCTTACCAAGGTATCTCAATGTAAAAATATGCACCATGATACACCATTATGCACTAATTATATTTACATATTTAACACACTCATAGTATGAAATTCACACAAGTATTCCATACTAAATATATATGAATAAAAGTCATTCACATTATTAATAGGGAGTCAGATAAACCCATTATTTTATTGACTTATTTGCTTTAAGAAAACTATTCCAATGGTTATGACTTATTCAAATCATCTAAAGAGCTACCAATAAAATCTCCACATACAAGCACTTGCTCATTCTAATGTGCACCACATGTAGGTATTCTAATGTTATGCCACTTCTAAACCATGGTTTAGTATTATAATAATAACTACTAGGCATAGTAATTAAATCATGAAGTAGTTTTAAACATAGAGATCACACTTATTCCAATAATAACCTATAACATTTTTTTTCCGAAAACACAAGATATCGAGTTTCACCACCAATTTAATAATTGGTTTATATTTGAAGGTTTACAAGCAATTGTTTACTATATGATTTAGTTCCATCACTTTTTGGCTAACATTTCTCCCAAGAATGTTAACTAAGATATTTACCCCCCAAGGTTTAATCATGTAAATAGTCATAACTTGATATAATGTCACTCCCTATGTGATGGTTTTCATAAATCAAGGAATCTAAAGGTTTTGCCAGTTTTAACCCACAAAAGTAAGTAGTATTATTTTACCTGTTCAACTCCATTTACACATAGTTATGGTTATCTAAACTATAATGGTCAAGAATCTGGTTTATTTCACCACTCTCATCAATAGTTACCAATTCCAAGTTTCATGCCTACCGAGCATTATAACATTAATGTCACTTGTAGTTTAAATGAAAGTCCAATACAAGACTAGAAAGTTTATAATACATATCTAATTATTTATATAATTCAAGCTTAAGAATCCATCTGGGATTTCACTTAATAGATGAACAAGTTATAAATCTCCCTGATTTATTTATATAATTTGCCTTAGAATTATTTGATGCCTACCTAAAGGGCATGTTTCCATAATGTTATTTAGCCTATGACTAAGTACATAGCTTATGCCTTGCTAAAAATGACCACTAATAACAATACGGTATTGTCTTAATAACTCATTATAGTTAGAATACCTCTATTTTAGCTATGCAAATTATCTTTCATAATAATCATTAAAGCTCATGGCTAAATCTCCAATGCCCTCAAAAAAAGAGATCAAAATAAAATATTAACATTCAAATAATATTTTCTTTAATGAACTATATGCCAAACACAATTTGTTGGGTTAAAGGGGAAACATGAGCGACGCCCTTCATAGGCCAAACACATATTTAAATAAAACCATTAATCTAAAGACACCTTTATAAAGGTTGCCAACAAACTCAACTCATCCCCTTTTAATATTTTATCATACCAAAACTATAATCAAATCATATGTAATGTTAAATATATTCTTAATGTATGTATTTGACAAGCTCTAAATATAAGAGTACGAACCAATTAATGTTTGCATTCTAATCATGTCGTAGTAATGTTATTTCTACCAGAAATTAAATATGATATGAATGCCAAGAAACTTATCTCAGCACTTATCGCCATTATAAATATTTCCATTGGCTTTATCAATATTCATAGTGCCTTTTAGTTTTATTAAACGATATGCCAAAATAACAATGTACTCAAGGTATATTCTAAATTGTTGACTATGTATTCTGCTTCGCGCGCTAAACATAGTGACTTCCCCAAAAATAGAATCAAAATTCCATCTATATTTGATAAATATTTGTTATATAGATGTTGGCAAGTCTCGTAGAACATGCTCTCTACGTTTTGGGTTAATCAAGGCAAATGGGTTTTCAAAACAAGTTAACACTATCCAAAAGTGATGCCATCAAATATTTTTATGCAATTTTAAAATAATAGTAGCAGTGAATTGAATAAAAGGTTGAGAATATGGTGCCTCAAGTTTGATACAAAAAAGGAAGATGCCAAGCTAAAATAGTAAAGAGATAACCCTTAGCAATTTGTTTGGCTATAGTGATAACCACATGCAATAGCACAAACAACACATGGCTTATATAGATACAATAATAGACTCATAGGATCTTCAATAATAAGATAATTCTATTCTATTCACAAAATAGTTTTCCCTAACAAATAAAAGCATATACTCATAATTATATATATCTTATAACATAATAGATAGTTATAAGAGTAATCGATTCCAGTATGTATATTCAGGTTAGTCGACTCTAGTGAGTAATATGGTGCTAATATGTAAAACAAATTTGTTATAAAAATATATCTTTAGCTACATGATTTAGACACACTAAAATGTAATCACCGTAAAATCTATGTTTATATATATTATCACTTTAATAAATATCTAGGTGCTCAGTATACTACTAGTTTGAAACATAACCTACAGGATTATATACTTGACAACTGATATAAATACACTGACTAAAATATACCATAGTATATAAACCTTGTTCATGATTTGTTATCTATTTAGTTGTTGCATGCTTAGATCAAGTCATTTGTATGACCAATACCTAGTTGCTTCAAAATTCTATCCCTTTTACATATATTTAATAAAAGATGTTTATCAATTATTTGAACGCTTATATTGCTCAATGTTTTAAGCAAAAATATTGTAAATTCCAATTAAAATTGCATAATGCATAAATAATGTCAAAAAAATTCATTTCTTTAGGCCTTGAAATCTACAAAGCATTCATATAAAAAATTTAATTACACCCCTTACCTGTTTGCAGTGCTGGAAAACTTCCTAATTATTCCACTCTACTTCATGCTCTTACAATGTTCTCCCTTCTTCCATTTTCCCAAGGCATAGCCTCTCTAAAATTCCTTTCCATTCATTTTCTTAAATATGAAAAATAAATGCTAATTTTCTCTACCAACTTTTTGTTTTAGTTTTTCTTTTTCTTTTTGTTAATTTTAGGCTCTTTTAATTCTTTCCTTGTTTTTTTTTAATTTATTTTTCTATTTTTAATGTTTTTTCCTCTTTTCTAAAAAAAACAAATCCCTTTTATTTTAATATGACATTATATTTTCATATTTAGCCATTTAGCATTAAATCATGTTAGGTAATTTAATAAAAAAATAATAAATAATAACCCGAATTTAAATTTTACCTTCATTAATTTTGCTTCTAGAATAATAATGACATACTAGGCTAACCATATAAGGGATTTTTATTCCTATAGTTTACCTACTCAAGTGACCATAGGAATAAGCAATTTAAATTAATAATCATTTTTAAATGTATTTCTAACATGACTAATTATTGTGGTATGCGTAGGGTTTTGCTAGTGCTTTATCGACTAGCGATGTCTCCATCTACATCACCCTCTTTGATGATGCTCTCCCTCCAGTGTGCTTGAGGGAATAATTATCCTACGTCCACCTCACAACACACAGGTAGTTTGGTCAGAACACATGATAATAATAATTAATAATATATAATTATGATAATTTATTAATATAATTTAAAATGAAAATGCATACATAAACTAGCTCATACTAAGCAATCATGAATTATCATCTAATTAAAAAACATTCAATTATGTCAAAAATAACATAAATCCCAAGTTTAATCAGAAATATCACCAAATCTAAATTATTAACTATAGATATCTGTGGATAGTCTAGTGAGTTTGTCTGACGAGGAATCAGGATGTAACATCCTTCCCCCTTAAAGATAGTCATCATCCCTGATGACTCTCATTTAATTACAAGTTCTCAATCAAAAACATTTCTTAACAAAGAAATAACATGATATACGATGTCAAACTAAGTAGATAATTGTAAAATTCCCTGTAAAACTCATTGGGGTTCCTTCAAGTTGATTTATCTTCGAAGTATTGGTCCCACAAGACCCTACTCAAAGACATCTTCAAATTAATCCAACATGGTTGCAAGTATTATTTACTATGGTTGATTTTGTCATGACCACCTCAGGCCAGCATGTAAAAACAAGCCTATATACTATAGGACTGACCACTTTTGTTACCTTGAAGGGTCCCACAAGTTTTAATGAAATTTTCACTGATTTCCTTAGGAACACATGAGATCATCATGAAAGCCAAAATAAATAACTAGGGAGAGTTTCACAAAATATTCTATCCCTCAACACATCTCCCTAACCCAGAGAGTGTTTTTCTCATTTCAGAGAAAATAATTACGGAATTTGGGAAGAATAATGTGTAGAAGTTAATATTATCACTACACGTAGCTTCAGTATAACAGGTTAATATTATCACTACTCCATAGATCTCTTGACAAGTATGATGATGAATAGGAATGATAAATATAAAGTATACAAAAATCATGGAATACTCATCCATATGGAATCTATGTCCACTATATACATGCATATGGCCATACGACTGAATTTGATAAGTTTTGCCTATCAAATCCTGGATTCAACAAGTCCATCTGTCGATCCAACTCAGTACCACAATCCAAGTTAATGTGAGGCTAAGTAGGATATTGTCCTATCACTTAGAATTCACGTTCCTAATTCACCACTCTTCCCTTAGATCTTCACAACCTAATGATCTTAAAATGTGCACAATATTTTCAAAGAATCACAATTTTATGCTATCAGATCATTGAAATCAAAGCTATATGCTAAATGATTCTAGATGTATTCTCATATGTACAAAAGAAATCATATAATCAATTCGTAATTGTATTAAGCTACTATTAGCCACACATGACTAGTATAACAGTTCATAGCCTTAACTTATAGAGTTATATTCATAGTTAAGATAAATTATTTTTAAAATTAACATAACATACATCAGTTAAGAATCACATTGTTCTTTCAACCTTCTAGGGAAATAAACAAAACAATATCTCCTTACTTATCCAACTATCACACAAGTTGAAAGTTTATTCCAACCTCTAGATTTGTTAATATGTTTTGTACCTCCTATACCCTACTTGCTGTCATCGAAAGGTATAAAATATCTCTCTTAAAATAACATGCATTCTAAAAAAAAGATTAGTATCAATCTTTGCTAGGGTGAATAATATCAACTTATAATTCTTAGTATATAATTTAATTTATATATCAAGGTTTGTCATCTTATGTGGTCTAGAAATCACAAATTAGATCAAGTAGTGACTCTAAAAGAGTCAAAATTTAAAATTAAAAATCTATCATCTCAAACACTCCTATTTACCGTCCAAGGTAAAAATAAAATATCATAACTCAATGTTTCCCAAACATTATGTACTTACCCAATCTTGTAAGTATGGTATCTCAATCTACTTCCATAATCGGAAGAGTTATATGCTATCATAAAGATGTGTCCATCCATCCAATATTAAAACTTATCTCTTATCAAGGGTAGAAAACATTCTTCGATAAATTCCAAGGGAGTATTGTCAATCAACATTTAGAAACAATTTCCATAGAAGATAACACTAAATCAACATCAAGAGAATGTGAATCCTCTCAGCAGCTCATAATAACATCAAAAGAAAATAAAATAATATTGACTCATCTCTAACTAAGAGGGATGACACCACATATCTAAAAAGTGAAAATTCCTTAATCTAACTCCTAACATAAAGTAATTATCAAGCAACACAACAACACTCTACTAAGAGGATTTCTGCCATCCTAGGTGGTAATAAAAGAAAAATGGTCTTATGAGATTTTCCACTCCTATGATTAATAATTATAGACATAAATATAAAGTTCATAAATTTATGAGAAGCATCCTGATCTAATTAAACACTCACAAAACTTAATGACAAAGATGACTTGATAAACAATAATAGGTTTAGTCACTTTTGAGGTGTTCAATATAAGTGATCAAAATATGGTAGAAATATTTTATTCATAATTCATGAAATATGTTATATACATGCCTACCCAAGCCTCAATCACAACCATCACCATAGAGACACTTGATAAACCAATCTCCTAAACAAATCAAAGGGGTATGAGTGCTCTTAAGGGTACACACTCAATGTTCCACACACTATGAATGTCACAAAATTCCAATCATGATGTAACATGGTTCTACCTTGAGACACCACAAATATAAATACCTAGTGCAAACCTTCATATCATAGGACATGAAAATGCTAATAGACTTATTAGGTCCTAGAGTTTGAGCCACAGTTCTAATACCACATGTAACAACATTGTTGGGTTAGACATAGAAATGAATTATTATTTTTTAAATAAATCACATTTATACAAGTATACTACATCCTAAAATTCTAATAGAGATCACATATACTCAAGTGATAATAGTAAGTATCTATTACATCTTATAACACAAATCTCTAAAGTCATGACAATGCTTCATAAAATGAGTATAGAAAGTAATGTAGCAACTCAACCACAGCTAATACAACTCTACAATCACCACTATAAATATACAATATTAAGTAATTATATTTCTTCATTACAATGCTCAACAATAGTATACAATCTAATACAATATACATAATTAAGATAACTAGCTCCCTGGATCATGAGTCCCAAGACTCTCCAGTATCTGTGATAATCTCAAGTGTCATCTCAAAGTAGTACTATTGTGGAGAGATAGAGCATCATTCGATTATTTTTCCAAACCAACCATGGACCAATGATCCCTTCCACTAATCCCATCAGGAAATGGCCTTCCTTCAATGGATGAGTAGATAGTGATAGCATGAGAATCTAGATAGACTAGCAAGTACCTATGTGTTGTATGATTCTAAACTAAACATGCAATATATCATAGACATTCATTATATTTCAAGATATCACACTAACATGTGAACCACACTCATCAAGTGATAATGTCTCACTAAACATACTTTGGCCTGAATCTTTACAAATAATAAATGATAATGATCTAGATCAGTCAATTTCATACACACCACTTGATCAAACTACCTTTATCTAACATTGTAATGCTAGAAAGCCATTGAAGTCCATCTCACTCCTTCCTCCACATTATCAATATATATTCTTCAAATATAATTCAACCACAATATTCATCAACTTACATCCTACTAGCAAATGCATCATACAACACGTTATATAAAAGAATAATAACATCATACGTTTAGTATGTCAAACATATGCATGAATCTTTCATTATCTTCTATCCCATACTATAAATAATGATTAAAAATATACCACCTAGGTAAACATACAATTTAACTGTACACTTCAAACAATATAATTGGTTTCCAGTTATCTGCACCGTATGGCATCCCATACTACCATAGTCCAATGTTCTAAGACTTAACTACTAGTTTTCCACATACACAGAAACACAAGCATTATATAAGTAACTATATACATCAAGCTAGCATTTATTCCCATGGAATACAAAAACATACCAACACGGCATTATATAAGCTCTTCAAAGGTTGTATGCATGCATACACAAGTTTTACCAACTGAAATAACACACACTATCCACAACAATAACTAGTATGTGTACAATATAAAGACACATGTAGATATGAGTTAGGTATAATAGCTATAGTAAGTACCATCTTGGTACAACATATTGTTATACTGTAGTACCCTATGATATCACATACTATCATAGGTTCCAAACTACATAACAACACATAAACCAAACTTATGAATTTCAAGACTCAACTGGTCCATGTAGATAATAACAAGCAAGCAATAAAGTATTACCATCCAAGTAAATTTTGTATACAATCTTACCAAGGTATCTCAATATAAAAACATGCACCATGATACACCATTATGCATGAAGTATATCTACATATTTAACATACTCATAGTATGTAATTCACACAAGTATTCCATACTAAATACATATGAATAAAAATCATTCACATTATTAATAGGGAGTCAGATAAACTCATTGTTCTATTGACTTATTTGCTTTAAGGAGACTATTCCAAGGGTTATGACTTATTCAAATCGTCTAAAGAGCTACTAGTAAAATCTACACATACAAGCACTTGCTCATTCTAATGTGCACCACATGTAGGTGTTCTGATGTTATACCACTTTTGAACCATAGTTTCGTGTTCTAATTTTAACTACTAGGCATAGTAATTAAAAATATGAAGTAGTTTTAAACATAGAGATTTCACTCATTCCAATAATAACCTATAACATTTTTTTCCTAAAAAATACAAGATATCCAATTTCACCACCAATTTAACAATTGGTTTATATTTGAAGGTTTACAAGCAATTATTTACTATATGATTTAGTTCCATCACTTTTTGGCTAACATTTCTCCCAAGAATGTTAACTAAGAGATTTACCCCGCCCCCCCCCCAAGGTTAATCATGCAAATAGTCATAACTCAATACAATGTCACTGCCCATGTGATGGTTTTCATAAATCAAGAAATCTAAAGGTTTTGCCAATTTTAACCCACAAAAGGAGGTAGTATTATTTTACCTATTCGACTCCATTTACACATAGTTATGGTTATTTAAACTGTAATGGTCAAGAATCTGGTTTATTTCAGCACTCTCATCAATAGTTACTAATTCCAAATTTCATGCCTACCAAGCATTATAACATTAATGTCACTTATAGTTCAAATGAAAGTCCAATACAAGACTAGAAATTTTATAATACATATTTAATTCTTTATATAATTCAAGCTTAAGAATCCATCTAGGATTCTACTTAATAGATGAACAAGTTATAAATCTCCCTAAATTATCTATATAATTTACCTTGGAATTATCTAATGCGTACCTGAATGGAATGTTTCCATAATGTTATTTACCCTATGACTAAGTACATAGCTTATGCCTTGATAAACATGACCAATAATAACAATACGGTATTATCTTAATAACTCATTATAGTTAGAATACCTCTATTTTATCTAATCAAATTATATTTCATAATAATCATTAAAGCTCATGGCTAATCTCCAACTCCCTCAAAAAAAGAGATCAAAAGAAAATATTAACATTCAAATAATATTTTCTGTAATGAACTATACACTAAATCTAATTTATTGGGTTAAAGTGGAAACATGGGCAACGCCCTTTGTAGACATCCAATTATTAACACCTTTTGTGTTAAAATTGTCAATCTTACTCGAATTACACTCAAATGCATATTTTAGGTCAAAATCCATAAAATGCACTAAAATGGTTTGAATTTAACATTTACAAGTGCCAATTTGGGTCAGTGTATCCCTAAATGGGGCAATATAATTTATGGGTCAACTAACTTTGATCGATTCATTTCAAGTCAAAATGATGATTTTGTCTTTTTGTGCTCTAGATCACTATTTTCTTCTAATTAATTGGTACACATCATGTACCTTTGTTATTTTGTGTTGAAAATATCCTAAATGGGAATACAGTTCCAACACATCTAACGTCACCTTCCAATTCTTCTCGAGTCAAATTATGACTCAATAATATGACTTTCTAACTATTTTGATTAATTGAGGGCCAATTTCCAAATAATTGCATAAATATTGATTAACCTTATTTAAGGTTAATTAATCCAAATCAAGAGCTTAAGTGGATTTTCCATCAGAGTTATTGAATTTTTTTTGGAAATTGATTTTTATTATCTGCATTATCAGGTGATGTCATCTATGGGGTGGCATCCATCAAGCCATAAGTGTATAAAATATCAGGATTATGGGTCTTCCATGCCTCTTTATTACCTCCCATGCCTCATTAATGTCCCTTCTTCCAAATTCATGATGAGGATAATTATGGATTTTAATTACATAATTCAATCAATCCATGATCACACATCTCAATCTTGAGATGGACGATCATGGTTGATTCTGGTCATTCTAGAAAATCTATAAATAGAGAGGCCATGGACATCATTTTTAAGATTGAATATTTCAAATTTATAATGTTAAATTGTTTCCACAATCCTTTGCATTTGATCATTATTTTATTTTCAAGCTTCATTGATAGGCTATTTTAGTGATTCCATATCATGAGCCCATGTTTTGTGGAGTGTTCTTGAGATATTCGAGGAGTTTTCCACCATTTTTGATAAATACAAGGATGCTTGATCAAGGGAGAACATGATTTTGAGATGATATTGGAGAATGGATTCACTTGGGAAGGTATAGATTTCTTAATTTATTTCATTTGTTTTTCATTGTCATTAGTAATTCCCACATGAATAGATAGGCTTAATTCGGCTTGTTCTTATACATTCTTCCTTTGGTTTATTGGACTAATGTTTGACTAATCATGTTATGTAATCCTCTCTACACCCTTCATAGGCCAAACGCATATTTAAATAAAACCATGAATAATCATGTGATGTAATCCTCTCTACACCCTTCATAGGCCAAACACAAATTTAAATAAAACCATTAATCTAAATATGCCTTTATAAAGGTTGCCAGCAAACTCAACTCAGCCCCTTTTAATATGTTATCATACTATAATTATAATTAAATCAACCGTAGTGTTAAATATATTCTTAATGTTTGTATTTGACAAGCTCTAAATATAAAAGTATGAAGTAATTAATGTTTGCATTCTAATCATGTTGTAGTAATGTTATTTTTTCCAGAAATTAAATATGATATGAATGCCAAGAAACTTATCTCAGCTCTTATCACCATTATAAATATTTCCACTGGATTTATCAATATTCATAATTCCTTTTAGTTTTATTAAACAATATGCCAAAATAATAATTTACTCAAGGTATATTCTAAACTGTTGACTATGTATTATGCTTGGTCCACTAAACATTGTGACTTCCCCAAAAATAGAATCAAAATTCCATCTATGTTTGATAAATATTTGTTATATAGCTACTGGCAAGTCTTGTGAAACATGCTCTCTACATTTTGGGTTAATCAAGGAAAATAAGTTTTCAAAACAAGTTAACTCTATCCAAAAGTGATGCCATCAAATATTTTTTTGTAGTTTTAAAATAAGAGCAGTAGAGAACTGAATAGAAGGTTGAGAATATGGCACCTCAAGTTTGATACAAAAAAAAGAAGATGCCAAGCTAAAATAGTAAAGGGATAAACCTCAATGATTTGCTTGGCTATAGTGACAACCACATGCAATAGCACAACCAAGACATGGCTTATATAGTTACAATAATATACTCATAGGATCTTCGATAATAAGATAATTCTATTCTATTCACAAAATAGTTCTCCCTAACAAAAAATAAAAGCATATACTCGGAATTATATATATATATAATAGATAGTTATAAGAGTAATCTATTCCAGTATATATATTCAAGTTAGTTGACTCTAGTGAGTAATACGGTGCTAATATGTAAAATAGATCTATTATAAAAATATATCTTTAGCTGCATGATTTAGACACACTAAAATGTAATCATCATAAAATGTATGTTTATATATATTATCAATTTAATAAATATATGGGTGCTCAGTATATTATTGGTTTGAAACATAACATACATGATTATACACTTGGAAATTGGTGTAAATACATTGACTAAAATATACCATAGTATATAAACCTTGCTCACAACCTGTTATCTATTTAGTTGTTGCATGTTTAGATCAAGTCGTTTGTATCACAAACACCTAGTTGCTTCAAAATCATATCCCTTTTACAAATATTTAACAAAATATGTTTATCAATTATCTGAATGTTTATACTAGTCAATGTTTTAAGCATAAATAATGCAAATTCCATTTAACATTGCATAAGGCATAAATATGTGTCAAAATTCTTCATTTCTCTAGGCCTTTAAATATACAAAGCATTCATATAAAGAATTTAATTGCACCCCTTACCTATTTGCAGTGCTGGAAAACTTCCTAATTATTCCACTCTACTTCATCTTCTTCCAATGTTCTCCCTTCTTCCATTTTCCCAAGGCATAGCATCTCTAAAATTCCCTTCCATTTGTTTTCTTAAATAAAATAAATAAATTCTAATTTTCTCTTCCAACTTTTTGTTTTTGTTAATTTTAGGCTCTTTTAATCCTTTCCTTATTTTTTTTAAATTTATTTTTCTATTTTTAATGTTTTTTCCTCTTTTCTAAAAAAAAAATCAATTCCCTTTTATTTTAATATGACATTCTATTTTCATATTTAGCCATTTAGCATTAAATCATGTTTTAGTAATTTAAGGGAAAAATAATAAATAATAACCCAAATTTAAATTTTAACTTAATTCATTTTGCCTCTAGAATAATAATGACATACTAGGTTAACCATATAATGGATTTTTATTCCTATAGTTTACCTAATCAAGCGACCATAGGAATAAGCAATTTAAAACTAACAATCATTTTTAAATGCATTTCTAACATGACTAATTATCGTAGTGTGTACAGGGTCTTATTAGTACTCTGTCGACCAGCGATGTCTCCATCTACATCACCCTCTCTTATGATGCTCTCCTTCCAATGTGTTTGAGGGAATGATTCTCTTACGTCCACCTCAAAACACATAGGTAGTTAGGCCATAACACATTATAATCATTATCAACAATATATAATTATAACAATTCATTAATATGCTTAAAAGTGAAAATGCATAAATAAACCAGCTTATACTAAGCAATCACGAATTATCATCTAATTAAGTAACATTCAATTATCTCAAAAATAACATAAATCCCAAGTTTAGTCAAAAATATCACCAAATCTAAATTGTTAACTACAGATATCCATGGATAGTCTAGCGAGTTTGTCTGATGAGGAATCAAGATGTAACAAGTTTCCAATCATGTATGAGCCATATCTCTAGTAAGCACTTGAGGAAGTTTATTTTGGTATTTTTTGATGATATTTTAGTGTATATTAAAATGAGAAGAGCATCTGAAACATTTGGATACATTAATATAAAATTTAGAGCAACAAACTCTCATTGATAATTCAATGATATTTTGGTGTATAGTAAGGCATGGGAAGAGCATGTGAGACACTTAGATACATTTATAGAAATTTTAGAGCAACAAACTCTCTTTGTTAAGGTGTCTAAGTGTGAGTTTAGAATGATTTAAGCTATGTACCTTGGCCATGTTATCAATTCCTAAGGAGTCTAGGTGGACCAACAAAAGATCCAAGCCATATTGGATTGGTATCCTCCTATCACAATGTCACAATTGAGGGGATTATTGGGTATTTGTAGTTACTATAGGAGGTTCATTAAAAGATTTTCATGAGTGGTTATTGGTCTTGGTATTTATAGTTATTGATGCATATTAGATAGTATGTGTAAATGATAGAAGTACTAGTGGTGGGGTATTGTTCATGGGGGAATGCTTGGTGTCTTGGCTAAGCAAGAAGCAAGCCTCAATGTCTCTATCAACTATAAAAGCTAAGTATATAGTAGTTGATTCTTGTTACATGAAAGCCATGTGAATGAAGCAAACTTTGAAAGATTATAAGGTAAGATAAAATGGACCTTGTCCTATCTATTATGATAATACTAGTGCAATTAGTATCTCAAAGAATCCTATTATGCACTCAAAAACTAAGCACATTCCTATTAGATATCATTTATTGAAAGAAAAAGTGAGTAATCAAAGTGTTAAGTTGGAGCAAGTGCCTAAAAAATAAAAACTTGCAAATATTATGACCAAACCATTGTCAAAATCTAAATTTGAGTATCTAAGACAAAGTTTGGGTGTCATTTCTTTCTCTATGAATCAATAAAAGGTCTTTTGGTTAAGGAGGAGCAATAAGTTCATGATCATTGCTCAAGAAGTGGATTAAGAGAGAAGGATAGTAAGCATATATGGTGGTTATTCATGGTGTGTTAAGATATAAATATGCTCAAGGGGTGCAATGGCTTAGATATCTTAGTGGGAGTCCAACTCAGATGTTTCTTGAAGAGTTTCATCAGATTACAGTGCATGGTTGAGAAGTACAATGTGGTATGCATAGAGTTAAGGGAGCTAACTCAAATAGCTTGAATGGCTTGAGGAGATTTGCATGATGTAAGGGGAATAATATGTGAGATTATTTATTCATATTGAAGATATGGTAATATCTATTATAGATGAGATCTCAATAAGGTTAGTATGATGACTTAATCAAACCTAGTTATAATTGTCTATTCTTTCTTCATTGGTTGTAGTGCTTGATTGAAAAGAGTATCGGCATGTAACAAGAGGAAGTTTTCAAGACAAATAAGAGGTATGTTCAAGGTAATGGGGAGTTTTTATCATATTTATAAGGTGGTCCTCTCCTATTTATGGTCTTTTCAGGTCCTCAAGATCAATTGGTGCCCACTTTATCATTGTGTCAAAGGGGGAGAAAGGTCTTATTTTGAGACTACATGAAGAGAGAGAAGGAAAGTGAGTTGTATATTATTTTATGATGGGTGTTAACATAAATTAAAAAGGTGTATATTATTGGAGAGTTTTCAATGATGACATGGTGATGTCATGGAGGTGTCTAGGTGAGTGAATGAAGTGCCTTGATAGTCTAAGTGATAATGACAAAGTGTGTAATATGCTTGTCCTAATATGCCTAAAGTATTCTTGATTGATATTCAATTTTGGCATAGTTTCATATGATTAGTGATGATTCTAAAGTATTGAGCATGTGAAAGGGGTCTTATCAGTGGTCAGGGATGACTAGAGAGCTGGTGTGTATGAGTAGAATTCACTTAGTTCTTTATTTTGTTCATCTTGGCAAAAATGGGTCTGTAGCAAAAAAATATAAGGAGGAATTTTGATGTCATCATATATAACACATGTGAGGTTTATAGGCCATAATAGATATATGGATGGATTCTCCCATGTGAGATCACATGGTTCAAGTTTTAGATCATGCAACTAAGTGCATCCAAAGTTACTAAGGTGCAAAGTTGGTCCTTTAGATAAAAGTGCACTAAGTTCCAACACTTAGTCAATTTTCAAAGGTAGATATAATGGTATTTTTTTCATCACATCAAATATCAATGGTGAAAAATGAATCTAAGCTCAAATACATTATTTATCTAAGTACAAGAAATAGCCAAGTAAGTAGTTTGGTGATGGCATATATCACACATGTGGATGTTTCAAGAAGAAATGGTCATATGAGTTTGTTCAATATTTTGCCTAGTTTATATGGTTAAAATTTGAGAACATGTGAGTAAGCGAGTTAAAATATATGACTATACAAATTTGGCCTTCTAGGTAGATAAAAATGGTCCCCATAGTCTATTTTGCTTGATGTTAAAAATCAGGACCAAATGAAGATCCAACAGTTAGTGAGTGACTATAAAGATTGATCTAATGGTGAGTATCAGGTCAAAGAGGTCAAAGTGTTTAATATTTAAACTAGGTAAATATCGATCTCCTTAAAAAAAAATCAATGGAGCATTTTTGTTCCAAGGTGTCAAGAAGCAACGAGATGAGGACAAGTGTTCAAAGTTTAACGTTGAGTAGAGGTAAAGATCAAGCTTCTTATAAGATATAACAGTGAGTGGATGTTCATACATATACATATAAATGGTTCATATGGATTGAGATGATTTCAAGGTGTCCAATGTTTAACATAGATAAACATTGAGCTACGTATAGGAGATCGACAGTGCATATGTGGTCAAGATTTCAAAATTACATGAGATGAAGTCAAACTATTTGAAGTTTAACATTTGGGTAGTGGCACACTATGAGTTAAATTTTAAATAATATTGAAGGTGCATATTTCATATAATATTTGAGGGCATGAGATTCATTTTAAGTGACTGAAGTTTAACTGTGACCATTTGAATTCAAATACTTGAATTTAACAAAGGAAAAACTAGTGTCTAGTTTTTGGACCATACCTTTGATACAAGTAGAATTTGCTCATGGTGTAAAAATTTAAATTTTATATGACTCCAATATCCATCCATAAATATATATTTTAAGGTTTTAAAGTGTGTACAGTCAAATTTATGAAGGTTTAAAGTTGACTGTGTTTTTGTGTTTACTCTGCAAGTAACCCGAGAAGGGTAATTGAGATGTACATGTCAGTATCTCAATGTTTAAAGGTGATATATCTATTTTATTATGTTTTAAACTTCATTATGAACATATATGTTCAATATTAAGGTTTTAACAATCATATGCAATATGATCAAAGGGTTAAAATTTGATTGTGTTTTCATTCATAGTGACTATGTGTACAGAAAGGTGTTTGAGCTAATTGAGTGTTAACATAAGGGTGTTGTGATGGATATGGACACTTAATAAGGACATATATATCATGTGTCATGGGTCCATGTACTTTTAAAGTGTTCATGTGTTCTTATTTTTCTCAAATAAGTATCAAAGAGGTGAATGGGTCTCCATAGGACCTAAAAAGTGACCTAGGCTTATTTAAAAGAGAGTTGTGCTTAAGTGTGACCCATGTTAGATGCCCTAAGGGTGAAGGCATGTATTATGGATAATAAATACAAATTATGGACTTGATAATTCATGAAGGCTCTAAAAAGGTAAAATCAAATATGGTGATTTCTAGACTTTGAGAAGATATGTATGCGAGACTTGTGAGTAAGTGTTCGAAGCGGAGGCTTGTGTAGACTAGTGGAGTATTGTCAAGAGTGTAATAGAGACCTATTATAGAAGAGTGAATAAGATACATGTGTGAGTAGATCATTTTTTTAAGAGTGCAAAAGATACAGGAAATACATGGGTTAGAGTGAAGACTATATGTATGATCAATTGGTCATGTTGCTAGTATTGTGATAGAACTATTGTAGGTTGATGAGAATGAGAAGTGTGAAGTGATCCAGAAGATGTTTTTTTATACATTTTGACTATGTGAAGAAGTGAAAGAGGTTGTGTTATCATAGGTCCATCATCAGGTGTTGAAGACATCAGTTCAAAGATGGAGGTGTTCATTTCATAGGAGGTCCAAAGGACTTGATCTTCCTTAGGGGCAGGTGCTCCTTGTGAAACAAGTGTTTCACTAAAGGCCTTAGGTCATAAGGACTTGACCAAGGTTGCTATTCAGATGGACTTGATCATATTATGGGTAGGTTTTCCTTATGAAATTTATGTTTCACTAAATCCTAGTTAGAAGGACTTGATTAGTCTCTTGTTTGTAATCTCTTATAAAACAAGTAGTCCATGTGTTGCACGATTGAGAGTGTATTTTATTTCCCATGAGGGTTTCCCATAGGAACTATGTGTTATGTGTTTGATCTTGTAAATGAATTTAATGAATGATCTCTCATGTTAATTTTGTTTAATCTTATTGATATATGTTGATTTTTTAATAGTTTGAAAGGATTGGAATAGAAATTGAAATATCTAGGCATATTGATTCACCACCCCCTCTTAGTGATTGTACTTATAACAATTGATATCAGAGTAGGTCCTTCTTATAAATTTAACCACTTGAAGGTGATCAAAGGTAAAATTGTTGACAAATATTTTGTGGCTTATCTTCAATACAAACTAGTATGTGCTTTATCAAAAGTCAATTCAAGCATGGATGATGTGAAGATGCAAGTGAAAGATCTAGAAGCAATAGTCAAGAATCTATAGGGCATGATGGTTAAAGGTCTCGACCAAAGGGAGGAACAATTGGAAAATGAAGTCATGACTTACTCAGATGTGCTCTTATCCAAGGGCAAAAGGGATTTTAGCTCCACTAAAAGGGTCAAGAATGAAAATTCACGGACAGGTAATGATCAAGAGAAAGGAAGGTCAAATTTGAATGATGTCTTCAATGGGTATTGTTTCTCCTACAATCATTTTAGTCATAGATATAGTGATTTTTATTTCTCTCCAGAGATCAAAAGGAGTACTATATGCTTTAATTGTAACTAATGAGGTCATATATCCAAAAACTTCAAAAGAACTTTTTGGAAAAAGGATATACAAGTCATTGACACCATCAAATCACTCATGAAGACTAAGTCTAAGATTGAAGAAGAAAAGAAGAAAAATTTAAGTGGTCCACCAAAATAAGAGTCAATGTTTGCTCAAGAAACCTTGCATACTCAAGGAGATGGGAAAAAAATATGGTTCATAGATATTGGATGCTCAAATCATATGATAAGAGACAAGAGCAAGTTTATCTCTCTTAGGGAGACCAACCCTAGTTTAGTGAGATTTGGTGATAATAAATCTACTAACATAGCTCAAAGGTACTATGAGTTTGGATAATGGCTATTCTAGGACTAAGAATGTCTTATATGTAGAAGGTTTGAAACATAATATTTTAAGTGTGAGTCAAATGTGTAAGTAAGGAAATGTTTTAACTTTTCATGATGACGTATGTGAAGTAAGAAAGGCTAGAAAATTAGTTTCAAATGTTTATAAAACAAATAACAACATGTATGTATTCCATGAATCCAAGGAGGAGTGATTTATGAGTCAATTGGAAGAAATTTGGCTTTGGCATAGAAGGCTTGGACATATAAATTTTGATAATGTGGTAAAGATCAGTTCAAAGATGTTGGTAAGGCATATGTCCAAGATTTATAAGATTCATCATTCTCTTTGCAAGGCATGTCTTCATGGGAAGAAAACCAAAATAAGTTACAAATACAAGGATTTTTCCACTACAAAGCCATTAGATTTGATCCACATTAATCTATGTGGACCTATGAGAACCCAAAGTATTCAATGTAATAGCTACTTCATGTTTCTCATTGATGATTTTACTAGGATGACTTGGATATTTTTTCTTAAAGAAAAATTAGAATCTTTTGAAAAATTTATGGCATTCAAAACACTTGTAGAAAATTATAAAGGGTCAAAGATCAAGTGTGTAAGATTAGACATACGAGGTGAGTTTTGGTCTCATGAATTTGATGAACAATATTTTGCTACTAGAACACCATAATAGAATGGTGTTGTTGAAAGGAAGAATAAGACTATTCAAGAGATGAGTAGAACCATTCTTCAAGATTCCAAACTATCAGATGGTTATTGGGAAGAAGTAGCCAACACTTCAATTTACATCCTAAATAGGTGTCAAATCAGAGTAAACAATGATAAGACTCTTTATGAGTTATGGATAAATAGAGTAGCTAATGTCAAACATTTTAGAATGTTTAGGAGTAGGTACTTCATCAAAAGAGATGAAGAGAATCTTGTAAAATTTGATTCAAGGTTTGATGAGTGCATCTTATTAGGTTATTCTTCTATTAGTACTGGCTATAGGTACTTCAACAAGAGACTTCACAAGATTGTTGAAAGTTCAAATGTAAGGGTAGATGAGACAAGTAGAGTCAAGAAGTCAAAATTATAGGTGTCTCAATTCAAAATTCCATTTAAAATAATGATGAGTTATCTATTCAAACAAATGATGAAGATGAAGAGGAGGAAGAAAGACAAGACTCTAAAGCTCCATCTAGAAGAATTCAAAAAGATCATCCAATCTCTCAAGTTATTGGAAATGTTAGTGCAAGTTTGTATACTAGAAGGAAAATGTTGATCAATCAGAATCAACAAGACTCAACTCTATTATCCATGATTGAACCCAAAACATTCATGGAAGCTAGCAAAGATGAAAGTTGGATTGATGCAATGGATGAATAACTTGATCAAATTGTAAAAAATGAAACATGGGATTTAGTTCCTAGGCCAAAAGATAAAAATGTGATAAGTACCAAGTGGGTTTTCAAAAACAAGATGAATGAGAAAGGAGAAGTCACAAGTAACGAAGCTAGATTGGTATGTAAAGGATATGATCAGGTTGAAGGAATAGATTTTGATGAAACTTTTCCTCCTATGGAAATAATGGAAGTAATTAGACTCTGCTTGGCATATACATGTTGCAAAGTTTTTAAGGTATACCAAATGGATGTGAAACTTATAAGAATAAGTCTACATTGAGTTACCTGAAGGATACTTCATGTCAAATAATCAATATTTTGTATGTAAATTAAAAAAGGCTCTTTATGGTCTTAAATAAGCTCCTAGATCTTGGTATGATAAGTTAGATAAGTATCTTTTGAGTCAATGTTTTAGAAAGGGGGTAGATAATAGTAATTTATACATTAAGAATGAAGGCAATCATCAATTGATAGTGATTGTATATGTTGATGACATAGTTTTTGGATCTAAAAATGATAATATGAGTAGAGAGTTTGCAGATACTATGAGGACTGAGTTTGAAGTGTCAATGTTGGGAGAAATTTATTTCTTATTAGGATTGTATATTAACAAAATTGATGTAGGTATATTCATTTCACAAGATAAATACATCAAGGATATGCTAAGGAAGTTTGACATGATGGATTTTAAACCAATGGGTACTCCAATGATCACAGGATGCAAGTTAAGTAAATTAGATGACTCACCAAAATTTAATCAAACTTTGTATAGATCCATGATTGGAAGTCTTGTGTACTCTACTGCTTCTAGGCTTGATATCATGCAAGAAATTTGTCTTGTAGGAAGGTTTCAAGCTGATCCAAGAGAATATCACTTGAAAGTAGTCAAAAGGATCTTGAGATATCTAAAAGGAACCATAGAGTATGGTTTATGGTATCCCAGGAGTAAGGAATTCACTTTGAAATCATATACTGATGCAGATTGGGTAAAATGTGTGGATGATAGGAGGAGTACCAATGGTGGGGTCTTCTTCATGGGGGAATGCTTGGTGTTTTGGCGAAACAATAAGCAAGCCTCAGTGTCTCTATCAACGGTTGCATGTAATTCATGTGGATGAAACAAAGAATCCTATTATACACTCAAAAACTAAGCACATTCCTATTAGATATCATTTCTTGAGAGAACAAATAAGCAATCAAAGTATTAAGTTGGAGTATGTACCTATAAAAGAGAAACTTGTTAGATAATATGACCAAACCATCATCAAAATCTACATTTGATCATCTAGGACAAAATTTGGGTGTCATTTCTTTCTCTATGAATCAATAGAAGATCATTTGGTTAATGGGGAGCAACAAGTTCATGAGCATTGCTCTAGAGGTGGTTTGAGAGAGAAGGTTATAAGCCTGTGTGTTGGATCTTCATGGTGTGTGAAGATATATAGATGCTCAATAGGTGCAATGGCTTAGAGATATTAGGGGGAGTCTCTCTCAAATGTTTCTTGAAGAGTTCCATTAGATTGCAGTGCATGGTTAAGAAGTACAAGGTGGTATGCATAGAGTTAGGGGGAGCTAACTCAAATAGCTTGAATGGCTTGAGGAGATTTGCATGATGTAAAGGGAAGCATATGTGAGATGATTCGGTCATATTGAAGATGTGGTAATATCTTCTATAGATGAGATTTTAAGAATGTTGGTATGATGACTTGATCAAACCTAGTTATAATTGTGTTCTTTCTTCATTGGTTGTAGTGCTTGATTGAAAAGAGTATTGGCATGTAGCAAGAGGAAGTTTTCAAGGCAAATAAAAGGTAGGATCAACGTAAGGGGGAGTTTGTATGATCTTTATAAGGTGTTCCTCTCCTACTTATGGTCTTTTTAGGTCCTCAAGATCAGTTGGTGCCCACTTTGACATTATGTCAAAGGGGGGAAAAGTTCCTATTTTGAGAGTGCTTGAAGAGAGAGAAGGAAGGTGATATATATATTATTTTATTATGGGTGTTGACATCAATGAAAAAGGGGGATATTTTTGGAGATTTGTCAATGATAGTGGATGAAGTGCCTTAATAGTCTAAGTGACAATGACAAAGTGTGTAATGTGCTTGTCCTAGTATGCTTAATGTAAGCTTGGTTGATCTTCAATTTTGACATGGTTTGAGATGATTAGTGATGATTCTAAAGTATTAATCATGTTAAATGGTTCTTATCAATGGTTAAGGATGATTAGAGAGCTTGTATGCATGAGTGGAGTTCACCTAGTTCTTTATTTTGTTCATCTAGGCATAAATGGATCTATAATAGAAAAATTTGAGGAGGCATTTTGATGTCATCATACCTCACACATGTGAGGGTTTCAAGATCTACTCAATATATGGATGGATTCTCCTATTTGAGGATATCACATGGTTCAAGTTTCAGATCATGCGACTAAATGCAGCCAAAGTTACTAAGGTGCAAAGTTTATCCCTTAGACAAAAGTGCACTAAGTTCAACCACTTAGTCAATTTCCAAAGGAAAATCTAATGGTTCATGTTTCATCACATTGAATATCTACAACATGAAATGAATCTGATCTCAAATACGTTATTTTTCTAAGTACAAGAAATATACGAGTAAGTAGTTTGGTGATGGCATATCTTACACGTGGCGATGTTTCAGGAAGAAATGATCATATGGGTTTGTTCAATATTTTTCCTAGTTTATATGGTTTGGATTTGAGAACATGTGAGCTAGTGAGGTAAAATATATGATTGTGAAAATTTGGCCTTACAGGTAGATAATAATGGTCCCCATACTTAGTTTATTTGGCTTGATGTTAAATATCAGGACCAAATGAAGATCCAATGGTTCACGAGAGATTGTACACATTGATATAATGGTGTATACAGATTCAAAGAGGTCAAAGTGTTCAATTATTAAATTGGGTTAATATTGATCTCCTTAAAAAAGGATCAATGGAGCGTGTTTATTTCAAAGTGTTAAGAAGCATGGAGATGAGGACAAGTGTTCAAAATTTAATGTTGAGAAGAGGTAAAGATCAAGATCCTTCTAAGATATAATGGTGAGAGGATATTCTTACATATACAAATCAATGGTGCATATTGAGTGAGATTATTTTAAGGTGTCCAATTTTTAACTATATAAAGACTGAGTTATGTATAGGAGATCAAAGATGCATATGTGGTCAAGATTACAAGATTTCACGATATGAGGTCAAACTGTTTGAAGTTTAACATTTGGGTAGTGGCACACTATGAGTGAAAGTTTGAAAAATATTGATGGTGCATATTTAATCTAAGATGAAAGGGAAAAATATGCATTTTAAGTGACCAAAGTTTAACTGTGACTATTTGAATTCAAATATTTGAATTCAACAAAAGGAAGACTAGTGTCTGGTTTTTGGGCCAGAGCTTTTGATACAAGCAGAATTTGCTCATGGTGTAAAAAGTGAATTTTTAGAGGACTCACAAATGAATATATATTTGAAGGTTTTAAAGTTAGTACAATAAAAAATATGAATGTTCTAATTTTAATATGTTTTCTTGTTTGCTCTACAAGTAACCCAAGAAGGGTAATTGAGATGTGTTTGTTGGTATCTTAATGTTTAAAGGTGAGATAGATATTGAATTATGTTGTAGACTCCATCAAGATAATATATGTGTATTATGAAGGTTTGAACAATCATATGAAATATGATCAAAGGGTTAAAACTTGACTATGTTTTCATTCATAATGACTATGTGTACAAAAAGGTGTTTAAGCTAATTGAGTGTTAACGAAAGGATGTTGTGATGGATATGGACACTTAAGAAGGACCTATAGATCATGTGGCATGGGTATATGTACTTAGAAAGTGTTCCTATGTTCTTATTTTTCTTGAATAAGTATCAAAGAGTTGATTGGGTCTCCATAGGACCTAAAAAGTGACTTAGGCTTTTTTGAAAGAGAGTTGTGCTTAAGTGTAACTCATGTTAGATGCCTTTAAGGGTGAAGGCATGTATTATGGCCAACAAGGAAAGATTGTGGACTTGATAATTCATTAAGGCTCTATAAAAGGTTAAAATCAAAGATGGTGATTTCTAGACTTTGAGAAGATATGTATGAGAGACTCTTGAGTAGGTGCTCGAAGTGGAGACTTGTGTATACTGGTGGAGTATGTGTTAAGAGTGTAATAGAGACTTATTGGATCAGATTGAAGAAGATACATGTGTGAGCAGAAAATGTGTTGAAGAGTGAAAAAAATAGAGGAAAGACACAAGTCAAAGTGAGGACTATATGTATGATCATTTGGTCATGTTGTTAGTATTATGATAGAATTGTTGCAGGTTGATGAGAATGAGAAGTGATCCAAAATATGGTTTTTGGATGCATTGTAAGTGTGTGAAGAAGTGAAGGATGTTGTGTTATCATAGGTCCATCATTAGGTGTTAAATACATTAGTTCAATGGTGGAATTTTTCATTTCATAGGAGGTCGGAAGGACTTGATCTTCCTTAGGGGTAGATGCTCCTTATGAAATAAGTGTTTCACTAAAGGCCTTAGGTTAGAAGGACTTGACCAAGGTTACTGGTCAGAAGGACTTGATTATCTTAGGGGCAGGTGCTCCTTGTGAAATTGATGTTTCACTAAATACTAGTTAGAAGGACTTGATCAATCTCTTATTTTTAATCTCTTATAGGACAAGTAGTCCATTTGTTGCAGGCTTGAGAGTGGGTTTTATTCCCCATGAGGGTTTCCCATGGGAACTATGTGTTGTGTATTTGATCTTATGTATGCATTGAATGAATGAGCTGTCTTGTTGATGTTGCTTGATCAAGTTGATATATGTTGATTATTTAATAGTTTGAAAGGATTGGAATTGAAATTGAAATATCTGGGCTCACTGATTCACCTCCCCCCTCTCAGTGATTATACTTCTAACACTTAGATGTTTGTCTGATGTGTGATAGGATTTGATCTTAAGATATTTCATGTCATATATTGGTTTAGGTGCATGTTTAGATGAAATTTTAAACTTTTCATAATGTCTGGATTAAAGATCAGTCATATCTTTCTTCTCTACCCTACCCTTTCTTTTGCTCTTTTTTTATCAATCCACTGTAGATTATCTTCCATTGTAAATATATGTGTTAGCTTAGACTTTAGACTTAAAATTTAATCATAATTCACTCTAATTAGTTTATATTAATCTCATTTTCACAAGCTATTTATTAGGCCATGGTTGCTCCTAACAACCAAATAGTTATATTATAAATTTTTTGAAACATTCCATTTGCTTTGCCTCTATTTCACCAAAGAAATCAAGAATATCACAACTTGAAACTCATGCAATGGATTTTTTGAATCTAGAAATGAGAAGTATTTATTAAACACTTTAAACCACCTATGATACACTTTCAAGAATCAACAAGAACCCATTCCACTGGCTCTAGAAGGAGGGCCTTAGCTAAAGCTTTGTGAATTTGTAGTGTCTTTGCTAATTTTAGTGGATTTTTTTCAAAGATCAGTGAATTATTTACATATTTATGTTGTTCTTAACTCAATTGTGTAAATATTATTAATAATTGTGGTTTTAGACCATTCTTTAGGCTCATTTAGCTAAAGATTGTTATTCTTTGAAGATTCATGGTAAATAGTTGTAAAGATAGCTTAAGTTTTGTAAATATGTCGTATTCAAGGTTAGTGATAGCAATTTTGTTCAAAAATTGATTGATTCTTTTCAAATTTAGGTTTATTTGAAATTATAAGTGTAAATGTCATTCACATTCATCAATTTAGACACACCTTTGAGCTAATTTGGTTAAATATAGTTGTTCTTTGTTTAAATTTTTGAAAATTTTTCTTAACGTGAAAATTTGATCATTATTCTTTGCAAAGATAAGGTTCACACATCATATTTTGAATAGAATTCAAAGTTTACAAGCATGAAATGTCAAGGATCAAGACTAGGTCACAGTTAGAATCAAGATTTCCCCTCCTTTCATTAGAAATTCATAGGAAAGAAAGAGTAAATAAAGGTAAGCAAAGGGTTTCCAAATCCCAACCAACTTCACCAGTTCATGGTGCTCATGTGTTCAACTCTTATCAAGGTATGGCTTGGTTAGGGGGATATTATGTCAATGTTCCAAGTATAGTACATGAACTTCTTTAAAATCCTAAGAAATATTTTCCTTATTTTAGTCCTTATGGTGTTGTGACTGCTGAAGAACATATCGAGAGCTTCAAATATGCTTTAAGATTGTTGAATGTAGTTCATGAAGATGTGGCATGAAGATTGTTTCCTTTTACATTCAAATATGTTAAATATATTTGGTTTCTCAACCTTCCTAAGAATTATATCACTAGTTAGAATGATTTTAATAGTATTTTAATTGATCAATTTGGAAAAATCTTCATTCCTTGTATCCTTTATCAATAATTCACCACTATGAAAAGAGGTTCGAGTGAAACCATTAGAGATTTTAATTCTAAATTTCAAAATATGTTTAGTATAACCATATCTCCTTATATACCTAATGAGTCCTTAGCTTTAGAAATATACAAGGATGTTTTAGATCCCATCAAATCTATGTTTTTGAAGAGATCTATTATAGTTGTGGACACGTTAACCTTGGCCTATGTTGAAGTTATAATAATAAATGAACAAATAAAGTGTCATGTTCAACTTGCATATGTCATTCCCAATGTTAATCCTAATTTCCTTGCATTGAATGTCATTCCTAATCAAAAATTGTATGCTTTAAATCAAATACCAATTTTGAGTCAGTTACCCTTGATTCATGATCATCCTGGTCAAAACCTAGGATTCTTGAACAATGCTGCAAGTGGATTTCATCCACAAGATCAAATAGATTTGGTGTTAAAAACTAAAAACAATACTCAAATTCATAATTTTGAGTCACTTAAAATTGAAAGTGACTCTATTCTCAAAATGGTTTAGAAGTTAAGCATTGACTTCCTTCAGTTGCAAAAACAAGTAGGCAATACTAGGGAAAATTCTATCAAAAATCGTTCTTTTTAAAGGTCAAACAAACCCACCAAAAGGTTTCATAGTAGCCATAAAAATAATAACAATGAATCATCTACAAATAAAGATATACATGATATGAATTCGTGCGATGTAGCTTTAGATGATTATTGTTAGATTCATAACACCACACAACATGATGAATTAAATTGTGTGGAATCTTGTGATGTTTTTGAAGCATATCAAGATAAAAGGGATACAATTGAAGTTATTTTTAACAAGGATAATACTACATGTACATATAGATCTTCAAGGATATCTAGATTTTTTGAAGCAACTCTTATGGTGGAAACTTTTGATTTTCCATTTCAAGATGAAAATGAACCTGAAGATACTCTAGAAGGAAAGATAACCTTTCAAGATGACTATCCCCATGGACAAGGTATGATATCTATGGTAACATCAATAGACTTTTCAAATTTTGTTGAATAATTTAAGGGATCTACTATACCAATCATGAAGGAAGAACCTATCCTTTCTGAAATAATCAAACAAAATGAGTTATAAGAGATTTCTCAATAACTTGTAGTTTCTGATATGGATCAAATACAAGTTGATCCTTCTTCAGAAAATCAACTACAAAGATAATTCATATACGGACTATCAAAATTAAGGATATTCCTGAAGAAGATAACTAGTGGAAAAAAATTTATCATGATTTCTTAAAATAAATTGAGTAATTTCAAGAAGGCAATGTTATTATGGAGACCCCAAAGCAAGAAGAATTGGAACTTGATTGGATAGAAGAGATGCCATTATTTACAGAAGATGGAGATGAAGCAAGCACAATTTATCAAATATTTTCATATGACTCCTTTAAAGGGTTATAAATGTATTATCAACATGATTCAAATGGGAAGAATCCAAATGAATTTCATATCATTTCAATTGACCATGAGGAGGAAGATTTTTGGGATGACTTGGAGAATTTTTGTGCAAAGATTGATAGTCAATCCTTACCTCAAATGGAGCCTAATGAAGAAATTAATCCAAGCATACCAATTGAGTTACCAATACCATCATTAAATAATTCATTTCATCCAAGTCATTATCAATCTATGAATGGAGGAGAATTAACACTCTTGATGCAAGAAAGAAGAATTTGGGAGGAAGATGATTAGGTCTTAGATTTATATCTTTGATCTATGTATTTAATAATGTTGATAGGAATCCAAGATACATCACCTAGAAGAGGCAAACACACAAGTACTCTTATCTACCAAAAGATACCATCAAAAGGAAAAAAACATGCTTCAAGGCTCTATGGTAAATTAAATAGTTTCTCATTTGATCCCAAGGGAAAGCTTGTTGGAATAATTTGTAAGTTCAATTAGAATTAATATAGGTAGGCTTTAGATGGTTTTTTTCCTACTCTTTCTTTTTCCTTGTTTATATATAGTGTTTGTACAAATTTGTTTGCTTGTTATTTCTTTTTCTTTTTGTTTATTTTGCTTGATGTTTATTTATTTTACTTATGTTCCTTGTTTTAATTAAGTCTTTCTCAAGACAGTCTCAACTCAAATCTATCCTAATTTTTGAAGATAACCCCTCAAATAAAAAATGTAGGTGTAAACCTTAGGCATTGGTTGATTATGGATTCTAGAGATTTGAGCTTGATGTTATGATTTTGAAAAACTGGTGAGGATTGATATCTAGGTTATGTTGACCATTTTTTGCATGATCAGTTTATGTTTTCCCTTTGGCTCTTTTCATTTCTCCCTTGCTCATTTTTTGTGTTTGGTCACTTGCTTTGTTGCTTGTTGTTTCCCTTCAGCCTCTCCTAGTTCAGGTTCTTCTCCCTTGTTCTTTGTTTTTTCCCTTTGCCTTGTTTACCTTAACCCTTTATTTCTTTGTTTTGCCCTGAAGTGCCCTTCAAAAAAGGTTTCAAAAGGCCACTCCCCTTCTAAGTGCCCTTCAAAACTTTTTTGAAGGCCTTTCTTGCCTTGCCTTCCCCTAAGTGTCCCTTCAGACTTTTTTGAAGGGCACTTTGTTGTCCAAGTGACCCTTCAAAAAAGTTTTGAAGGGCACTTTTTTGCCCAAGTGTCCCTTCAGACTTTTTCAAAGGGCACTTTTTTGTCCAAGTGACCCTTCAAAAAAAATTTGAAGGGCACCTTTTTGCCCAAGTATCCCTTTGGACTTTTTTGAAGGGCACTTTGTTGTCCAAGTGACCCTTTAGAAAACTTCTGAAGGGCACTTTTTAACCAAGTGTCGCATCGAAAAAAAATTTGAAGGGCACTTTTTTATATAAGTGACCCTTCGAAAAAGTTTCAAAGGGCACTTTTTACCCAAGTGTCCCATCAAAAAAAATTTGAAGGGCACTTTTGCCCATTTTCTCCAAGGTTACCCTTAAAGATTTTTTCTCGAAGGGCCCTTTGTCTTTGGAAATTCCCTTCAAAAAAGTTCTAAATGGCCATTTCCTTTGAAAATTCCCTTCAAAAAATTTTGAAGGGACCTTATGCCTTTACTCAAGTGTCCTTCAGAACATTTTTGAAGGACACTTTCCCAAATGTCCTTCAAGAAAAGTTCTCGAAGGAACTACCTTTTCCCAGAAGCCAAAATTTTTGAAGGAATTCCTTCGAACAAATTGTTCAAAGGAATTACTTCAATAAAATTACTCGAAACAATAAGCCTAACCTAAATGGATCCCCATGACGTGTCACAAGATGTCAAATTTGATGCAGCCAACTAGGCATTGGGATTCAAAGACATGACGTGCTGAAGGATGTCAAATTTAGGTTAGCTAACTAGCCATTGGGATTCAATGACATGACGGGCCCCAGGACGTCAAATTTAGGGTGGTAAACTAGCCATTGGGGTGCAACTTGGTGACGTTTCATAGGACATCAAATTCATGCCCAAAGTCTTTAAATATGAAGTGAACTCACTGGGAAAACCTAAATGACTTTATAGTGCAAATCAAGTTTCCCAATATGTTTGACTTATGACTTTTATAAGTAGAAGCAATCAAAGAACCTGAAGGAGTAAGCAAGGAGTAAAGCCATTCAATAAACCTGAAAGGGTCTTAATCAAATAAAAATTAGGTTTTCAAAAGAGCTTTGCTTATGGATTTTATAAGTAGAAGTAATCAAAAAACTTGAAAGAAAAAGGATAGTGCAAATTAGGTTTTCCAACATGCTTGACTTATAGGTTTTATAAGTAAATCCATTCAAAAGGCTTGAATGGGTCTATAGTGTAAAATGTGGAAGTTTTCAAGAAGAATCTAAGGTTTACAACAATGATCCAAGCCATTTATTATGGAGGGTCATCTCACCATTGGTTTTGCAATGATCTTGGTCATTTTAAGAGGGTGAATCAAAGAGAAGGACAAACTCCAACTGAATGAGAAAACAACTAGAATCAGTTTCACCATGATGGTGATGGTAAACCATTTTGGAGGATTCTATTTTGGCACCCAAGAGCTCTCTCTTCTCTCCCTCTTTTGCTATAAATAGGACCCTCGGGCTGTTATTTTATGATCCACAGATAGTACGCCAAAGCCTTACTGGAATGTTTTACCATTTTCTTGCCTTTGAGCAAAGAAGCATAAGTCTATTTTCTTTCTAAGTTCTAGGCATTTGCTTGGGCATGTAAGAGACACATAGTGATATCAAGTAATGTTTTATCCTTTTGTTCTCTATCCTTCATGCTTTTGAGAAAAGAGTTGATCTAACAAGTCATGTAGAGTGCATTCTAGCTGTATGAGATTTTACACATGTACCCCTTTTTTGGACTATACAGGTTATCTTTTCCAGTTATTCACCTTGTGTGATCTCATTCATTTTGTCTCTACATTAAAATAATTATGTTGAAATCTTCTAGAGATTGAGTTATAGACTATATTTTTCTATATTGTGCATAAGTATAGGGCATACATGTGGATACTAATTATTGGTTTATCACCATTTTATAATAGGATTTTCATTTATGCAAACTTCTAACTCTTTTCACTCATACAAATGGTTTAGTAGTTTTATTACACAAAAATATAATATAGGGAGCTAGCGTTTTCAACCTAGAGGTTCATTTCTACTTATAGGCACACCCACTGGCCTGGAAATGTCTCAACATTGCCCAAATCTAGAGGAGGCCTAAACAATCCTCTTCTAGGGTACAACATTTAGAGACAATAGTTATGGCATGCCCACTGGGACCCAAATTATTGCTAAGTCAAGATGAGTGTTAGTCTTGATAGACCTAAATTAGTATAAATACCCCTAACCCAACATTTGGTGACTCCAAAAGGGTGTGAATCCCTAGTTCTAAACCAAGGTTTATACATTTTCCTACATAGTCCTTAATATTTTCTAACTAAGACCCTTTAGCTAAAGCTCTTCCTGAAGAATAACACCCTAAACCACTCATGTCCCTATTAAATCCTTGGCAAGGAGGTTTTGGGGAAGAAGAGAAATGGGGGAAAGGGGAGAGATAGATAGACGTCAACCCTTCCCTACTTTTAATACCTAAAACCCAATAGAGCTTCTTACATATGACCCCATCCCTCCAAATGCTACCAAAAATCTTCCTAGTTTCAATGGGGAGGATCTTATTACCCCTTCTAAACATATTAGAGACATCTCTAACTTCTACAATTTCTATAATGTTACTAGGGCCAACATAGCCATTAGGCTGCTTGCTATGTCTTTAAAAGGAAAAGCACTTGACTAGTATAGAATGTTGGAGGGGGGTTAAATTACCAGTTGGGATGGCTTTGGAGACCTACTGGTGACAAGATTTGAAAATAAGAGTGATCATGCTTCCCTAATACATCAGTTGAATATAATAAGAAGATATCTAAATGAATCCATAGGAGATTTCAATAAGAGATTTCAAAGAACATGGTATAGGCTACCACCAATCATGAGACCTCCTCCTAGCTTTGTGTTCCCAACATATCTCAAAGGGATTGGTACTGATGTTTTTGTTATGTTGTCATCAATGGGAGGATTCACTTTTTTAAATGCATATGAGCTAGCAATTAAGGCTGAGAATAGCTTAATTCAGGATGGAAGACTTCCTCCAAGAGTTTCCATGCCTTTGTTATCCTAAAATTCAATTGAATCTCCAAGCATGTCACAAGTTCCTAATGCCAATGTGAAGCCAAGAGCCTTTCCCAAGAAGGTGGATAATGTTGTGGACAAGGATGAAGAAATTAGATCATTGAGAGCTCAGCTCAAACAAGTTCAATATCAGGTAAGTGCTCCTCTTAATGCACAACACTATCCTCAACAAGGATATAGATATATATCCTAATATAATTATCAAAGGAGAGGACAAAATCAACAAGGTTACAGTAGGTGGCCCAATGCATATAATCCAAATTCTACTCCTCACGTAAAGTTTGTTGTTCCAGTTCATGTAAATCTAGTGCAAGGAGAAGATCATGTGGACCAATGGGGGTAGCCTCAAGGTCAGTTTACACATGATAATGGAGGAACTAGCTATGCTTTGACTACACAAGAGGAAGCTACTCCTTACATGATAGCAGAAGAAGCATGTCCCAGCTAAAGGGATAGTCATGGAGAAGGCAGTAGCCCAAGTGTGGGAATGATGAATTTTCAAGTAAAAAATGATTTTGTGTTGACTCGAGGCATGTCAATTGTAGTTAATACAATTTCTAAGAAGAGAGCCTTGGGAGAAGGCCAGGAGCCATGAATAGCCTAAGTGATGCCTCTCTAAGGCCACAAAGTGCCAATCAAAGTGTTACACCTTCTACAAGCCATGTTCTTCAACAAAATTAGAATGTAAATGTAGCTACCAAAATTACAACACAATAAGCTATAGTTCATTTATTACCATCAAAAATGTAAGAGAAAGTGAATACTCCATCTCTAAATATTGTGGACTCATTAAAGAGCACTAATATAAGCATATCCTTTTGGGAGGTTCTACATATACCTGGTCAAAAGGAGCTTTTGCAAGAGTAATTAGCAAGCATGCATGTGGCTCCTCAATCTTCAAAGCATCATAGTGTGGCTCTCACAAATTCTCCAAATCCTCTTTTGGAGCCTTCTACTAAATCTAAAAATCCTCCACCCTTCTACCTCACACTCATTATGGGAGATAAGTTGGTCCACAATTGTATTGTGGATAGTGGATCAAACACTACTATTATGCCTAAAGTAGTGGCTGATAAGCTGGGTTTGAACTATGAGCCACATAGTAAAGGCATGTTGTAGCTGGATAGAACTCCAACCAAGATGGTAGGATTGGTCAAAGGTCTAAAAGTGCTTCTACATGGTTTCCAAAGCTTCTCTATCATTCAAGATATTATGGTGGTGGACCTTCTAGCACACTTTGCTATATGTTTGTCTAGGGACTTTACGACTAAGATAGGAAGATACTTTCTACTGATTCGTCCTTTATAGCTTTCAAGATAATGTATGAAACCAAGGTAACCATAAGGACTTAGGCCTTATAAAGGTTCCACATTGACCCATACTTGGAGACAATGAGAAATCAAAATTTTCTAATTAGTAAATAGGAAGAAATAGTCCTGAATAGTGAAACATCTTCTCCTTTTGAAGGTATTTCTAACCTCTATATTAACAAGTACAACACTAAAACACATGGCCTTGATATTACACTTTCATTGAGGAAACTGATTTGGGAGTTTACTATATGCGTGAGGAGAACTTCCTAATTCCTTCACTCACCAATGAAGATCATGAGCTTGATGGCATGTGAGAAATGTTTTGTGATGGTTCAAGGAGGAAAGTAGGTGTAGGAGCTAGTGTCATGTTGGTTTCTCCATCAAAGAATCATTACTACTCTTCTTATAGGTTTCACTTCAGCTACACTTGCAACGTGGTAGAATATGAAGGCTTAGTTCATGGTCTCTAATGGGAAAAGAGGAGAGGAATCAAGCTTTTGAAAGTCTATGGAGATAGTGAGATAGTCATTCATCAAGTGAAAAATCAAGATATATCCAAGAACCCCTTATTCAAGTCCTAAAATCATAGGGTATGGGATCTACTTAAATATTTTGATGCCTTCAACATCCAACCTATACCAACTGACTTGAACAAGCATGTTGATAGATTGGCTACAATAGGAACACATTTTGACTCAACTATTGATGTTGAACAAGAGATGGATCAATCCCATACCAAGATCATTGTGAGACATTCCATTCTAGATAATTAAGTGCCATGGAAAATGTTTGAAAGTGATGAACACATTGCACACTTCTTGCAAAATGAGGTAGGCTTCTCTTCAAGAAATTAAAAGAAGTTGCATAATCATTATGAAGAGAAAATTATACAACTGAAGACAAATAAAATACCCAGGGGGTTGATTAGGTTGGGTAGTGTCTTCAACGATCATGATCAAAATAAAAACCAAAGAATGAGAATGTAAATGAAAGAAGAGAACTATGAGAGAGTTATAAATTTCAAGGACAAACTTTTGAAGATTGGCAAGGCTTGTTTTCATCTAGAAAGGCAAGATTTTATTATATTATGAAAAGAGTTTCATGACATATTTTCTTGGGAATACAAGGACTTGAAAGGCTTTGACCCAATTCTAACTCATCACACCATTGAGATAGATCATGGAGCTAAACTGGTATAAGACAAAAGCAAAGGCCTATTAACCTCAAGGTAGAAGAACTCATAAAGAAAGAGCTGACCAAATTGATTAAGTCTAGGATTATTTTTCCTATCAAGCACTCAACTTGGGTAGCCAACCTTATGCCGAATCAAAAGAAGAATGGAGAAATTAGACTTTGTGTGGATTTTTGTGATCTAAACAAAGTGTCTCTCAAGGATCATTATCCACTCCCTTCCATGTAATAAATTATGCAAGTTGTTTCAGGTTCTCAACGTTTCTCACTTCTTGATGGCTATTCAGGTTATAGTCAAATATTGGTAAATGAAGATGATCAATTCAAGACAACCTTCACCACCAATTGGGGGACCTTTACCTATAATAAGATGTCATTTGGTTTATCCAATTTTAGAGCTACATTTTAAAGGGAAATGGGCATGGCTTTCAAAGGTTTGATCAATAAGTTTTTGCTTGTTTACCTTGATGATATAACAATTTTTACAAAGGATGATGTTGATCATATGGGACATATAAGGCAAGTGTTTGAGAAGTGTAGAGAGTATGGAATATCCCTCAATCCAAAGAAATGCATCTTCATTGTCCATGAAGGTAAGCTTTTAGGTCATGTTGTTTCAAAAGAAGGCTTATCTATTGACCCCAAAAGGATTGAAGCTACTCTAGGCTTGTTTTTGCCTCAACACAAGAAAGGGATGCAAAGTTTCTTGAGAAAAATAAACTTTTTAAGGAGGTTTATCCCAAAATTTGTAATTATGGTAAAGCCTATCATAGCCATTCTAAAAAAGAACTAAGTTTTTACTTGGACAAAGGAAGGTAAAGGCAGCTTTGAGGCAATCAAATAAGCAATTGCAGCATCTTCCACTCTCTTAAATCTTAATTTTACTAAATATTTCATTCTTTAAACTTTTGCTAACCTTGACACAATCTTAGCTATGCTTATGCAAAAGAATGATGAAGATATTGAGCAGCCAATTGCTTTCTTCAGCCAAGGCTTAGAAGACTATGAAGTGAGATATTCTTTTATGGAGAAGCAAGATTTAACCATCAGTAGAGGATTGAAAAAGTTTAGGCATATGGTTTCCAAAAACGAGATCCATGTCATGGTCTCCCATTCTAACACCAAGGAGTTTCTCCTAAGCAGGGATCTTAATGAGAAGAGACTTGAATGGATCACAAAGGTGATGGAATATGACATTAACATCAAGGTAACTAGCTTGGTAAGAGGAAGAGGTATATGTGAGCACTTAGCATCTGAATTTCAAGAGCTAAAAGAGCAAGCCTTGGTAAATTAATTTCAAGACCAGCCAGCTGATCAAATGCAAAATCAAAGTTGGACACAAGACATCATTGGTTTTCTTCAAAATGGTGAGTGTCCCAATGGCTTGAACAAATATCAAATAAGGTGTTTTAGGTTGTACGTTATTCATTATTATCTTTTTGATGGCATTATCTTTAATAATGATGTGATAAATGTGTTGTTAAGATGCATTAAAGATGGCCAATTTGATATTTTACTATAAAAGTTCCATAATAGTGCAGAAGGTGGTCACTTCTCTCTTAGAACAATAGCTACAAAAATAATGAGAGTTGGTTACTATTGGCCTAGTATTTTTTAGGATTGTTATCATTGGGCTAATGTTTGTCCTCAATGTGCTTTCTCTGTTAGAAAATAAAAGCTTGTTGCTTTTTCATTGAATCCTATCCAAGTGGACCAGCCTTTTATGTAATGGGACCTTGACTTCATTGGCATGATCAACCCTCCATCAAGTGTTAGACACAAATGGATATTGACTTTTATAGACTACTTCATAAGATGGGTAGAGGTTATTGCTTTGAAGGAAGCAAATGAAAATGCCATCTTGGAGTTCTATGATAAAATTATAACAAGGTTTGGAGCTCCTCATGTCATCATCTTAGATAATGCACTTGCTTTCATAAGTGATAAAACTTTTGATTTAGAAGAAAAGAATGGAGTTCATTTGAGTACCTCATCTAGCTACTACCCTCAAGGTAATGGATTGGTTGAGTCTACCAACAAGAACCTCATCAAGATCATCACGAGGGCATTGGAAACCAATCAAAGAACATGGCATAGTAAGCTAAAAATAGCCTTATAAGCAGACAGAATCACTCCCAATAAGTCAATTCGTAATTCTCCCTTTGTACTTGTCTATGGGAGAGAAGCTAGGTTGTCCATATCACAAGAGTCCCCTACCTTGAAACTTGCATAACAGCTAGAATTACTTGAAAACACTCTAATGGAGGTCATATTGATAAAATTAATGGAGCTATAAGAGGCAAGAGATGACGCACACAAAGCTTTAGAACACCTTAAAGTTCTCATGAAGAAATCCTTTAACAAAAGGGAAAGGGCAAGAGTTTTCAAAAAAGGTGACTTGGTCTTGAAATGGGATGAAGATAGAGTAAAACTTGGAAAACATACAAAGTTTGATACTTTATGGTGTGGTCCTTACATCATCAGTAAGTACAAGCAAAGAAACTCCTTTCAACTATCCAAAATGGATGGAGAAGAGCTACCTATTCTAGTGAATGGAATCCATTTGAAGCCTTGATTTTGACCCTTGATAGCCATGTCTTGTATATACCTTGTTTTGGTGTGTTTCCTTTGTTGTGTTTGTTTTCCTTAAGTGCTTTGGAACATAGTGTTTCCCTTTCAAGTGTTTTATTTCCTTTTGTTGGTTGTGCGTGTGTCTATCCAGCTTATGTGTTCAGCCATGGCTTGTTATTTTAACTCTTGTTTGCCTTGCATGACTCCATGCCTAATGGAAGGATTTAGGTGACTGGTCTTATGACATAGTGGGCATGTCTCCCTTGGAAATCACTAGAATGTTGACCACTTTTTGCATGACTAGTTTGTGTTTTTCTTTTGGCTCTTTTCATTTCTCCCTTTCTCATTTTCTATGTTTGGTCACTTGCTTTGTTTCTTGTCTTTTCCATTTAGCCTCTCCTAGTTTAGTTTCTTCTCTCTTATTCTTTATTTATTCCCTTTGCCTTGTTTGCCTTACCCTTTCTTGCTTTGTTTTACCCTGAAGTACCCTTCAGAAAAGGTGTCGAAGGGCCACTTCCCTTCTAAGTGCCCTTTAAAAAATTTATGAAGGGCCTTTCTTGCCTTGCCTTCCCCCCAAGTGTCCCTTTGGAATTTTCTAAAGGGCACTTTGTTGTCCAATTGACCCTTAAAAAAAAAATTGAAGGGCACTTTTTCACCCAAGTGTCCCTTCAAACTTTTCCAAATGGCACTTTGTTGTCCAAGTGACCCTTTGAAAAACTTCTAAAGGGCACTTTTTTTCCCAAGTGTCCCTTCAGACTTTTTCGAAGGGCACTTTGTCATCCAAGTGACCCTTTGGAAAATTTTTGAAGGGTAATTTTTGCCAAAGTGTCCCTTTGGAAAAATTTTGAAGGGTACTTTTTGCCTAAGTGTCCCTTCAGAAAAATTTTGAAGGGCACTTTTCGCCCAAGTGTCCCTTCAAAAAAAATTTGAAGGGCACTTTTTTGTCCAAGTGACCCTTTAGAAAAATTTTGAAGAGCACTTTTCTCCCAAGTGTCCCTTCAAAACTTTTCTGAAGGGCACTTTTGCTCATTTTCTCCAAGGTTACCCTTCAGGATTTTTTCTCGAAGGGCCCTTTGTCTTTACAAATGCCCTTCAAAAAAGTTTCAAAGGGCCATTTCCTTTGGAAATGCCCTTCAAAAAATTTTAAAGGGACCTTGTGCCTTTACCTAGGTGTCATTTAGAACTTTTTTGAAGGACACTTTCCCAAGTGTCCTTCAGGAAAAGTTCTCGAACGAACTAGTCATTTCCCAAAAGCCAAAATTCCCAAAGGAATTACTTTAGGAAAATTGCCTAAAACAATAACCCTGACCCAAATGGATCCCCATGATGTGCCACAGGATGTCAAATTTGATGAAACCAACTAGCCATTATGATTCAAAGACATGACGTGCCACAGGAAATAAAATTTAAGGTAGCCAACTAGCCATTGGGATTCAAAGACATGACATGTTACAAGACATCAAATTCAAGGTGGCCAACTAGCCATTGGGGTGAAACTTGGTGACATGCCATAGGATGTCAAATTCATACCCAAAGTCTTCAAAGAAGAAGAAAAGTCACTAGAAAAACTTGAATGAATCTGTAGTGTAAATTGGATTTCTTAACATGCTTGACTTATGACTTTTATAAGTAAAAGCAATCAAAGAACTTGAAGGAGCAAGCAAGGAGTAAAGCCATTTAAAAACCCTAAAAGGGTCTCAAGAAAAGAAAAAATGGGTTTTCAAAAGAGATTTGCTTATGGATTTTATAAGTAGAAGCAATCAAAAAATTGGAAAGAGTAAGGATAGTGCAAATTAGGTTTTCCAACATGCTTAACTTATAGGTTTTATAAGTAAAGCCATTCAGAAGGCTTGAATGGGTCTATAATGCAAAACATGAAAGATTTCAATAATAATCTAAGGTTTTTGGTAGTGATCTAAGCCATTTCTTATGTAGGGTCATCTCACCATTGGTTTTGCAGCAATCCTAGTTATTTCAAGAGGGTGAATCAAAGAGAAGTACAAACTCCAACTGAATGAGAGAACCGCTAGAATCAGTTTCACTAGGATGGAAATGGTAAACCATTTTGGAGGCTTCTATTTTGACACCCAATAACTCTCTCTTATCTCCCTCATTTTCTATAAATAAGACCCTTGGAATCTTATTTTATCATCCACACATAGTATGACAAAGCCCTGCTGGAATGTTCTTCTATTTTCTTGCCTTTGAGTAAAGAAGCATAAATTTGTTTTCTCTCTAGGTTCTAAGCATTTTCTTGGGCATGCAAGAGACATAGAGTGATATCAAGTGATGTTTTATCCTTTTGGTCTCTATCCTTCATGATTTTAAGGAAAGAGTTGATCCAACATGTCATGTAGAGTGCATTCTAGCTGTATGAGATTTTACACATGTGTAACCCTTTTTGGGACTATACAAGTTATCTTTTCTAGTTATTTACCTTGTGTGGTCTTATTCATTTTGTCTTTACATTGAAAATTTTATGTTGGAATATTCTAGAGCTTGAGTTATAGACTATATTATTTTGTATTGTGCATAAGTGTAGGGCATATATGTGGCTACTAATTCTTGGTGTATCACCATTTAGACTAGGCTTTTCATTTATGCAAACTTCTGACCCTTTTCACTCATACAAACTAGTTCAACAATTTTATTACACAAAAATATAATATAGGGAGCTAACCCTTTCAACTTATAGGCACACCCACAGGCTTGAAAATGTCCCAACATTGCCCAAATCTAGAGAAGGCCTGAATAGCACTCTTCTAGGGTGCAAGATTTGGAGACAACAGTTTAATTATTCCTTAAAATATTAAACCTCATTCTAATCTAAGTTTGGTTCTAATAAGGATTGCATATGTTGAATGAAAGTTTGAATCATTAGAATAGATTCATGTTAACACTTAAGAAATAATATTGCCTGGGATGAAGTTTATAACAAAGGATGATTGGCTGAAGACCAAAAATTTGACCAAATCCTAATGCTTGGCTAATTCTAGTTCCCAACCTTTATTTAAAGCTAAATATAATTTAAAAATACAAAAAATAAGAGCTTTTTTGAAAATTCAAAAGATTAGTTATTTTGATAACCTCCATCGGGGCTATAGATGCCTAGCTGGCAATGGAGCAAGGCCTAGAGTGGAACCAATGGTATCTTTATCAGGGCTATGGATGCCTTGGTAGCAATAGAGCAATTCCCAAGCCTTCCCATTTCGTAAATAAAGATTCTTAATGAACATCTAAATATGCTATAATTCAATTTTAATGATCAATGTCATGAAATTTGGAATTTATTTTCTAAGTCTCAGGGCAATAAGTTAAGGAATAAAAGTGCACACACATCATGAATAAGTTTTGATGTTTGAGCCTAATTCTAAATTTTTAAAACTTGTTTCAATCATGAATTCATCTTAATAATTATACTTGATCATGTGGAATGAATAATCTGGTTATTAGTCCAAACCCAAAGTATCTAAGTTCTAATATTTTGCAATGTTTCCCCTAGAAGTCACCATTTGTTGAGGTCAACATATCCCCATTTTTTTTTAAATGAGGACCCTTATTCAATTTTAAAAATTGTGTTGTAAACTGACATTCAAATTGATCAAAATTTTATTATTGAACACCATGTGTTACTTAGTTTTCATTTACATGTCAACATATTGTTCTTATTTGAATTTATCCAATGTTGCTAACATGATTCTTGTGCTCCATGTGTAATTTTAATGGATGATCATTGATTAGGGTTTTGTTTTTTAAATTCCAAATTAACCCTTAGTTGGTTAAATAATTTGATCTTAATTGATTCTTACATATTAACCTTTGGTCACAATTGATTAATTGAATCTATGTTTAAACAATGTTGAAAAACCTTAGTCTAATTGTGTTTAGCCTAAGTTTCTTATAAATAAGATTCAAATTTGCATGGGAACATTTTGTTATGTCGTAGACTTAGTTTAATTTTTATCCTAAGGTTCTAATCATGTTTATTAACACAACCAAAACCTTAGTATAAAATTTTTATGCTAGGTCCGTTATATCCCAAAACCCCACCAAGTTTATTTTATTCTTCACATAGACTAATTAAACACAGGAACACTTTATTATATTTTAAACTTAGTTTAAAGTTTTATCCTAAGTCTTAATTGTATTTGTTAATAAAACTAAAACCTTAGGCTATAATTTTATCTTAAGTCTCTCTATATTCCTCGAGCCCTAACTTAGTATATTTTCATTGCCCGTAGAAAGGAATCAACATGAGGATGCCACATGGAGAGATCTCATAGATCAAATAAAAGATATATGATATATGGACACCCGCCTAGGTCAAAATGTCAAATAACTCATATCAAGCATGAGAGTGACAAGTTCCACCATCTTGAAGGTAGCTCAAATATCTTATGATGAGTAAAGAGTAAATAAGTCAAGTACCCTACAAGTGAATGTTAAAGTGATAAGTGTCACAATTTTGGCAAAAGGGAAGTGAAGCAACCAATAATGTTCAACCTCCCAAATCAAGATCAATATAACACATTGAAGTGTACAAGAAAGATATAATGGTGTAGGGGAAAGTCAATAGGTCAATTTTATACTAAGGAATTCAAGAGTTCCAAATGACATGATCTTGGTGGCTTAGCCCAAAATCAACGGTCTATATTCAACTGAATAAAACCAAGAGGATTGAGATTGATGGAGCGCATTGGTCTATGCAAAGGAGATCCAACAATACAAGATGAAGGTAGATTTTTTAAAAGGACCCAAACTAAAAATGATGGTGACACGTGTCACAACCATGATGTATTAAATAGAGATGAGACAATAGTATTCAAGCTTCTCAATTGAGATTGACAGTGAGCTAGGAGTCAACAAGTCAAAAGCCCAAATTAAGCAAAAAGATGCCAAGTTGAAAAATCTTGGGAGTTTGAAAGGAAATCAATGGCTTGTGATGAAGCTGAGGCTAGGAACCTCTATAGGAGATCAATGGTGTGAATTCAATCAAACATTAGGTTTGCACGTGAAAGTGACACATGTCCAAAAGTGATAAATGGTCACATTTTGAAAATTAATAAATAGTCTGACATGGTGATGCCACATAAGCAAGACAAGTTAGATTGAAAGATATTAGGGACCTACAAACATGAAAGGTATAAATACATGATCCAATAAAAATCTAAGTTATGAAGCTCATAATTTTGAACTAGATTGACACCATTGAAGCTCTACATAAACCTCCAAAAAAGCCCTAAACATATGAATTTCCCTAATTGTCTCAGTGTTCACTATAATTAAGCCAAAAGAGCTAGATTATTATCTACAATTGCATAATTCAATCAAATGGTGACCCAAAAGCATGTTTTGAAGGAAGATGTGGAATTGTATTTGACAATAGATGCTAAGGGAGATGTTTTCAAGGACACAGAGTTTGTTGATAATGCCTTGAACACAGGAGATAACAACTGGTTAAAATTGTTTTGCATAATTGAGAACCAACACACCATTACTAGGGAAGATGAGAAGAATCTCTTTACTAAGAGGTTGTATGATGATATAGTATTAATCCATATGACCATTCTACATATGTAGCAGTAAAATATGAGGTACTCCACTACATTGACATTCTTGATTCCATTTTTAAGGAAACTAAGATAGACAAGGGTATGATTATTAATGAACATACTCATAGAAAAGTGGCTTATATTTCTGATATTGCTTTTGAGTCATACTACAAGCTACCCAAACCCCAAATCAACCTAACCTCAATCAATTCCTAGACTAAAGAGCATAATTTGAAGTACATCCTAGCCACGTGGTTGGATTTTAGAAACCAAGTCTTTTCAAACTTCAATAAAAACATCCCTATTAGTTAATTTAGACTAGGAGTTAGGTTGATGATGAAAATGTTGAACAAAATGTATGTAAATTTAATCACTACATATGTAGACCCATCGTGGGTGCCCATAGTCTACTTCATTATTTAAATGTAATTGTTCCTACTCTAGGTGAAATAATTAGTATCTCCTTGAGTAGGTAAATCTATGTAATCAGGAATAAGAAGAAGACCCAATTCTATATGATGCCTTATCTCCTAGATACCCTATGTGCAACAATAAAGATACCAAACCAAAAAGAATGGCCACCTAGTGGAACCTAGACTGTTTCACAATACTATTCTAAGTTGCACATCTTCAAATATAGGGATCATATTCAATTTATATGTGACTATGTCTACCTAGCACTAAGTGAGGCTATAACTGGAATCCCAATTATGAGGCTAATCCCTCTTATCAAGAAATTAATTGAAGCTATGGGAGATACCTGGTTATATACAGATTATATAGTCATAAAAATTGAGGGAACTCAAAATTTTCTCCTCAAGCTACTTGTTCATGTTCCTGATAAGCTAGTAGAATAAGAGGTGGAAAACTAATTATTTCATGGTGTTGATGGCCTGTGAAAGACTAAGATAAAGGGCTTCCTTAACAACCTCCCTATAACAATAGGCAAGACTATCTTTAAAAAATGGGATAACATTAAGGCAACATCTAAGCATAGATCATATTTTAATTTATAGTTAGATGATCTTAGATAGTGGAATCCTTATGAAAGAGTCAAAAAGCATTTAAAAATCAAAGGAATCCTAAATGTGCGCTATGATCATGAGCCTAGTGCCTTTGACCCTATATACACCAAGGCATCTACTTACTTTGAAGTCATCAGAAGGTTAAATGAACACGACCTGAGGCCTAAGCTAAGATTAGAAAGAAATCAAAAAATGGATGATAGATGATATCTAGGACCCAAGAAATATCATTTGATCAGTGGTGAATCCTCTAGACCTCCATCAGTTAGTGTACAATTAGAGGTTCAAGTAGAGCATAGGCTTGAGGAGAAAAGGCCACATGAAATAACTTTTAGCTCATCAACTTATGAACTTCCTAAAGAAGTAGAACATGAATTACATTGAGAAGAAGTTTTTATGATCACCATAAATCCTCAAGAGTCCATTGAGGATGTATTGAAGATGCTATCTGTGGCATATGATACAGAGACAAATGAGGAAGAGACAAATGTTGAGGAGGAGAAAGGGAAAAAAGTGGCATTAGACTTGTTGGTTGTCACTCCTCCAAAAAGAAAAGCTAAGATAGCCATTGTCTCAGAGACAAAGAGACATAAAGTGACTATCACTACTCCTTTAAGTGAAGTCAATATGTTCAGTGAAGAAAACTTATTATATGGTCTACCAATTATAGAATGGTTCTTGTATGAACCTAGGATAGAGAAAATGCCTACTATGCATCATCCTTAGGCTATGATGAAAGATATTAGCATTCATGTGCATCAAGAGCTTAAGCCATGGATCATTGGTCTACAGGAAGAGGAAGCAAGGAGACTAGCCACACCAAGTGATTCAGTAGCTCCATCACAAATGGAGGTCCCTATCTCACATGTTACCAAGTCCTCAGTTGGGGTGAGGTTTGATCTAGATATTTCCAATTTGCAAAGGGTAACTGAAAAGAACGTCATGTAAGGAGGTGAAGAGGTGACATATCAAAGAGTGGAACCACTAACCAATTTAACTCAAAAGGAGGCCTAGAAGCCTAGAGAGGAACCTATTTTTAAAGATGTCTTAGAGTTGTTCCAAGCACATACAAAACAACTAAAGGTTTCCATCAAGGGCTTGAAACAACATATAACCTCTTGGTAGAGAGATTCTTCTCCTCTTCCTTGGTAATGGTGGGTTGGCTCATAATTGTCTAAAAAAAAATTGACCAGTTGTTATCTCATGTGTTCAAGGCATTAGAAATGAACTCTGTGTCCTTAAAAACATGTCCCTCAGCATCTGTTATCAAATACAGTTCCACATATTCCTTCAAAACATGTTTGTGGGTTACCATTTGATTGAATTATGCAATTGTAGATAATAATCTAGCTCTTTTGGCTTAATTATATTGAACACTGAGACAGTTGGGGCAATTCATATATTTAGGGATTTTCTAGAGGTTTATACATAACTTCAATGGTGTCAATCTAGTTCAAACTTATGAGCTTCATGACTTAGATTTTGCTTTGATCATGAATTTATACCTTTCATGTCTAAGGGTCCCTATGATCTTTCAATCTAACTTGTCTTGCTTATGTGGCATCGCCATGTCAGATTGTTCATTAATTTTCAAAATGTGACCATTTTTCACTTTTGAACATGTGTCACCTTCACGTGGAAACTTGAGGTTTGATTGAATTCACACCATTGATCTCCTATAGATCTCTTAGCCTTAGCTTCATCACAGGCCATTGATTTCCTTTCAAACTCCCAAGATTTTGCCACTTGTCATTTTTTTGCTTAATTTGGGCTTTTGACTTGTTGACTCCTAGCTCACCGTCGATCTCAATCAAGAATATTGAATGTTATTGTCTCATCTCTATTTAATTCATCATGTTTTTGACACATGTCATCATCATGTTTAGTTTGGGCCCTTTTAAAAAATCTACCTTCATCTTATACTATTGGATCTCCTTTACACAAAGCAATGTGCTCCATCAATCTCAATCCTCTTGATTTTATTCAGCTAAATATAGACTGTTGATTTTGGGCTAAGCCACTAGGATCATGTCATTTGGCACTCTTGAATTCCTTAGTAGAAACTTGACCTATTGAATTTCCCCTACACCATTATATATTTCTTGTACGCTTCAATGTGTTCTATTGATCTTGATCTGAGAGGTTGAACATGATTGGTTGCTTTACTTACCTTTTTCCAAAAGTGTAGCACTTATCACTTTAGCATTCCCTTGTAGGGTAATTGACTTATTGACTCTTTACTCATCATAAGATCTTTGAGCTACCTTCGAGATGGTGGTACTTGTCACTCTTGTGCTAGAAATGAGTTATTTGACATTTTGACCTGGGTGGGTGCCCACATATCATAGATCTTTTACTTGAGCCCTGAGATCTCTCCATGTGGCATCCTCCTGTTGATTCCTTTCTATAGGCAATGAAAATAGACAAAGTTAGGGATCGAGGAATATAGAGAGACTTAAGATAAAATTTTAGCCTAAGCTTTTAGTTGTATTAACAAATACAATTAAGACATAGGATAAAACTTTAAACTAAGTTTAAAATATAATAAAGTGCTCTAGTGTTTAATAAGTCTATGTGAACAATAAAATAGACTTGGTGGGGTTTTAGGATATAAAGGACCTAGCATAAAAAATTTAGACTAAGGTTTTGGTCATGTTAATAAACATAATTAGAACCTTGTGATAAAAATTAAACTAATTCTAAGACAACAAAATGTTCCCACATAAATTTGAATCTTATTTAAAAGAAACTTAGGCTAAACACAATTAGACTAAGGTTTTTAAACACTGTTTAAACATAGATTCAATTAATCAATTGTGACCAAAGGTTAATATGTAAGAATCAATTAAGATAAAATTATTTAACCAACTAAGGGGTAATTTGGCATTTAAAACACAAAACTCTGAATAATGACCATCCATTAAACCTACACATGGAGCACAAAAATCATGTTAGTAACATTAGATAAAGTCAAATAAGGACAATATGTTAACAGGCGAATGAAAGTTGAAGCAACACATGGTATTTAATAATGAAATTTTGATTAGTTTGAATGTCAATTTACAACACAATTTTCAAAATTTAATAAGGGTCCTCATTTTTCAAAAACTGGGGATATGTTGACCTCAACACACCTTTCATAGTGCAAGTTCATGGTAGTCTACTAAAGATTAACCTGATGCATCACCTCATTAGGTTAGATTTATTTCATGTTTCTCTATTCATTTTCACTTTAACAAGTTAATAGAATAGGTGATGAGCTTATATAGATATATCAAGGGAGTTAGCCCTTCAATCTAGAGGTTTACCCCCAGTATAGACAACCCACAAGTCTAGGGGTAATCCCATTATTTCACTCAATTGGAGTAGGCTTGAACCACCTCTCTAATGATGTAAAATTCAATGATATCATATACATTTTTAAAAAAATTGGATAAAAAAACTCTCTTTGCTAAGGAGTCTAAATGTGAGTTTGAAATGATTAAAGTCATGTACCCTGACTATGTTATCAATTCCCAAGGAGTCTAGGTGGACCAACAGAAGATCCAAGCCATATTGGATTGGCATCCTCCTAACACAATGTCATAATTGAGGGGATTATTGGGTATTTGTAGTTTTTATAGGAGGTTCATTAAAGGATTGTCATGAGTGACTATTCTATTGATTGATTTAATGAAGAAGGGAGTATTCAGCTAGTCCAAATAAACCCAAATAGACTTTGACAAACTAAAAAAGTATTGATTTCATGCTTAGTATTAGTTATTCCAAATGTTTATATTTAGTTTATGTTACGAGTGTGATACATTAGAAGGGATTGGGGCAGTTTTGATGCAAAAGGGACATCCCATAGCCTTTAAGAGTCAAAACTTCAAAGATACATAACTTGTATTCTCTATATATGATAAAGAGATATTGGCCATCATGCAAGCATTAGTAAAATTTAAACAATATTTGGTTTATGGCATATTTGTAGTCTAGATGAATCACAATAGTTTGGATATTTTTCTCCACTAGAAGGACTTCAATTATAGGCAACAAAAATGCATGAGTAAACTTTAGGCCCATAACTTTGACATAGAGTATGTTAAGGGAAAAACAATGTTGTAGCTGATGCTTTGTCCAAAGAACTATTGTTGACAATTTAGCCTCCCAGGCGAAAATGTCAACACCTACAACTAAAAAATTTCCATGAAACCCCTTCAGAGCTTGTACATAGTAGTCTAGAGCTTGTCATAGTCCTGTCTTTACTTCTTGAAAACCTTGTTAGCATGGTTTAAGGTTTGTGTTAGCACTTGCTTGGTAGATCCATATGTCATAACCTATTTTGAAGTCCTTAGGTGATGTATTAGGTGGTCATAGTGGTCACTAAGTGAGTAGAAGATTCATCATGTACTTTTCAAGCCTTGAAGATGGTCTAAGCACTGTTTGACAAGATTAATGATCTTTAACAAAAGTTAAAGTAATTTGGATATTTTAAGGTTTATGGTTCTTATGGTATATGAGCATGTTTTAAGTCTTTCCTTGAAAAGAGACCTTGCTAGAAAGATAGAGAGTCTAAGCCTTGTTTAAAGCCATGACATGAGGTCTAAGATGTACATAAGGCCATTTTCCATAACATTTCCATCTAAGCCTAGTTCAAACCTTGATTCATCCTCTAAGTCATCAGATGACCCTAAAACATCTCATATTGGTCACAATGCATTATAAAACCTTTGGAAAGGGTAATTTTTTAGGTGTCTCATTGTTTCTAACGGTCTTAAAATGGTCCCATTTTCATCATAAATCCATCATAGGGTGCTTTCACATCATAAAGAGTCCATTTTAGGGATCAAATCCACTTCCCACCCATAAAATGGGCCCCACACATGGAAGGGTGTGTCTCTTCAACTTCCCTATCGTACCATAGGTTTTGAAATATGGTTTGACTTCTATTTTCCCTCCCTTCATCTTTGAATGGTGTTTCAAAGCTTTAAACATGGGAAAAATTAAAGAAAATAAGTTTATTTGTAGGATTTGTAAGGTTGTAAAGATCCATACAATATGGATATGGACAAAGGAAGTTAGGAATTTGTATAAGTGAATTATTATAGGCATCAGGTGAAGAGATATTTGATTTTTAAGGTTAAAAGGGCCCAAAACCATTTCTCCCTTTCCATCATTATCTTTGGTAGCTCAAGGAGGCATTTAGGGTTATGCTCAATTTGTATAAGAGAGGTAAAATGGGGAGATATTATCTTGGGTAGAGGAATGGGGTCTATTAACCTTACCATTCTTTGAATTGGTCTGTAAATCATGGCCTATACTCTATAAACAATAGTTAATAATCTAGGAAATCGAAAAGCCTTTTTCATCTGTGCAAGGGTCAAAGTTGTAATAGTTTTGGTGCACTCTTGATATGGTTTTGAAATAAGTATTTTAATATGTCTTCTACAGGTCCTCAAATCCCATATACACCACCTTACACCCCTAAGGAGCAAGGAAACATTCAGATTATCACATTTTCAAAAACATGGCAATGTTGCTTCTTGTTGAAGACTCTCAAGGCATAAAATGGATGTGTTTGGTGATGTTTTAGTTTTGGTGGTAAATTATTTGAAGCCATTAAATTATCCCTTATCTCCCAAGCACAATTGAGTCACCATCAGACCAAACAACCCCTTCATTCCCTATCTACAATGGTGACTGCCATCCATGTATTGTAATCTCCTTTACAAAGTGGAAGTAGGGTACCTATAGAGAGTCTTTAAGTTATTCAAGAGGCGTATACATAAGCCCCATATTTCATACATGATCTATAATATTTACCCATATTCATCATTTATTTATACACTAAAACATCCCCACCTTTAGCCTACTATGCAAAGATAAACCCTCACAGTCACATCAGACCTATGGTGTAGACTAACAAATAGAATATTGACTATTTGGATTGGACCTAGAAAGTGTGAAAGGTATTGAGTATTTTTTAGGGGTCATGAGATCATATAAAGGAGGTATGGAGATATATAAAATAAGGCCAAAGTAAATATTAACACTCTTAACTCAATCTTAAGAGAACAAACTCAGTTAAGTCTTATGTGAGTATACACATGACTATAACTCCTATATTGGAAGGAAACTAAAGGAATGATTAATTTCATGGGATTTATAGGGTTATAAATAAGTAGTGATAGGACACCAACATGATAAGGCTACCCATGAGAAAAATATAGCATCGAAGTCCATGCCTCAAGTGGTCACACACAGTTAAGAGGCATAGAACCAACACCTACGAGCATGACTATAGGAATAGATAAGAATTGAATAAAGGGACCATCTTTAGATGTCTTGAAATGTATGATATGATAAAATATTTAGTAACCCCATAGGATGGATGATCAATTTTGATGAAAGAGGAGAAATAAAAGCCCACTTGAACATAGTCTAGTGCCTAGAACTGCCCTATAGACCTAACTGTTGACAAAAGGTAAGTTGGACAAAGGAAATATACATAGTGGTAAGTGAGAAGAGGGTAAGGAATTGTCTCCAATTTTTTTATAATAATTCCTCAATATAACTTGGACATTTTGGCCCTCTGTAACAAGTAAATAACCTCAACAGATTAGTAGGCCTAGTTAGGCTTAAACAAGATAGTCATAGTCAAAGTTAAAGAAGAGAAGTTAAAGCATGGAACTATATAGGAGTATGAATTAAATAATGGTTTTTAGTGTCCTAACTTATCTCTACATGGTTATTATTCTCTCTTTAAGTTTTTTATCCCTTTAATGCAATCAATAACTTTGACAGGCTAGTTAGACCCATTAGGCCTAAAAATATAGTCTCTAGCAAGCAAGCAGATTGGAGAAGAGATGTTTGGACCCTAAAAAAAGGTGAAATATAAGTTTGGAGATAGGATATATATATTTTTCATAGGTGATCTCAATGATTCATATTAATATTTTTTATTTTTTTAAGATAGAAATATCCTATTGGCCCAAATAGGCCTAAACAAGCATGTGCACATGAATTAAGGACATTTTCACATTCATAAGGTTTGATGGAAGTTTGAATACATCCAAGGGGAGTGAAATAAACATAGCATGGTCTCCATGATTATAATATCTTCAAGATAAGGCAGGAAGGCACTAGACTAGGCACCAGGGTTACATAGACCTAACTGCTCACAAACCTAGCCCTGATTGTATGAGGAGTATACAGGGTTGAAGGAGGCTCGATCCAAAATATGTTTCTAGACCATGGGAAGATATTTCATGATTATAACATCATAATCATCATTTAAGAGAGTTTATGTGACTACTTAGGTCTTTAAAACACTAGTTTCCCAAGCATTTTTGGTATGATAATAATAGACCCAAGGTAGACCTACAGATCATGAGAAAGGGATTGGGATAGTGGTTTCGGTAGTTGGAGACAAATAAAAAGGGTAAAAATAGAGTTATAAATGTGTTATGGTGATATTTAAGAAACCAATCCACCTATAAGAGCCTCAAATCTAGATTAGTTTTGTAAGGCCTAAAGCATCCTTAAGCCTCCTTAAGACCCCAACCTTTGCTTAGTGGCATGTCAAACCTCCTCAATCAGATTGATGAACATAGATAGATGTGTGATGATTATTTAGGTCCTAAGGAGAGTGTCTCAAGTATAGGAAAGCAATAAAATGTCAAATTTGGTCTTAAGATCCATCTTGAGCTCCACAATACTAAGCAATCACCTCGAGCTACTAGTTCAAGTGATCACATATTTCATAGTAGAGGGGCTCATACACAAGGATCTTAGGTGAATTTGGGCACACTTATGGACTCAATATCCATAAAGGAAAGAGCGAGATTTAGAGACCTAACCTTATAAACAATCACTAACTTTGTAACCTACTTAGAAAGCTTGCAAGGTGCCCAAGGTCTACCAACTTGCACTCATATCTCTCCATACAAGATGCATGGGACCAAAATATTTTAAGGAGATTTAGGGGGGTATATGGGATCAACATGCATAGACATAAGTTTTGGATTGAAGGTTTTTACTTTATGAACCATTATTAATATGGTAGACCTTCAAACCCCTACTTAAACCTTAAGATAGACCCAATGAAGGAAAAGTGTAGATAATTGAACCCAAACACCCTAGCTTAACCTAATAAACACTTGAATCACCTAGTACACTCAGAGGGGATCTCATCTATGGTATTGGATTGTATGAATTATTATATGAACTTATAAAAAATAGTAATTTTGCAAGGATTTAAGTAGAGAATAGGGTACATAGCTTGTCAAGGAGTTGTAGAATATTGGAGGGGGTAGTATGAGATGTATTCCAACTTATCAATCCTCAATATATTCACAAACCTCCATGAAATTGTTCCTACTAGTTTGTATAAAAGAGCCAATCCATGAAGGTTAGTATGAGGTGACCTAGTCACCTAGATTGACAAAATTATAGATGTATATTTCTTGTAAAGGCATAGGTCATGGTATAATCATATTACTCAAACTTAAAATAGGCTCATTCTCATACTCTAAGGTTTCTATTTAGGTCTTCAATCATCCATCAACATATAATCAAGTCACTACGCCTAGTGGCCTAGAAGGCCTACTTGGGTCAACAAGGAGAGATGGAATTTGGTGTATAGGGGTTGTTAGGAGGTAGTTTAAAGGTCACAATACCCATGTAATTGATTCATAAAGTTGAGGAAATGAACTTCATATTCATAATGTAATATTGGATTAGTTTTCCTTGGCCTTGTCAGCATGTAAATAGAAGAGTGAGCTACTTAATGACCCATGAGGGCTATTTGGGGCATAATAGACATGTGTAACTATCAAAAAGGAAGAGGTGTCTATTAAAATGGTGTGATCATGCTCTAAAAGAGGTCAAGTAAGTTTGTACTAGGCTCCATTACTATGCTTCAATGCCCAAGTTTCTCATTGAAGACTACCAATGCATGGAGGGAGACATATGAGGACTGTTATGGCTAATGTAACTACTAAGTGAGTGGACTATGGTCATTTATGACCTCTTATCTATATTTTCATGCTAATTTTCCTCTCTCTCTCTTTTTATTTTTCTATATATTAGGCCTTAAGGCCATTGTACACATCCCTGACCTAGGTATGAGGAAACTCTACCTGGATTTGTTTCCTGTAACCTCTTGACTAATTAATGAATAGTTTTAACTTATTTAATATTGATCTAGTGTTTATAGGCTTTTTTAGATATGCATAACTGGTAAAATTTATCTCTTTGTAGTTCCTTTCCACTCTTAGATGTTAATAAGTGTTTTATGTAGGTCATATGATGTGTCAAAGGCTGGTGATTATACTTGAAGTGTAACCTAGATGGAAGTGTCTCAAGACAAGCCTCTCATCCATCACCTCAAATTTGTAACCATCCACCATGACCTTCATGTGAAACACTATTGCATAGAAGCCTTGGAGAGAGAGTGTTTCAGTTCAGGTTTAGTTCATTAGTGTTGTTAGATATCAAATGGAGTGGACAATGATATTGATACATCACCATCTTTAAATTAGGTTTCTTTTTATGCATATTCTTTATCCCTTTTCACCCCAATCAGTAGGTCTTAATGATTTGATCCCTAATAGATACACCAAGGAAGCTAGCCCCATAATCTAGAGGTCTAGCCCATCCATAGGTCACCCACAGCCTTAGGCTATTCCCATGTTACCCCAACCTTGGAGGTAGGCTTGAACAACATCCTCCTAGGGTGCAAGTTAGAGTGCTAACAACTATTTATATGCTCTATGTCTAAAATCTATGTTGATTGGAATGTTATTATTATAGAAAAATATGTAAATAATTTTTTCACTAATGATATCCTTGAATACAAAGTACAATATGATATGTATAAGGTGATTGATGATCTCATCCTTTATAAGGATAGAATTCATCTTATTCCTGAATCAAAGAAAAGAACAAAGTCTTGAGAGTTATACATGCTAAACTTTTGCCTAGTCACCCAGGGTATTTAAAGACTTAAAATAAAATAAGGGATAAATTTTTATAGAGAGGACTCAAGGGATAGGTCCTCCAATACATCTGAGAGTGTATAATTTTCTAACAAAAAAGATATTCCCAATGGGTTTGTTGCATCCCTTACTAATTCCAAATATAAAATGGGAGAGCATTTCTATGTATTTTATCATAGGTCTTCTAAAATTTTAGGGTAAGAGTTGTATATATGTGGTAGTGGATATACTCAATAAATATGCTCACTCATTTGTTATTCCAATTGATTTTAAGGCACCACAAGTTACTAATTTATTTTTTAGAGAAGTATTAAAGCTTCGTGGATTGCTTAAGAACATATTAAGTGATAGGGATAAAAGGTTCCTTAGTTTATTTTGGTAGGTGATCTTATGTTTGATAAGAACTGAGTTGAGTCCTAGTACTAATTACCACCCTTAAATAGATGGGAAAATAGAGATTGTGATTAAGTGGATCAAGGGATATTTTAGGAACTATGTAGCAGGGCAAAAAATAACTTGGATCGAATGGATGTATATGGGGGAGTATTGCTACAACAAATCACATCATATGTATATTAGTATGAATTTTTTTAAGGCTTTGTATGGTTATAATGCTCTTTATTTTGTGGATTTGGTTATTAAAGATATTAAAGTACTAGTGGCAAGAAACTTGGTTACACAAAGTCAAGAAATATCAAAGTCACTCAAAGAAAACCTCCAACAAGTACAAATCCAATATAAGTTTTATGCAGACCAACATCATATTGAGATAATGTTTGAGGTTGGAGACATGGTTTTTTTGAGGTTACAACCCTTTAGTCAGTCTTCTCTCAATAAAATTGTAGTTTAAAATTATCAAGCCTCACTTCTATGGCCCTTATAAGATTAAGTGAATGATTTAAGAGGTTGCTTATGGGCTTGAATTATTAGATTACAATAGAACTCATAATGTATTTCATAGTTCATGCCTCAAAAGGGCACTAGGATAACATATCATTCCTTCAGCTGAGTTACTTCTTTTTGATGATGAAGGTAAATTAATCTTGGTTCCAAAATTATTGATTGTAGAGAGAAGAAATTAAAGAACCAGAGCATAACATAATATTTGGTGTGTTATAAATATCTCCCAATATAAAAGACTACATGGAAAGGTGCAAAGATCCTTGATCATCCTAACCTGTAATTATTTAAAGGCAAGCAATTCTAGTAAGGGTGGACTGTCATGTCCCCTTTATAGAATTAAGCTAGTCAGAAGACTCGTAGCCTATTCCTTATTTCTCGTAGGCTAAGGGATAAAGTTAAGAAAATAAACTAATGATAATAATTTAAGTTGTCCTAAGTCACTTTTATTTTATAATATGAAAAACATGCTTTTGTAATATTATTATTTATTAAGAGGACCAAAAGTAATTGTCATTAAGAGAATGAAAAGTGTTTTTTTAAAATATTTTTAAAGACTTTTAGAGTGAAATTGGAAAGAGAAATTATAGAAAGAGAAGTTGAGCTAAAAAGAGCCATTATTCATTATGTTGGATATTTTCATCTGATGATGAAAACCCTTTGATATATAGGTGTGGAGGATGAAAACCCTCTAATTCATTGAGGTGATTTCATCCAAGAATCACAATTGTACTTGTAAATTAGGATTACATTTCAATTTTAGTGTAATTGAGGATTGCCATCATTTTTTAGACCTTGTGAGGGTTTGAAATAATCTATAGATTGTTGCATTGAGGTTTAGGTGGATGTTTATTATTTTTGAAACCCTCATTAGCTAATGTGCACCACATATTTATGTTTGGCATCAATATGAATTGAGGATAGTTGTTTATACTTCTTATTTCCTTTATTGTTAGATGTTCTCTTTGTTGCCTCCTTGTGCCCATCATGGACATTCCACCCAATGTCACATACCAAAAAGGATTACCATACATCTATGATAACATATTCCAGTTTGTTAAACCAAATGGGGATAACTATACCTTATTTTCAAGTTGTTGGGCATTGATTGGTATTTATTGTTAAATTTATTTATTTGTTTTGGGATTTTATAGTAAGGGTTTGTTGTAATTTATTTTAAATTTATAATCAGTTCCTTGAATAAATAGTATAGTTGAGTTGTTATCATATTTGGAGTTTTAATTTGCATGTTGTTGTTTAGGGTTTATTTTAGCTTGCTTAAATTCATAAAATTACAAAAAAAATAGAATAGAGAAAATTTGTAAAAAGATATATTACAATATTTTATTAAAAGGGTCATATGCCTCCTAGAAAGGCTATGGACCCCATCTAATAGGATTTCTAGGAAACCTATTATCCTTAGGGTCCTAACCTAGCTGGTAGGCTTGACCCATAGATTGGGTGTTTAGGAAGTTGTGTAAGTGAATTAAATTGTATGTAAGAAGCTCATGTGATCATGTAAGACAATTTATTATGGTGTAATACATTGTTTTCAAGAAAGCATCAAGTGTGTAAGAGGGTTGTGGTCATCTTAGGACATGAATATAACATTTGTAAGGAAGGTACCTCCCTTCATTCAATGAGTTTTGGGGAAGATGAATTTGACTATCTTTTTAAATTAAATCCTTGGTTATTCTTAGGGGTTCATTTTGGGGTTGATTCTTTTGGGTGGGAAGAAGAGCTTGTGGGAAATAAAAGGAGATATTCATGGAGCTTTGAGAGATTGATGCATGCATGAAAAATAGAATAGATGAGGTAAGTATTATTTTGGCACATCTTATAAGGAAGAAATAGTTAGTTTTGTTGATCAATTGATGCAAAAGAGAAGTTAGAATTAATGCTTTGATTTTGTACTTAAAATCTCTCTGCCTCTCTCCTTTAAGCCTTACCAATATCCCTCACATTGTAAAAGGAATTTAAATGGCATGCTAATATCCTCTTTTTAAATCTTAAAGTAATTAAATTTTGTAATGGAAATTTTTATTTGAAATATATATAAAATAAACTTGTTCCTCAATTTTCCTTAAAGTGAAAATACATAAACATCTTATTATCTCTCTCAATAGCCTTCTTGTGATTAAAATTTTAATTTAGGAAAATAAAATGGAATATTGGTGTTTGAATATTTGTTTTTAAAAATAATTATCCCCTCTCTCTCCTCCATTTCTTCCTATACCTCTCTTCAATTTTGGAAAAGAATTGAAAATGTGGGTTGTTTATTACAAATTAGAAGTGGAAATTTATTTGGCAAGTGAAAATGTGAAACTTGTTCATGTTAATATCATAGTATGGAAAAATAAATAAAAAATTTAAAATGTGATTCTCCCTAACCCTTTTAATATCTCTCATTTTAGTTGAAAATTGGTTTGATAATAAAATTTTTACATTCCAAGTTGGTATTACAAATGAAAATGAGTGCTTGTGGAAATAAATTCTCTCTCCCTCTCTTATAGAAAAAGCTCATTGGTTGTGTATGCACCTAAATATGCTCACCCTAGCCATTTTACTAATCATGCTATTTATCCTAATTAATCTCATAACCCTAAACCTATTTTAATAATTAAATATTATCTCCCTTAATTATTCTTATTCATCCATTAACCTTATTCATACCCAACTTCTTTATTAATCCACCTAATCTCCTATTAGCCATTAACTAATCCCACTTGTCTAATATTTTGGAATTTAAAATTCTCATGACTCGCCTACCCTAGCCTATTTATAGGATTTCCTACATCCCTAGTCCCTAATAACCTATATAATCACATATATAACCACCCAATAATCTTACTTATCCCCCCTAATGGATTATAGAATTCTCCAATTCTATAGTCCACTTTAACTTAGCCCTTCCTCTCTAGAAGCCTCTATTCTAGAGGCTTAAAAAGAATTTTTAATTCCTTTTTAATCCTCTCTCTCTCTTCTATTTAAGAAAGCCACTCCTCCATGGCCAAAAATAAATAGATGAAGCCATAAAATCTCCATGCTAATATCAATCCATGTTATAATGAAAGTCATTTATCAAGCTATCATTATGTCAAATTTTTGAGTTTATCCATAGCAATCCACAAGCAAAATCAAGAATCATTAAAAATCTACTTGAAGATATTGGAGAGAGGATAAGAGGGGTAAGGAAATGGTAATAGTATGCTTATTATTTCTAATTTGTTTCCATACTCTCTCCCTTTGATGTTATTATTTTGGTTCAAACTACTATATATAGTAGTTTCAATTCATAACTCAAAAATACAATCATACATTGGCGACCAGAGTGGGATAACTCATTCAATTTAACCCTCTTTTTTGTTAGAAGTGTTTTGGTATCTTGCATGATTGACTTGATGGAGAAAAATCTCTAAATTTGATCAAATTTGTATGTGTAGGTGAAAAGCAATTTTGCTCTATGAATCATGGTATTACAGTCGTGGTTTTGCCATAAGATTGGTGATTTTGCATTAACCATCATTTTAATCACTAGTAGTTTGTTGTTTGACAAATTTTAGGCCTTTCTATAATATTTTAGATTTGTAAAAGGTGATTTTACTTAAAATATGTAACTTTTCCATATAACTTATGATTTTACAGGTTGTAGTTTTAAGTCAACATAACCACTTTAACATAGTAATCCAAGCTTCTCTAGGTCCAATTAAAACTACTTTATCATGTAAGGATAATAAGTCTGAGTATTGATAAACCTAATAGTCACTTTCTTTTAAAGCAATACTACTAAAACATAGTCACAGTTTTGTCATGATAGTCACAATATTTCTCTTGAAAGTAGTAGTTTTGATTTTGTAGTTAAAACTATTAGCTAAAATTACTAATTATTGCTTTTAACAAGTTTTTTGCCTCTATCTAAGTGTTGTTTGCCTATAGGGAAGGGGGAGGAGTTTCCCAACTCAACATAAAAACATCCCAAAAACTTATTTTACCACTTGGTGCAAAATTGTAACTTTTAAATATGTGATTTTACTTAAATACCAATGATTTTGCATAATAATAAGCAATTATGATTTGATACAATTTTGAGAATACATTTGTAGATATAGTCTTAAAACATCTTAAACATTTTTCAACTTTCTGTAAATATTCTAGCCTTTGTAAATATTTTGTTATCTTTTTAATACATTTTAGTCTAACTGTTAGATTTAAAGCATTTTTCCATTATCGGTAAAACATCAAATTTTGAATCATAATTTTGGAGTTATACTTATGGTTTTGCACAACCATTGGTGATTTTTTATAACTTGTATGGTAACTATCATGGTTAGTCCACTTTTTGAAAAATAATGACTTGTCAATTATGATATTGCCAATGTTACATCATTATTCTTTGCCAGACAAACTTACTAGATTATACATGGATATCTATAGCTAATGAATTCAAATTTGGCTAAGTTTGAGATATATGCTATAATGGGATAGTAGAATATTGATTAGATACATGATGGTACATGATTGCTTTACTATGAGTAAACTATAGTATATGTGTTTACATTTTGAGTATATTGATGTAATATTTTGGTTATATTTATTGTTATATGTTTATCATGTGATATGATCTAACTACCTGAATGTTGTGAGGTGGACCCAAGAGAAATCATCCCTCAAAATGTGCCAGAGTGAGATCATCATCGAAGAGGGTGACATAGATGGAGATGTTGAAGGTTGATAGAGATCTGGCAAAACCTTGCATACACCACAGTATTTAGCAGGTATAAATGCATTAAAAGATATTTGCTTATGATGTGTTTATTACTTGCTTTGGAGTGTTATTTTCTATGATTTTTTAAAGTAAAAATATTGTAATAAATTATTTTACATGTTTGGCATGTTTTGGCATTAATGTTGGTAGGAACATTTTTGGCAAAAGTAAATTTAAAATATGAATTATTTATAATTTTAAAATTATCATTTGAATTTGCTATGGTATATTTAGATGTTAATTTAGTTTGATAAAATTATAGAGTTTTAGCATTCAATATTAAAATATATTAAAAAATAGAAATTTCTTGGCAAAAGAAAAAATGAGAAAAGATAAAAATATATATATAACCACAGAAAAAATGGAAATATAAATTAAATCTCATGAAAAAGGGAATAAAGTGAATAAAAAATAATTAAAATGAGAAAAATATTAAATAAGGAGAAGAAACAAAAATCTAAAGAAAGCTACAACCCTTTTGGAGATTATGAAAGGGAGGGGCATGAGAATAATGATAAGAAGAAAAAGAGAAGGGAAAAGCAAAAAAGCTCAGTGGAGAAGAGAAGGATTGGTGAAGATAAGCAAGGAATAATGGAAATGTTTTTGCTAGGTAGGCTTCACATTTAAATTATGGTATTTATCAATCAGTATTAATAATTGTACTTGCATCTATTTGAATGTATAAAAACATAAATGCAAAAACCAATTATAAGGAGACTCCCATTTAAGAGGTTGATTTGTATCATGTGTATAAACCAAGAGTATAATTATTGATTTACTATGTTAGACATATGACATACCCATTAGATCAGTGATTTGTAAACATGAAATTATTCTTAGCGCTTACCTCTATTTTAAAAAATCTAAAAATCTTTTCTTCAACAATTTAGTGAGGAAAAATATGGAAGTGAGTTATTAGCATAGAAATTATATTTTAAATTCACTTTGGGCATGTTGTTTATGATTATTTAGTGTTGGTTTTACATAATTTATAAGCGTTGACTATTTATGAATTTCTAAACTAATGCAGATCACATACAAATTCTATATTAGTAATTTGAATGATTTTTATTTTTGAGTGTTTGAATGTACACAAAGTATTATATTGGTAGTTTAAATCAGTGACCCCATAATGAATAAATCATGAGATATGGGATTTTAGTGATTTGATTCCTCAAATTTTAAAGATTGACCCATAGATTTCGTGAGTCTCCCAACCTAGTATAACCCCCAAGTTGACCACCAAAGTCCATATTATCCAGAAAATGGTATAATATATATTTAGGATGTGGGAATAATAGTAATTCCACATTCATATCTACTACTACCTATTTTATTATTGAATGCAAGATTCGATAGCATGTACTCTACTGTTTACAAAGAGTTCTTGCTTCTTTACTTTTCCTATGTTCTCTAAACTTTGTCTATGAAACACTTTTCAGGAGGTATATGTTATCAATGTCTATAATGATCTATATTGAAATAAGAATATGCAGTGATCTATATTTTATGTACAATGATCTATATTAAAATAATAATATGCAGTGTTCTATAATTTAGATGTAATAATTTACATCTATAAGTATGTAGCACCTCCTCCTTTAAAAGCATCGACATCTTCCATGTCTTTTCCATCATGTCACCCTCTACTTCCTCGCCCAAACCAGCATAAAATTTACCCACCATGGTATGTTTGTGAGGTTTAAAAAAAATTGTGGTATCATTTTAATTAACAAGCAATAATTGGTCTAAAAAACATGGTTTAGTGTGATAGGCATAAATTTAAATAAAAATGAAATGTAGTTTTAAAACTAAGTAATTAGTGTCACCATAGTTATAAGAACTTTCCATATATATTGTGTAATCATAATTAGGGACTCAGAGTTGTATGCTATCAATTATCATTGTAATAGTAAAAATCATTTTATATCCATGAGGGAGTTGCTATATATAAGGGAGTCACTATAACTTAATATAGACTTATCATAATTATCCAAAATATAATGATAAATATTATATTATATTTAAAATAATATTATAATTGCTATAATATAATGTCTCACCTAATTATCATTGAAGGTGTTATATTTACGCTAGAGATTTATTTACCCTATATCTATGTAATGATAATAATGAGTTTCAAATGGACTCAGATTATTACACTTTTGTTAGCCAAATGAAGGTGTTATGAGTCATTTTAAAAATATAAAGCTAATTTTAATATAAATTTCACAAGCCTTGTAAAAATATTTCCACTAATAGCTAAAGAAAGACTAGTTCATAGATTGCTTGGATAAGCATAGAACATGTATTTTGTGACTATTTTTTGGAGTGGTAATATAGTATCACCCAATGTCTTAACTCATATCGTGTAATTAACCATAATAGTTGTATTTCTTATTATAACAATTTGTATGTAATTATAAACTTTTGTTATCATAGCATGATTTAGATTAATCATGTGAGTTTAAACAGGTAAACATAGCATTCCTTTATCATAACATAAAACTTGTGGAGCATTGTGATCACTTGGTATATGAAACTTGTCATATATAATTTGACATTATAACAAGTTATGTCTTTATGATTATGAATAAAGTGATTGTTGAAATGGATGTAAACATGTCTATTAGTATATATTAGTATCTTGGGGGTGTGTAATTAGGTTATAAACTATATTAAATAAATATACAGATTAGAGCTTTACGAGGGTATGTAAATAAGGCTCTAAGATTATAACAATGTGTATTATATACTTAATATGAATTGAGAATTCCTTGTTTATACCTAGTTGGTTGAAATAAGTCTTAAGGTGTCCATAGGACCAAAAATACAACCATATTAAAATAGTATTTTAAAAAGTAGAATGAGATATTTAAATGAATGTTATAATGGTTTTATGAATTCTCTGTTTATCTGTAAATCATTGATTGATCGTTAGTTATATTTTGAGTACTTATATGTATTACATGATTATGAGAGTGTTTGGTTATAGCCATCATATAATAATGCATTGTGATGTGTACTTATAAATATGTTGCTTTGAAGTGTAGTAATTAGTTTAAACTTAGGGTATACCCAGGTGGTATAATCCCATACTTGATTTTTATTACGTATGAGAGATGTTTGATTCTTGAAATTGTAAGTTTGGGTTATGTGTTATTATGTAGTTGGGAACCTATGATAGTATGAGATATCATAAAGTACTACTGTATAGATGTATGTTATTGTAATTTTTATGCCTAGACTCATATCTACATTTGATTGATTATATGTATGCGTGTTGGATATTCATATGAATAATATGTTTGTGACAGTTAGAAGAACTTTATGAATGTGTGTATATAGCCTTGAAAGTTTATCAAATGTTATGATAGTATATTATTGTGTTCCATGAAAACTGTGATTTGCTTCATTATATCTAGTTGCTTGAATATAAGTTGTGTTTTCGTGTAGTTATGACTTCTTTATTATGATTGATTGTGAAAAACTAGTAGTTATGTCTTAGAATCTAGACTATGGTAATATGGGTTATCATAGGGTGTAATATATTTGAAAACTAATTATAGTAGTGAAAGTCTGCAGTTAAATGTGTAATTACTTAGATGGTATAAATTGTAATTATTATTTTAGTATGGAATAGAAAATAATGTAAGATTCATTCATATGTTTAATGGAATAAATGTATGATTTGGTTACTCCTATGATTAGCATGTTATATGATGTGTTTGATAGTAGGATGCAAATTAAATGAATCTTGTGGTTGAATTGTATTTGACCAATCTACATTGTTGATATGGAGCAAGGAGTGAGATGGACTTCATTGGCTTACTAGTGTCACAATGATAGATGAAAGTAGTTTGATCAAGTGGTGTGTATGAATTTGATTGATCTATAGATCATTAATATTTATTATTTGTAAAAATTTGAGCCAAAGTATTATTAATGAGACATTATCATTTCATGAGTATGATTTACATGTTTATGTGATATCTTGCAATAAAACGGTTTTCTATGATACATTGCATGTTTAGTACAGAAATCATAAAACACACGGGTACTTGCTTGTCTCTCTAGATTCCCACACCATCACTGTCTACTCATCTATGAATGGAGGGCCATTTACTATTAGGATTAGTGTGGGGGATTGTTGGCCCGTGATTGGTGTGGAAAATCACTTAGATGATGCTTTACCTCACCACAATAGTATTACTTATCGAGACGACACTTGAGATTGTCATAGATACTTGAGTTTGAAAATTATGCTCCAAGGAAGCCATGTATCCATATGTACATTATATTATATTATACTTATCATTGAATATTTTCAAGAAGAGTTGTAATTACTTAATACCATACTTTGATAGTGGAGGCTTGTATCAGTTATAGCTAATTTAATGTGATTACTTTCGATATTCACATTATGACATGTTATCTCATGATATTAGAGATTGAAGATATGTGAGGTGTTATTCTTGTTGATATTATCACACCTTGAGTATTTCTTATGATCTCTATAGATTCTTGTGGTATAATTTATTTTTGGTATATGTGTTTAATTAAAAAAATCATGTACTTCTTTGTCTAACCTAGTGGGGTTGCTACATGTGGTATAAGAGCTATGGCTCGAACTCTAGGACCTCATGAGTCCATTAGCATTTTTATGTCTTTCTCTTCACTAGTTTCAACTTGGTAATATGAAATATTACACTGGTGTTTTTGATTTGAGGTGCCTCAGTGCAGAACCATGTTACACCAGGATTGGAGTTTTGAGACTTGGTAGATTTCCCTGTATGGCTTGGTGACTATTGGAAGTATGAAACCTTCATGAAATGTATTTGGAGAACATTGAGTGTCTACCCTTAGGATCACTCGTACACCTTTGAGTTGTTTAGAGGATGGATTATTGAGTTTCTTATGGTGATGGTAGTATACAAGGTTTGGATAAGTGAGTATATAGTGTAGCTCATGAGTTATGGACAAAATATTTATACCATAGTTTGGTCACTTAGATCGAACACCTTGAGTATGATTACATCCTTCTTGGTAATCAATTCATCTTTACCATTTGTGTTTTATGTTGTGAGTGTTTATAAGCACGGGATGATTCTCACTTAAATATAAATGTGTGTGTGTGTGTGTGTGTGTGTGTGTGTGTGTGTGTGTGTGATTTAGTTTTTGAGCCTTATGTTCACTAATTCTAGAAATGGAAAATCTAATAAAACCATTTTTCAGTTAGCACCACCTAGGACAATAAGAATTTTCTTGTAGAAAAGTGCTACTATCTTGGGTTGAGAATTCCTTTGTGTTAGGAGTTTGTTTTTGGTTTGGCACCCTTATGTTTATGTGGATTTAGAATAAGTGCCATCTCTCTTAGTTATATTAGAGGTGAGTTTTTATTATCTCATTCTCCTTTGACATCATTATAAGCTATTGAGAGGATTCATATTTTCTTGATGTTGAAACTTGTTTATGAAAAATTGTTTTGACCATATCCCTTTGAAGTTAATGGGATAAAATTCTTCTACTTCTTGTTGAGAGATAAGTTGTAGTATTGGATGGATTGATATATATTTTTAATTAGTATTTTATTTCTCTCTTGATTATGGAAATAGATTGTGATACTATACTTACAGATTTGGTAAGTAGGTAGTGTTTTTGCAATATTGAGTTACGGTGTTTTCTTTTTACCTTGTGAGGGTATGTAGGAATTTTTGAGATGATAGTTCTCTAATTTTCACTTGTGAATCTTTAGGGTCACTACTTTATTTTACTTGTGATTGTAGACCATGTGGAGTGGTAAACTTATATATTAAATTCTAAATTAAGAACTATAAGTTGATTATGACTAGTATGATATTATACACCCTTGATTATATTGATATTATTTTATTTTTCTTAAACCATGTTGTTTTGAAGAGATATTTTTATACCTTTCATCAGAAGTGAGTAGGGTATAGGATGTGTGGAACATCTTGTCAAACTAGGGGTTGAGATAAAATTTTAATTTGTTGCATTCTAGCTGAGCAAGCAAGTAAATATTGTCTTGCTTATAGGTCGTAAGGATGGTGTGAACCTTGGCCTTTGCATGTTATGTTAATTCTAACATTATTTCTTCTTAACCATGAATATAATAGAATAAGTTAAGTTGTAAAATATGATACTAGTTATGTGTGGCTAGTGGTAATTTAATACAATTACAGATTAATTGAATGATTTCTCTTGTATGTATGTTGATATATCTAAAATTATTTATCTCATCTTATTGCTTTTTATGATTTGTTATCATAGAATTATGATTTATTGAATATCATGCATATTTTGGAGATCATTAGGTCAAGGAGAACTGAGGGAAGAGTGGTGAATTTAGAATGTGAGTTTCAAAAGATAGAATGGTATCCTACTTAGCCTCACATTGAATCGGTTGTTACTGAGTTGCATCTGACAAATGGACTTGTTGAATCCAAAATTTGACAGGCAAAACTTATCAAATTTAGTCATATGGCCATATGTATATATATGGTAGAATGTTTATTCCATAATTTTGTATAGATTGGAAATGTAGTATTTTTAGTTCTTATTCATCTTTATACTTGTCAACTACTCTGTGGAGTAGTGACAGTATTGACATGTTATACTTATCAGGAGCTACGTGGAGTAGCGATAGTATTAACTCATACACGTCATTCTTGATAGGTTTCCTAAATAATTTTATCTAGAATTAAAAAAACACTCTCTAGATTAGAGAGATGAGTAGAGGGGCTAGAAGGTTTTATGGAACTCTCCCTAGTCATTTGTTTTGGCTTATATGATGATCTTGTGTGCTTTTGGGAAATTAGTGAAACTTTCACTGAGATATGGGGACCCTTCAAGGTAATATAAGTGGTCAATTCTATTATATATAGGCTTCTTTTAATAGTAAATGACCTCGGGGTGGTAATGATAAGAATATTTATATTAAGTAATGCTTACAACCATATTTACATAATAAGGAGATGTCATAAAGCAGGGTCTTATGGGACCAATACTCTAGGAATAGTACAACTTGATGGAGATATGGTGAGTTCTATAGGTGATTTCCTATTTATTGCATAATTTGATATCGTATACCATGTAATTACTTTGCTAAATATTATTTTTAATTCAAAACTTATGTTGAATAAGAGTCATTAGGGATGATGACTAGCTCTAGGAAGAAGGATGTTACATCTCGATTCCTCACTAAATAAACTTACTAGATTATCCATGGATATCTATAGTTAACAAATTTAGATTTGTCTAAACTTGAGATATATGATATTATAAGATAGTAGAATATTATTTGGATACACGATGGTACATGATTTCTTTACTATGAGTAAACTATAGTATACACATTTGCATTCTAAGCATATTGATGCATTATTTCAGTTATAATTATTATTATATGTTTATCATGTGATATGATCTAACTACCTACATGTTGTGAGGTGGATGTAAGAGAACTCATCCCTCAGAGTGTGTTGGATTGAGAGCATCATCAGAGAGGGTGATGTAAATGGAAACATCAGAGATCGATAAAGATCTGGTAAAACCTTGCACACACCATAATATTTAGCATATGGTATAAATGCATTAAAATATAGTTGTTTATAGTGTGTTTATTACTTGCTTTGGAGTTTTGTTTTTTGTGGTTTCCCAGATTGGCTAAAATTATCATAATGAATTATTTTGTGTGTTTGACACATTTTGGCATTAATGTTGGTATAAACATTTCAAGCAAAAGTAAATTTAAAATATGGATTATTTGTAATTATGAAATTCCTATTTAAAGTTTGCTATGGTATATTTGGATGTTAATTTAATCTAATAAAATTATGAAGTTTTAGCATTCAATATAAAAATATATTTAAAAATATAAATTTCCCTAAAAAAAGAAAAATGAGAAAAGATATATATATAACCGAGGAAAACTGGAAAGATAAATTAAATATCTTGAGAAAGGGAATAAAATGAATAAAAAAATAATTAAAATGAGGGAAAATATTAAATAAGGAGAAAAATAAAAATCTAAATAAAGCTAAGCCCCTTTTGGAGATTATGAAAGGGAGGGGCATGAGAATAATGATAGGAGGAAAGAGAGGAGAAGGGAGAAGTAGAAAAGCTCATTGGAGAAGAGGAGAAGGATTGGTGAAGATAATAAAGGAACAACAAAAATGTTTTTGCCAGGTAGGCTTCATGTTTAAATTCTAGTATTTATCAATCAGTATTAATAATTGTACTTGCATCTGTTTGAATGTATAGAAACATAAATGCAAAAACCAATTATAAGGAGAGTCATGTTTAAGAATTTGAGAGATAGAATGTGTATAAACTTAGAGTATAATCAATGATTTACTATGTTAGATATGTGAGATACCTATTACATCAGTGATCTATAAACATGAAATTATTCTTAGCGCTTACCTCTATTTTACATAAACAAAACATCTTTTCCCCATCTATTTTGTGAGGAAAAATATGGAGGTGAGTTATTAGCATAGAAATTATATTTTAATTTTGCTTTGGGCATGTTGTTTATGATTATTTAGTGTTGGTTGTACACAATTTATAAGTGCTAATTATTTACAAATTTCTAAACCAATGTAGATTGCATACAAATTCTATATTAGCAATTTGAATGATTATTATTTTTGAGTATCTGAACATACACAAAGTATTATATTGGTAGTTTAAATCGGCAACCCCATAAGGAAAAAATCATGAGATATGGGCTTTCAATGATTTATTTCCTCAGATTTTAAATATCAACCCATAGATTTGGTGAGTCGCCCAACTTAGTATAACCCCCATGTCGACCTTGTTGGGTGAATATTTTGTCACCAGCTAACTGATGAGAAAAATAGGTGATTTTAACCATAGCATAAGGAGATTGGTCGGCCAAATGTGTAGGTTTACCACATAAGAAGGGGAAAAATCTCTCCTCTCATCAAGGGGAGGTTCCCTTTAAAATATGAAGGGGCTAGATATTATATATATAAGCAAAAAATAACACTCAGGGGTAGGATAACACCATCCATCTCTCTTCTTTCAGAGATGATGTTCATAAAAAAGGATAAATGCAAGTGAAAACACTAAAGGCACTTCTCTTCTTTCAGAAGTGGTCTTGCAGCAAACAACAGTTCTTTCTGATAGATAACAAGTAACTAGTAACAGGGGGCATAGTAACCAGCAAAAAAAGGTGTAGCTCAAAGTCTCCACCTCGACTACCCAAGATTGAAATATGAAGGATAATGGGGGCACGAAGTCATCTCAAGATCCTTTACACATAAACAAATAGAAAAGACACTAAAGACAATGGTGGCAGCACAAAGTCTCTCCACAGTTGGCTTCAGGACACTTTCATGATTACTTCCACTAATTCTACTTATTTCATTAAAATGGACAAGAATGAATTTAGGAAATAGACATAAGAACAATCTCCTAAATGACACAAGCTATTACAGAACAAAGTCTGGAAGTAACCTGCTTTCTCATTCATATCAAAAAATATGATCAACAATCTGAGCTCAAAGTCTCAGTAATCGCCTTTCAATTTTGCTAGAGTTTGCTTCTATAACCAAAAATATCTTCTCTGCATAAAATAAGAGATTACAATATATAGTGCCCAAGAAAGGCTTGGTGCTTCATTTCATGGAATGGCCCATGCTACATTCAATGCCTTGAATGCATTTTTAGTTTGGTCAGAGAGGCCATACTGGAACAGGGTGTCTACCTTAACTATGGCATGTTAATTCATCTCATATGTCTCCTCCAAAGCATAGGCCACCTAGTCCTCTTCCTCATATTGGCACAGTTGTCCACTTTGTCTTTACTCCATGGAGAAAATTAGGCCACGTCCTTTAATGTTTGTCAGCTTAGACGTCTACTTGGTGGACTATTCCACCTATTGGAAATAACTCCTACATAGATATTTCTAGTCTTTCCCTCTTTCTTGTAGTAATTTGAGCTCTCAAGCTATCTTTTCCCTTTATATTGTCTCTTTCAGCTCCCTCTTTAGCTGGTCATTGAGTTTTTTTTAGGTTCCATGCCACATTTGAACATCAACGGATATTTCATTACCCTAAATTTGGCATCCATGAGGACGTCATTGGTTCACTAGTTCAATGGTTCGGGTGGCCTTCTCAGCTCCTTGGTTCCGTCGCTTCTTTGGTTCATTCACTTTCTTGGTTCATTCACTTTCCTTTTCTCAGAGCTTTCTTTGAACCTTTGGACCCGTTGAGATTGTTGAACCATTTTGGTTCAAGGTTCAATGGTTTATCCTCTTCCTTAGAAGCCTTTGTTTTTTCTAAGTCTTAATATCTTTGGAACCCCCCCAAAAGGAAGGTGTCCCTTCAGGCCTTGAGAAAGGTTCATTTCCTGGTCATCGAGAGCCCCCCCGCAAGGGTACCCACCCTTTGGGGTCCTTTGGGTAGCCTTCTTCTTCAAATCATGTAAAGTCTGTAGAACTAAGCCTGTCGATTCTATAGAAACCAATTCGTAGAAACCAACCTGTAGAGTTCATAGAAATGAGTTCATAAAAACCAGCATGTAGATTCCATAGAAAAAGGTCTACAGAGTCCATAGAAATGAGTCTATAGAAACCAGCTTGCAGAGTCTATAGAAATGGGTCTATAGAGTCCATAGAAACCATCGTGTGGGCCTTTGATCATTCCTTCAGCTTTATATCTTTACAACCTCTTGAAGGGAAGGTGTCCCTTCAATCCTTGACAAAGGTCCATTTCCTAGTCACTGAGAGCCCCCGCAAGGGTAACTTCCCTTTGGAATCCTTCGAGAGGCCTTCTTCTTCAAATCCTTCAAACAAAATGTCTTAAGGAATTCCTTCAGACATTTTGTCTAAAGGAAACCTTTCCTTTACCTTAGCCATTTTCCGTTGGGCCTTTGATCATTCCTTCAGACATTTTGCCTGAAGGATTTCCCTTGTAAAATTAGCAACAAAAAATATTTTCAAAGGATATCTTCTCAATCCCTTTTGTTCACTACCCTCCACAAGGGCACTTGGCCGTTGGTTCGCTACCCTCTACAAGGTCACTTGGCCTTTGGAATTTGGGGGACTCCTTTGAACCGTTCGATTGAATCGACTGATTGAACCAATCTTTGGTTTAACAGCTCAACAGTTCAATCTTTTGTTTGACTCATTCAATTGACTGCTTGAACCAATCTCATTGAACCTTTGAACCTGTTGAAACTTTTTTGGTTCAAAGTTTAACGGTTCAATCTTTCTTCTTTTCATTAAGTCTTTTGAAGCTGTTAAACTTTGAACTTTTGCTGAAGAACTTAACTCTTTAAGCTTGCCAATGTATTTGAACCCTTGAACCTATTGGAAGCAGGGTTCAATGGTTCAATGGTTCAATCTTTTGTTTAAAGCTTGCTGATGGAATTTTTTGGTTGAACATCGATGTTGAACCAACCTTGAAATTGCCTAAGTGTTGGGAACTTATTTCTTAGAGAGAGCTCGCCTGTTAGAGTTGTTTCCCTTGTTGAACTTGCTAGTCCTTTAATTGAAAAAGCTTGAATAATAAAGAATTTGATTGCTCAAAACAATTTTTGAGAAGGGAAGAGAGAATTTTGGCCTGCAAGACCAAAATAGTTCATATGTTGTCTCAAAAACGAGTGACAAATTTTGGGAACAACAGCTAGCTCCAGTTGGGAAACTTCTTTCAGTTGAAATTTTGGAACAGCTGAGGGGAGTAGAAACTAGAATCTCTAGTGCCTTTAAGTATGCAATTGGGCTATGGAGTCATGTTACCAAAAAAAGAAAGGCACCAAAAAGAAATGAAAACAAAATGCACCAAACAGAACTAAAGACTATACAAATATACATATGTACAGATGATCTTATCTGATACTTCAAGAATTGAAGTGCTTCAGATGCCACCCACTATGAGATAATGAAAATGGTGTTCTATTCTGATAAACCAGTAAGAAACCATTTTCTCCCCAAAATCGGTGATGGGCGAATGGAACTCTCCACCAGGAATCACATTTTTTGTGCACTCCTTTTGGTTCTCTCTTCTTGCCCCATGGCAAGACGTGGTTTCCAATCTAAAAATCATAAATCCTTTCTCTCTTGGTGAAGAGTTTCTTTTCATGACTTTGGCACGTAGTAGTATGGTCTACTACCATAGCTTGTGGCTCTTTTGGTCTAGTGAAGCACATGATTTGATTGTCAGCATCAAACACCTACCAATGGTTAGCTTTATCAGGCACACTTGATCAAAAGATCAGTTTGATAGTGTACCTATTATCTTTGAAATCATGGTGAGGAACCATGAAGGTTGTAGGGATAGCCAATGAATTTGCATGATTATGAGGCTCTCTAGGCACTACAGATATATTGAAAGCATCAAAACTTTCAATATAGTCCCATACCAGATTGCGGTAATGGGGCAATCTTTTTTTCTTGATTTGACACAGGTTCCTCACCTAACAAACCATCAGTTCAGCATCTCCTTTGGCATGAAGGAGTTTGACACCTTTGTCTTGAGTAGCCTTCAACCTGAGTAATAGAGATTCATACTTGATAGTGTTGTTGGTGTTGCTAAATTTCAACTTGTATGAAGAAGGAAAAATATCTCCTTGAAGAGATATCAACACAATCCCAACTCCTAAACCGATAGAGGAATTGTTGCCATCAAATTCTAGGATCCAAATATCATCAGAAACTGATCTTCTATCAGATTTTTCTTCATTAGAGAGGGAAGATCCTTTTTCATCTATACTATGCCCTACCAATTATTTTGATATCTTATTTGAATCAATTTTTGGATTGCCACCTACATGACTTTCATCTGCTGTAATAGGAACGTCTTCAGTAGACAAAAAATAATTACCCCTGCCTAAAGATTCAAATAGAATTTGGGCTTCAGGCGTTGATGTCTAAGTGACAACATATTTTGCCTCCTTTTTAGGGAGTAACCTCTTCATGATGCCTTTGACAGGGATCCTTGCCTTAGACAGGTCCATAGTTAATTCACCACTAATGTCCTTACAAAAATTTCTCCCAAGAAGAATACCGTATGAGGCTGGGATGTCAGCCACCAAGACTGTCATCTTAATCCTTTTGTCTAGAAATGCTGCAAATGCAAATTGAGCATCCTTAATTTGTCCCAATAATGGCACTTGTTTGTTCTCCATGGAGAAACATCTCCCAAATGTCTTGATCAGTGTGAGACCAAGAGATTTTACCACTTTGGCAAGCATGACATTGTCAGATGCACCTGAGTCTATAATGTAATTATTTAGTTGGTGTCCATTTATCAGCAGGGAAACATAAAATGGTTTAGTCCTTTCGAGAGCAACAGGAGGAGTAATCACAAATTTATTCTGGGTGGATGTGTTCTTGGAGGGACCAAGAGTTACTTTCAAAATTGCTTGTCCTGCAGGGACGTCTTTATCCTTCACACATTCCACTAATCTATCCAACTGTTCAGAGTTGGATTGCAGGAATTCAAATTTAGTCATTTGAATTTTGGTCTTCTTGACATGGTCGACTATGTCAAATGACTGAAATGGACAACGAATAGAGGAAGGAAGTTCATCTTTTTAGTTTTTTTTGGGGGGGGAGGGTACTGATCTATGAAATTGAAGTAGAAATTGAAGGTATACTTGAGGTACTTACTTTTTTATTACTCAATGGGTCCTTTGGCTGGAAAGGCAGAGAAGTTCCTCATTTGGCAATTGAAATTGTAGGCTGAGCTCACTCCTCTAATTTTTCTTTATCAGCTTAATGGGCTGATTGATTCTTGGATTGGGTGAATATAGCATATGATCCCTCAACTACTTTACCTTCACTTCTGGGTTCATCCTAGTAATTCAGGAAACCAATGTTAGAGTCACCAATTGATTCTTCTTGGTTTTATGTGAAGAGATCAATGTCATTTTCTTGATCAACCTTAGGTTGGAAAGAGAAATCATGTTCTATTTCTAGATATCCAACTGCTAAGTTGGTTGGTGCTGCTTCAATGGCCAGCTTCCCTTGTGGGGGAGAAAGATGATTTGGTTGCCCTTGATTCCTAGCAGCATTGCCTTGATATGACTAGTTCTGAAATGTCCTCCTTGGCATATCTCGATAAGGAGGAGCAGACATACCTTGGGCCATTTGTCTTTTCAAGGCTAATAGTTCATTTTCCAGCTTTTGCACCATTTGATCAGTGGTGCCTGTAGATGGATATTCAAAGGATGAAGAAGATTTACCTCTATTAGGATCTCTTTTTATCTTCCCTGCCAAGATGAGATCATCTTCCACCTCAGTGTCTAAATCCTAAGCAACAACAAGGTCTATGTGGCCAACACATCTCAGTAGAAAACTCACTTCAGGGAGCTGAGAATTGATGAAGAAGCATTTGAGATTCTCAGTTGTTGGCTGAGAAATTATAAGAATCATGTTTCTCAGCTTGTCGAACTTGGCTATGAAATCCCTCATAGGTTCATGAGGCTCTTTCTTCATTTTTGTGAGCTGAGCTACCAGGGCATGTGCATCTTCTGTAGGCTTAAACCTTGCTTCAAATTTGGCTTTGAGAGTGTCCCAGTTAGTCATTAACTAAGCCTACAGATGGTAGAACCAGTCTGCAACATTGCCTTGCAATGTTTTCACAAATAGCCTGACTACTACGTCTTCATATTCCACACCTATCACACCACAGGCTATGTTGAAGGTTGTAATATGTTCATCAGGATGAACTCTCCCATCACCAAATAATTTGAGAAAATTCTTCCTTGAACTATGTGGTAGCTCATGGAGGTGGAGTAAGATTGAGTGGACCAAAAGAGTTACCCCAAGGGCCTTGAGTTGCCATTGTTTGATTATGGAAAGGGGGGATAACAAATCTGGGTGGAGTATGTATAGGCAAAGCTCTACTAATAGTAGAAAAAGAAACTCTATCTTGTAGTGGTGACCTGATATGGGTAGGAGGAAGACTCCTAGTTCATTGAACTTGAAGTTGTGGAGGAAACAAATCAAAATTGCCCTGCTACACCAACTCAAAAATAAGGTCAACAACACCTTGGGCTCTCTAGCTTCTAGTATAGTGTGGAGTTGTCAGATTATAGAATAAAAATTGAAAAGAACTGGCCTTGCTTTAGCCTAAAGCTTGAGGCTTCAAACTGTGCTCTTTTCCCCAGTGGAGTCACCAAAAACTGTTGGCATGGAGCTGGTAGAGAATTGACTTTTGAAATGAAACGCTCGATCTCCAGCATCTCTAGTTTTGCAAACCAGCTCAGAGTATATAATGGAAATTGATAAGGCTATAATGATAATGGATAAGACACAGGTGATGCTTCAATATGAATCTTGAGGCCTCAAATTGCACAAAATTGTTGTGTCACCAGTGGATAAAATAGAAATGGATAAGGATAAGAACTGCTTTAATCTAAAACTTGAGGCTTCAGACTGCACGTAATGTTCTCAGGGGAGTCACCAAAAAACTATTGGGTGAATATTTTATCACTAGCTAACTAATGAGAAAAATAGGTGATTTTAACTACAGCATAAGGAGATCAGTCAGCCAAATGTGCAGGTTTACCACATCATAAGGGGACAAATCTCTCCTCTCATCAAGGGGAGGTTCCCTATAAAATATGAAGGGGCTAGATATTATATATATAAGCAAAAAATAATACTCAGGGGTAGGATAACACCATCCATCTCTCTTATTTTAGAGATGATGTTCACAAATAAAGGAGAAATCTAGGTGAAAACATTGAAGTCACTTCTCTTCTTTCAGAAGTGGTCTTGCAGCAAACAGCAGGAGTTCTTTCTGATAGTTAACAAGTAACTGGTAACAGGGGCGTAATAACCAGCAGAAAAAGGTGTAGCTCAAAGTCTCCACCTCACCTACCCAAGAGTGAAATATGAAGGATAATGGGGGCATAAAGTCATCCCAAGATCCTTTACACAGAAACAAATAGAAAACACACTAAAGACAATGGTGGCAGCACAAAGTCTCTCCACAGTTGGCTTCAGGACACCTTCCTGATTACTTTCACTAGTTCTACTTATTTCATTAAAATGGAAAAGAATGCATTCAAGAAACAAACATAAGAACAATCTCCTAAATGACACAAGTTATTACAGTACAAAGTCTCGAAGTAACCTGCTTTCTCATTCATATCAAGAAATATGATCAACAATCTGAGCTCAAAGTCTCAGTAATCACCTTTCAATTTTGGTAGAGTTTTACTTCTATAATCAAAAATATCTCCTCTGCATAAAATAAGAGATTATAATATATAGTGGCCAAAAAAGGCTTGGCACTTCATTTCATGGAATGGCCCATGTTGCATTCAATGCCTTGAATGCATTTTTAGTTTAGTCAAAGAGGCCATACTGGAACAAGGCATCTACCTTAACTGTGGCATGTCAATTCATCTCATATGTCTCCTTCAAAGCATAGGTTACCTGGTCCCTTTCCTCATATTGGCACAGTTGTCCACTTTGTCTTTACTCCATTGAGAAAATTAGGCCACATCCTTAATTTTTGTGAGCTTAGATGTCTACTTGGTGGACTGTTCCACCTACTGGAAATAACTCCTATGCAGATATTTCTAGTCTTTCCCTCTTTTTTGTTGCAATTTGAGCTCTCAGGTTGTCTTTTCCCTTTCTACTGGCTCTTTCAGCTCCCTCTTCAGCTGGTCACTAAGTTTGTTTTTAGGTTTCACACCACATTTGAACATCAACAGATATTTCATTACCATAAATTTGATGTCCGTGGGGATGTCATTAGTTCACTGATTCAACAGTTCAGTGGCCTTCTTGGCTCCTTGGTTCCATTGCTTCTTTGGTTCATTCACTTTCCTTTGCTCAGAGCTTTCTTTGAACCTTTGGACCTGTTGAACCCATTGAACCATTTTGGTTCAAGGTTCAACGGTTCATCCTCTTCCTTAAAAGCCTTTGTTTTCTCTAAGTCTTAATATCTTTAGAACCCCCCCCCGAAGGGAAGGTGTCCCTTCGAGCCTTGAGAAAGGTTCATTTCCTAGTTGCCGAGAACCCCCCACAAGGATACCTGCCCTTCAGGGTCCTTTGGGCAGCCTTCTTCTTCAAACCATGCGGAGTCTGTAGAACCAAGCCTGTAGAGTCTATAGAAACTAGTCCATAGAAACCAACCTATAGAGTCCATAGAAATGATTCCATAAAAACCAGCCTGTAAAGTCCAAAGAAATGAGTTTGTAGAAATGGGTTTGTAGAGTTCGTAGAAATGAGTCTGTAGAAACTAGCCTGCAGAGTCCATAGAAATGGTTTCGTAGAAACCAGCCTGTAGAGTCTGTAGAAATGGGTCTGCAGAGTCTGTAGAAACCATCTTGTGGGCCTTTGATCATTCCTTTGGTTTTATATCTTTGGAACCTCCTAAAGGGAAGGTGTCCTTTCAGGCCTTGAGAAAGGTCCATTTCTTGGTCATCGAGAGCCCTCTGCAAGGGTAACAGCCCTTCAGGATCCTTCGAGCAGCCTTCTTCTTCAAATCCTTCAGACAAAATGTCTAAAGGCATTCCTTCAGACATTTTGTCCAAAGGAAACCTTTCCTTTTCCTTAGCCATTTTCCATCGGGCCTTTGATCATTCCTTCAGACATTTTGCCCGAAGGATTTCCCTTGTAAAATTAGCCATAGAAAATCTTTTCGAAGGATATCTTCTCATTCCCTTTTGTTCACTACCCTCCGCAAGGGCACTTGGTGGTTGGTTCACTACCCTCCACAAGGGCACTTGGCCTTTGGGATTTGGGGGGCTCCTTTGAATAGTTTGATTGAACCAACTAATTGAACCAATCTTTGGTTCAACGGCTCAATGGTTCAATATTTTGTTTGACTCATTCAATTGACCACTTGAACCAACCACTTTGAACCAATCTCATTGAACCTTTGAACTCATTGAAACTTTTTTGGTTCAAGGTTCAACGGTTCAACAGTTCAATATTTCTTCTTTTCGTTAAGTCTTTTGAAGCTGTTGAACTTTGAACTTTTTCCAAAGTGCTTAACTCTTTAAGCTTGCCGATGTATTTGAAGCTTTGAACCCGTTGAACCTTTGAACCTGTTGGAAGCAGGGTTCAATGGTTCAATCCTTTGTTTGAAGCTTGCTGATGGACTTTTTTGGTTGAACCTTGGTGTTGAACCAACCTTGAAATTTCCTAAGTGTTGGGAACTTGTTTCTTAGAAAGATCTCGCCTGTTGGAGTCATTGCACTTGTTGAACCTGCTAGTCCTTTAATTGAAAAAGCTTGAATAATGAAGAATTTGAATGCTTAGAACGATTTTTGAGAATGGAAGAGAGAATTTTGGCCTGCAGGACCAAAATAGTTCATATGTTGTCCCAAATATGAGTGACAAATTTTGGGAACAATAGACCTGTAAAGTCCATATTATCCATCAAATTGTATAATATATATTTAGGATGCAGGCATAATAGTAATTTTACATTCATATCTGCTACTACTACTTATTATATTATTGAATGTAAGATTTGATAGCTTATACTCTATCATTTATAAAGATTTCCTAATTTTTTAATTTTCTTGTTTCTTCAAACTTTACCTACAAAACACTTTCCAAGAGGTGTGTGTTATCAATGTCTACAATGATTTGTATCAAAATAAGAATATGCAACATTTTGTATTTTTTCTATAGTGATCTGTATTTGTAAGTATGCAGCATCTCCTCCTTTAAAAGCATTGACATCTTCTTCTATGTTTTGTCCATCACATCACCCTCTTCTTCATTGCTCAAGCCAACCAAAAATTCACCCACCATGGTATGTTCGTGAGGCTAAAAAAAAATTGTAGTGTCATTTTAATTAACAAGTAATAATTGGTCTAAAAATGACCTAGTCCGTTGTGATAGGCGTCAATTTAAATAAGAAAACAAAATGCAATTTTAAAACTAAGTAATTAGGAGGGCATCCCCATAGTTATAAGAACTTTCCATATATATTGTGTAATTATAAGTAGGGACTCAGAGCTGTATGTTATCAATTATCATTGTAATAGTAAAAATCATTATATATCCATGAGGGAGTCACTATAATTGAGGGAGTCATTATAACATAATATAGGCTTATCATTATTATCCAAAATATAATAATAAATATTATATTATATATTTAGAATAATATTATAATTTCTATAATATAAAGTCTTGCCTAATTGTCATTGCAGGGGTTATATTTATGTTAGAGATTTATTTACCCTATATCGATGTAATGATAATAATGAGTTTAAAATGGACTCGAATTATTTTAATTTTGTTAGCCAAATGAAGGTGTTATGAGTCACCATCAAAATATAAATCCAATTTTAATATAAATTTCACAAGCCTTGTAAAAATATTTCCACTAATAGCTAAAGCAAGACTAGTTCATAGATTACCTAGATGAGCATAAAACATGTATTTTGTGATTGTTTGTTAGAGGAGTGCTAATACATGATCACCATAATGGTTGTATTTCTTTTTATAACAATGTGTATGTAATTATAAACTTTTATTATCGTAGCGTGATTTGAACTAATCATGTTATTTTAAATGGGTAAACATATCATTCCTTTATCATGAGATAAATCATTCCTTTATCATGAGATAAACCTTGTGGAGCATTGTGATCATTTGTTATATGAAACTCATCATATGTATTTTGAAATTATAACAAGTTATGTATTTATGATTATTAACAGAGTGCTTTTTAAAATGGGTGTAAACGTGCCTATTAGTATATATTAGTACCTTGGGGTGTGTACTTGGGTTATAAACTATATTAAAGAAATATACATATTAGAGCTTTATGAGGGTATGTAAATAAGGCTCTAAGATTATAGCAAAGTGTATTGTATACTTCATATGAATTTAGAATTAGTTGTTTATACATAGTTATTTGAAATAAGTTTTAAGGTGTCTGTGGGACTGAAACTATAATCATATTAAAATCGTCTATTAAAAATAGAACGAGATATTTAAAAGAATGTTATAATGGATTTATGAATTCTTTGTTTCTCTATAAATTATTGATTGGTTGTTAGTTATATTTTAAGTATTTGTGTGCATTACATGATTATGAGAGTGGTTGGTTAGAGCTAGCATATAATGGTGCATTATGATGCATGCTTATAAATATATTGTTTTGAATGCTAGTAATCAATTTAGACTTAGGGTATACCTAGGTGGTATAACCCCATACTTGATTTTTATTATGTATGAGAGACATTTGATTCTTGAAATTTTAAGTTTGGGTTATGTGTTATTATGTAGTTAGGAACCTATGACAATATGGGATATCATAGAGTACTACATTATATATGTATTTTATTGTAATTGTTATGCCAAGACTCATATCTACATTTAATTGATAATATGTATGTGTGATGGATATTACTATGAGTAGTATGTTTGTGACTATTAGGACTTTATGAATGTATGTACACAACTTTGAAAGTTTATCGAATGCTATGATGGTATATTATTGTGTTCTATGGAAACTGTGATTTGCTTTGTTATATTTAGTTGCTCGAATATAAGTTATGTTTCTGTGTAGTTATGACTATTTTATTATAATTGATTGTGGAAAACTAGTATTTATGTCTTATAATACTAGACTATGGTAATATGGGTTATCATAGGTTTTAGTATGTTTGAAAACTAATTGTGGTAGTGAAAATCTATAGTTAAATATGTAATTACCTGGGTGGTATAAATTATAGTCATTGTTTCTAGTATAGGATATAAAATAATGTAAGATTCATTCATATGTTTTCTTTAATAAATGTATGCTTTGGTTATTCCTATGATTAGAATGTTATATAATGTGTTTTCTAGTACAATTCAAATTAAATGAATCTTGTGGTTGAATTGTGTTTGACCAATCTGCATTGTCAATACGAAGTAAGGAGTGAGATGGACTTCAATGGCTTACTAATACCATAATGACAGATGAAGGTAGTTCAATAAAGTGGTGTGTATGAATTTTATTGATCTATATATCATTATTATTTATTATTTGTAAAAATTTGAGAGTAAATATATTTAGTGAGACATTATCATTTCATGAGTATGATTTACATGTTTGTGTGATATCTTGCAATAGAATGGTCTTCTATGATAAACTACATGTTTAGTATAGAAATCATACAACACATGGGTATTTACTTATCTCTCTGGATTCGCGTACCATCACTATCTCCTCATCTATGAAGGGAGGGCCATTTCTTGATGGGATTAATGTGGATAATCATTGGTTCATGGTTGGTGTGGAAAAGCATTTGGATGATGCTCTCCCTCCCCACAGTAGTACAACTTATCAAAATGACACAAGAGATTGTCACAAATACTTGAGTTTAGGAACTATGCTCTGGAGAAGCTATGTATCTATATATACATTGTATTGTATTGTGTTTATCATTGAACATTGTCATGAAGAGTTGTAATTACTTAATATCATACTTTGGTAGTTGAGGTTGTAGACTTGTATTACTTATAGTTGATTTAATGTGATTACTTTTTATATTCACATTATGACATGTTCTCTCGTGTATTAGAGATTGGTGATATGTAAGGTGTTACGCTTGTTGTTATTATCACACCTTGATTATTTCTTATGATCTTTGGATATTCTTATCGTGTAATCTATTTTTGGTACATGTGTTTAATTAAAAAAATATCATGTACTTTTTTATCTAACTGAGCAGGGTTGTTACAGCCAAAAAGATATAGTTTTGTGCTTTTTGGATGCAATTTTGCATTAGTCTGACTGTGTATCTGTGGTTTTGCCTTTTATAGTTATGTTTTGTACTCATTTTTGCATTTAATTTTGTCCTATTTGAGTGCATTTTTTATGGTCAATTTCAATGAATTTTAAGTCATTCTAAGGGTTCTATAAGTCCCAAATTATGTTTGGCATTAGGGGCACTGTCTTTCAAACCCACCCTATACTATGACACAAAGAATGCTCAGGGCGCTTCCCCTTGACCCCACTAGGGGCTTCAACCTCCAGACCCCCATGTCATTCCTCCTCATCAAAAAAGTTAGAGCCAAATAATGATTTTTTTAGTAGTTTTTATTAATACTTATTGGACTAACATTTTGTTTCTCACAACGCTGAACCTAGAGGCTATTTTGGCTTACTAACATCTTCTCTTGTAGGTAAAAGTTTCATCTAACATTTTATCTTGTAGGTTTCCCCTCCAAGATTATCAATTATACTAATCACTTGTCTTGTAGGTCACATATCAAAGATATTTTGGCATTTTGATAAATTGTCTTGTAAATATCTTGTATATATCACATCTAAATTAATCGATTAATAAAAAATTTTGTCTACTTGTGTCTTAATCAAGGGATACAATGGTGTATGATATCCTCCTTGAATCCTTGTGGTGATTAATATAGGATCAAAAACCACTAAAAACCCCTCCCTTTTTTACTTTTTAGGGGAAACATAATGTTGAATTAACACCCACACACTTTTCATAGTCTTATGGAGATAGTGACTGTGGATTTTACCACCATGCACTAATCTACACTCTATGTTTTGGTAGATTATAAATATTAGGTAAATTTGTCATTAGGATAAGCATTTGAACCCATATAGGTCTTTCATGAAGAGGAAGATTTAATTCTCTAAACCAAGCATCAGACAACACCCTACACACACTTGGGTCCCACTATACCTAGCATATATTAGGGACTCCCCTTATGAGCCTACATAGCCTAACTTAGGACCTTGTGGCCATAATAAGCAAATTATTAACAGAGTTAGTATTATCTCTCAAGTGACTTTCATGTTTAGATGGGGTTGAGATGGTTTAATAGATTCTATAATGGGTCATCGGCATATAGCCTCACCCATGAAGCTGTTAGACAGTGCAATCATCGAGTTACACTCATATTCAATATACTAATCTTAGGTTTATGGTCTAATTCATTTGGTGAGTGTTGTGTTAGACCAATTTTATTTGTGAGCCAAGTAAGCCTTTTACCCAAACCTATACTTACCTATCTAGGCTCTCGATATCATCATCTTATATATACTTATTGTGTATCTAGTCTTCTTGTATATCTTTATCATAATCTTGTCTATCTTGTACATCCTATCATCCCATATTATGCATATCCTAATCTAATTTTGTCTTGAAATCATCATCATCCTATCTTGTACATACTTATCTTATCATCCCCATCTAGTCTAACCCTGTCTTGTCTTATCCCATAACACACCTAGTTGGATCTTTAGGTCATACACTCATCATCGCCCTTGTCCAAATATTAAATACAATCCTCCTTGATCCCTCCATTTAGATTTCATCACATAATCCTATCCCATCCCACCTTGATCAAATCATTCCAAGGTTTGAGCTAGTCTTTTTATCATCTAATCACTTTAGTCCACTATCATTTTTATATCCCTCATCACTTGGTTACATTTAATACTTAGTGGATAACCTATTAACAACTTGTCACATTGCCAGTTTTAATAGAGCATCCAATCATCATTAATCTAGTCATATTTCCTATTCATAACTATCACCCATCCAATTATTGTCTTTCTAGTTTTAATCTAGGCACTAATCAAATCCCTATCCTTTTGTTAGCTTGAAAACTAGGCATTGTCAATAGATCATTAGCACCTATCATACTATCAGTCTAAAATATTATATTAGTCTTCTTAATCTATCTTGTCCTCACCATCACATGTCATACTATCTCAATCATTCAGAATCACTTTGTCCAAGGACCATATTTATTGTTTATCTTCCTTTCATCCATAATGCGCTCAAATGGATTTGGACCTTGGTCTCATGGAGCAATACCTATTTTCCAACAAGGATGAGATCCTTTTGTGAGCTCTAGAAATGGGTCCTCACCTACCTTCTGACCTTGATCTCATCAAGCCTAAACTAATTTCCCATGCCCTTCCCCATCAATAATCCCCACGTGCTAGCCAACCATGGTCAACCCCATCATCTATATATCATAATCATAGTCCTCACATCCCTTAATATACAAGTGATAAAGTCATATTATTTAATTAAAATATCTTAGCCAACAAAGATGAGTGACTTTTGTGACTATTGGAGATGGGTTCCCACCTTCCCAATGATTTTGAACCCCTAAACCTAAATTCACCTCCCAAACAAGTCCCTCATCAATCCTTATCCCCATCCAATTATCATGACAACCAATCCCATTCTAGTCCTCCATCCACTAGTCTTAGTCCTAGTCATGACCTTCCTATTCCAAAGATCACCCTATTTAATAAATACATTTCCCATTCCAATCCTCCATCCACTAGTCCTAGTCATGACCTTCCTAGTCTGAAGATCACCCTATTTAATAAATGCATTATTGCAAACAAAGAGGCATTCCTCTTGCAACACTTTAAAATGGGTGCCCAACTTCTCAAAGGCCTTAACCCCATTCAACTCACCTTACCTCAAATTCATACCCATCCACAGTTGAATCCTCCATCTACTAGTCCTAATCCATCACTAACACCCCATCCTAATAGCAAAGGGAAGCCTAGTTTTTCAACTGTATCATCCCCCATACTATGACATTGTCATCACATGCTTCCACTCCTAAATCTAACACTTCCACATCCAAAAATAGAGACAAGTAATATACCCCTCTCCTAATATCTATAGAAGCCCTATTTTGTAAATTGAGGTTCATATGCATGATTTTCCACCTGAAAATAAGACCTCTAGATTTATCTAAGTATGTTCCCTCATGGTATAAAGTAGAATGATTTTGTATATATCATAAAGTCTATGGGAATTGTATAATAGATGTCACTCTTTTATAGATTATATCCAAAAATTAATTGATAATAGAGACATCAAAATTAAGGTATAATCTAACATGTCCACACCTAGGAGCATGCAAAAGGGTGTATGCCAAGATTCCTTCCCTAACTACGATCAAGCTTCTTCCCACCTTAAAAAAGGTCATGATCCTAATCCTTACCATACCACATCCATCTCCAATCAAACTATTCCTATATCCTATCCATGTGCATGCATTACCAAACCCAAGAGGAAGGAGGTAGTTGCAAACAATAATACTTTCCAAAAGGCTCTCTCTATGGCTAATACCAAAAAATTATCTATCAATGACATCAACTCATCAACATCCTTATCAGAGTTAGCATCAAAATGGTTAAGATCATGTTCAACACTAACATGTGAATCAAAATCCATGATAGAAGCATCATCCCTTTCAGAATTATCATCTATTTTAAATAATGAAAGTCATGTCGACATCTATCTATTTAAGGACATCTCTAATTTGTATATTGACCAAGCAAAAAACATGACTTTTGATCCATCTCAGGATGATGTAATCATCACATAATTATTGGATGCATTATTAGTCGAAGATCATCAAGATGGATATAAATCGGCCTTAGATGTTAATTCTACAGAGATTATTAGTTATCCTTTTGAGATTCCTAAGGACACTTTCTCTAACATCGAGGTTGGGTCTCTTAATAGCTCTTATGAGGACTATGCTACCCACAATCCCCTTAATCTATCCCTTCAACTACACATCCCTACTCATTCACCTCTTAATAACAATCCCACCATCCAACTCTCTAAATGGGATAAATATGAGCATGCATCATTGGATTCCTTTCAGCATGTAATCTCTTGTGTTGAATCCATAAGGATCCATGCTAATGATCAATTAATCTAGTCAAAAAATCAAGTAATCTATGATCCAAACATAATAAATCAAATTTAATAAGAGCTTCACAATTGGCCAAGTCTACAAGCATCACCCCCTGACATAAATATCCTTGAATTACTAAAGGACTATCAAAATCAAAATAATCATCCATCAAGTCTAAATTCAAATTCTTCTAGTGACACCCAAAATCAGGCACTAGGGGGCAATAAAAATCCAAGTCAAATATTTGTAAGTAAAAAATCTTTCAAGAATAATCTCAATACAGTTGATAATCCTCTTAATATTTGGATCAAAGAGAAATAAAGTCATAAGGTCTTGGATCCCTTATTCTCATTACACCAATCAAAAATGTCCCCTTCACCATATCCAAGGGTGTATGTAACTGTTAAACCCCATTTCCACTCTCCATCCAGTCACATTGTCCATCATAATCATATCACTCATACTATACCCTGCCATCAAAATCAAGACATAATCCCATCTATATCATACAATACCTTCCCAGATAGCATTGTCTCTTGTAGGGGTTACAAAGACACCTAGTTGATATGTCTAGAGAACATTAAATCAATAATCAACAAAGGTGACCTTAGCATCAATTCATACAACATCAATAACATGGTTCTTGCATCACACATCTCTAGAATGGGAGTCGGTTGAAAGATTAAGAAAGCATTTCCATCTTGTATCTTTCTTGCCTTTAATAAATCGAGATGCCCAAAAAATTCAAAAAGATCAAAAAAAAAGTCAAAAAAAATCAAAAAACAAATAATAAAAAATAATAATAAGAAAAACATAAAACCATTGATCCAATGGTGAAAACTAGTCCTCTGGTGCCTTGGGCAAGTACCATGATGAAAACTAGTTTCTAACATCATGGTAAAATATTATATTGTCTACATTATACCTCAAAACTTGGAGGTAAAACTCCACAGTCATATCCCACGTTCCTTGTCAACCCCATCCATGTCGTATCCATCGATCCATCATCCACCATCATATCATGCATCCTAATACATCAATCATTCCTTCCCATCTTGAACTTTGTAAGGAATTAGAATATATCTTAGGAAATATTCTAGAATAATATTGTAATATCCTCTAATAGACACTCAGGAAACCAAATATGTGATTCTTTCATGATGTGGTCATTGGTAATCCCTAGTTTATTCTTCCTCATACATCATCTTCTTTGAGCATTATCCACATCCATTTTTCATTCCATCCATCCTCATTTTGGTTGTTAGGCTTGGTATTCACTTTTCTAGTAACTTCCACTTGCATAGTGTACATACATATCCCAAAAATCCCTAAAATATGTCAAAAATCCTAAAAATCATAAAATTTGGAAAAAGCTAAAATATTCCAAGTTGTCTTTTTTTATGCCTATTCCCCTATTCACATCAATCTCCATGCCCTTCGTCTCTCATCACTAATTCATATCCATCCATCCTATAATTATCATTCATCCCCTATTCCAAATTGGGGAAAATATAGTCTATATCGAGCTAGCATTGACCTAGTCTCACTTTAGCTTGATAAGTCATAAGTCTCTCATCTAAAATCACAACATGGTTAATCCTGACATCAACTCACTCCTATGTTCCATCCCTAATCTACACAAAATATATACCCCTATCTAAACCTATGTCCTTAATCCAATTTTACTTCATATCATGATCATCATGGCCAACCTAACATATCACTTGATCTATCATCCCATTAACTCTCATCATAATAATTACACAAGACATAATGATAGTACATGTAGATACTTACGTGTTACATATATGCTCAATGTTGTTTGACTTATTTTCATCATGTATATATTGTTTATCTTATGTTTTATTTATTTGTCTTGCATCGTGTGTCTTTTTGTCTATTGGGTAATTAACAAGGATGCTATGATGACATCAAAAGCTATAATTATGATTTTATGTGACCTTAATGATGTAGAGTTCATTATTTACCCCTTTTATTCACTTTGGCATGATGTCCTCTTGGCCATACTTATATCATGGGGCATCTAGCCAAGTTTTATATCTATCAAATTGCATAGACTATGATGAACCTTATTACATAAATGTTGGCTTGATCATTTCTCCTAATCTATTAAATCATCTTAATCCACTCGTCTATCCTAGTCCTTTTGTCTTTAAGCTGATCATCTAAATCCACTCATCTAGTATCCAATCATTTCTCCATGTCCTTTATCATCATGTCTATATCCTCTAACCAATCATCTATCATTTCTCTAGTCCTTTATCATCAACATCTCAAATCTAATCATCATCTATTTAACAATTAACATGTCTAGCATCCATCATCATCATCATCCTCTAGTCTATCTTTTCATCTATAATCTAATCTAAACTACATTGGCGTAAGGTCTTTTCAGACTATGTAGGCAACACTTAGTCATTTATCATGTCTAAGGTTAGCTCGGCCACTCTCTCCTCTTTCCCCATCATTCGTTATCACATCTATCTTGCCTTTCATCATCCCCAAGTCTTGTGTCAAATATTTGATCTATAATATCAATCATTAATCAATAGGTTTGATGATCAATCACCATCCTCATAATCAACTACCTAATATTTTTTCCAATCATTCGTACCTATCGATTGGGATTGACATATAACAACATCCATCCTTTCTTCCATTAGTCATCCATTATCATTGATTGATCAATTCATCATTTAAATTTTATGATTTCCTCCTTCCATTAGGGTATGACTAGGATTGTAACTTTATTATCTTTCATCCCCTTGCATGTTTTCTTGCTAAGGGCATCATCGTTATTAATCACATTGTGGCTCATTAATTTGATGTATTGTAATCCAATTATTCCCCTACATCTTTGGACACTCGATCATATTGTTTCTTATTTTTCATCTCCATCATATCACTCAACTTTAGCTTTGAGATACATCCATCATTAGTATTATCAAATCATTGTCTTATCTTTAGCCCTATGCTCTCCCAATATGTGCCCTTGCTTGGGATATGTTGACAACTCATGGCCTTTATCATCTTAGTTTGAAACTCTCTTTGGCATGTATCCTTGTTGGGGATATGTCAAAAGTTTATGGCCTTTTATCTTATCATCATCATGTGTCCAATCCCTGTGCATATGTCTTTGCCAGGGGAATCATCACTTTTTAAATCACTACTCATGTTGAGTTCATTTTCTTCATCATCTATCTCACATCTCGTATCCCCTTCTCTTATCTATTTGTCACATCCCACCGCTCATTTCCTCTTTCCAGTGGCCATCCATCTCATTCTTCCCCGTATCTCCCCTCAAAGGGGTTTCATATAAACTAACATTCATCCCTGAAATGGTTTTTCTTTGAAATACCATTACTCCTTTCACTTCATACACTCATAATTCCCTTTTTAAGAGGGGTAAAATATATGCACCTAAATATGCTCACCCTAACCATTTTACTAATCTCTCTATTTATCCTAATTAATCTCATAACCATAGTCCTAATTAAATAATTAAATACCATCCCCTTTCATTATTATTATTCATCCATAAACCTTATTCCTACTCCACTTTTTCATTAATCCACCTAATCCCTTATTATCCACTAACTAATCCCACTTGTCTAATATTTGGGAATTTAAAATTCCCATGACCCACCTACCCTACCCTATTCCTAGGATCTTCTACATCCCTAGTCCAAAATAACTTATTTAATCACCTATCTAACCACCCACTAATCCTACTTATCCCCCTTAATGGATTATAGAATTCTCCAATTATAGAATCCTCTCTAACTTAGCCCTTCTTCTCTAGAAGCCTCTATTCTAGAGGCTTCCAAAGAATTTTTAATTCTTTTTTAATCCTCTATATCTCTTCTATTTAAACAAGCCACTCCTCCATGGCCAAGCCAAGAAAAAATAGATGAAGCCATAAAATCTCCATGCCAATATCAATTCATGCTATAATCAAAGTCAATGATAAAGCTATCATTATGTCAAAATTCTAAGTCTATCCATAGCAATCCACAAGCAAAATCAATAATCATTAAAAATCCACTTGAAGATCTTGGAGAGAGGATAAGAGGAGCAAGTAAATGGTAAGGTTATGCTTATTATTTATGATTTGATTCCATAATCTTTCCCTTGGATGTTGTTGTGTTTTGGGTTAAATTTTGTATATATAGTAGTTTTAATTCATAACTCAAAAATACAATATACAGGTTGCATTTTTTAAAATCTTAAAGTCAATTGTTCTTTCTCTTACCCTTTGAAATAATTTAGAAAAAATTTACAAGTAAATATTAAACCTTATGATTGGACATTGTTACTTCAACATTAACCATTACATATATAAATTGGAAAATATTAGTGCTTAGATCTATATATGTTGTACAAGAAACCAGAATATTATTTATTTTTATAAATGTATATATAAATATGGTTCACTTATTTATATTGTTCAACATGAATAAAGGGAATAAAATTATTATTTTGAATCTATAATTTACACTTGAAAATGTGTATATGAATAAGTATTGTATACATTTTAATTATTGTTTATGGGAGATAATTGGGGAGATAGTTAGGTAGATACTTAGGAATTAGGTTCCTTACCTTCATGATCCCCCTTATTTCATGATAATGTCATTTCCACCATCTAGATAGATTATATCGATTATCTCCCTTGGGTACCTGTTGGCTATGACAATGTTAATTCATTACAATCATGAAGAACAAAGAGCTATGAGGAGCAAGTTGGAGGACATCTCTCCATGGCCATGATATATACATATATATATGTATATATGATTCATTTGTGTAAATGAATTACACACATGTATATACTCAAATGAAATATAAATATGTTGTAACATTCCACTAGAATTTACTAGAATAGAGTAATTTTTTAATTTTTTTAATAATTTAATTTCACATATTTAAACATTAGACTTCACCATGAGAATGTAACTAGTGATCCAAATTAAATGCACTAAGTATGCTAACCATAAATAGACATGTGACAATCCATTCAGTCATTGATCACCATAATAATAAATGAGAAAATCAAGTATAATGTTAATTTACTCAATTTAACTGTGTATATTCCAATAGGTAAATACACAATTTCAGCCACGACTGATACAATATTACAGCCATTATTGTCAATGTACAAATGAATAAATATTACAAATTCATCAAGTATAATGTCACAATAATAATATAATAAAGATATAAGGCTTCATGGAGCATGAGTCACAATTAACTATAGTATCTTATGGTAATCTCAAGTGTGGTCTCTAATGAAGTACTGTTGTGGGGAGGGAGAGCATCATCTGAGTGCTTTTCCACACCAATCATGAACCATCGATCTCCTACACAATCTCTCAACTAGGGAATGGCCCTCCTTTTACGGATGGGTAGATAGTGACAATACGAGAATCTAGAGAGACAAGCAAGTATGTATGTATTTTAAGATAACCAATACATGATGTGTACCATAAAGAAAATACATTATAAAATGATATTGCACAAACATGTAAATCAAACATATGAAATGATAATGTTTAACTAAAACATTAATTGGGCCAAAGTTTTTAAAATTCAATGATCTCAAGGATCAGTTAGATTTATACACACCACTTGATTAGATTACTCTCATCTTGCATTAATAACACCTACTAAGCTAGTGAAGTTTGGCTAATTACTTATTCAGTGCCATCACTGCGAGATTTGGTTAATTAAAACATAACCAATAGATTCAATTGGATTACTTCCTATCAGTAGGCATAAAACATGATAAGTATGAAAATAATCAAAGTACATACATTTAGTCTATCAAACATATGTAATGATTCTCAAATCATATTATTTATTACGTATATAATAAACATAAACAAACACATTCTATACCATCCAGGTATATTATATACTAGTCTACAAGTTACTAAATCTCAAAAATAACTCATATGTAGAACCATCTATGACAAACAACATTTATCATAGTTTATTTCCATGTACACATTGCTCAAATAACAACAAGCTAGTCATAATAATTCCAAGGATTAAATACCTTATAATTAATGTCTTAACTCACATTAAACATTAATCCATCTTTCATATTAACTTATTGTACTATTAATGAGTTTTATGCATGTAATTAGAATATACCACAACACATATTTTATAACTTAATTAATAGTCATAACATATACCATATTTATATGCATACATATCATATATATAAATATATGCTATATATGTGTATATGTACATATTTCTTTCATATATGTGTGTGTGTGTGTGTGTGTGTGTGTAAGTACATATCTAATTTATACAAATATAAACTATATATATGTATCTGTACACATTTTTCTCTTTTATAATATGCATATGTTTAATAGATATTGTATTGTTATTAACTACTAGTGTATCCATTATGCTTTAAGTATTCAAATACCATACCCTTAGAGTATAAAGTATACTACTATTACATAGTCAAACTACTATTTTTCATTATGAACTTCATATAGTTTACCTTAAAATAACTTATGCACATCCAAATAAATACCTCTTGCATAGTTTAAAGTTTGACTCAGTCGACTTATTGATACAGAAAGATATATGTTGACATATATACATTAACATGTATACATACCGCATAATTGATAGGTATGTAGGTAGTATATGCATACCCCTATATTTTTAAATTCATCTATCCTTTTCAAATTTTCCAAAAACACTTGTGCACAGTCAAATAATGAAGGTCATATTAATCATTAACTCTGTTTGTAATCAATACAATTTTCTTTTTAATAGCCTCAAGTTCCTAAATTTGACTAAATAAAACACATAGAATTCTCTATCTGATAGCTCAATTAAAATCTACCTTCAATATGAGGTTAAGACTTAACACATAGTCCAATATATATCCTAAAATCTGATATCAAAATTATAAAGTTCATGATTAGCCCTGTGTTTTATTACGTAGTACCTCAAAACCATTTCAACTGTGTAATATTTCTACAAATTACATTATAAGAGCCAAGGGTTTCGAACATAAACAAACACATCCCATTATATAAAAACTAAACCTAATAATACTAACCTAGAATCTCTTATCATGCTTTTTATTTGTTTAAGAAAGTTCCTAGGCTTCCAAATAGTTTGATATACTAGGACATTACACACAGTTCTAGTTATATAGCCTTAGGGTTTCAAAATAGTATACACAATTTGTTTAATATAAGCTTAGGGTTTGAATATACATAGTCTATTTTATATAAACTAAGACCCAATTGTAATATTCAAATTTACATGGCTTAAGCTTAAAATAAGCACACTAAAGTTAAAGTCTATCTCACCATAATAACTTTACACATTCCTATCCAATAGGGATAAAGATTTAGTTATGTGGATGGTTGAGCCATCCATAGGGCTAAATATTTATCTATAAATATTATAGCAAGGAATTTACTCAAAACCTTCAAATGATGAATAAACACATAACTTCCTATGTTCAAACAATGAAAACCAATGGAATTACATCACCAACATTAGTATAGCTACCAATTTTTTAATTTCTTACACCAAAATATTTCACCACCTTCTCTCTTCTCACTCTTTCTTCTCCTTGTCATGTCATCTTGTGCCCTTCTCTCTGCCTCCTTCTTATCATCCTTTCTCCATCAACCTCTCTCATACATTCAATGCATGCAATTATACCATAAAAAATTATAGTTTGCCATAGTTTTCATAATGCAAAAACCCTAGTTATCCACAAATTGGGTTGCTTAATCCATGTTAACACAAATTAGAGTTAGATAAAATATCCCTAAATCTCTTGAGTGTTCCAAATAACTAGAAAATATATTATTTTATTCCTTAAAACATATGCATGTTCTTTTGACTTAATATGCCCATGTATCAACTTTACAAAGTCCAATTATAATATCCTTTCAATGATGTCGATAACTCTCAAGTATATCAAACTAATAAAACTATTGCCAATTCATTCAACTCCCCCCCCCAGCAGCTAAGGTTAGATTATAGGATTTCAACAATAATTATTGACTTTAATTAAGGTTCAACAAACACAAAGATGTCTCCTGCAAATATTTAACAATAACTATCCATTAACAACTTTATATATAATCATGCTTATTGTCTAAGCATAAAAGGATTTATAACTATCATTAGTCGATAACATGCCTAAACTATTGTCCTTATATTGTTAACAAAGAATCTCTAATTTGTTAATGGCTTTATACATGGTATTCAGCTTATTATAAATGATAATAATAACCTTCTAATCAATGATAATCACTCAACATATCGATTAAGCAAGGTAATATAATACATCTATTGTTGTAACTATAAATCCCAAAACAACATTGTTCAAACAATACTTAGCCATATTAAAGGCAGTGGTAAGCCAAGTACAGCTTCACTCAAATAATCTAAGCAATAACATCAACTATTATTAATGCAGTCACACAACTAAATTCCCATAATCTTCAAATAGAAAATAAGATCATAACATGCATATATATCAAAAATTAAAGACATACTATAGCTATCACAAAACAAGCAATAATCATAAACATATTATTCTAATGTGGTGTGTGCATAGGTATCTAGCTTTTCTTCTATCATCCCCCAACACCTCGATCTATGCAACCCTCTCTGATGATGCTCTCCCTCATCACACTCTGAGGGATGAATTTGTCCTACATCCAACTCATGACAAAGAAGGTAGTTAGCCCGTAATATCATCATATAGCCATAAAATATTATTGTATAAACTAACAATATGATCATAATGTAAAGAATATACAAGTAAAACTAACTCATAGTAATTTAATCATGTAATTTAAGTAACATACAATTATCCCATAAAAAACATATGACATATAACTTAATTAAATAGTAGTTAATCAATTTAACAATCATAATAATCTATGGATAAAAGGTTATTAAGCTTAGAGAGAAATCGAGATGTGACATGCATATACATATATGTTGAATTATAAATACATACACATTAATTTAAATGAATTATATATATATATATATATATATATATATATATATATATATATATATATATATATATATATATATATATATATATATATGTATGTATATATATATGTATGTATATATATATGTATATATATATATGTGTATATATATATATATATATATATGGATATATATACAAATAAATTATATACACACAGAGATATAAGAAAAACATTAAGACTTGGTTTAAATAAAATTGTAAGAATAAAGAAAAAATAAAAAATATAATAATAGAGGGCCACACAAAATATGTGTGTATATAAACATTGGGTTATACTCAAATTTGTTATATATTCACAACTATTAAAAGTTGGGATATAAAATATGTATAACATATACTCTCCCACAAATGGATCATGAAACTACTTAGCCTTCTTCTTGAACTACATCTCCAAACCTATAAATGAAAAGAAGAAAAATGAAAACAAAAATTTGAGAGTTGACCTTTTATCTTGCCCATAAGGAAGTTTAGGGAAAACTTTTTAGAACCCTAAATCTAAGGCTGGAGATCCACCTAATCCACTATTTAACCATGTTATTATAAGACTTGGATCTATAATTGATTCTAGATTTAAATTATCAGGGTGAATATATTTTTGAATTAAACTAATAAGTTTTTTGAGACCTAATATCGCTTCTCAATTTTATAAAAAAAATTTTGGACCTAAATATTTATATTTATTTATTTATTGCATACATTTCAATTATTATTAAATACATAAATATATTTTAATTTATTTAAAGAGATAGTTATGGATTAGGGTCCTTCCCTTCATGAGCTCCCCTTCCTTCATGAGAATGTCATTGCCATCCATCCAGATAGAATAGATCGATTGTCTCCCTGAGGTACCCATTGGCTCTGTTGATACTGATTCATTTGAACCATGAAGAACAATGTTTCATGAGGAACAAGCTGGGGAACATCTCCCTATGGCCATGATATATACATATATGTATATATAATTTATTTAATCGAATAAATTATATGTGTGTATGTATGTATGTATTTGATCAAATGAATTACACACACACATATATAAATAATTACACACACACACACACACACACACACACACACACACACACACACACACACACACACACACACACACACACACACACACACACACACACTTATCGATGAGATGTGGGTGAGTTGATAAAGTGACTTAGTTACTACAAGCACCACCTAGGTTCAAATCTCAGTATGGTATTAGAGGTTGGTTGTGGTCGATCATTAGTATTCTGGGTCTGGTTATGGTTGTTGATAGTCTTCTCAAGCTGGTTATGTCCATTCATTGGTATCCTCGGACTGGTTGTGGTCATTATTAGTAATTTTGGTACTTGTGATAGATGGTCACTTGGGGATCTGGGCCCCCAATTGTGTCTCAAACCGATTGGAACTCCAGTCAAAAATCATTTCGGATAGGGATCCCATCAAAACCAATAATAATTCAAAAAAATTATACACACATAAGAAAAACATTAAGGTTTGGTTTAAATAAAATTATAAGAATGAAGAAAAAATAAAATAAATAATAGTATAAGGCCACAGAAAATATGTGTATATAAACATTGGGTTATACTCAAATTCATTAACAAATAATTAAGATCCTAAATAATTATACATATAATATTAAAAGATAGGTATATAAAATATGTATATACTCTCTCACTAATGGATCATGAAACTACTTGGCCTTCCTCTTGAGTTCCATCTCCAAACTTGCAAATGAAAAAAAAAATTGAGAGTTGACCTTTTATCTTGTCCATAAGGAAGTTAGGACAAACTTTTTGAAACCCTAAATCTAAGGATGAAAATCCACCTAATCTACTATTTAACCATGTTCCTATAAGACTTGGATCTGCAATTGATTCTACATTTAAATTATTAGGGCAAATATATATTTTGAATTAAACTAATAAGTTTTTTGAGACCTACCATCACTTATCATTCTTATAAAAAATCATTTGAACCTAAATATTTATATATTTTATTTATTGTATACATTTTAATTATTGTTAAATACATAAATATATTTGAATAAAATTAGGGATTAGGTCATTCCCTTCATGAACCCCTCTTCATTAGAATGGTGTTGCCCTCCATCTAGATAAAATAGATCGATTGTCTCTCTGGAGTACCCATTGGCTATGTCGATGCTAATTCATTAAAACCATAAAGAATAAAGAGCCATGTGAAACAAGCTACAGAATATCTCCCTATAGTTGTAATACACACACACACACATATATAATTCATTTGAGTAAATTTTATATATATATATATATATATATATATATATATATATATATATATATATATATAATTTCTTCAAATGAATTATATATGCATATATATATATATATGAAAATATGTGTGTGTGTGTGTGTGTGTGTGTAATTATAATCATATATACATATAAAAACACACATATATAAATGAATTATATAGACACACACATATAAGAAAAACACTAAGGTTTGGTTTAAATAAAATCATAAGAATAAAGAAAAATAAAATAAATAATAGTACATGGCCACACAAAATATGTGTTTATAAATCACATATATAATTCATTTGAACACATATATATACATACATATATAATTCATTTACTCAAATGAAATAATATATATAATCATATATACATATATAAATGAATTATATAGACACATACATATAAGAAAAACACTAAAATTTGGTTTAAATAAAATCGTAAGAATAAAGAAAAAATAAAATAAATAATAGTACATGGCCACACAAAATATGTGTATATAAATCACATATATAATTCATTTGAGCACATATATATACATACATATATAATTTATTTACTCAAATGAATTATTTATAAATAATTATATATATACACACAAATAGTGAATTATATATATATATACACACATATAATAAAAACATTAAAATTTGGTTTAAATAAAATTGTAAGAATAAATAAAAAATAAAATAAATATGAATAAAGGACCACACAAAATATGTGTATATAAATATTGGGTTATACTCAAATTTGTTAATAAATAATTGAGATCTTTATATATATATATAATTATTAATATTATATATATATATAAAAAGTTAGGTATATAAAATATGTATATATTCTCCCACAAATGGGTCGTGAAATTACTTGGCCTTCTCATGAGCTCCATCTCCAAACCTGCAAATGAAATCAAGAGAAATGAAATCAAAAAAATTGAGAGTTGACTTTTTATTTTGTTCATAAAAAAGTTTAGGGCAAATTTTTTGGAATCTTGAATCTAAGGGTGGAGATTCACTTAATCCACTATTTAACCATGTCATTATAAGATCTAAATTTGAAATTGATTCTGTATTTAAATTATTAGGGTGAATATATTTTTGAATTAAACTAATAATTTTATTAAGATTTACCATCACTTTTCAATCTCGTAAAAAACTATTTCTATTCAAGGTAAAACGAATATCCAAACTAAGAATTTGTCAAATTTAAGACTTGAAACTAATTTTATTAAGCTATGGAATATACAAACATTATCTAGGCAATTATTAATCTTATTAGAAACTATATTTTTGTCCATTTACAGATAATGTTTATAAGAGAAAATTTGTAATTCTATTTATTGCCTCTAAAGTCATTCCAAATACATCTTAGAATCGTTATTTTTGATCGATTTTGGAAAATAATTACAGGGGTAAAACCCATTTATCTTCTTATTATTCCCAAAGTTGATTTGGAACCGACACTAATAAAATATCAAGAATGAATTTTTTCATAACTAATAATTATAATCAATTTACAATAGCTTAAATTTTTTAATATAATAATAAAATAAAATTTATTGAAAATTATGATATTTTTAGCAAGGTGATTACGAAACTGATTTATGGAGGATTTCCGTAGGACAATTTTTAAACAAATAATTTCACTTTGGAATGGTGAACAAAATTGTAGTTATTTTTCATGATAAAATTATTATTGAGCCTTAAACGTGTTAATCCAAACCTAGGTTCTTACAATTGGAAAATTTTATTTGTCTTGTTTTAATTTAAAATAAGGGTGTTTTTGTACTCAATTATCCAACTTGGAGTAGGTGTGTCTGCAACACTTTGAAAAATCATTACTCGTGAAATTTTGTTATAGTGTGTCTTTTATGTATCTAATTAAAAATTGTGGCCCTCATGCATGTTATTGGCCTTTTGCAATTATTTTAAACTTAGGTCAGGTTTTGATCTAGAAACACTTCTTAACATCTAAGATCATAGTAGCACTTTGTTACGTCAAAAGGGGTACTTTTAATATTTAAATTATAGCATACTCTTAGTATTAAAGCTCGCTTTGTATGCTCAAACTAAAAAGTCTAAACACATTGTTCAGTCAAAAAGGGTACTTTTAATATTTAAATTAGAGCATACTCTTAGTATTAAAGCTCGCTTTGTACTTTTCTTATGTTTAGGTGCCCTTGTAACTCTTGGTAGTGTCTAGTTATGCTTAGGACAACTAGTGGCCATAATCTTACCCATAAGTGGTAACTTTGTTAGCATAGTCATGTGAATTTTTAGTCAAGGCCAGATGCCTACACATTTGATATAACATTCATTAGGAATGAGTTAACTACATCCAACCATAATTTTGTGTGTAAAGGGATCACAGTATATATGTAGGCAGCTCAAGGAGTGGGTACAGGCATAAATAACTAACCCATAGGATGCCTCCTTAGTATGGCATTATTAACTTGTTTGTTCTTACAACATGTGCCTTGAAAACTAACCCTTAAAGTGATTGCTTTATCACAAATCACATAATGGTATTCTTCATGTTTTTGTATCTTTCTAGTGTTTATATATGTGGTATGATCAGATGTATTGTTGATGTTGGGTAGTGACCATGTCTACTTCATTTTTAAGTAAGTTGTTTTCTCCCATTTTAACCTTGAACACTAATATAGACCCATTCGAGAATCAGATCTCCTCTAATTAGTGTAAATCAAATATTGTCGATATTTTGGTCTCATTGGATCAAAAGAAAAGAAGTTTTTTTTTGTTACGTTTGACTCTCATATGTGTTATTACATGGGTGTGCTTTGGGTAAGCACACAGACTTTGGAATGTTGAGGTGTTTTATGATAGGTGACCTTTGGATGTGTCATTTAATCTTGAGTAGACGACTAGAGCTTTAGAAGCTTGCTTGAGTGATGTATTAGATCCCTTATTGACATAGAGTGTTAACTCTCTTTCAATGATGATACATCAATAAGGAGTCCATCACAAGTGCAAGTAGAACTACATTAGACTCTAATTTTGAGGAGTAGAGATGTAGACTACCTAAGTTGAGGTGGGGGTTTCGGGTCTAGGTCATGGGCTAAGTTATGGGCACTTTATATCCATACTTTGTGTTTGGCTTGTATGTTATTATTTGGATTAACTTTATATGTAATATTATTTAAATAAAAATTGAGATAGATCTATGTGTAATTGTTAATCCCTTTATATTAAGTTGTGTTGGATTGAATTTAGTTTCCTCAAGATGAATGTAATTTTGTAAATTTCCTTGTTGCGTACCTCAAGTGTTATGTTTGTTAATTCTTAGAATAGGATTTTCCTAGGCAAACCTTAAAGTGGTAACTCTTTTATAAAGTAAATTATACCTTAGTTCACTATTATTTTCCTTTGTGTGTGTTAACTCAAGATGTATGTTTAAATGTCTTCAAAATCTATTAAAACAAGATGTTATAGTAAATTAGATAATTTATTCATGGCATCATATTGATGTGACTTGTCCCTTTTCCTCATTAAAGACGTTAAGTAAAAGATTTTAAAAACCATCTTTGGTCTTAACCTCACCCTAATAAACTTTCATTTCCTAGGGACGTATTGGGGTGATAAGTAAATGAATTAAATAATCACATAGTAATTAGGTGTGTCACATTTCAGTTACACATTAATTAAATCACAATAGTTACACTATTAAGTAATGATACTTAATAAGAAAACATCATTGAATTAAGCTAACAAAAAATTACATGGATTTTTGGACAAAAAAATTAGGCACGACAAAAGTCATCCCTTTAAAAATGGGGTGGCACATATATCTAATGTGTAAAGCAGTATGATTTATAGTTTACAAAAAATCCATTATGCTAAAAAACTACAATCTGAGAAAAAATCAAAATAAATAAATATTATTGTTATGAAGAGGGCAAAAACCAAGAATTATAAAAAAACATGAAAATTTGAGTTGTTGATCAAAATTTATTGCCTCTAAAAGGTACAAAAATAAGATTTGGTTAGAAAAATATTAAATAAATTGTAAATTATAGAAAAATGGTTCGTTAAAATGAAAATTTGACCCTGTTATTGTGTAGATCTCAAAACAATAGGCAAGGTGAAAAAAACCACCCTTTTAGGCTTCATAGATCAAAACATACTAACCCTAGAAGAGAAGTTCTCCAAAATAAGGTCTTAGTGGATTTGGTTAGTGCTTGGGAGATAAACACCCCTAGCAAGCAGTCACATGGTGAAACAAGGGCTGACACTAATGCAGACTGTGATTATTAGCATCTATATAGTGACTGGTCAAATGTTGGTAGTAAGTAGCTCTGATGGTTAGTGTCAGTGTAGGCAAAGTGATAGTCATATGGCTAGAAAAGGGGCATGACTATGGGACACAGAGGCTAGGCAGTGATGAGCGTAGGCATCCACATTGGAGGTGGTGGTAGATCTATGTAGCATTATTGGAGTCGTAGTAGTCCTATTGGCTCCTCCTCCTCACACACACTAAAATATTCAAACACATGCCACAAGAGCATCGTCAATCCAAATTACATAATTGAATACTTTTCAAAAAAAACATAAAAAGACATCCAAAAACATACTAGTAATCCACAATTTTTTTTAAAATCACAAATTTGTAAGAAATGCCTCTATGCCCTAACCCTTCAAAAACTAAAATTCATCCAAAATCTGCAAATGAAAACCAAGATGTCTAAAATAGAGGTCCCTATAGGGATTTTTTGATGTTGCAACTGCAATGAAAATGTCAAGATTTTTTAATCTACCCAAAAATGTAGAAAAAGGTAGGTTTACCTTTGAAATTAAAGTGATTGCCAAAAAAACTCATTGTGTTGGATTGAGGTGAAACAAAACTCAAAACTGACTTTCTCTAAAACTCTAAATGCAATGACAATTTTTGATTAACATTGTTTTACCCTAAATTTGTTTTAGTACAAGAGTATACTAGGGTTAAGAATATAGAAATGAATAAACATAAGGGTGATAAATAGATATATAGTAGGGAAATTAATTTACAAACTCAAATAAACAATTTTATGAATTTATAATATTGATATATGAGAAAGAAAATAGGAAGTACAATTATTGGTAGGTATTGCAATAAATTAAAAATAAGAGTGTGTAGTTGGTTCACTTTGTATATGTATATTTGGGTTGAAAAAAACTGGAAGTGGAGTAGATCAAGATTCTAGATTAGTCATCAAATTCTAAATTTTTGCATTTTATGGCCTCAAACACTCACATTAGATCTAGATTATTGCATAGACACTGGTGTTTGAGTTGAATGCATGTCTCCAATATGGAGTAGTGACTAGATTTGGATGCAACCACCTGGAGATTTTTGAGTTCTCTATCACCTTCTTCTAGTGTGTTCAGATTTTGTGCATAGACTGTCACTCTTTGTCAAATGATAATACCCTATCTTCCTCATATTTGGAGTGACTATGGGAAAAATGGGTTAGTGGGCACATGGTGTCAAGCTACCCAAGGACCCCTTTGTTAATGGGCATTGCCTACATATCCAATACTTTGAAGAGGTACTCATAATTATGAAGATATCCCCTACATGTTGGTTTATGTGGGCATGAATATTCAATGTGTGATAAGTAAGTACATAGAGTGACTTAGTTTGTAACTTGGAAAATATGGCTCATGGGATGATCTATCAGTACTTCAAAGCTATAGGAATATTGTTCTTATGCCGGATGTGGAAATATGAATGAATAGGGAATATTTGCTCACTTAAATGCCTGATTGAGTGCTCTTGGTAACTTTATTTGTGAGTTACTAGTATTTATTAGGTCTTTTCTAGGTGTTGAATGAATAAAGGTTGATCTTGTATATATACCGATTTGTTTTGAAAATATCTCACACTAAAACACTCAGGTCAATCTTTAAGATAGATATCAACATTTTAAAATTAGATGACTTATGTGCATTATCACTTAGTTTAAAAAGGGAAATTAGTGTCAATGTAGGGATCTAGATGGGATACAAGTGTTTGGGAAGCTAAAAAATAGGTGGATTTCCAAAATTGGCAGATAAGGATAATAATTAGGTTTATATCATTTTTTACAATATAGAAGGCTTAGTCTTTAGAATAATAGTTATCAAACTAAGAAATAAGCAATTTGGCATAAAGAAATAGTGAACACAAGCCTTTTGGTAGTGGGAGGGCTTAGAATTGAAGGGTACAATCATGATAGGTGTAATCACCTAGAAGTGGTATTTGGATACTAAGAGTGTTACTTGAGACAACTTATTCCTAGCTTAGCCCTAGACCTATCTTAGAGCCTTTATCACACTTCTCTAGTCATTATGTGGACCACAGATGTCCCTAGTCAACTAAAACATAGTCCTAGACCTTCATTCCTAGATCCTAGCCCTTCATGCCCAACAACTTGCCAACTAGACACTAGCACCACATTACGAACACTAGAGCCACATAACGTTGGTGTCCCCAACATGGCGCTAATATCTCTTACCCTAACTCTCTTGATCAGATATATTTTCAAAGGTATAACCCTCCTAAGGTTAGCCTAAGCACATTTCATTATCTGCACAAGCTAAACAACACCATCAATACAAGACTCTTAGACTTATATCCACTAGATGGAAAATAGATGCAAAAAATTTATTCAAACAAGAAACAATTTGAGCAAAATCAAGGTTATTAATCCCTATTTTGCCCTATTTATGCATACCATCATCTACAACTACCATAATCCTAGATTACAAAGATTTCCAATCTCAAGCACACTCAAGGAATTCAAAAACACTTTCATTCTAGCATTCACTTGCACTTAAACCAAGCACTAGGTGGGAGTACTACATCGAGGTTGATCCCACATCGGAGTATTGGTATGTAGGCAACTCTCTTCACAATACGGTGTTGAGGACTTCCAACCTATCCTACTAGTGAACACATGTTTTTAGCTCAAGTTATACTTGTAAGGAGGATTAGGGTTTGTATAATAAATTAGCTATTATAGACATAATACATAGTTTTAGATTTTATGCACATATGAATAGAACCTAGAAACATAAGCACAAATACTCCCAAAATTTAGGAATAGCCCTACACAGAGGACACTAGTACCATTTTCAGGACACTAGATCTACATGGTGTTATTGTCCAAGTATGGAACTACTATCCAAGGAAGGATCTGATTTAGGGATCTTGTTGATGACATGCAGACCTGTCCATAACCTAATTTTTAGCACTTAGATCTTTCATGACATGTGTTTTCTAGATAAGTCTCTATTTGCACATATGTATTAATATTTTAAGAAATTCAATGTCAATCAAACTATGTAACAAATTAGTGGTTATTTATTGCATATTATTTTAATGATTTAAATAATTTAGCGCTTTAATCAAACTTAAGATTTACATAATAAAACCCTAAAAGGTTAAAACATTTGGTGAACCTAACTTACTTCGAATATTGCCTAAAACCCTAGTTTGGATTTTCTAATTTTTTATGCATCAAATTAGGGTTACATACTTCTTTTTTTCTAAATTTTTGGCATAACCTAACTCATTAAATCAATCCCACATTAGGGTTTCATTTATTTGAATATAATTTATTTTTTTGTAAAACAACCCTAATTCAAAAAATGATAACCCTAGACACTCTTAAGGTTTGTATCCTTTTTTTATTTATACTCATATTCTAGTTCTAAAATATCAAATTTGCTTCCATATTTATTTTATGAAATATTTCTTAGATTAAAATTCTTCAAAGGTTCAAAATATACAAAACCTTGTTTCTTACATTTCCAACTAAAATGACAGAAGTTACCAATAGATTTGATGAAAATGATAAGCAAAATTTACAAGATTTTGTGTCCAAACATACAAATATACAAGATGACTTCATTACTATTCTTTAGGAAGAACTCCAAAAAATAAATAAATTCATAAGCCTAAAGCATAAGATACAAGATCTGATTGAGGCTAATATTATTGATATGGGCAAACACAAAAAGGTACCAAAAGTAAAACAAATAGAAGTTAAGGCATTAAAGACATTTTTAGATCCATTCCTAAATCACACAATGAATGAGTTAGGGGCAAATCAAGTGTTCACGACACATATCAGGTATATCCACCACCAGCTTCATATCATACAATTACAGTAGAGGCACATCTATTGTATAATATTATTGGCATGTACCATACAACAGTTCCACCTAGACCCCTCGTAATATTCTCAAAGTAGTAAATTGTTCATGATGATACATATATATATGGACTCTTTATACGAGCATATATACATAATCATCCTATCTAGAGTGTTATGGTTGACAATAGGTCAAATATTAGCATGTGTACTACGACACTCTTACAACATTTAGGGAATTTAGAGTAGGATATATTCCCCATAGGTACAATCATTAGTGGTTTTAGTGGTCACGTTTAGAGCTCCATCAAGGAGATTGTGCTTCCATTATAGGTTGGACCAACACATATAGCCACTTAGTTCCTAATAGTACCTAGTATAGGCATGTTTGATATGATATTGGGTAGGCCATGGTTACAGTAGCTCTAGGTCATCCCATTTATAGTGCACATATGCCTGAAGTATGTACATGTAAATTAAGTGGTCAAACTTGAGGGTCTCCCATACGAGTATCAACTAGCCATCTCATAGGTGGTTCCATCATAGTCCCCAGTTACAGTTTCAATACCCTTACCAAATATTGCCCAGTTATTAGTTTTAGCTTAGAATACAGTTACTATTTATACATCATAGAGTTTAGTAAAGCAACCAGTGCAGGTGAGGTCTAGTTTTGTAGTATGGACATGTATGTATACTCTCCCATGGAGATCATTATTAGAGAGACCATTGCATCAAAGATATGTTAAAATTTCTAGAGAACCTTCCTCTACTTAGTTTATGTCAAGATCAGTATTATTGTGTTCTTAGGGTTCTAAGCATAGGGCACCTCTGTCACCTATAACTTATTCTACTAGATGAGTTCTTAAGACCCCTACAGTTTACAAGGGATCATATTCAAGGCCACATATTCATATCACAACTACATAGGTAGATACATAATTAGATTACTCTGTACAACAGGTTATAAGATCAGATTTACCCTTTCACACAACATGCATGAACACAATTCCCTTATTTGATATAGGTCATAGTGATAGTGTGTCTCCCATGAGACTCATCAATTAGAATGATTCCTACCCTCTTGTACATACTTTATTCTCTTTTTCTCCTTTTACATAGTTTATTTTCATTTGCTTGTACATAGCTTATATCCAAAAAATACAAAAATAATAAAACATGTCAAAAGATAAAAACATTCAAATATTACTTAGAAAACACAAAAATTATAGATTGTATGTATTTTTATGTTTACATTTCTTATATTTGGTAGATACTACATATACTAGCTATCTTAGTATAATCAGTTTTATCATACATACATGATTCACTTATTCTTGCTAAGTGCTTACAGAACTCAGGTCCATTACACTGATTCAAACTTATTATCATCTACCCACTAAAGGCATATACATCAATCTAGGTTTATTCATTTGATACATCCACCCACTAAGGGGAATCTCATACATAGTTTCTATTACCAGCTTCTATCCTTACATTATTTATATTCTAGTTTTTCCATTGATATATCTTGATATTGATCATTGCTACTCATACTCAGATTTTTTGCCAACTATCACTAGTTTAGACTTGGCCTATATACACCCTAGATTTTACACATATTTGTACTACATAGCTATACATACTTTAATTTCTAGATTTCCTAGTTTAGATTTGATTATGCTTTCCTATGCTATTTCTATTTGATAGCATTTTAATATGTCATTATTCTTTGATTCTATGTCACTTTTATTCATGTATGTCTTTGACATATGTCGATGTCCCTTATGTGTGCTTTCTTGATTGTGCATGTGGACATTTTAATATGTCCTTTTATGTGGCTCTAAGCTAACTTGATTATTGCTTGCATATATGGACATTTGAACATGTCCTTGTATGTCTTCTATTCTCATATTTATTGACATGTGCGCATGTCCCTTGTATTGTGCCCACATGGCCTATTTTGCATGCATCATGTGTTTTGTATGTATGTTTTTTATAGGCATCATGGCCATGACACTTGTCTTTTCTTGTTACACACACCAATTTTTGATGCCACGAGGGATCTTATGCATCTATCCTTCCTACTTGGGTGTTGTGTTGGACATCATGCCCCATCCCACTAGGTAGCTACTCAGATTTGTTGGTATCCACACTAATTATATCTATCTTAAAACCCTTTTGCAATGCTAGATACAATATACATCTTATCCTACATACTTATGCTCATATTCTTTTACATTTCGATGATATATTATCACATTATATTATATTACCATGCAGTTATCATACATGCTTCAACCAACACATTTTATATAGCTATTTTTTTAGGATAGTTCTTGTACATGTCAAAAACTACGCTCAAAAGACAGGGCATTAATAGTGGTTTTTCATAGAGATTATACTCCTACATTGCATTCATAGAACACTTTTCAGCACACAAGCTCAGTTTTAGGAAATCAGACACAGGTAAGAAACAATAAAAATAGGGACTCAGAAAATAATTCGATCACTTAGATTTCAGACCAGATAGACATTAGCACCTAGATTGGAACACTAGCACCACATGGTGATACTATCTACGACATGGTGATACTTTCTATTATCCCCAGTTTTAGGGTAGTTTTAGATTAGTTAGAACACTACACCAGGTATAGTACAAGTTTGCACAGACATAACCACAGGTGTGAAGGTTATGCTCAGATTTTACTCATATTCTCATTAGTTTAGCTCAAATTCATATAAGTTAATCAGATTGGGGGTGTCATATGTGGAAGGATCATTCCCATACTTAGTTCATATACTCATACACACTCATTACAACTATGTTTAGAATCAATATACTTATATATCAAATTGGGGGCATGTACGCGACACATTGTTTCCATATGCTCAATTACACACAAGTTGATCATATGGAATAGAAAACTCCATGTCATTCTCTACATTATATGCACTTGACATCATATTCCAAATTGTCACCAGTTTCATGCCTTACTCCATCTATATTGGTTGGCATTCCCAAGTGGCCCAAAGCCACCTATTGTAATTGAGTAACCCTAAAGCTAACATACACAGTTAAATATACATAGTTATATATTTCTATCACTTTTCATAGTTTAGATTTAGATGCATCTACTAAACATGGGTGGGAAATGATGTAGTCATAGCCTACTTGAGATCTTAAGCCACCCATATGAGAGTGTTAGACACATAATATAATCCAATCTATTCATAGGTAATGATCCACCAAGTAGGGGTAGCAATGATGGAGTCAAAACCAGATTGAGTTCTTGAGCTACCCACACATGAGGATTGAGAAAGCTATCATCTCACTCCAAGTTATTCAATGATTTGATCACTGTGTGCATTCAATTCACATAAGTTGTCACCAAGTTCATGCATTGGTTCGCATACCCAATGAGGTGTATTCATTTCTTTCCTCTTTGCCATTTATTTACTCATTTTTACTATATTACTTTATTCAGCAGTCTTTTGCTTTTGATGTCTCTTAATTAAAAACTAATTTATGCACGTTTCATTATAAGTCATGCTCTGAGTCATGCTTCACATATGCAGACCCAGCTTCACATACTCAAACTTAGGTATGTAGGCTTCACTTCCTAGGTAAGCCCAGTACACTTATTTTTCCTTTATACTAGTCATTTCTCTTAATTACAATTCTCAAATAAATGGAGGGCAAATGTAATCACCTAAAAAGTGGTATTTGGATGCTAAGAGTGTTATTCTAGACAACTTATTCTTAGCTTAGCTCTAAACCTAACCTAGAGCCTTTATCATACTTTTTTAGCCATTATGTAGACCAAATATGTCCTTAGTCAGCTAAAACACAATTCCAAGCCTTCATTCCTAAATCCTAGCCCTTCATGCCCAACAACCTACCAGTTGGACACTAGCAAAACATTAAGGACACTATAGACACATGGTGCTAGTGTCCACAATATGGCATTAGTTTCCCTTACCCTAACTCTCCCAAATAGATATATTTTCAAACATGTAACCCTCCTAAGGTTGGCCTAAGCACATTTTATTATTTGCATAAGCTATGAAATACTATAAATATATGACTCTTATACATATATCCACTAAATGGAAAATAAATGCAAAAAGCCTATTCAAACAAGAAACAAGTTGACCAAAATCAAGGTTAGTAATCCCTATTCTACCCTACTTTTGCATACTACCATCTATAGCTACCCTAAGCCCATATTTCAAAGATTTTCAATCTCAAGCACACTCAAGGCATTCAAGACCACTATCATTCTAGTATTCACTTGCACTTGCACCAAACATTAGGTGAGATAACTACATCAGGCTTGATCTATCCTTGGAGTATTGGTATGTAGGAAACTCTTTTCATAATAGGGTGTTGAGCATGTCCAGTATATCCTACTAATAAACACACATTTTTAGCTCATTCCATAATTTTAAGGAGGATTAGGATTTGTATAATAAATTAGCTATTACAAGCATAATACAAAGTTTCAAATTTTATGCAAAGTAAGAACATAACCCAAAAACATAGGCACTTGTGTGAATTTAGGAATAGTCCTACATAGAGGACACTAGCACCATTTTAAGGACACTAAAGCCACATGGTGACACTATCTAAGTGTGATACTACTATCTAGGGAAGGATATAACTTAGGGATCGTATTGATGACACTCAGACATGTCCATAACCTAGCTTTTAGCACTAGGATCTTCCATGATAGGTGTTTTTCATATAAGTCTCTATTTGCACATATTTATTACTATTTTTATAAATTCAAAGCAAGTTAAATTATGTAACAAATTAGTGGTTATTTATTTCACTAATTTACACAACTCAACCCTTTAATCAAACGTAGGATTTACATAGTAAAACCCTTAAAAGTTAAAATAATAAGTATTTTACAAGTGTACAACATTGAGGTGCTATATAAATAAAATTTAGTGTATGCATCCCCCCCCCAAGTTTAGTAATAAAATTCCTAGTTAAAAGGAAATAAATACGCACGTTGCTATGTATAGCACATTTTTCCTTTACGTGAGTCCCACTTGAGTGTTTTTTTGGTGATTGACCTTCAAGTAAGAGCATGTTATAATATATAATCAATAGATATAGTATGGAATTTGAAATAATTTGAAATGCTTGAGAGTTAAAAAAGCAAGGTTAGGAGTACACCTATGTATCGATGTAGCCATCTTGCCTTTTGAAAATTGGATTTGAAGATATGTTTTCTTATGAAACCTTGGAGCTGAGATTAGGACAATTTGAAAACTTACAAGTTGTAATCATCTAAAAATGACACTTGAGTGATAAGAGTGTTACTTGAAACCACCCATCTATAACTTATCCCTATACCTATCTTAGGTCCTATTTAAAGACTTATCTTGCCTTCGTGTGGGCAATAAACATCCATAAAGTAGTCCTAAACCCTCACCTTAGCATCATATCCCCTAGTGCCTCAAGTTCTACCACATGGACACTAGTTTCATAACTTGGATAGTAGTGCCAACGCTACTAGTATCCCAGTTTGGGTGTTATAATTCTTTTATCACCTTTTATCACCAATGGATATCTTTTTAAATCAACAACCACCTAGGGTCAGCCTAGACCTCTTTTAAGACCCACATAACCACTATAACAATATATATACATGAATTTTATCCCTTTATTCACTAGATGGAAATCATATGCAAATATCACAAATTAACTCAAAACAAGTTGTGCACAATCAAGGTTAAAAATAAGAGTGTATAGATATTGCAATAAATTAAAAATAAGAGTGCATAGTTGGTTCACTTTGTATATGCATATTTGGGTTGAAACAAACTGAAAGTGGAGTAGATCAAGATTCTAGAATAGTCATAAAATTCTAAATTTTTAAATTTTATGGCCTAAAATACTCACATTAGATCTGGATGATTTCATGGACACTGGTGTCTGAGTTGAATGCATGTGTCCAATATGGAATAGTGAATAGATTTGGATGCAACCACCTGGAGATTTTTGAGATCTCTATCACCTTTCTAGTGTGTTTAGATTTTGTGCATAGACTGTCACTCTTTGTCAAATGATAATACCATATCTTCCTCATATTAGAGTGACTATGGGAAAAATGGGTTAGTGGGCACATGGTATCAAGCTACCCAAGGACCCCTTTGTTAATGGGCATTGCCTACATAGCCAATACTTTGAAGAGGGACTCAGAATTATGAAGATATCCCTTGCATGTTGGCTTGTGTGGGCATTAAGATTCAAAGTGTGATAAGTAAGTACATAGAGTGACTTAGTTTGTAACTTGGCAAATATGGCTCATGGGTTGCTCCATCAGTACTTCAAAGCTATAGGGATATTTTTCTTATGCCTGATATGGAAATATGAATGAATAGGGAATATTTACTCACTTGAATGCTTAATTGAGTGCTCTTGGTAAGTTTATTTGTGAGTTACTAGTATTTCTTAGGTCTTTTCTAGGTGTTGAATGAATAAAGCTTGATCTTGTATATATACCGATCCATTTTGAAAATATCTCACACTAAAACACTCAAGTCGATCTTTAAGATACGTATCGACATTTAAAAATTGGATGACTTATGTGGATTGTCACTAAGTCTAAAAAGGGACATTAGTCTCAATTTAGGGATCTGGATGGGATACAAGTGTTTGGGAAGCTAAAAAATACGAGATTTCCAAAATTGGCAGATAAGGATAATAATTAGGTTTATATCATTTTTTACAATATAGAAGGCTTAGTCTTTAGAATAATAGTGATCAAACTAAGAACTAAGCAATTTGGCATAAAGCAATAGTGAATGCAAGCCTTTTGGTAGTGGGAAGGTGTAGAATTGAATGGTACAACCATGATAAATGTAATCACCTAGAAGTGGTATTTGGATGCTAAGAGTGTTACTTGAGACAACTTATTCCTAGTTTAGCCCTAAACCTATCCTAGAGCGTTTATCACACTTTTCCAGCCATTGTGTGTACCACAGATGTCCCTAGTCAGCTAAAACATAGTCTTAGACCTTCATTCTTAGATTGTGGCCCTTTGTGCCCAATAACTTGCTAGCTAGACACTAACACCACATTATGAACACTAGAGCCACATAACGCTAGTGTCCCCAACATGGTGCTAATGTCTCTTACCCTAACTCTCTCGATCAGATATATTTTCAAAGGTATAACCCTACTAAGGTTGGCCTAAGCACATTTTATTATCTGCACAAGTTAAACAATGACATAAATACAAGACTATTAGACTTATATCCACTAGATGGAAAATAGATACAAAAAATTTATTCAAACAAGAAACAATTTGAGCAAAATCAAGGTTATTAATACCTATTTTACCCTTTTTCTGCACACCATCATCTACAACTACCCTAATCCCATATTACAAAGATTTCCAATCTCAAGCACACTCAAGGAATTCAAAAACACTATCATTCTAGCATTCACTTGCACTTGCACCAAGCACTAGGTGGGAGTACTACATCGAGGTTGATCCCACATCGAAGTATTGGTATGTAGGCAACTCTCTTCACAATGAGGTGTTGAGGACTTCCAACCTATCCTACTAGTGAACACATGTTTTTAGCTAAAGTCATACTTGTAAGGAAGATTAGGGTTTGTATCATAAATTAGCTATTATAGGCAGAATACAAAGTTTTAGATTTTAGGCACGTAGGAATAGAACCCAGAAACATAGGCACAAATACTCCCAAAATTTAGGAATAGCCCTACACAGAGGACACTAGTACCATTTTCAGGACACTAGATCTACATGGTGTTATTGTCCAATGTGGAGCTACTATCCAAGGAAGGATCTGATTTAGGGATCTTGTTGATGACATGTAGACCTATCCATAACCTAGTTTTTAGCACTCAGATCTTCCATGACATGTGTTTTCTAAATAAGTCTCTATTTGCACATATTTATTAATATTTTTAGAAATTCAAAGTAAATCAAACTCTATAACAAATCAGTGGTTATTTATTGCTTATTATTTTAATGATTTAGACAACTAAGTGTTTTAATCAAACATAGGATTTACATGGTAAAACCCTAAAAGGTTAAAACATTTGGTAAACCCGACTTACTTTGAATATTGCCTAAAACCCTAGTTTGGATTTTCTAATTTTTTATGCACCAAATTAGGGTTACATACTTATTTTTTTCTAAATTTTTGGCATAACCTAGCTCATTAAATCAATCCCACATTAGCGTTTCATTTATTTGAATATAATTTAAATTTTTGTAAAACAACCCTAATTCAAAAAACCCTAACTTTAGACACTCTTAAGGTTTGTATCCTTTTTCTATTTATACTCAGATTTTAGTTCTAAAATATCAAATTCGCTTCCATATTTATTTTATGAAATATTTCTTAGATTAAAATTCTTCAAAGGTTCAAAATATACAAGAACTTGTTTCCTACATTTCCAACTACAATGACAGAAGTTACCAATAGATTTGATGAAAATGATAAGCAATAATTACAAGATTTTGTGTCCAAACATACAAATATACAAAATGACTTCATTACTATTCTTCACGAAGAACACCAAAAAATATATAAATTTATAATTCTAAAGCATAAGATACAAGATCTAATTGAGGCTAATATTATTGATATGAGCACACACGCAAAGGTACCAAAAGTAAAACAAATAGAAGTTAAAGCATTAAAGACATTTTTAGATCCATTCCTAAAGCACACAATGAATGAGGTAGGGGCAAATCAGGTGTTCACTACACATATTAGGCATATCCACCACCAACTTAATATCATACAATTACAGAGGAGGCACATCTATTGCATAATATTATTGACATGTACCATACTGCAGTTCTACCTAGACCCCTCATCATATTCTCAGAGTAATAAATTGTTGATGAAGATACATATTTACATGGACTCTTTATACGAGCATATATAGATCATCATCCTATCTAGAGTGTTATGGTTGATAATAGGTCAAGTATTTGCATGTATACTATGACACTCTTACAACATTTGGTGAACTTAGAGCAGGATATATTCCCCATAGGTATAGTCATTAGTAGTTTTAGTGGTCACATTTAGAGCTCCATTAAGGAGATTGTGCTTCCATTATAGGTTGAACCAACACATATAGCCACTTAGTTCCTAATAGTACCTAGAAGAGGCATGTTTGATATGATATTAGGTAGACCATGGTTATAATAGATCTTGGCCATCCCATCTATAGTGCAGAAATGCTTGAAGTATGTACATGTAAATTAAGCAGTCAAACTTGAGGGTCTCCCATACAATTATCAACTACCCATCTCATAGGTGGTTCCATCATAGTCACCAGTTACAATTTTAGTACCCTTACCAGATATTGCCCAATTATTAGTTTTAGCTTAGAATACATTTATTATGTATACATCATAGAGTTTAGTAGAGCCACCATTGTAGGTGAGGTCTACTTCTATAGTATGGACATGTATGTATACTCTCCCATGGAGATCATTATTAGAGAGACCCTTGCATCAGAGATATGTTACAAATTCTAGAGAACCTTCCTCTACTTAGTTTATGTCGAGATCAGTATTAATGTGTTATTAGGGTTCTCAGCATAGGGCACCTATAACATATTCCACTAGATGGGTTATTAACACCCCTACAGTTTACAAGGGATCATATTCAAGGCCACATATTCATATCACCACTACACAGGTAGATACAGACACAGATTACTCTATACAACAGGTTATAAGATCAGATTTACCCTTTCACACAACACGCATGAACACAATTCCCTTATTTGATATAGGTCATAGTGATAGTGAGTCTCCCATGAGACTCATCAATTAGTATGGTTCCTACCCTCTTGTACATACTTTCTTCTCTTTTGCTCCTTGTACATAGTTTATTTTCATTTGCTTGTACATAGCTTATATCCAAAAAATACAAAAATAATAAAACATGTCAAAAGACAAAAACATTCAAATATTACTCAGAAAACACAAAATTTATAGATTGTATGTATTTTTATGTTTACATTTCTTATATTTTATAGATACTACATATACTAGCTATCTTAGTATAGTCATTTTTATCATACATACATGATTCACTTGTTCTTGTCAAGTGCTTACAGAACTCAGGTCCATTACACTGATTCAAACTTATTATCATCTACCCACTAAGGGCATATACATCAATCTAGGTTTATGCATTTGATACATCCACCCACTTGGGGGAATCTCATACACAATTTCTATTACCAGGTTCTATCCTTACATTCTTTATATTCTAGTTTTTGCATTGATATATCTTGATATTGATCATTGCTACTCATACTCAGATTTTTTGCCAACTATCACTAGTTTAGACTTAGCCTATATACACCTAGAATTTACATATATTTGTACTACATAGTTATACATAATTTAATTTCTAGATTTCCTAGTTTAGATTTGATTATGCTTTCCTATGCTATTTCTATTTGAGTGCATTTTAATATGTCATTGTTCTTTGACTCTATGTCACCTTTATTCATGTATGTCTTTGACATATGTGATATCCCTTATGTGTGCTTTCTTGATTGTGCACGTGGACATTTTAATATGTCCTTTTATGTGGCTCTAAGCTAACTTGATTATTGCTTGCATATATGGACATTTGAACATGTCCTTGTATGTCTTCTATTCTCATATTTAATGACATGTGCGCATGTCCCTTGTATTGTGCCCCCATGGCCTATTTTGCATGCCTCATGTGTTTTGTATGTATGTTTTTTTATAGGCATCATGGCCATGACACTTGTCTTTGCTTGTTACACACACCAATTTTTGATGCCACGAGGGATCTTATGCATCTATCCTCCCTTCTTGGGTGTTGTGTTGGACATCATGCCCCATCCCACTAGGTAGCTACTCAGATTTGTTGTTATCCACACCAATTATATCTATCTTAAAACCATTTTGCAATGCTAGATACAACATACATCTTATACTACATACTTATGATCATATTCTTTTACATTTCGATGATATATTAGCACATTATATTGGATTATCATGCAATTATCATATATGCTTCAACCAACACATTTTATATAGCTATTTTTTTAGGATAGTTCTTGTACATGTCAACAAATACCCTCAAAAGATAGGGCATTAATAGGGGTTTTTCATAGAGATTAGACTCCTACATTGCATTCATAGAACACTTTTCAGCACACAGGCTCAGTTTTAGGAAATCAGACACAGGTAAGAAACAATAAAAATACGAACTCAAAAAATAATTCGATCACTCAGATTTCAAATTAGATAGACATTAGCACCTAGATTGGAACACTAGCACCACATGGTGCTACTATCTAAGACATGGTGATACTTTCTAGTATCCCTAATTTTAGGGTAGTTTAGATTAGTAAGAGCACTACACTAGGTATAATACAATTTTACACAGACATAACCATAGGTTTGAAGGTTATGCTCAGATTTTACTCATATTCTCATTAGCTTATCTCAAATTCATATCTGTTGATCAGATTTGGGGTGTCATGTGTGGAAGGATCATTCCCATATTCAGTTCATATATTCATACACACTCATTACAATTATGTCCAGAATCAATATACTTAGATATCAAATTGGGGGCATGTATGCAACACATTGTTTCCATATGCTCAATTACACACAGGTTGAACATATGGAATGGAAAACTCCATGCCATTCTCTACATTCTTTACACTTGACATCATATTCCAAATTGTCACCAGTTTCATGCCTTACTCCATCTACATTGGTTAACATTCCTAAGTGGCCCAAATCCACCTAATGTAATTGAGTAACCACAAAGCTGAAATACACAGTTAAATATACCTAGTTAGATATTTCTATCACTTTGCATAGTTTAGATTTAGATGCATCTACTAAACATGGGTGGGAAATGATGCAGTCATAGCCTACTTGAGATCTTAAGCCACCCATATGAGAGTGTTAGACACATAATATAATCCAATCTATTCATAGGTAATGATCCACCAACCAAGGGTAGCCATTGATGGAGTCAAAACTAGATTGAGTTCTTGAGCTACCCACACATGAGGATTTAGCAAGCTATCATCTCAGTCCAAGTTATTCAATTATTTGATCACTATGTGCATGCATGCACATAGGTTGTCACCAAGTTCATGCATTGGTTCACATACCCAACGAGGTGTATTCATTCATTTCCTCTTTCCCATTTATTTACTCATTTTTACTATATTACTTTATTCAGCATAGTCTTTTACTATATTACTTGACATCTAGGTTTAAGGGCTAGCTCCCCGAATGAATCTTGAAGTGCTTTCACCTATGCTAAATATTTACTTGTGGGAAAATAATTTAAATTTTGTATAAAATAAACCTACTCTAAGGGGGTGATAAACCAAAATGATTTCCACATGGCCATCATACTCCTATCACAATGAAACCAGACATACAAACTAGCTTCAAAGTCCTAAAGGATTCTAACATTAATGTTTCAATATAGAGGTGAGTTGCATGAAAAAACACAAGGTGAATGAATTAGAGGGTAGATTTCATACTCCAAATATGATTTCACACTTTAAAGGAGACTAACACACTTGACTACACTATATATGACCTTTTAGAATAGGAAATCTTGCATAAATATGAGAGGATAAGGGAAGAAAGGAGAGAGGATTATCATGTTTCTTCACCATACCTCACTTTGCACACTTAGAAAATTTTTAATGAAATTAAAACCAGACTTGAAATAATGTTCATAGGAAAAATACGATGTCATTCTAGTAGGGCTTGCCCATACATGGTGTGGTATTAGCTTCAAAGAGCCAAAATAGTTGTCACTCATAGAATTTCAGAGAGGAGGAAAGAATGAAGACCAAGAGTCACTGAGACATGTGTCATGCTGAGAGAAAAAGTTAAAAATGCAAGAAAATGATTATGAAAAAGACCATGCATGGTCTGATAGGATAAGTGGCCCTCCAAAGCATGAAACTTCATGAAATTTGGCATAGAACTCTCCTTTATTGTTTGAGAAACTGCCTTCATCTTTTATCTCTTTTGGAACATCCCATAACTGACTAGGGACAAATATGATGATTGAATTGAGGGAGGAGAAATTGTATACAAACCCCATAAAATTAAAGTTCAAAACCTTCCTCATCATCAATCAAATTTCCAAATTCCTCTATAGAGTGTCCAAAACATGTGAGCATTTCAAATTGCCTGCTTAATTTCTCCATTCCATTCCCTGTAGTCTTGAATTAGTCCTAAACCAAAAATGGTTTCCCTGTAATATGAAATGGTCTTAGATTGAGCTTACATGGAGACACATGTAATCTTATTTTTATCTCTTGTTTACATGTATGCATACTCGAGTCTACAAAATCCTTTGATTTAACATGTATGCCTATGTGGCATCCTCTTATCACGCTATTCACTTTAGGCATGTGTCTTTACCATATGTCTCTTAGAAATTTGATCACAGTCACTTTGTTGATCCTCTCGAGAGTTTCCTTGATTTTACCTTTAATTATTTTCATTGTTCATTGATCCAAGGTCTCAAGATTATGATATTTGGCATTCTCACATGCAATCTAGCTCTTTGACTCCTTGACTTTATATGCACCATCGATCTCCTCGACATGATTCAACATGTGTCGTTGATCCTCCTTCTACTTGATCAAGTATGTACCATTGATTTGGTAAGTCACCATGATCATGACACTTATCATCAATGCATTCAATCTTAGGATACACTAACCTTTTGCACATCGTTTGATCTTTATTTCATGATTAAACACACACTATTGAATTTTTATCACAGTCTTCAACATAGATCATTGATCTTGGTTTATACATAGGAACGCACACTATTAATATACTCCAGCAAATTTCTGACTAGTTGACTACCTGCATGTCATTAATCTTCGATCTAATCACATGAGATCTCACCACTTGGCAGTTCTGCATTTAAGCTTAGGATCTTTTTGAAGATTTGACCCCAAATGGTTAATTTTGATGACTTTAATTTGACATCATCTACTCTATCCTTATGGTTTATTTTGAACATCTTCGCCTTCTTCAAATGAAATTTTCTAACCATAAATTGATTGAATCCAAGAAATTTCTCCTTTTGATGCAATGATCTTCTCCATAACACCTGTAGATGCTCATTTATGGTGGCAGACTCACTCAACTGACTAGTTTTGTGTATCTAAAAGGGTAATGAAGGAGCAAAATAGTTTTGAAGCTATCTTATTGATATTCAGTTATCACCTACCAATCTTTAGTTAGAAACTAACATAACTGACAAAGACTGACATAGTGGACATTGAAGAGGAACTTGAAACATGCGAGCACCCCTCAAAATTATACTATTTGTGTATATGACTCTAAAATGACCCCTAATTAAATCAAAATAACATAATAACTAAACTAGATCATGACCAAGGTTAAAAACATATGATATGACATCAAATAGAACTATGCAACACCCTATGATGTTATAAAAAACCCCTATATAAGATTTTGACTATAGGGGGTTGACACATTTTGACCTATGGTCAAAATGGTCAACATTCTTGGTGATTTGACAAGGGTGGTATGTTTGTTATGCCATGACCAGTTGCCTAATCATATCCATTGAGATATGGAGTCACCTGTACACTATCTTGACACACAATTTACCTTTGACAACACACCAAACATAAGGAAAGGCACACAAAACAAGACACACTCAAAAGAAACACACATGTGTTCAACTAGAACACTTATGGAACATAACACACACAACTGGAATAAATCACACATCTAATATACTACTTATAAAATTGACCTTCACTACTCAATAGCAAGGTTTCAAATGTATCCCATTCACAAGGATAGGCAGCTCTTCTCCATTTATCCTTGCTAATTGGAAATAGTTGTTTTGCTTGCACTTGATGATGACGTATTGTCCACTCCATAGAGTGTCAAATTTTATATGTCTCCCTAGTTTTACTTTATATTCATCCCATTTCAACACTATATCAACTTCTTGTAATGTCTTACAATTCCTTTCTTGTCAAAAGACATGTTCATTAGTATTTGGTGATGTTCCATAACTTGATGAGCTTTATCTCTAGCCTCTTACAACTCCATTAATTCTACCAACCTTACCTCCATTGGAGTATTCTCGAGTAATTCTAAGTAATGTTCCAATTCCAAGGTAGGAAACTCTTGAGATATAGACAACCTAGCCTCCCTTCCATAGACAATCATAAAATAAGAATCCCTATTGACCTCTTGGGAGTTATCCTATCATCCCATAGGGTTATCTTTAACTTATTGTGCCAAGCTCTTTGATTATCTTCTAAAGTCTTCATGATGATCCTGATCAGATTCTTGTTAGTTGACTCAACTAACCCATTACCTTGAGGATAATAGTTGGATGAAGTGCTCAAGAATACACCATTACCATTTGCCCAGTCATCTATCTTAACACCCATAAAAGCAAAATCATTGTCTGAAATAATAGTAGAATGGGTGTCAAACCTTGTTATGATGCTCTCATAGAACTCCAAGATAGCATTCTCATTAGCGTCCTTCAATGCTACTACCTCAACCCACCCTGTAAAATAATCAATTGTTGTGAGTATTTGTTTATGACCAACACTTGATGGGGGGTTTATCATGCCAATGAAATCAAGACTCCATTGCATGAAAGGTTGATCTACTTGGATAGGCTTCAAAGGAAGTGTTGCAAGCTTGTGTTTTTGTATAAAGAAAGAACATTGTACACACATTCTCACCCAAACATGGTAGTCCTTGAAGATGCTAGACCAATAATAACCTGCTCTCGTGATCTTGGTAGATATGGTTCATGGAGAGAAATGACCTCCTATTATCCCATCATGGAACTTCTCAAGCAGCACCCCAAAATGATCATTATCAATGCATCTCAATAGCACACCATTAATGTCCCTTATAATAATTAAACCATCCACAAAACAAAAGGGAATAGATTTCAATCTAAAATATCTCCTTTGTGATCTACTCATACCATTAGGATACTCATCATTTTGAAGAAATTTGATAGCATCTTGTGTCCAACTTTCTATAGATAAGGAACCAACTGGTTAGGACCAATCATGATTGACTAGAACCTCTTCTTTTAACTCATGAAGATCTGAAGCTAGGTGTTCACAAAGTCCTTTACCCCTTATCAAAATTTTCACCTTGATTTCAACATCATATTCCATTACTTTAGTGATCCACCCTACCCTCTTTTCACTAAGATCTTTACTCAAGAGAAACTTTTTAGTACTAGGATGAGAAACCATAACATGAATCCTATTGTTTGAAACCATATGCCTAAACTTCTTTAGTCCCCTTACAATAGCAAGGACTTGTTTCTCCACAAAGGTCTACTTGACTTCATAATCTTCTAAACATTGACTAAAGAATGCAATTGGCTGCTCCACACCCTCATCAATATTTTGCATTAAGATGGTTGTAATAGTATCAAGGTTAGAAAATGATTACAACATGAAGTCTTTAGCAAAACCAAGACTAATAAGAGTATGAGCTCATGTAATTTCTTTCTTAATGGCTTCAAAATTGCTATTACCCTCTTTGGTCAAGGAAAAGGCTTGGTCCTTCTTGAGCATGACTATGATAGGTTTCACCAAAGATGCAAAACCAGGTATGAACCTCCTTATAAAATTTATCTTGCCTCAGAAACTTTGGATACCTTTCTTATGCAAGTGTAATGATAGGCCTAGAATAGCCTCTATCCTTTAAGAATCAATATTCAAACCATCTTTGGAAACAATATGTCCCAAGAGCTTGCCTTCATGAATAACAAAGATGCATTTTTTTGGATTAAGGGATACTCCATATTGCCTACATATTTTAAACACCTACCTCAAGTGTTGAATATGTTCATTATCATCTTTATAAAACATTGTTATATCATCTATATAAACCAACAACATCTCATTAATCAAACCTTTGAAGGCCATGTCCATTACTCTTTGAAATGTAACACAGACATTTGACAAACCATATAAGCAAAAGTCACCCATTTAGTGGTACATATTGTCTTAAACTAATCATCCTCATTGACTAGAATCTTATTACAACTTGAATATCCATCTAGAATAGAAAAATGTTGAGAACCTAAAAACATTTTCAAAAGTTGCTCCATTAAGGGTAAAGGATAGAGATCTTTGAGTGACACTCTATTAAGATCTCTAAAGTCCACATAAAGTCTTATATCCCCATTATTATTTGTAATAGGTATAAGGTTAGCTACCCATGTTGAATTTTTTATAGGAGAGATAATTTCAGATTTAAGGAGTTTGGTAAGCTCTATCCTCATGAGTTGTTCAACCTTGGGGTTGATGGGCCTTTGTTTTTGTCAAACTGATTTAACTCCAAGTTCCAACTCAATATTATGGTGTGTTAGGCTAGGATAAAATGCTTTTAATTCCTTATACTCCCAAGAAAATATTTCATGAAACTCTCTACACAAATTAATGAATGTTTGCTTCTACAATATAGAACATACCTTGCCTAGTTTGAGAAGCTTGTCCTTAAAGATCAAGACTCTCTCATAGTTCTCTTCTTTTGTAGACATACTCACCTTTTCCTTCTTATTTTGATCATCTTCATTGAAGATACTTTATAAGGTCAATAAACCTTTATGTATCTTATTTGCCTTTAGCTGCACAATCTTATCACCAAATTATTCTTGGAGTCTCCTTTGATTCCTTAAAGAAAAATCAGCCTCATTTTGCAAGAAGTATGCAATGTATTTGTCACTATCAAACACTTGCCAAGACACTTCATTATCAAGTAAAACAGGTACAATAATGATCTTAATGTGAGATTTATTTCCCTTCTCTTTTATGGTAGTTTGTGTATCAAATTGTGCTCCTAGGGTAACTAGTCTATCCGCATGATTATTCTACTTCCTTGGGACTGATTGTATGTTGAATGCATTGTAGTCTTCAAGAAAATCCCATACCTTAATCTTATATGACTTAATAAATTAGTTATTAGCATCAACCACATTCCTAACCTAATGGATAACTAATTCACTATCTCTATATACTTGCAAATTCTTGATTCCCTTTCTCCTTGCCCATTAAAGGCCATGAATTAAACCTTCTTAATCAACCACATTACGAGTACAATTGAAATGGAAACAATATGAAGCATAATACTATTATTTAAATGGGGATACCAACATAACACCATCTCTTACACCAACTTTACTTCTTAAACCATCAAAAAACATCTTCCACATCTCATCATCTTCACCTTCTTCCTTAGCAAGTAGAGGTGTTGGTATTCCTTCTTTGTGTATGCAATATACTCCTAGATAAATTTCCTCCATAAGTACATAAGGATCATGATAATAAGTGTCAGTACCATATTCATCAAGAAACAAATCATAAATGCCTTTGAGCTTGGAATAATTGCCATCATCTACAATAGAATCTCTCTTCATAAACAACACAATTCAAAATGGAACTTGTCTCAATGTAGGGCTCAATATCAAATCTTGCAAGAGGTTGAGTTATTATGGTCACCTTGGTTCTATATCTTGTTTTAAAAGATAATAAGGACCAATCAGATGAGAGATAGCCACCTATCTTAGTTGTAAAGTCCCTTTATAGGCAGATTGCAAAGTGGGTTGGGAGGTCAACAATAACTATATTTTGAAGGATAGGAAAACTAGGACAATCATGCGAGAAAACCTTCAAGTTTTTTATCAGTCCTATTGTCTTGGTGGGTGTACCATCTATTTTGATAAATCCTTTATTATGAGGCTAATATTTTAGGTCCAACTTATCAGCTACAACTTTGGGCATGACTGAAGTAGAAACTCCACTATCGATTATGCAATTATGGACTAGTTTGTCACCCACTATGAGAGTGAGATAAAATGGTGGAGGCTTATTAGCCATAGTAGATGGTTCAAAAATGGTATTAGGATAATTTTTAAGATCAACATGGCCATGAATTTTATTTGAAGGTGGGACACTAGTAGGGATAATAGATAATTGCTTTTGTAGGAGTTCTTTTTGACCGGGCATATGAAGAACATCCCAAAGGGAAATGGATGTTATAGTACTCTTAAATGAATCCACTATGTTTAAGGTATTATTACTCACATTATATTGATTCATTGGAGGCAAAGGATTGCTTGAAACTTGAGGAGTTGAGAATCCTTGAGCAGACCTTACCACATTTTGATTTAAAGGAGGTGTAGGTGCATTTATAATTGCCTTGATTACAACCATGTTTTAATACCTTGGAGGAGAATTGGATGAGCTTGTAGGAATGATATTATCACCTCTTAGATCTTTCCTCTTGTCCCTTGTATTGTCTATAATAGAGGCTCCTTGATAGAGCATAAAAGTGTCTTCAACTAGGAAGTTGGTGGACATCTCTCCTTATGGCTGCCCACCTTCACTTGTTTGCATCATGATTTCATCCTCAGCTGATAGGAGAGGAGTGACTCCTCCTAAAGCAACAAGATATTTTTCTCCATTCTCACTAGCATACATGAATTTACTTGTTGATAATCTTTTCCTTGTACCAAATTACTATGCACCAGTACCATCTCCCTTACATTGGTGTTGGAGTTAGGATTGTACACATTAGCAAGCATATTGGAGTTAAGCTTCCATTGACATCTTCCTCTTCCATATTGTTGGCCAAATTATTTTTAATAAGGATATGAATTTTGATAGGCACCTTATTGCATATTGGCTTGCCTATTTTGAGCCTCTAAGGCTAGGAACTTTGCTTTCCAATCAATATTATTTTTTACCTGCCTAGGGACAACCTTAGACTCAGTATTGGCATTAAGAATTTGGGACACATATTGAGTATTAGCAGAAGTATGAGACAATAGAGGCATAAACACCTTAGGAGGAAATCTTCTAGCTTGGATGAGACCATTTTTAGCTTTTATAGCAAGTTCATATGCTTTGGAAGGAGTGGAACCACCCATATATTGAAGCATAATAACAATTTCAGTACCAATGGCTCTCAAGTAAGTAGGGAAGACAAAACTAGAAGGTGGCCTCATGAAATGAGGTAATCTATACCAAGTCTTTTGAAACCTTTCATTGAAATCATGCATTATTTCTTTGGATCCTCTTTCGATCACATTGAGTTGATGTATGAGAGAGGCATGGTCAGTTTAATTTCTAAATCTTGAGGTCAACAACACTCCAAAATCATCCCTCGATGTGATACATCCACCTTCTAGATTCCTATACCAATCAAGAGCTTTCCCTCTAAGGGACATGGCAAGGAGTTTAATGGTAATTTTCTCTTGAGTAACATTGTGGAAGCTACAAAAGTTGGATATATCCCTACTATGTTAACTAGGTGTAACATGACTTTCACCATTGAATGTGGGCACACCTTTTATGGCATTAGGGGGAATGGAATCATATGATTGAAAATGAATTAAAGTTTTAGTATTAAAAGTAGGGAAGGCATGAGGCCTCTCCATATTTTCCTCAAAATCTTCAATTTCCTCAATTTATTCAACCTCTTCAATCTCTTCCTCTCTATCAAAATCTACTTGTTCTTCAAGGGGAAGATTAGGCTGAGGATATTGAACTTCAAGAGGATGTTCAATCTGAATAAGTGGATTAATGGGGTTGAACACTCTACTAGATGATGACCTAGAGAAAACCATGAATTATGAAAGAAAGTTTATAAAAAAAAATGGCCTTGAAAGATTTTACCTTGATGGAGTCACCAAATGTTGATTAGCACACTAATTTGCAGCTGATGTTGTCAAAACCAACATTCACCTTGACAAGTTGTCTTGAAGACAATGGGTCCTATCGGGTGTGCTAAAATTGTTGCCACCAAATATTGCATCCTAGAAGAGGGTGTTTAAGCCTCTTATATATTTTGGAAGCATGGGAACACTTATAGGTATGTGGGTGTACCTATAATGAAAATGAGCCTCTAGGTTTAAGGGCGAGCTCCCCGAATGTATCTTGAAGTGCTTTCGCCTATGCTAACTATTTCCTTATGGGAAAAGAGTTAGAAGTTTGAATGAAATAGACCTAATTTAAGGGGGTGATATACCAAAATTATTTACATATGACCATCATACTCCTATCACAATGAAACAATACATACAAACTAGCTTCAAAGTCCTAAGGGTTTCTAACATCAATGTTTCAATATAGAGGCAAGATGCATGAAGAAACAAAAGGTGAATAAATCAAAGGGCATATTACACACTCCAAAGACAATTCCACACTTTAAAAGAGCTTAACACACTTGAATACACCTATATTACTTGTTACATTAGGATCTCTTACATAAACATGAGAGGATAAAGGAGATAGAGGATTATCACTTGCTTTACCATACATCACTTTGCACGCTTCAAAAATTGTTCATGAAATTAAAACTATAATTGCATTAACGTCCAAAGGCAAAATATGATGTCATTCTAGCAGGTCCTTGCCATACAAGGTGTGGTATTAACTTTAAAGAGCCAAAATAGCTGCTACTTATAAAATTTTAGAGAGAGGAGGAAAGAATGAAGACCAAGAGTCACTGAGACATGTGTCATGCTAAGAGAAATAAGTTAAACATGTAGGAGAATGAGTATGAAATAGACCATGTAAGGTTTGATAGGATAAGTGGCCCTCCAAAGCATGAAACTTCATGAAATGTGGTGTAGGACTTTCCTTGCTTGTTCAAATAACTGCCTTCATCATTTAGCTCTTTTGGAGCATCCCATAACTAACCTAGGATAGAAATGATGATTGAATTGAGGGAGGAGAAATTGTATAAAAACCCCACAAAATCAAAGTTCAAAACCTTCTTCATCATCAATTGAATCTTTAGATTCCTCTGTAGAGTGTCCAAAACATGCAAGCATTTCAAATTGCCTACTCGAGTTCTCCATTCCTTTACCTACAGGCCTGAATTGGTCCTAAACCAAAAATGGCTTCCCTGTAATATGAAATGGTCTTATACTGAGCTTACATTGTGACATACACAATCTTATTTTGATCTCTTGGTTACACTTTTACATATTCAGGTCCACAAAATCCTTTTCATCTAATGTGTATGTCTATGTGACATCCTCTTATCACGTTATTTGCTTCATACACATGTCTTTAACCCACGATTCTTGTAAATTTGATCGAACTCACTTTTTTTATCCTCTCAAGAGTTTCTTTGCTTTGACCTTCAATGTTGGCCATTGATCATTAATCTAGGGTCCTAAAATTATGACATTTGGCATTCTCGTGTGTAATCTAGCTCTTTAACTCCTTGACTTTATGCACACCGTCAATCTCCTTAACATGATTAAATGCATGTCGTTAATTCTCCTTCAGTTTGATCAAGTATGTACCATTGATATGGTAAGTCACAATGATCATGACACTTATCATCAATGTATTTAATCTTAGGATACACTGACCTTTTGACCTTTTTCTCATCATTGGATCTTCGTTGCACAATTGAATGCACACCATTGATATGTGATCTTAGTCTTCAATGTAGATCATCAATCTTGGTTTGTACATAAGAACACGCACCATTTATCCATTCTAGGAACTTTTGACTCATTGACTACCCATGTGTTATTGATATGTGATTTGATCATATGAGATCTTGCCACTTGGAAATTTTGTGTTTAAGCTTAGGATCCTTTTGAAGATTAAAACCTAAATAGTTATTTTCTACAGCTTTAATTTGACATCCTCTACTCTAGCCTTATGATTTATTTTTAACATCTTCACCTTCTTTAAATGAGCTTTTTCAATAATGAAGTGATTGAATCTAGGCAATTTCCTGTTTTGATGTAATGACCTTCTCCATAACACCTGTAGATGCTCATTCATGGTGACAGACTCACTCAGCTGACTAGTTCCACATATCTAGAAGGGCAATGAAGGAACAGAATGATTTTGAACCTATCTTCTTGATTTTCAGTTATCACCTACCAATCTTTAGTTAGAAACTAACATAACTTATAAGGAATTACGTATCGTATGTTGAAGAGGAACTTGGAACATGCTGACACCCCTCAAAACTATACCATTTGTGTATATAACTCTAAAATGACCTTAACTAACTCAAAATAACATAAGGACTAAACTAGATCATGACCAAGGTTAAAAACATATGATATGGCATCAAATGGAATTATGCAACACCCTGTGATGTTATAAAAAACCCCTATATAAGACTTTCACTATAGGGCACTGACCTATTTTGACTTGTGGTCAAAATGGTCAACAAGACACTAGTGCTAAAATGAGGACATTACTGCCATTAGCGCTAATGTCTAATTAGGGTAATACTATCTAGGAAGATTTTTAATACTTAAATCCTATTCACGACACTTAGATCAGCTCTTATCTCAGTTTTTAGCCTCTAGATCTTCCATCTCAGTCAATTTCTAGCTAAATACTTGTGTACCTTGTTTATTGCTATTTTTAGAACTGTCAAACTAAGTCAATTCTGTTACAAATTAATGGGTGTATTTGTTACATATTTTATATCTTGATTTATTATACTTGACCACTTTAACAACCTAGGGCTTAAACTCCATAACTCTAAAAAGTAAATCACAAGTGCATACATACATATTGTAGGACATCATGCAACCAAATTTGGTGAAAATGTGAGTTGCCACATGGCCTTTGAGTTTATCTCAATCATGCAATCCAATCATATTTATAATCTAGGAAGTGTGAGTGATCCAATCAAATTATACTATATATCTAGTTAGGGTAGATGATTAAATCACGTACATCATATAAATTAGGTAAAGCTAGATGATTTAGTTAAGTCTAACTTATAAACTCGATAAGATTGAGTGATTCAATCATCTCAACCTCCCAAATATGAACCAACTACTGTAGTAGATTGGCTCAATAATAGTTCATTAAATTCCATCTTGGTATGATAATAGTCCATAGTAGTATTTGAAATCTTGAAACTAATTTGATTTTTACAATTTTTTATACCCTTTACATGGCATATGCACCTTATATATGTGTCAAGTTGAAACATGGGTATAATAAAGGTGCTTATGTATAGAATTTTGCCACAAATGTGTATATGAGTCATATAATTATGAAATTTGGCCAATTTTAAATTTGTGTAAGTTTGGAGGACATATTTCTATGACATGCCCCCACTAAATCTAGAGAATCTGAGAACTAGTCTAAGTGTGGTGAACAAGTTTTCATAACATGACCCTACTATAATTTGAAACTGTAAAAAATGTGGAGGCCATGCCTCTATGACATGCCTCCATTGATATGCCCCCATTTTGAGGTGAGGAGAAGTAGAAATTGTTAGTTACCTTACCTCAAAATGATAATATAACAATATAATGTGTATAGATCATGTAGGATATAAGAGTAGTATTTCTAGTTAGATATAACAATGAGGTGCATAGTATGTGATCACATCAAGTCCTAAGATGCATGGTGTGAATCATGGCAATATCAAGAGAGTAACATTATAAGCTTGACAAGCAATCAAGCAAACATACAAGAGCACTCCAAAGCAATACAAAAGGCAATGGTCCAAGAAGACCTCATACAAGGGGCATGTTGGGACATGACTTAATCAAACATCCACAAAGTATAAAAAGACATGTTCAAATGTTCACATACAAAAAATTATGACATATGAAAATGTCACAATAGGTAAATAAAAGCATGGGGGTCACAAGCAATGGAGCATGTTCAAACACTCGAGCAAGCAATACAATGCAAGATAATAATAAGCAAGGAACACACTAAAGGAAGTGTAATAAAATAAAGCATATAATCATACCCAACCAAAATAAACATATCATACTAATCTTAGATATATGTATTAGCAAAAAATGTTAAGTACATAGCATATCAAGTACACTACAAAAATATATAAGCATGAATAAAGTCATGTGTAAGTATGTAAGCTCAAACATGATAATAGAAAATGATCGTAGAATAATGTAACCTTGGTATATCATGATAATAGAAGAGAATGCCCCCAACATACTCACAATGTGAGTAGAGAGAAAGCCTAGCATCCGTATGTGCATATATCATGTGCTTGGGTATGGATGTATCACACTCAAAAGATGTGTGAAACATATATGTGTATATAAAAAGAAATGATATGCTTTATACCAATATAGAACCAATAACATATATTCCAAGGAGCTAATAAGACATGGAAATGTTGAATATTTTTATACTTTTTAGTTTTTTAATTTTTTGGGTGTTTTTGGGATACTTGATTTTTATTATTATTCTTAGGTTAGATCACTTCCATTGTTTAGATCATTGTTAGATAGGTGAAATTTGTTCTCCTCATGATTTACTTGTGAGGTAGAAGAATGATTGCCATCATACAAAATTTTGATCAATTTGCCCTCATGAGAAAAGAAATACCTTACTGATTTTGGTTAATTTTTGCTTCCATCTGGTATAACCAAAGGGATCTTACTGTGAATTCATATTGAGATTTTTGTGGCATAACTCAAACCCTTATTCGAATCACTTTAGGACCACATTCAATTAGTATTGTTATGTTTCCCAATAAGTCTTTCCAACTTCCTTTATATTGTAAGTATTTTACATCAAATCCAAGTTGTTGTAATTGTCTTACATTACAGATTATTTTTACTTGCGTAGGATCAACATGGTTATGCCAAAACTAAGCACCACCTATGAATAATGTGATTGTTAGATTTTGTTGGCATGGATGATTTTTGGTTTGTGCACTTGAAGTGGTTTTTTTGGATGTGTATCTTATATTGGTCCCATATTTATAAATAACTATAAAGCTCCCATATAAATGTGAGGAACATCGCACATTTGCTCACAATGTTTATTTAGTATCTTATCTTCCTCATTTATATGTGGAATAAAACTTTTGTATTTGGAAGGAGATATGTTAAGTTTGTTTGAACACATAAGTATGAATGACACACATATATGAACATCTGAATATAAGTAGGTAAATGAATCATATTGTTTATGTAATGTTCTTTCCCTTAATGGAGAAAGAATACCTCTACTAAAGATGAATTGTAATTCCGAATATGAGGGTCAAAATGTTAAGGCATATGATGTACTTTTAAATCAAATAGCATAATATTGAAAGGATTCATCATCACATTATTTGAAATTGTGCAATTTTTTTAATGTAAGTCCAGGCACCTTGTGTATGTTGAAAGCTAGAAAGAAGACATCCTCTAATTGTGAAAAATTAGTTAATGAACTTTTAGGTAAGGTAAAAAACCAACTATAAGCCTCATCAATGATACTCGTATGAAATACTTTTAGCAATAGCTTGTCATCTTTATCCCATTGCCCAAAAGAATGTACATATTTAATCATGTCATCAAAGGGATCTTTATGATGATTGAAAAGTATTAATTTTTGTAGTTTAAAACCTTGTGGAGAATGATAGTCAAGTATACATTATGCAATCAATTGATTCTGAAATGAGGTAATATTTGTTAGCATTATGACAGGCCATTTGCATTTTAAGTATATAAACTTGTCTTTAAATATCTCCAATATCACTCATCATGGACATGGTATCATCATTAGGCATGGTGGTGTTTGATAAAAGTGTTATCATTGGTTCTAGTCCACCACTACTTTTGAAATTAAGCATATCAGTATTATCATCCTCATGAATAACATGTGTAAGCTCAACATCACTGAATTTAGGATATGTTGGTAATGGCATTGGATCTTAAAATTTTGGAACTTTTGGCCTATCCTTTGATAATTCATGCACCTTTGGTAATGATATATCAATTGGACTTTTAGGTGTATTTGTTAAAGGTGTGTCTTTTAGAACAATAGAAGTTTTTACCACTTTAGGTCATTAATTCGCCCTTCTTCATGGTCGTTTAATGTTATTAGGTAAATATTCCATGATATATTTATTTACCTTTTGAAAAATCTCAATATCAAATGAAGGAAAATGAGAATTATCATTCCCAATAAGGGGGATATTATTTGTAAATGTTGGAATGATAGGATTTTGAATTAATGTGCTTGAAATAAAATCTCCTTTATGACTAGTTTGTAAATTAGCCATGATATCCATATGGATTTGGTGAAAGTTAGCACGATTGAATGAAAGAAAATTTTGTTCATGTGTAACCAATTTGGTTGTAGAAGGTAAAGGTGCATGAGGAACATTATTAGATGGATTACTTTGTTGGTGGATAATAGCATGGATCTAAGAATCCCATATAAGTCATGACAAATAATGGGTTCAGGATGGTATCTATTAGGAGCACCTTGAACGCGCTTTCCAAGCCACCAATGTATCACATATATCCATTTGTGTTCATTTGGGATGGTTTGATACTTTTGGTTTTCAAAGGTTATAGCTTGACGAATAGAGTTTTCTTCTTGTTCAAGGGAGTCCTTTGATTAGGTGGTTTTTGCCATGGGGAAATCCTTTATTTTATCTTTGAAAAACGAGGGAAGAAATAAATCAAGAATAAAATAGGAAACCCTAAGAAATTTTGCATTCACAAAGCTTCGATTCACCAAATGTTTAACCCTAAATTTGATTTGGTACAAGATTACACTAGGGTTAAGAATATATAAATGAATAAGCATAAGGGTGTTAAAAATATATATAGTAGGTTGATTAATTTACAAACTCAAATAAATAATATCTTGAATTTATAATATTGAGATATGCCAAAAAATAGAAAATACAGTTATTGATAGATATTTTAATAAATTAAAAATAAAAGTACTTGCATGGTTCACTATGCATAAACAGATCTAGGTTGAAACATGATGAAGTGGACTAGATCAATATTATAGAGCAGTGGTTAGATTCTAAAATTTTACATTCTATGGCCTCAAATGCTTGTGTTAGATCTTGATAGTTGCACCAATGCTGATATTTGATTTAGACACAAGTATCTAGTACATAATAGTGGTTGGATCTAGATGCAACCATTTAGAGCCTTATAGGTTTTTTGTCACCTTTATCTTAGTGTGTTTAGATTGTGTGTACATGTTATCACTCTTTTTCAAATGAAAAAACCCTAGCTTCCTCACCCTTGGAGTGATTGTGGGAAAAATAAGTTAGTGAGCACACGGTGTTGAGTTTCCCTAAGGACCCCTTTATTAATGGGTAATGCAAACATAGCCAATACTCTGAAGAGATCCTCAGACTTATGTAGTTCTCCCCTACATGTTGGCTTATATGTGCATGAGGATGCAATGTGAGACAAGCAAGTACATAGAGTGACCTAGCTTGTAACTTGGAAAATATGGCTCATGTGATGTTCCTTGAATACTTGAGACATGCAATGATATTGTTCCTATGTCTGATATAGAAATAGAGATGAATAGGGTAGATTTGCTCACTTGAATGGAGTGCTCTTGGTAAGTTTCATTGTGATTTCTCAGTATTTTCTAGGCCTTTTCTAATGAATGTCAGTTGATCTTGTAAATATACCAATCCCTTTTAAAAATATCTTGCACTAAATCACTTAAGATACATTTAATTAATCAATTAGATGAATTTTGGGCACTAGATACTTAGTTTGAAAAGGGACACTAGCATCAATGTAAGCATGCAATTGGGATGCAAATGTTTAAGAAGATAGAAAATAGGTATAGGTCCAAAACTAGTAGATAAGTATAATGATCAAGTTTATAGCATTTTGCACAATATAGAAGGCCTAGTCATCATAATAATAATGGTTGGACTAAAACATAAACAATTTGGCACAAAAAGATGGTGAAGGTGAGCCTTTTGGCAACAAGAAGGTCTTAGAATTGAAGGGTAAAACCATGATAGGTATTTCTCAAGTGTACAAGACTGAGGTGCTATATAATTTAGATGTAGTCTCTATACACACCAATACAATAAAACATAAAATAGTTGAAATTGATTCAATAGAACTACTCCATCCATAGATCTACAACATGTGCATAAATCCAACCAAAGGAAAAATCATATATGAAATAATAAGAGATGGGACATGTAAATAAATTCTCATAGAATGGAACTCAATCCACCCACATGACCCTAAAATTACAAATTTAGCTCGAACGATAAAAACCAAATGGGTAATTTTGAAAACCCCCAATGAGGTTTGGCTCAAAAATATTATTTTGGATTTAACAAAAAATACCTAATGGGTAGCTTTAAAAACCCCCAACAAGGTTTGGATAAAAAATATTGTTATAGCTCGAACCAAAAATACCCAGTCGATAATTTTGAAAACCCTTAATGAGTTTTGGGTCAAAAAAGTAGTTATGGCTCAAACAAAAAATACCCAGTGGGCAATTTTGAAAACCCACAAATGAGGTTTAACATAATAACTTGCTTAGGGGTTGGATAAGTTGTACAAAATTTTGAAGTTTGCTTGAAACTGTAGAAATATATAATGGCTACCTATGAAGAATAGATTTGATACCATATTATGAAATAAGATCTTGACTCCAAAACCATGTCAGGCAAGAGAAAAATAACTACAAAAACTCCACGTGTAAAGACACCATCTACTTAAAAGTATTCAGATGAGAGATTTCATCGATAACATGATTGTATTACCAAACAAAGGATATATAAATAATAATGTGTGCAAACAATATATTATTACATAACAATAATGCTAAGGATTAAGGAATGATCCTTAGTTCTCTTCAATGACTATATCTCTACCAACTCACTATTTGTAATATGCTCCATGACTAGTGCATTTTATATATACCCATAATGGACACAAAGGTTCCTTATTCAGGAAAAAAAGAGGTGAGTGAGAGATGATTATTGGTGGTGTGAAAGGTGGAAACAATCCTTAAGTACACCTAACCATTCTCATAGGTATGAGGATAACTACCACATTAAGTATACACATTAACAATATTATGCACATAATACATCTCACCTTGATAACAAAACTACCTAAGGTGGACTTCAGATATAGTGAAAATATGACACACACCAACACCTCTACAAACTATCACTGCTATTGATACACCTAGGGGTTCTCACCTTTGAAATTTTATGAAGTCCTACCATCCAATTATCTTTAATCATATCTCTTAGGAAATCAGGTGCGGGGATAAAGCTAATTTCTGGAGTGATTCCTATAATGGTCACAAATCATTAGCTTTTATTCTAAAGCTTGATGAGGCTTATGTTATCCTTTCCATTACTCAGGGAAAATTAGTTAAGGATAATATTTTAATACAGATGGTCCATGACCTTCATATGCCAATGTAAGAAAATTTGAGTGGGGCATTACTTCTAAATGGGTAGAAGGTCTTATTATCTAATATTTTGACTAAGATAAGAATATAGATTTGTGGTGATGATGATAAATGCATATGGGTTGGGGTTATATCAGGTAGATATGTAGTCAATTTAGGATACTTGTTGAGTTTTTGTCTACACCATAAATTGAATGGTGGAAGGAGTATTGTTGAAATAAAACTTGTCTACCAAAGACTAGGGTTTTGTATTATTGGATATGTAGTGCAAGATTTTAAATCATGATAGGTTGAAGATGATGAGAATGATTTCCCTTCATGTTAGTATTTATGTATGATGGATGAGGAAATTATGGATAATCTACTTCTTGCTTGTCCTTTTACTAGATAGTGATGGGACTGGTTGTGCTCCACACTCAATTGAGCCCAAGCTACTCTACTTTCCTTGCTACAAGGTTTTAAGATGTGTCCCTCTTCCATGGGAAAGGAAACTTTTACATCTATTGTAAGGTTAGCCCTTCCATTCTGATTTGTAACATTTATATTGAAAGGAACTATCATTTGTTTAGTGACTTGGTGATTAACAAGATTGATGTGGTAATTATGGAATGTGTCATGGGTAAAGCTTATTTCTCTAAATTTTCTATAATGGTCTAGGATATTTTGTTGTTCAATAAGTGGAAGTTTTCTTTGAACTATGTCATGGGTAAGGCATCTTTCTCAAAATTTGATATAATGATCCAAGATATTTTATTGCTCAATAAGTGGAAGTTGCTCTCAACGTCCACAATAATGGGTCAATTGTAAACACTAGTGATATGCATCGAAGGTCCATTGTAATAATTCCATTTGGCTTCCTCCTCTATCAAGGATGTTTAATTTTAACTTTGGTGGTCATGCATGTTATATCTAAATACATAAATATAACATGGATAAATAATAAGTAACTAACTGGTCCTATACCAAAATTAGGTGTCTACCTTACAAGGTATGTCTTGCACATTAACCCCATGGTGAGCCTCTTGACATAGGGTTTTTCTTGTACCATATTTCAATATATGCATCAATATAATTGTCTCATGGTAGCTGGCCATAAGGTGTTTCCTATAGTGTGTAAGGTTTGCAACCCTTTGTTGTTCATCTAAGGAAGCTTGGTGACCATTATATATTTCATATGTATTGTTAACTTGATACCCATCCATACAATTATCAATCAAAGGTACATAAGTATCATTTATAATGGAAAATATATTTGTGGGGGCAATACTAACTAAATTTCAAGAGTCCATTATTTAAATATAAGATATATAATTAACCAAGGAAATTTCAATGAAATCAATAGGGTCATGATTAATCCTACCACTCTTCCTAATTGGGATCTTATATATAGTTAATTTTGATGGCATAAGTAGAAATAAAATATTGAACATGCACACCATACCAATAGACTAGTGGTTTGGAAAATATTCAATCAAAATTAACCTAAGGTTTTAAAATGAAACACACATAAACTAGCGCTAACACAACTGAGAGAATATAAAGGAATGAGTCATAGAAAAAATACATTTATTGCAAGTGTAGCAAAATCTAACCCTAGAAAGGTGTCAGAGAGTACAAGTTTATCAAATTATTTTATAGGAAAGTGGTTTTACATCAAAATTCAATACTTATACCCATAAACATGCAATTAAACCTAATTAGATCTAAAATAATAAAATCATACCTAATTACTATTCTAATTATAGAGCATTAAATTATAGAGGGAATTTATAAAAGTATACATATTTACACATAATTTGAAAACACTCATCATAGTCTGATAGTAGAATCAAGGGTTTTGTGTCAAGACATTGAGAATCCATAAAATTCACATTGACCTGAGCACCTCACTAGAATCATACATTATGTTTCTAGTTGTAGATGATATTTTATGATTATGAAGCACCTCAATCTTGTACACTTAGAGAATTCATACCTTGGTTGTTCCTCTTAGTTATACACATGCCTTGCTTCTGTAAGCCTCACATCTACTCTATCTTGTGCCCCTTGGCCTATATATTAGAATGACCAACCTTATATTGATGGAAAAAACATCCCATCTTGCCTAAAATGCTTAAAATATACTTATCTTACACCTTGACAAGTTTTGAGCCTGTGATTGCTCTCCTATTCCTTTGACACTAACATGCAAGACAAACAATAGTGTTGACATTATTATCTTACCTCGATGCAAGTGTCCAATGCCCTAAATTCATCTAATTTGGAAATGAAATGTATTATAAAGATCAACCTAAGTGTTTTAATCTAAGTTATCTCCCAATAGGATTGGCATAAATATAACATCAACCCTCATTCATTCCTCACCTGGGGAACACCTAGTAATCAGACTAAAAGAGCACTCAAGAAGCACTCAAGTTACCAAAAGCTTTCCTATTTTTCCTTATTTTGATATCAGTCAATGGAACAACCTAACTATAGATCTAAAGTACTAAAGGAGCAGTCACAAGGTCTTATTTGCCAAGTTACAATCTAGGTCACTATTGTACTTATTGCGCACACATTGCATGATTCACACACAAGCTAACATGCAAGGGAGAACTACAAGTGTTTGAGACCATATTCTAGAGTATCAACTATGTAACCAGTGCCTTTTAATACAAGGGTCATTATGGGATAGCTCGATACTATGTGCCCACTAACCCATTTTACCCCAAGGTCACATTGAATATGGAAAGGTAGGGTTTTACCATTTCACCAAGAGTGAGAGTCTATGACCTAAATCTAAATGCACTAGAGCGAAGGTAAAGCCAAACCCATAAGCATCCAGGTGGTTGCATCATGTTTCAACTAATTTTCATATTAAACACTAATGTCAAACTCAAACATTAACATCGATGCAATTATTCCAGGCTGATGCAACTATCTAGAGAGCCAAAGGCACCAGATCTAAAATATAGTGATTGTTCCATAACTATCTTCCCACCTACTTTTAGCCTATACTAGATCCAAATCTACATTAGCATCAAAACCAGCTAAGTACTCTCTTTTATGTTATTTATATGTCTAACATAGTTGTACTTTCCATTGTTAGCATATCTCAGTTTAATAAATCCAACATATGATACATATGAGATTAACACAGTAATTGGCCTATTATATAACTAATATTCACCTTTGCATCTTATCATTTATATATCCTTAACCCTATCTACAAAAGTATGATCCACATCCAAATTAGGGTTAAACATTTGGTGAACCTGATCTTTGAACACAAAACCTTAGGTCAGCTAGGGTTTTTTATTTCTTTTCTCTCTTGTTGATCCCTGATTGTCATAAAATACGTGTAACATGGATTGCTCCCTAGATTTTGTAAGCCTCTCCTATCTGGTCCTTATTTTGATATTTAGAACATTTCAAAAGAACAAAAGGATTTTCTTCCCCTTTAAAAATTAAAAGAGGATGACAACTTTCACCCCTCTTGCCAAGTTCATGTTATCCCCTTTTCAAAGGGTAAAATGGATCATATTGTTATACAAAAATTGGGCAATCATGCAACCATTCCAACATCCCTTGATGGTACATGTGAATGTTCAATTTCAAATACCTAGGGCTTTTACTTGAGAACCCCTCAAATATCCATTAACAAATATGACCAAGCTACTGCATGAGTTACAAAAGCAAAATTAGTCTTTAGACTTAGAGATCACTTTATGGTAAATTTAGATTATTCCATTACAAAAACCTAAGCATGTTATCTTATCTAAGGAACTTAAGGAGATAATTAACACATTTACTCGAGCCTCCTACTTTATTACTCTCATGATTGCTAGAGTGTCATTTTATATCTCTCCCTCCTCCTATAGAGGTTGATGTAAAGAGATTCTACCCAAAGGATATAATGCAAATGCTTATTATGAATATCACCAAGGCCCTGGGCATTCTACGAACAAATGTTTTACCTTGAAACACAAGATCTAATATCTTATCAATGACTAAAAGATTAAATTTAAGGATCCTCTAAAGGAATTAGCTTCACAATAAATAAAAAATGGCACACATCACCATATTGAACGTACATAAACCAAAACCACTTGCAACATAAAGCATTTTCAACATCTCATATTTAATTTACAAGATTTGCAAAAGAAGGTCACTTGGAAAGACTCCTTGGGAAATATAAAAATACCAATTGCTTGTGGTCCTAAAGTAATCCAAACAGGGTTTTGGGTTACATAAACACATCTACATATGCATTTACACTACAAGATTTGCAAAAGAAGGTCACTTGGAAAGACTCCTTGGGAAATATAAAAATACCAATTGCTTGTGGTCCTAAAGTAATCCAAACAGGGTTTTGGGTTACATAAACACATCTACATATGCATTTACACTTAAAACTCTGGTTATACCAAATGGAAGCAATAATTGACCAAAATCAACAAGGCATCTCCTTTTCTCGTGAGGGCAAAATAATACATATTTCAAATTATATCATTACATATTCTACTACACATTCAAAAAGTGAGGAGGAACATGTTATGTACCTTTTCAACTTATCCAATCATGATGCAAACAATGTCAAAGATCCAACTTAAGGTTGTAAGGTTCACAGTGGGGGGATATATCTGTGACCACCCATTGGATGGCATCATAGGATTATCTTTCCTCATCACCAAAAATTTCAAAAAAAAAATCCAAAAAACATTTTTGGCACTTACACATTCTGTTGGCTCCATGGCATCTATGTGTTAGTTCCATGTTGAGGAATAGCATATCATTTACTCGTTCCATGTTGAGGACTAGCATATCATTTACTCCTACATACACATATATAGGCATACACATATACATGATAAATTTATTGGTGTTGGGATTTCCCTTTACTCACATCACCAAGATGTTGTGGGCATCCATATTTTATGATATTGATACACTCATGTTTTACGATTCGATGGTCACTCTACACTATCATGTTTAAGCTTACATATGTACTTACACATACCTATTATCCATGGTTATATCTTGCACGTGGTACTTGATATGCTATGCACTTGACATATTTTGCTAACACATTTGATTCATGGACCACTATGAAATGTTTATGTTGGTTGCTCATGCTTTTCCTTTATGCACTTCCTTGAGTGTCTTGTCTTGTTCGAGCACTTTAATATGCTCCATTGTATGCAGTCCCTATGCCTATGTTTACCTTCTTGGACATTTAAATATGTCATTGATTGTTGTATAGATATTTGAATATGCCATTCCTTGCTTTTTTAGACATTTGTGTAAGTCATGTCCATTTAATTCAATGACATTTAAACATGCCCCTTATTTTTAGTCTACTTAGACCATTGTGTTTTGACTTCTTTTTGAGTGCTCTTGTGTGTGTGGTTGTTTGTTTGTTGATATTCTAATATTAATATCTAGATGTTGCCATGATATTTATTATGCATCTTAGGCCTACATATGATCACATTGATTTTATGTGCTTTAATGATACATTTACCTAGACATATTTCCTTCTATATGCTACATGGTTACATTCAAAGATTTACAATTGTCTTACCCTTTTGAGGTGAGGTAAATTACAGGTACTATTTTTACCTAACCTCAAAATGGGGGGATATTAGTGGAGGCATGTTTGGGAAGCACGTTCTCCACACTTTGCATAGTTCCCAGATTATAGTGGGGGCATGCTTTAGAAGCATGTTTTCCACATTATTCAGTATTCGGCACTTATACCAGTTTACAGATTCACTGGGGGCATGTCATATGGACATGGCTTCCACATATTCATAGTGTTCAGATTCAACATGGGCATGATTTTGAAGCATGTTCTCCACATTCATTCCATATGGTACTTATATAAATTCACAGATTTAGTGGGGGCATGATTTAAAAGCATGTTCTCCACACCTACTTAATGTTTAACATTTACATTTTATAGTGGGGACATGTTTTGGAAACATGTCCTCCACATTGGTGCTTATATTAATTTCAAATTTCTCCATATATAGTGGGGACTTGCTTTGGAAGCATGTCCTCCACACTTACGTAGTTATTCAAATTAGCCAAAGCACACAGTTATATGATTTTGATACACATTTGTGGCAAAATTCTATACATGGTACCATTTTTATACATAGTTTTAACACAAGGCATATCTAAGGTGCATATGTTATACAACATGCACCTAATATTTCAAAATCTAAATTGATCCTCAATTCTAAAACTATTACATGTATCGATACCCCTCAAACTTTTAAGGACTTTAATAAGCCAATCTATTATAGTAGTTGATTCACCTTTTGGTATGGTTGAAGCGATTAAATCACTCAATCTTGCCAAGTTTTCAATTTAAATTTGATTATCCAAACTTACTGGGTTATAAGTATCATTGTGTTACATGATTGAGCTAATCTTAAATGTCAAGTGACAACTCAATTTTGATCCAAAGTTGGGTGCATGTGCCTTCTAACATCTCTCTCTCTCTCTCCTTGGATATATGCACTTTAAAGATTTATCTATATTTATCCTAATCTCAATTTTAGAGCCTTAAAATGATACATCTTTTGCAAAAACAACTTGTTAATAGGCAAGGCGGTTACATCGACACACATGTGTACTTCTAAACCTTGCTCTTTCAATTTCAATTTATTTCAGGTACTTTTAACCTAAATCATATGCATTGATTTTACATTGTAACATGCTCTTGGTTCCAGGTCAGTCATAAGAAAATCACTCAAATTCAACTCTAATAAAGCACTCAAATTCAACTCAAGCAAAGACAAGGTGTGCATACACACCCAAGTACTTATTCCTTTCCTTTAAATTAGCAATTTCATTACTAGATTAAAGTGAGGACAAATGTAAATTATATTTTGTGATTACGTAGCACCTTAGTCTTGTATACTTAACAAACTCAGACCTTGGTTGTTCCTCTTAGTTTTACACATGCCTTGCTTCTGTAAGCCTCATATTTGCTCTATCTTATACCCCTTTACCTATCTCTCAGTTTGAACAACTTTATATCGATGACACAAACATCCCATCTTGCCCATAATGCTTGAAATATACTTATCTTACACATCTATAAGTTTTGAGCCTGTGCCTACTCTTTGACTACCTAAGCACTAATGTCCGAGATAAAGAGTAACATCAACGTTATTGTCTTGCCCCAACATAAGTGTCTAGTGCCCTAAAGTCATCCAATTTACAAATGAAATGTGTTACAATGGTCAGCCTAAGTGTTTTAATGCAAGTTATCTCTTGACATGATTGATATAAATACAATATCAACCCCCATTCATTCTTCACCTGGTCAACACCTAGAAATCAGACCAAAAGAGCATTCAATAAGCACTCAAGTTACCAAAAGCTTTCCTATTCTACCCTATTCTAATATCAGTCAAAGGAACAACCTAACTATAGTTTTGAAGTATTAAAGGAGCAATCATAACGTCTTATTTTCAAGTTACAAGCTAGGTTACTGTTGTACTTATTTTACACATATTGCATGATTCACACATAAGTCAATGTGTAAGGGAGAACTATATGAGTTTCAGGCTCTCTTCTAGAGTATTGGCTATGTAAGCAGTGCCCTTTAATAAAAGGGTCATTGTGTGTCCATTTGGAATTGTGTGCCAACTAACTCATTTTCACCCAAGGTCACATTGAAGATGAAAAGCTAGGTTTTGCCATTGTAAGGGTGTGAAGCCACTATTCACAAAGTAATATTCATGAGTACTATTCATGGGCACTATTCACTAGTCATTATTCATGATGACATGGCATGTGGGTAATGTGGCATGCGAGTGTGTAGGTGATGTGGCATAAAGGTGTGGCATGCGGTGATGTGGTAAGTGATGCAACAGGATGGTGATGTGGTAGTGGGGCCCATAGTGAGTCCCAAGATGTGGGCCCATGGAGGGTCCCAAGTGGCGCCTCAAAGGTGACATGACATGACCCAAAAAAGGCATATTTCATGTTGGAAAGGTGTGAAAGAAATGTGGGGCACATTTCTCCACTATGCACATATTTCACTCATGTGGGGAGCATGTGGGGTGTCTCTTTTGAGTGGACTTGGTAAGTGGATATGTGGGGTGCCTTTATGTGGAGAATCCACTTACTTAGTGATTCATTAAGGACAAGAGATGAGTAAGCATCTCTTGGAATTAAGTGGATGAGTGGAGCACCAAGTTTGGATGCTTGTGAAAGTGGAAGACAAAGGGTGAACAGTCACATGAGGTGATTAAACTTTTGTGTAAAGAATATCCACTTTGTTTTGGACTATGCATGAAGTGGTGAACATTATTTAACTCCCACTTATGCCCCCACTTGGAATGCGTTGCATTTTTCTTTAAAACACAAGGGATTGCTTTTGGCTTATTTACATGAGTGCATGTGAGTGGCTCTAGTGGGTTACTATTGAGCCCACTCAAATATGGTGCCACATTTCCTCTCTCTTTTCTTTCTCTTTGATGTCAATTGCTATAAAGTAATATGTTATCCTCATTGTTTGCTTAACCCATTTGGGGATCATGGAGGATCCTTTACAAGCTCATGAAGTTTTCATGTTAGAGGTTAGAGTGTTGAAAGGCTTATAAGCCTAACTCACTTAGATGCTTCGTTTGTAAGCATCATCATGCAAGGATGGAGGTTAGAGCTTGGAAAATTGGTTGGCTTAGCTCACCCAAGTGCATGGAATGGATCCTAGAATATATGGATCTTGGATACTATTAGCTTAGTTCATGGAGATAGAGGTAAATGTTGTTGGAGCTCCCTCATATGCTATGGATATTAGCATTGTGAGAATTGCATGATGTAGCAAGGAGGTCAGAGCATAGAAAGCTTGGTTGTAATATTTGCTCACTTGAAGGAGTTGTTTGAGGATTTGTGTATGTGAGAGAGTGTTGATGAAGAAAATGAATTTTAGATACTACCTTTGCCTCATGTCTTTTCCCTGGCTGGTTTAGTAGGGTTTCCATGTATATCTAGTATTGTGGTTTTGTTGACCATTTTGACCACAAGTCAAAATGGGTCAACCCCGCTATGGTAAAAACTTATATATGGGTATAATATTTGGTGTAATTTAATGCCACTTTAGCCTTGATCATGGTCTAATTAATCTATATGTTACTTTGAGTCATTTACAAGTCTTTTAGGGGTCATAAATGCAGTGGCATGGCTGTCAAGGTGCCCAAGTGTCTTTTATTTCCATTCAAATGTCCAAAAATTCATATTACTTGTTAGGAATGTCATTCTTGTCTAAAATATACAAGTTATCTAACTAAAGATCAAGTAATCAATTGAAAAAGAGGAGTTTTGCACTTGTACGACCCATGAGGGAAGGTGACATGTGGGATAACATCATGGAACATCTATTCATCATCTTCAAATTCATTTCCATGATTTACATGCTTTGGAAATGCTAAAAAAGGTCCAAAATTGTTTTGTTCCTTCTTTGCTCTTTTAGACACATAGAAGTGGTCATCAAGTTTGTGTTTAGTACAAAGAGTTAGAGAGGTTCCAAGTCAAATGACTTTGTAAGGTGGTAGTAAACTCAGAGAGATTCATTTTCATAATAATATTTCAAGTATTGGCCAACCATGATTTATGAACCATCTCTAACAAGTTGACTATGTTTTTTTGCTCACTGTTTCCTACACCCTATAGGTTTTGCTCTATTTTGGACAGGTCCGTCTAATCAAGTTGGTAATGTTAAATCCAAAAGATGTTGGATCTATTCTCAAATTATATCCATGCTTGGTTTATTGTTTCAATGTGTTTTGATGTGCAAATCATCTCATGTTGAAGGAAGGTGCCACCATTGTGAAGCTTCAGTCAAGTTTTCCTTATTGTAGAATGTTTATTTTTTAGAAGGCATCTCATGGGAATGGTATGTGATGTTTTCCATGTCTAAAGGCCACATTAACACCTCATTTCATGCTTGGCTTCATCACACCATGTTTTGAACAAATATTCAATCTTGCCTTTCTCATAGTCAATCCTTCACTCACTCTCACTTGCAGTCACATGTGTAAGACTTGCCTAGCTTGTTCATGGAATAGTAATCAAGGTTTATTAGTTTGTTCAAGTCATTAGGAGCTAGAGAGAGTTCATTTGGATGTTGAATAAGATGCAAGGTTGGTTGCAAGCTCATGCACCACATAAACCAGTCATTGAATACCCCTGCCTGCTTTGTTCTAGATGATTACAAGAGGTTTTCACGTTAAAATAGATGTTTTGAAGTTTGTTTCAAGATATACTTAATGCCAAACATGTATTTGAGGGTTTGACATTGAGTTTAAGTTATTCATGAAGCCATTCATCCACACATTTTGCTTCATTCCATGCTCACTGCCTGCATACAACTCATTCACACCTACAGGAGTCTCCTTGATGATGTCACAGTGAGATAGAAAGTTGGATAGGTGTTTCAATCCTTCAAGAATGTTAGGAGTCCAATTGAACACTTGGTGAGGGTTTTGAATTGATCATAAACCTTTGTACCTTGTATACTACCCAATGTTTGCATCACTACCTGTGTGTGAAAATACTCACCTACAGGTGACATTACAGAACTTTGAAGGTCCTTGTATGGGGAATTAGAGACATGGTAAAACCTTCTTTTGGATTATAGCACGTGAGTTGACCATTGTAGACCTGTTTGAGGTGTCAAATTTACAAATGGTAGTGTAAATCACTTTCAAAGATGTGATGACTGAGTTCAGGGAGTTTTTTCCCAAAAAAGTGAAAACAAAGGTCTAGGGCATTTTTTAGAGATCCTATAACAAGGTTACAAAGAGATTTAAAGCATCTAAATAGGTAAACCTTGTAGCCTCTAGCATGGAGAAGAGTTATGCCAAATATGAAACCAACTTTGGGATAAGGATTAGGACTTGAGCTAACCCCTCATGTCCATTTCATGCTTCATCAAAACTCTTAAGTGTGTTTACTAGCTGCTTCATCTCAACCAGTCAAAACTGGCATAGTGAGCATGATAGTGAGAAGGGTGAGAAATTCAAGTGAATGGATTTTTAAGGTCTACCTAAGCAATTTAAGGCCATGGAGGTTCTTATCAAGTGTCATCCACTCCCTCCCATGGATTTGCATGGAAAACTAAAGCCAATTTTGAGGTCAAGTGTGAGGGGTGATTGAAAGAGGAGTTTTCTTAGACTACAAGCAGTGATGTCTCACTTATAGAAGATTCCAGATGATTAGGACTATTGATAATGCATGGAGAAGCATGTTTTCAACTCTTCCCTCTCATTCCAATAATTAGACCTGTCCCTAGTTAGTTTTGGGATGTTCAAATAAGGGTGAATCATGAAGGTAGTTTCCTTGTGCAAAATGAGAACTCCTAAGCCACATTTCAAGAGTTTTATGACTTAGGGTGACACTTGTGCTTCCTAACTTTACATGATCAGTTTCACATCCTCTTCTCATGCCCATGTAACTCATTTTCTTGGCTTAACAAGTGTCCTTGTGACCTTTGGACTCCTCTTTTTCCATTTATCTCTCAAGTGCTATAAGTAGCTACCATTTTGGCCTTTGTAATCTAAGACCACACCAAGTATGGTGAAGCCCTATTGGTTTTAACATTGTACTTTGACTTAGATAATAAATTCATTCTAGTTTGAATTCATATATTAGCTTGTCAAAGTGTGTGAAGAGATGTATAGTGAATGGTTAAGAGATATTCATTTATCCTTGCTTTCTCTTAATCCTCCCATGTTTGATGCAAGTGATTCCAACCTAGCAGGTCATATGAAGTGTTGTTAAGTGTACGGATCTATTCTTAAGTGTACAAGGAATCCTTAGTATCTGTAATTGATCTATGGTTTCACTTACCTTGGATAGTCTTCATGCATGTCACCTTCATATTGAAATACTAATGTTAGTACATTATAGGACTCTTTGACTAGTGTTATATGCCTTATCTCTTCGTGATAGAGTATGATAGTCTTGTGGTAAACATCCTGGTGCATCACCCTCTAGAATGGGTTTCATTTCATGCAAATTCTAACCCATTTACCCCATAAACAAGCAATTAGTATAGGTGAAAGCATTTCAAGACACAGTCAGGGAGTTAGCCCTTAAAATCTAGAGGCTCACTTCCACTATAGGTACACCCACACACTTGGAAGTGTTTCCATGTTGCCCAAATCTAGAAGAAGATTGAACACCTTCTTGTAGGGTGCAAGATTTGGTGACAACAGGTTTGTCTCTCTTGTTTATGTTTTTATTGTAGCTTGTATTGTATTTCCACAATTCATTTACTACTTGCAAATGCAGGATGTTTTATTCTTAACAACCATTTCATTAAGAACGAAAATCCATGACCCCTATTTGAATGCACTAGAGTGAAGGGGAAGCCAAACACATAAGCATCTAGGTAGTTACATCCTATTTCAGTTGATATTATGTACTGGACACTAACATCGAACCCAGACAGTAGTGTCGATACAACTGTCCCATTCTGATGCAACTGTTTAGACCATAATATAATGATTATTTTAGAATTTTCTTCCTACCTGCTTTCACCTTGTACCAGATATAGATATGCTTTAACATCAGAACTAAGTACTCTTTTTTATGCCATTTTTATATCTATAATAATTGTACTTTCTTTTAATAACTTATCATAGTTTAATAAATTTAGCATATGGTACATATGAGTTCAGCACATCAACTGGTCTGCTATAGATCTGATATTTACCCTTGTGCCCAATCATTTCTATATCCTAACCCTATCTACCCAACTAGGATCCGTATCTAAATTAGGGTTAAACACTAGTTACCAAAAAAGAAGACATCATGTTTTTGGTTACCATAACCGTGGACATCATGTTTCTAACAAATAATGAGCATACATAATCTAATTTGATGAATGCATTTGTCAGGTTTGAGGCCCCAAAAACATCACTTGTTATACTAAATCTTCATGCTAATCCTTTGGAAATCAACCTTATTTAAACCCTAACAGGGTAGTTGAACCTGAAAAGGATAAGGGAGATGTTTTGGTTTAGGTCATGTGCTTAGGGTCAATAGGGTTTTGAAGCACCAACTACTTATCATGTCCCTTAACAATGCATAATATTGGTCATAACACACCCAGTAAAATTTAATTCAACCAATCAATATAATGTAATGCATGTGTCACTGTAGTGATCTTCAATGCTAATGAATGCTCTATAAATGTTTGATCTTTTATATATTGCAATGAACAACAAATGCTATATGATCTTCAAATAACCTTAGATTATCTTATGTGTTTTCTATATGTTTGCATTGATTGCTCATATTCATTTATTGATTGTCTAAAATGTATTGATGGACATATGTATTCATAGACCTATTGATGTTCATATTAAGACCCTATTATTGCACAAGTTGATAATAAACGATGGAAAAATTAATAAGACAAGACCAACAACCTCAAAGGATCTCTAATGGCTAAAAATGGCCCATAGTATATGTTTTTTGGGGCCCAAAAATATATGGTGTATGTTTCTAGGAAAACCATTAGAAACAAAGGAGGATAGGGAGGGAGAAGTGAGGAGATTTAGAGAAGTATCTTGATTTTCACATAATTTTACAATAGTCATCACAGTTTGAGAATAGAATCAAGGGTTTTGTGTCAAGATAATGAGAATCAATAAGACTCACCATGACCCGAGCACATCACCAAAATCATACATTATGTTTCTAGTTGTCAAAATCGAAGACATCATGTTTTTGGTTACCATAACTATAGAAATCACATCGCTGATAATAAACACATTTAATCTAATTTGACGACTGCATTCACCAGGTTTGGGGCCCAAAAAGCCTTACTATTCTAAATCTTCATGTTAATCCTTGGGAATACAACCTTCTTCGAACCCTAATAGGATAGTTGAACCTACAAAGGATAAAGAAACTATTTATTTTAGGTCATGTGCTCAGGGTCAATAGGGGTTTAAAACACTAACTACTTATCATGTCCCTTAACAATACACAATATTGGTTGCAACACACCTAATAAAATGCAATTCAACCATATAGTCTAATGTAATGCATGTGTCACTGTGATGATCTTCAATGCTAATGAACACTATATAAATGCTTGATCTCTTATAGATTATAGTAAGCAATAAATACTAGCTCTTCAAATAACCTTAGATTATCTAATGCCTTTTCTATATGCTTGCATTGATTGCTCGTATTAATTTATTGTTTGTCTTAAATGCATCAATGCACATATGTATTTCTATACCTCTTTGACTTAAATTAGGACCCTATTATCGCACAAGTTGACAATAAACAATGGAAAAAATGATAAGACGACCAAAAACCCTAAGGGACCTATAATGGGTGAAAAGGGCCAAAAAAATATAGTGTACATTTATACAAAAACCATCATAAACAAGAGGAGGATAGAGAGGGAGGAGAGAGGAAACGAGGGGGAACAACATAAAGTGAACAAAAGTATAAAACATACACTAATGAAATATAATCTAGACCAATGTTTGACAAACACTTATATACCATATAATATTACAATTTTATGACTAGTGAATGTATAAGAACCATTTTTAAGTGTTTACCCACATTTACATATATATTATATATACATACATACATACATACATATTAATAATAGGAAGTTCAAGATTACGTATTGTGCCAACTTTTTAGAATGGAATAGAAAAAGAGATTATCTCGTACACCTAACATGAAACGACCTTATACTCTAAATACAATACACATACATACATTATCTATACAAAATTTAAACCTGTAATTTCCCTTTTAATAACATAATTTTTGTTCACCATTAAATTGTAGGGAAGAAAGCACACTAAAAACTATATAAAAAGAACATGCATTTGAAAATCCAATGAGATTTGTGGATTCCTATCTAAATGTATTTTCTTTTGAACATAAATTTTGAGGAAGCAAAGATGAAAACAAGAAACGCCACACAAAATCAAAAGTTTCCAACACTTGCAAAGGTGAGAAGTAGAAGGATATGTCTCATAATGGAGGGAAAATAGTATATTACAGTGTTGATGCTGACATGGCGGGGCCTCTTTATCGACGTGGACTAAGACCTAGACATTCCTCCGCGATCCCAGGAAAACATTGTTGTACAATTGTTTGTTCGAAAGGGAAACTAATTTTGCAACCACACAGTTGTGGTGTTTTCTAAAATTTTAGGCAGTAGGGTTTTATGTTTTCAACTTGCTAGAGATTTCTATGGGTAATAAACCTCATTGTTTAAATCGAAAGTTTATTCACATTTTCAAGGCTTTTAAATTGAAAACTTTGATGGTAAGAGATATTGTCTGTGGTGGCGACCAAATATTTTTTTTCCTTTTAAAGACACAATTTTGTTTTTCAAAAATCAAGATTAATGGATCTTAATAATTTAGTGAACTTCTGAGTTGCTATGGCCAATCAATTTCTCGTCGTTTAAATCAGAAGGTTAGTTTCATTGTCAAGGCTTTTAAATTGAAAACCTTGATGGTAAGAGGTCTTGTCTTTAGCAGTGTCGTAAGACATTTTATTTTAAAGTAAAGATGCAATTTTGTTGCTGGGTATTATTTAGTGAACTTCTAAGTTGTTATGGCCAATCAATTCCTCACCTGTAATGCTTTATTTTCCAAAATAAACTTTAGCTGTTCATTTTTTTTCGGATGCAAGAACCTAGACCCATATTTAATTTTTGAATTACTGTCTATGATGTCTACCCTAATTTTAGAGCTGTGATTCTTTCACCGATGAAGTTGGTATGAATTATTGTCAAACTATTACTTGGGGGTCCCATAATTGAACACTCATTTTTTATCAAAACAAGGAAAACAATAATATTCTGATAATGATGCAGTGCCTAGCACCCTAAATATATATTTTGTTATTCTTGACCAATAGAAAATTTGAAGCTGGTACCAATTTTTGTGCAGAAACCCTTTATGTGAGTAAAGAGTTTGGGGGCTTATCTAATCCTCTACGTGTTTGACAAATTGTACGCTGTGTGAAAGTTATTAAAATGAAAACATCATCTTGTATGACAAGCCAACTCAAACTCCATTATGAAAAAAAACATGAAAAAGGGGTGCGGGTTCATATGAATGAATGAATGAAGTATTTTAATAACGTCCACGAGACTGTAACAACCTATGGGACCCATCCGTTGTGCACATCCTCTTCAAAGCGGGACCTCACCCACAAAAATGCTCCCTAAGTTGCCTGAACTTCCTTCTTGAGATCTTCCCTTCTGCTGTGAAGTTTGATCACGAGGTTCGTTGTATTTTCCAGTCTTGTCGCTTCAAACAGGTTATCCAGGTTGGTAATTTTCAAAGTTTCCCCATAACTATATCAGATGTCTTTGTATGCCTCGCATTCCAAGAGGAAGTGACGTTCCGTCTCCACCACGCCTTTGTTGCAAAAGAGGCATATTCTCTCCTTCCAGTCCTCTTTAGGAGTTAGCCATCCACTCGTTTCACACCTAAGATGATGATAGCTCATCCTAAGTTGGGCAATCAACATTTTTGCTTTCCACTTAATGTCTGCCCTATATAGGCTTTTTCTTCAAAATCACCTGTGGAGTTGAATTCTTTGAGGTAGTATTCCTTTTTACGGCCCATTTGTTTTGTCCACATGATGCACTTGAATTTCCTTCTTACATATTTTTTTATTTCTTCATTAGTATTTGGGCACTCCTGCATGCTAATATCCCACCTCTTTACCCATTTGTCATTTTGCTTCTTCCAAGCGTTATTTCTTCTAGTTAGCTCTTCCTCCATAATTAGTCTAGGCCACCTGTGCTTCTTCATGTTTTTAATCTTCTTGAGGTAGCTTAGTAACCGTATCATCACCGATGCCTCTAGAGGGAAGGACCCTGTTTCAACAAGTAGGATCTCATACGACACCGAATTTTTGATTTTGAGATTGCTTATGATGAAGTGTTTATGGATTCTCTCTATCTATTTCCATTTCTGATTTGACATACTGCTACCCCAAATTTCACACCCGTAGAGAATCACCGGGGTAACCAACAAATTGAAGAGTGTTCTCTTGGTCTTCCAATCCCATAACTTTGCAATCCTGCACCCATTTTGAAGAGAGTACAATGCTTTCCATTCTCCTTGAATTTTTTTTGCTCTACACATTTCCCAACTGAGCTTGTGGTGAAAATCAAGCCCGAGGTACTTGTACTCCTCAACTATTTCTGACGAGCTACCTTCATAGGTAAAGGTATATTGTTTCTTTTTTCTTTTCAGAGAGAAGATTATTACTTTGGTTTTTCTTGTGTTCACCTGCATTCCAACCTCTTGACAAAAAGTTTCAAGTGTTCTCAAATGTTCCCTCAAGCTGTTGGCTGTTCTGGCAATTAAAATGAGGTCATCTGCATAAAGAAACAATTTTATAATAGAATTAGCTAGTTGAATCCCCTCCCCACCATCTTTATTTAACCATTATTCTAATTTATCAATGTACATTCCAAATAAAGTTGGTGAAAGTGGGCAGCCCTGCTTGACACCTACATCACTATCAAAGCACTCTGACATTCCATCACTAGTTCTGACTTTAGCCTTTACTTGCTCATATAATCTATGGATATCAGCTCTTAGTTCATCCGAAACCCCCAGCTCCTTCATCCTATTCCAAAGTTTGTCACAGGGGACTGTGTCGAAGGCTTTTTTGAAGTCGACAAAGCAGCAAAAGGCCTCGTCTCCCTTAGTGTTCCATATTTTTTCAATTAGGAACCAAGTGTAGCTCCATGATCAGTAGTAGAGTGTTTCGGTCTAAATCCAGCTTGGCCTTTAGCTCTTTTTCCTTCTTTTTTTGCCCACCTGCTGATTCTGCGCTCTATCATGCTTCCGAAGAGTTTACCAAGGAGGGGATTAACCATGATAGTATGATAATTTGACGGGTTATTGGTATCCCCACTTTTGAAGATAGGGATGACCACACTAGTTGTCCACTCTTTCAGGAAGCCCTCTTGGATGACCCTATTGAAGACGTGTTTGACATGAGGTGTCAGTGCTTCAACACCCCATTTTAAGTACTCCACTTGTAGCCCATCAATACCCTGAGCTTTCCCACTTGCTAGTTGTTTTATGCCTTGAATGACGTCTTCGGTGTTGAAAAGTTTTATATTCGCATAGATTATTGGGGGTCTATATTTATCTTGGTCCCTCTCATATAGCAACTTCGCATACTCAAGCCATTGGTTTTCGGTGATATTGTTATATGTTTGTTTCTTCTTTTGACGTAGCTCTTTCCAAAATCTTTTAGGGCTATTTTTTCAAAGGGCAATTAGCTTTATTCTTTTGCTCTTTACATACTTCTCTTTCTTATTCCGTAGCATCTTTGCATATTCCTTCTTATGCTCTTTGTTCATACCTCTCTTTCGCAGATTTCTTTTTGCTATCTTGCATTCGTCGTCGAACCATGGGTTTGCTGGGAAAGTATTTCTTGTTCCTCTCTTGGGTCTAGTTCTCTTACAACCATTTAAGGCCTTGTGCATTAGGGGAATTGGCATGTTCTCTCTGAGAAATTGATTTTTTATGTTAGCTATTTTTTCTTCGTGATCTTTGAGCAATTGTTTGATTGTGGCTCTAAAGATTTCCTAATTCTCATGATTTAGAAGGATTTTACCTTGGGGAGTATCCTTCTTTTGGCCAAAGTGGACTTGTTCTCCCTGTTGTATCCTTATGAGAATGTGAACTTTAATATGAATTGGATTATGGTCTGATTTCAGCTCTAATACATTGTCCCCGATCATAACCTCCAACAACTTCGAGGTGTAGCTTTGTGAACAAATGACATAATCTACTACACTTTGGCCATTGTATGTTTTGCATGTGATTTTTCCTGATTCAGGCCATGCTCTCATACCATTGCAGATGACCATGTTGTAAGAGCTACAAAGCCCTAAGAGTTTAGCCCCGAAGTGTGAGACTACACCTTTGCTATCTTGTGAGACCCCGTCCCAAAGTTGGTCGTTCTCTTCCTCTAGCCACAGGGGGTTATCTTTCTCTATGTTGTTTTTCAGATTGAGAGCTTGATTGTTTGCAATTCTTGCATTAAAGTCTCCAATTATTACTATTTCTCCCATGTTCCTAAAAACAGAAATGTCTTTTTTTAGCGCTACAAATGGATCTTCACGGTCTAAATTCCTTTTGTTATAAAATTTTGATCCCTTTGGAGCAAAGTAGCATGCTGCCATCCTTGTTGTGACTTGATTTTCTGTAATTTTAAGCCATATGAACTGCGTGTTAGGATCTTCTTTCTCTATTTTTACGAAACTATCCCATTCCTCTTTAATTATCACTGCCACTCCACCATGTCCCTTGCCACTATCAGTTATTTCATTCCATACTGACGTCTTTTTATATCCTTCAAAATCTGGAATCCTACACCCATCATGTTCATGAGTCTTGATAAGGATGATGACATCCTTTCCCTCTGCTATAGGCCGCAATCCAGGGCCTCTTCTCCATGGACCACTCTTAGATACTCCTTGGGGGCCCCGAATTCCTATTTATTATGTGACGGTCTGTCACCTATTTGAGCTTTGTCTGCTATGGGCACCTATTTGAGTCATTGTTGTTGGATTGACTGGTAGGCGAGCGAGCTTTTTTTGTTAAGGACATCATTAAATACACTGGAATTGGATTTAGAGGTGGAGCTAAGAAAATCCAAACGGCGGGACCGTCGGATGCATGTAAAAAGCGAATTGCTTGGCCTTCTAATTGCTTCGCTGTCAACGTTTCTGATAGAATGGAATGGTCATTTTCGATACAGTTTTGTTTTTCGCCTGCCTCTATGACTAACCCTAACTTCCGATGACCATACTGTAAATCTTTTGATGGGCAAAGGTTTCATCTTCTCTCTTTTTAACTCGGAGTGTAAACATTCATTGAATTTTGTGCTTCACTTTGGTGTTGCAGGCCAAAAGTTAAGTACGTTTAGTGTTCTTAGCAACGAAGGAAATGACTTTATTGGGTACCCTTGCGGGATTGAAGAAGGTATTATTGTAGACTTGGTTAAGTCGTAGTATCCATGATGGAAGGTAAAATTTCCAGCAATGGAGTGATTAGTTTGGGTAATCTTGGAGGATGCAAGAACGCTAAGGAATGCAATTCGATCAAATTCCCCAAAGGTGATTCTGCCCTCGAAGGTAGCTACAGCAGCACTAGTTCATGGGCTCAGATAAAAAAACAGCACGACACAGATTTCAGTTCAACGTCTTCATCAAATGAAGTTGATTACCCCCCTCAAAACATGAACGGTTCTAAGAATGATTCAACTAATTTCAGATTCTTGGCAGGGGACTCACTAAGTGATTCAGTTGCTGGGATTTTAAAAGATATAGGGAAGGAAGTGGTAGTTTCTCGGGAGCCTATTGGATCAGTATCTGTACCTGTTCCAAACAATGAAGAAGCATCTGCATCAGAAGTGGAAATACAGTCTCTGTCGATTTCATGCCTTTCTTCTACTTCTCAAGGTTTGTATCTTCTTAATGGTACATGTTTTCTTGGCCTAATCAGTTTATATGAAAGAAATATTCAATGGATAGGATGGCATAGGTAGTTATTGAGAGAGAGAGATATTCTTAATACCACGAATTACTTCCATGAATACTCGTATTCTCAGCAACACCAATAGTCGTCTTATTTTCAATACCTTCAAGAACTCTCTTAACCTGCATCTCTGAACCTTGAACTTTGAGCAACTGAGAATGCCCTTGTATCCTCACTTTTCATGAGATAATACGTTGGCGGATTCGGAGGTCGGCCCAAAACTTACCCCGAATAACACCTACTCATGGATTGTATACAGTTAATTAGCTTGTGCCGTGCATGAGCACGCTTTTTGGGGTTGTATTTTCTATGTCGAGGCTCTTTCCTTTCTAACTTGTTATTAACTAGTGAAAGTACACATAACAGGAACTCATTTGGATGGAATTTAATAGAGATTTTTTAATTTACATTTTCTGTTCATACCTAATTATGAAATTCTTTATCAGTTAGCGTGTTCTTAAAATTTATTGAAAAAATATTGTTCTCTCTTTGAAACTCTTTTACTTACAATTTTGTTTGGATTTTTTAATTTGAAGGTTTATTGTCTAGGATTCTGGGGATGTACGCCAGGTTATGAACCTGTGTCATCTCTGGAATAAGGGCCCCACCTTACTGCTAGTTGTGCTTTTTTCACAAATAAAGAATGGCTAGCTAGATTGCTCACCAAATTTTATGTGATGAGCAGTCAACTCTAGTCTTTGATTATTTCTTTAAGCTTGTAAGTTTTTCTACCAATGAACAACTAAACCTTTGCTGCTTTTTCCCAAGAATCTATCATAAGCATTTTTAATTGATTTATTGATTTTTTAAGCTCATTGACATGGGTGTAAGGATCTAAGGGGTCAAAGGCTCCTCCCAATCTGTACCTGTTTTGATTTTGTGCTGGTGAAGCTCAGGGATTGAAAGGAAATCTAGAAACGTTTCATATTCTACAATTTGTTACAACTAAAATTGTTGGTCTAAGTCCAAGGTAACCTCACTTTAAATTTTATTAGCACGTTGGAGTTGTTAACCTGCTTATTTTCTGTAATATTATTTGCAGGCACATGCATGCTAAGACTGTCATTGGCTTATATTGTTCCTCGTGAGTCTCAGTTACATTCTTTCTGGAAGCACGGTGGAAATATTTTGGCTTTGCTAACATTTTTTGATTATTGCTAAACCACTGACGAGCAACCTGACAATGTTATGTGAAGAAGTGTTTGACTGTTTCTCTTTCATCTTATGATCATGTAGCAATATTTGGATAATTATAGGTTTGTTTTCTATTAAATTAAGTGTACCTTCCCTCTGAGACTGATAAAAATTTGTTATGTAACATGTTTCAATAGCCTCTGATGTTGTCATAATTCTGTTGTCCTTTACCTAGCTTCTGATGTTGTCATATTTTTGTTGTCCTTTCCCTAGCCTCCGATATTGTTCCAAATGCTTTTTCATTTATTTTGCAAACAAATTATGAGACATGGCTATTTTGATGTTTTATATTTATGGAATTGATGCTGAAGTACCTAATCCTGCCATTCTTTATGTTTCTGTGAGGGTTACTTCTGCCAGCGTAAAATGTTTAGGTGAAAGTCAAATTTGAAATCCACGGGGAGAACAACATAATTGTTTTCGTGTAAAACGTCATTGCCATGGTGCTGGTTGCTCTGTTATTTTAATTGCAAGCATTTGACTTTGTAATTATTGAAAGTAACAGAAAGCCATGGTGTGAAACTTACATTGCTACAGCTCTTAGCATAATCAATGGTAGGGTTGCAGCTATCATTCAGTTTATTAGGCTGGGTGCAAACATTGCTTTCATTCCTAGTCTATTTAGAGTTCATCACGAGTCATGTCCAATCTAAGTTGTCCTGGTTGAACTTTGTTGATTATTAGCATGAGGCTAAATTAAGAAAACTGTTATCGTACTTGCTATTCTGCATGTGGAAGTATTTGAAGGTATCATGTAGAATTATGTTGTACCGCAATTAAGCATTATTGACGGCAGGTTGTAGGTATATATTGTGTATAAATTTTTGTAGAAATTTAAGGGATGTGAAACAATGCTTTTTACTTGTTATTGCGGTTGTAATATAATTTCCTAAAGAAGGGTCTATTTTTAATTCCATAATTTGCAGGCTTAGAGCGTTCTCAAACAGCTCCTAGCAGATTTCATCACTGTGACTGTCAACCAGATGAGAACAACAATCTGAATCTGGGTAGGTCTAAGACAGAGAAAAGGGAGAGCCAGAAGAATAATATAAAATCATCTAGCATGCAATTAGACAAGCTATCTGAGCGTGAAAAGGTATAGTTGTTGACTGCTTTTATATCAAAGCTGTATGTTCAGCAGCAAAGAAAAGTGTCTTGGAAGAATTATTATTTACCAGTGTTAGTTTTCTTTAAATATTACACATTGGTCCCTTTTTTGGATAAATTCTGGCTTTTCTGCTTTATAAATTCTTACCTACTTGCTTTATGTAAAATACCATTGATTTAAGGAACAGCTATACAGAAAGTGGGAAAACGACATATAGCAGTTAACAGAGATTCTTTTATGCAATGGTAGTTTTCTTACAATCTCATTGTTGCTTCATTCACTTAAATGAAGTTTTGTTGGTTTGCTTAAATTTTTAGATGATGGGTTTACCCTGTAGAAAGGATCTCAGAAACGTGGGATGAATCATAAATAATAACATGGGTGTGTACCTCATAACTGATCATTGTACTCGTTTAAACCCCTCTCTTCTTGTCTCTATATAGAAGGAGGCTAATTAAATATGAAGGCAAGAAAGTCGTATCTTGCAATTGATGGTTGACTGTTCCATTTGTCCTGCATTTTCGCTGCTTTTCCAATATTTTCATTTTTGAAGGGGTGAAGCGGGTTTTGAGTCTTGACAAAGAATTCACTTAATTATCAGGCTCCAAGAAAATTAAGGCAGTTTCAGCTTCCTTTTTATTTTGGTTTCACGTTAATCAAGCACTTTTTTGAGGGAATTAACTTGTCAAATTGAATGCAGTGCTTGCCCTTTGCTTTGGATATCATTGTGCATCCCTTGATAAATTTCTATGTCTGTTCTGCAACAAGTTTTGTTTCTGGAATGCTTTCCGCCCCCATTTCTTTACCAGCATCCCCCTTCTCAGTGATATCATTTTGCATCCGGTGATAATTTTTTATTTCTGTTCTGGAACAGGTTTTATTTCTGGAATTCTTTCTGCCCCCATTTCTTTACCAACATTCCCCTTCTCAGTCTTTTGATTTACATTTTTTTTCGTACATGAAAGCTGTAAATGTTCATACTCAAAGCAAAATTGGAGTATGAAGGGATTTTTGTTTGCTGTCCACCTGTTGCTCTGAGGTGCAATCCAAATGTTTTGCCTTTATTAAGGAACATTAACAACTTAATTTTATCAATACTCACATCATGCCATGCATAACATAGTCTAGCTTTATATTGTGTAATGTGAGAAGCCCCCCCCCAAAAAAAAAAAAATGCACGAGAAGGACCGTTGCCCTCATATCACACTAAGCCTATGACTATTAACTTTGAGCTGTAGATATGAAAGGTCCAATTTTTCTTCTCATTTGAAAAACAACAAAAGAGGCATAGCGTCCATTGTTACAAGACTGAATCAAGCAGTCAATTAAATCTTCAAGGTCATGGAACAAATCCTTACTTTATCTTCTAGATAAGAGATTATAGCTTGAGCAACCTCAATATCCTTTTATAAGCATAATTACCATGTTCGGTTCGAACCGAACACTTCATGCTCACCAAATAAATTTGGTTATGTTCGAGTGTTCAATTTTTTTATTTATTTTTAAAAAATGAAACCCTAAAACGTCACAATGAAAAGTGACAAAGTTATTGTCAAATAAAACGGCATAGCACGAGGAGTAGTAGTAGACTGTAGAACCCTAGACAGGTAGATGAGGAAAAATAGAATGGTCTCTGGAGGAAGAAATAGATTCGCACTCGCAGGCTGGAGCCATTAAACTCGTCACTTGTGCATGGTGCAACTGGAAACGACAAATGCGGAGGACGAAATATATATGCAGTGCAGCAGTCGACAGCAAATATGCAGTCAACAAAGTATGAACTGAGCATTAGGTTCAGCGTGCACTGCTAGAAGAGGATTCGAGCGACAAGAACTAGGCCTGTATGCAGGTATCCCAGAATTTAAACTGCAAAGTTGCGAACACAGCATTAGGGCCTTATGCATTATCATTTGTGTCAGCCTGCTAGCGTTTGTGCCTTGAGGTTTAATAACTATAAGGTAATAGTTATCATTTATTAAAAATTAAAATTGAAAGCTTCATGTTATATGCTTGAAACTTTAAAATTAACCAAAGGATAATCATAATTTTTCATTTTTATATTTTATATGTATGAAGTTGAACAATAAATATTGAAGTTTGACATTTTATTAAATTTTGCTATCATGTGTTATTTATGTTTGTGTAAGTGGTGTTTTCTTTACAAATATGAAATATGTATAATAAATTTATTTTTTATAATTTTTAAAATTTCCTAATCAAACCGAACTTTTAAAAAAATTCCGAACTTCCGAACTTTTTCCCTCTTCTGAACAACCCAAACTTTTTGAACATGGTAACTATGCCTCTAAGTAAAGCTACTTTGATTAGAGTGAATTTTCTCAACAAAAATCTGTTGTATATGCAGACAATACACTTGCTCTAGGAGAGAAGAACATTATAAACACCAAATAATCCATCTCATTTGTTGGCATAATTTTTTGTAGTATCTACTTCGGATTTGTGCCATCTAGAGGAACAATTTCTGACTGGAACTGAGGAATTAGTGCATCAGCCGAGTAAGGTTAGCTAGATCAGTCAGAAGGTCTCTGACACCCCTAAGGGTGTGTTCAGCATGGGAAGTCCAAGACGATCACTTTGACAATCTTAAGGGCTGTGTTCAGGCTTGTAAAAGGCCTCTTATTTGCAGCAGCTATAAATATGGGAATGTTATATATGTGACATTGATATCCCTGTAGGCTATTTTATTGATTTCTATGTCATCTTTGAGAACACTATCATGCTATTCTATGGAGAATTTACTTGCATAGATGACATATAAACCCTGCCTCATCTTTTCTTTTTATGATTTTCCAATTGTTGAGCCACTTTGTGGGCCATGTCTATATTCTCCATTGTTGAGGTGCTCTGTGGGGGATATAACTTTATCGTTAAGGTTGAGATGCTCCAGGGCAATCATATGTCATTTGAGGCACTTCATTGAGGATGCTAATACATGCATTTGTTGACAACATGTTTCCTTGATTGTATGGGCATGGATGTAAGTCCTTGCCATCATTCAGACACTTTGTAGATTGTTGGCTTTTGATGCAGGACTCTGCTTGGATGTAAAATCAATATGCATGATTTATTTTTTATAATAAAGGATGCTTAGATATTATAAAGTTGGTTTTCATTTCAAATTAATGATCTTGAATCTTAATGGGAGTATGGCGACGAGTGCCAATGGATGCCTATCAATCCTTATGCATGCATCATACCTATAGTTGGCTAATGATGGTACAAATTGACTTTATTTTAAGTTCTGAGAATTTTTTATGCTTCTGAATTTCAATGTTGAGTGTAGGTGATTGAGGAGGGACAATCCACAATGGTTTTATCATAGCCCAAAAATTTTCCCCTTCCATAACACTATGGCCAAGGGTAAGTTCAAAATTAATGAGGAGCAATGCAGTTGGGAGGAACAATTTTGGTATTATAGTCCAAAAATTTCTCCCTCCCATAGCACTATGGCAAAGGGTATGCCTACTATTATTAAGGAGCAATGCAGTTGGGAGCAACAATTTTTGTAGATGATGCAAACTAGCCAAGTGCAATAAACAAACATAGAAATGGTGTTTTCAGTCATGTGAAGCAAATGAAGAGAACAAAATGTTCTACTTTTGAAAAACTTAACACTAGAATTTTTGGAATATTGTTGAAACACTATAGAAGACAAAACTAGGAAAGAAATAAAATACATATAATGTCCACGAATGACTAAAAGTAGGTCAATGGAACTTGAGAATACACCCAATTACAATAGAAAGAGCTAGGGTAAAAGGACCCTAGGAACAATGCCTAACATATTAAAAGAAGAACAAAAGCGTTGAAAGTAAATATGGGGTAACCCTAATACAGGAAAATCCCCCAACCCATGTGGGTAGGGTAACAATACAAATAGCCATTTGGGGGGAGTAAGAACCCCTGAAGAGCATTGGTTGATGAAAGTTGAAGGTTGAAAAGACTTGATGGTCATCTCATCAAACATCTCCGACCATGCCTAGGCTAAAGGAATCCTCTGTGTCATCGTTTATCACTGTGAAAGGATCAATGCAGAACTTGATAATGTTCCTCGGGGAATGTCTAGGGTTGAAGGAGCTAGGTTGGGTAATCCTAGGATAAAGCAAAGCACCTCCCCTCGAATCACTTCTAACATCCAATGTCGAAGAAGCTCCCAATGCAACAAAGAAACTCGTAATGTATGCTTACCTCTGCAGCCCAAGAGGCGGTTGCGAAGAAGCATATCCACGATGTCGAGGAGTACACCCATGACGCTGAGTAGGAGTGGATCCTTGTTGTCAATAGCTGGTGTGCTAGGGTACCTTAGGAGGAGTACTATGCAAAGATGAGCATCACCTTATTGAGCTACCACCCTTAGTGTGTGAAGCAATAGTATCCAAGGGGCGCTCAATGCTACCAACCCTTGTGAGGGGCATGTACGAGGAGTAAGAACCCCCAAAGAGCTTTGGCCGATGAAAATCCGAAGTTGAAAAGATTGGATGGTAGTCTCATCAAACATATCTGATTGTGTCCGCGATAGAGGAATCATTTGTGTCATCTATCATTGTGAAAGGGCCAATGTAGGATCTGATAATTCTCCTCGGGGAATGTCTAGGGTTGAGGGGGCTAGGCTAGGTAATCCTAGGAGAAGCAAAGCACTCCTAGAATCCCTCCTAACATGCAAGGTTGAAGAATCTCCCATGGTAACAAAGAAACTTGTAATGTGTGCTTGCCTCGCAACATGGGAGGTGGTCACGAAGAAGTAAATCCATGATGTTGAGGAGTAGATCCATGACGCTGAGCAAAAGTGGATCCCCGTTGTCGAGAGCTAGTGTGTCGGGGTACCTTAAGAGTAGTGTTGTGCATAGATGAGAAAAAATAGAATACTAGGACTATAATGAACCTGACATTGAATTATATATCATATTAAAACTTTAAAAGCGATTACCTAAACTTGGATGTAATGAAGCTAGGCTAATATGACAAACTTTTAGAATAAAAATGTATTTATCATATGGCATTTGAATACATCCTACGAACAAGTTAGTGCAATTCGAATGAGGTAAACAAATCAAATTGCATGTTGGAAAAAAAGACTTACACATGTAACTAGTATCATTGCATTAGGATAAAAGAAAACAAGAAAGATGAAACTATTGTTATGCAATACTATTTGAGCAAAGCTTAGATGAGAACCCAACCTAAAGTAGTCGTTGCATTCAAGGCCTGTTGTGTTTGCGAAACATTACCGGCAAGACCACTAACTAAAAGAAACATACATTGTCAACTAGAGCTAGAATATGACACCAAACCAAAATTGAAAATAATCTAGATAGTTATTCAGAAAAGTAAATGGTTCAGAAACAAGTCCAAGAGCTCCTAGAAAGAGGGTGCATTCAACCATCAAATTCTCATTTTATTCCTTGCAAGGTTGTTTGGGTGCACAGGTGCAGGGGTGCACACGGTGTGGGTATGCAACACTTAGTGTGTATGAATCCAAAGGAAACACACCTGGTGTGCTGGGGTGGGTTAGTTTTCCTTGATTTGGTTGCAGTGTCTCTGGTGTGGTCCAAATATGGTTGGGTGTGCGCACCTAGACAACCTTGGTTCCTAGTTGTCTTAGTTAAGAACAAATGGAATAATGAGAATGTGTATGGACTATAGATCACTCAACATAATAAATATTTACTACCTAGAATAGGTGGTCTATCGGCCTCTTTAAGAGAGTCACAATTTATTGAAAATAGATCTCAAAAGCAGCTATCACCAATTTAGAATAAAAGATACTGACATAGCTAACTTAAACCATAATAAATGATAACTATGAATTCCTACTAATGCTCATGGGTTTGACTAACATACCAGCCACATTTATAAGAGGGATGAACATATTGAGACCTTATATAGGATAATTCATCATATTGTTTCTAGATGACATAATAATCTTTAGCAAAAACAAAGAAGAGCACTTTTTGAAATGTCATTAAAACACCTTAGAAACACAAATTACATGTGATACTATAAAAATATGATTTCTTCCAAAAAAAGTGTAAAATACCTTAGATACATAGTACATGACAAAGAAATGACATTTGACACAAAAATTTAAGGTCATTTGGGATTAGGAAAAACTAACAAGCCATCAATAAATTAGATGTTTTTTACAACTTGTACAACTTGTAGGATTCTATATCGTAGAGGAGTCGTGTCATGTATGCAAAGGTCAGGGAACTACTAGAAGAATAAAGGAGATTGATGTATCATCTTTGAGGCTAAGCTAAACGAGGGAATGTTGATGGCAGGTATTGAATTAATTCATTCCATGTGACCAAAGATACATTGTGAGGAGGAAGAGGCTTTACGTGCCAAGGAAGGAGCATCAAAAGGAGTCTTGGAAATCTTGAAGAAGGTAGAGGAGTTAATCTAAAAGCAATGTTTTGAGTTGTTTATATGTGGCCTTTTTAACTCTATCATACACCTTGTGAGTTTGGCAATAGGTTTTTACATGTAAATCAATTTCTCCAAGTCCGCCAGCCTCCCAAATAGTGTTTGAAAGTTCTACATGGCATTTGAACCATCTCTAAGCCGTTTCATACTAGTCAAAAGCTATTTTCAAGAGGATAATTTGTGGTATGTGGCTGATACAAGGTGGGTTTTGGAATAAAACATGGTATTGAAGTTTTATGTGGCTTTCATCACACCATTTTGCAAAATGCAGCGTTCAAAAACCTTTTTTACATGTAAAATCCATCCTCCAAGTCTGCCAAGTTATTATTAATCCTCCAAGGTGTTTTTAAGAGCCTCAAAATGTGGTATTGGCTTGTGTGGCCTTCTTGAAGCATTTTACATATTGTGGGTTTGGCAATGCCTTTTTACATGCAAAAAGACTCCTCAAATCTTGCCAATCTCCAAAGAAGGCTTGTTCTCATATCCACATGGCCTTTATACCTACAAGGCGGTTTTGAGTTCATAATACGTGGTTTTGAATGAACAGAAGGTGGTTTTGATTCACAAAACATGGTACTGGTGTAACATGAAATGTGGTATTGCATGTTGTCCTGAAATTTCACGACAACACCCCCCATTACACTCTTATAGGCAATTGGAGGTGTCTCAAAGACAGGGATTGTAAATTTTCACTAGAATGGACACTGATTCCATAGCCCAATGGACAAGGCTTGTTTTACATGTATAAATCTGCTTCAATGATTGCTAATGATAGTAAATCATAAAACAAATTCTTCACCTTTATTTACCAAAGAACAAGTATCGTGGGTGGTTCATATCACCAAAGAATCACCTGGAGAAGATATTCTATCCGGTTTCACCATGTATCAACATCCAAAGTTATTACAACTGAAGAAAGAAACCATTTAGATGAGAGGTGTAGACACTCTATTTTCATCACTTCCATGTCAAAATTGCAAATCAAAACGATTTTCTGCACAAACGCACAAATCAGGTTAGAAATCACTCAAACACTCAAATTCGTTCGCACATTTGACGTGCATCTTTTGAAACACATTGGTGCATCCCTGATTAGGGAAGTACACATTATCCAGTCACCATCTTCATCTAATTCAAATTGAGTCAAGTTGATACTTTGCCAGAAGATTTTTTACATTGATTTCTATAACTAGCACAACCACTACAAGAATTACTATAGAAATCCAAGAGGATTTGAATGGACTAAAAACATTTTCAGAATACATATGGACGTAAGTGGAAATGCAATAGGAGTTTTACTCTCTCAGAAGATGGGAAAGTAATACTCAGAAGATGAAAACGAATTTTATCCACTTGGCCTAAGTCGACTTCTATAGCAAGTGTGAAGTTAAAGGGCTATGAATGGAAAATCACCTGCAACTTGAAGTTAGGATGGTAGTATAGCTATTGGAGGAGTGAATCTAAACACACAAGGCTGAAATCTATGCAATTGATAGCAATAACTTATTTTGAATTTGAAGTTGAGTAAAAGTTTGTCATAAACTTGAGTATTTGAGATCTCAAGCTTGATTGTCAATCTATCTTGTCTGTCTCAAACAATTGACTCTTTGTTATGTATCAATTCCTTGAAAGTAGGCATTGGTTTTATGAAGCTTTTCTCTCGGAGAATTTTAGTTGATTGTATATCAATATAGTTTGTCTCAAACAATTAGCTTTTTGTTATACATTGATTGCTCAAAAACAGGCATAGTTTGACGAGGATTTCTATATGCACTTATATTTTTCAGTTATCGACGATTTCTCTTGTAGTTCTCGTCGGGACATGTTTTTCCTCGAGTGCATGTCCTAAGGAGTGCACCGGATCGGGGTTGGGCTGGCTCATGGTAGTTTATGAGAGATTGTCATATGGTCACCTTTATACTTGTTTTCACTCACTATCTTGCTATCCAATCATTCTAGCCTCCTCTAGTGCTCTTTTCCCTGCTTTCTGCCTCTTTTGCCTAGTTCCATGCATCTTCTTGCCTAACTCGCCCATGTCGAGTTAGTTTTGTTTGGTCCCTGTATTTTATATTATATCAACCACGGTTGACACAATCCTTATCTTGTCTGTGGTACCCTTTCAACTATATTTGCCTTGCTCAATATTGTTTTGTGCCTTCTGTACTAACTTGGCATGGCCGACGAGAACTGTTATTGCTCCGAATCGTTATACTATATCGATTGGGATCGAGTCCATTGGCATATTTGATAAGTCACTTTTAGGAGTTGGATGTGTATATATTAGGGCTCCTAGATGTCATTTTTGTAAGAAACACACTATTTTGCTTTGCTTGTGCACGAAAACCTGCCTTTAGTAGAAGAGGAATTAGAGAATAGGAGCTTATACTTGTGGAGGTCTATTTTTGCACAAAGTCTTTGGAGTTCTTGAGAAGGAAGTTGAACCAGAGAGGTATACCTAGTCTTTGGAGTCCCCAATTAAGGATACTTAGGTCTTTATCCTTACCATTTGATCCTCCACCTACATCTCTCATAAAGTGTTGCTTGAGCCAAGGGTGAGATTGATGTGTTGATAAGTCAACCCTAAGGTACATATCTCTATCTCTAAACTCTTTCTTTATTTGGTTTATATGTATACATTAGAGTAGTATGTTTTTTTCTTTTTCTCCATGCTTAGCTTAGCTTATGTTATCTTTGCATGCCAGTATAATATCCCTAGTTAGATACCTCTTGGTTACAACCCTTAGTTTAGATACCTCTTGGTTACCTAATCTTATCTTTGCATGTCAATATAATATCCCTAGTTAGATATCTCTTGGTTACAAGCCTTAGTTTAGATACCTCTTGGTTACAACCCTTAGTTTAGATACCTCTTGGTTACCACCTAATGGCATTAATCTATCTTTAGTTTACCCTTTTTACATCTTGGATTTAGGTTGCCTTTGTTCACCAATTCCTTGCATAGTTTTATGGATTATACCCTTGTTCCCCCTTTTTACAAACAACTCTTGCTTATAGCCTTTGATCCGCTTGGCACGGCCAATTGTATGTATGTTGAATCTAGTACGGTTTTCTCCCTTTTCGTATATCAGAGATTTATTTTGCTGATTGTATTTGCCCACTTACAGTTTCGTCCTAAAGAATTTATTGAGGGGCCTATAAAATTCCACATTATTTCGTATTAATTTAGAACTAGTGGGTTATATATCCATGCATATCATTGGTTAAGTACATTTATTTTATTGGAGGTCCAAATGAAATTTGCATATAAATGAGTTTTTTTTCTATTTGTAAATATTAAAATTCAAAAATCATGAATTTTGTGACATTTAGTTTTGCTTTTCTTGATAAATGCATTCAATTTTTAATTTTTATAAAGTCCTTAAATTTTTATTTTGGCCATTTTTATCATTTTAATAACTTTGTTATTACTACATTGTAAACATATAAATGTTAGGAATATCCTCTATTTTGCAGAAAATACTCATTGAGAACCTTGCCAAAATAAAAAATGACGGCACTGTGGAAGTTGATGTTGCTCGTAGTGCACCGGTGGCATCAGAATTACTAGGGTTAGATGCGCTTGATACAAGACAAGACAACCTAGTGGATGAAGGAGATCAACATGGTAAAGCAATCCCTAAGTTGAATGTTGCAATGCTTATTGTGGGAACTAGGGGAGATGTTCAACCTTTTGTTGCTATAGCAAAACGCCTCCAGGTTGGTTCAAAAATGTACTTCATCTTTCTTGTGAATGTCTCTACAAATGGAGATTATCTTTAGTTAGTGTTCATATTATTTTGGTTATTGTCTTATAATGACTTTCCCATGCCATTACTGCTCTCATATCAATCAGGTTTTGTGATGTGTGTATTGAAGAAATTTGGTCAAATTAATTTCATCCTAAGATGAAAATTCTGGATTTGCAATGAAAGTACTAAGGATACTGGAATCATTTCTATTGACCCCATCAACACAGAATTATGACTTCATATCGTGATATGTTTATTGCTTTTTCATTAACATCAATGTAAAGATTGTTTCACAGCTTTCATCACCATTTTGCATAGCATATAAAGGTGACAAGGATTACTTTTTTATTTATACCTATAAAAGTGACTAGTTTGATTTTGAATGAGTTACACTAACAAAAACTTATTATATTGGGAGAAATAACTTAGTTTTATAGTGAAGTAACCTTGGCGTATAATTTACAATGACTTGATTCATAACCCAAAGACATGTAGGCTTTCGTCTTCTTATTTATTGTTTGTAAGTATTATGCTTCACTCATGTCGTAGTATATACCCCTAAACAGTAATGCCGCACAATGCGATTGCTTATAAATGTTATTATGACATGCTAGATGACTTGCCTAATGAATCTTGATACAAATTTTGCTCCAATTGTTTCTGGAGAAAATGTGAATATTTTCTCATAACCTTAAGCAACTGATAGTGAATTCTCATGTAGTAGCATGTTTCAATGGACAATAATGCCACATAAAGTGACTGCCTCTAAATGTTAGTATGACATACTAGTACTTGTCTAGAAAATTTTAATACCGCTCTTGCTTTTTGTATTTAACAAACAAAATGTGAATAATTCCATTAAGCTTATGCAATTTAAATTACGGGTTGCCTCTTAAATTTACATTGAAAAGACGGGCCTTCACAAACAAAAGGAAGGCATGACTTTAGTAGTCATTCCCTTTGTAGGGAAACTTTGGGGACAATTACTAGTCCTGTTGGCCTATCCCAAGATAGCAAGGTATTCACGGTTGTCACTTGTGCCAACTAAGGGAATGTTTGTTTTTTCTGGCACGACCCACAATTTTTTTTAAGATAGAGATGAAATGATATAATCAATGCAACATCTGAGAATTTTGGGTTGTTGCAATGTTTGACCATAATCAATTCTTGAATGTAATCATGATGGACCTCATGATGCTTTGTCCGTGCATGAAAAAGAAGGTTCTTAACCGGTTGGATAGCACTGTGATTGTCACATAGAAAATAGTTGGTTGTGATCGCAAACCCAACCCTTCAAGCATCTAGCAAATCCAAACTATTTCATGTGCAATATTAACATTGCCTTTATACTCAGGCTCACTAGTAGAGAGCAATAGTTTATTTCTTCTTGCTCCCCCAAGCAACTGCTCCAAAACCATGATAGTAGAAAAATCTGAAAGTGGACTTCTTATCACCTGCCCAATCTGAGTCACTGTACCCAACTAGATGACCACCCTTCTCTGCTCTATAATCAAAAGAGTAGGTACCATTACTTATCTCAAAATAGGCTTAACTGCCATCTAATGAGGTTTTTGGGATCCTGCAGGAATCCAGGGACTTATATTAACATAAGCAATAACAGGGAAAGAATGTGCTATGAACCTTGTAGAATAGATTGCCGCATCGAAATTTTACTTATTACAACACAGTCAACTTGATTCCTAGTGAAAAGGATAGAAGTAGTTTTACAATAATCCTTATGGAACTTTTTCACTCGGTCCAAAGCATACTTGTTTTGAGAGATGAAAGTCCTATTTTTTGACTTGCAAACCTATGTTTCCAAGAAAGCAATGTAGAAGAGTCAAGTATGTCATGTCAAAATTCCTCTTAAAACTTTGTTTTCCAGTGTGCACAAAATGAGTGCCACTGCTAGTGATGATTAAGTTGTCGATAAGACCACAATCAAAATGTCACCATCAATGTACTTCATATAGAGATTAGGATCTGAACTGCTAAATACATCTTACTTCTGGAAAAAATTGGTCAGTTTTCTCCAGCTCTAGGTGCTTATTTGAAACCATACAATGACTTCTGCAACCTGCAGACAAGATGCTCCTGTGTAGGCTTAGAAAAACTGGGGGGTCTTTGCATATATATTTGTTCATTATATCATCATGAAGGTTTACACACTCTTAACCGTATTAGCATTCCATTTACATGGTGTGGCAAAAGTGTAAATGAAATTCAATTACTCATGCTAAAAATGGAAAAACTTGGCAAACTAATAATGATGTAATATTTTTGAAAATAGCAAAAGAATCTAATTTTTTTATTTCATATCAAGTTTGGTATTTAGAGATAAAAATAAATGCAATACATAGAAACTAAATTTGTTCAATGTTTCCGATCACAAAATTTAATAAAATTGTGTCGAGTTTCGAATCTCAATGAGTCAATTACAATTTACAACACAATGAACCACTATGAGGCTTCGAGGCTACAAAATTGGAATTTGAAACCTCTACATCCTATTTCTTCTGCATTCGATTGTGTTCATCCAATACCTCATCCAAGATGGCCAAACCCTTGTCTGAAAACATTAGCTTATCATCCTCAACGATCAATTCTGATTCAATATCAACCTCATTAAGATCAATTGGTTGATCCTCTTTGGCAATACCTCATATTAATTTATAAGTTCCATTAGAATAAGTTTTTATGTGAGAAATTCAAAACTAACTGGAACAAAAACATTAAAATTTAAAATATGCGACTAAGTTATAACTTTTTAGCTTCTAAACAACAAATCATTCATTTGTTTTTGGCTTAGGCATTTGCGTTTCTTGGAGTGTATATGTTCAAACATACTCCAAAAACGCTCACAAGCAGAACTGCAGGGTTTGCTTAAATTCACGTTACCATCCACTTAATTGCTTTAGCTTTATTGCCAAAGAATTCCCACTATTGCCCTAATATTTTTTAATTTGCAAAACACGTTACTAATTTATAATTATTTTATGAAATTTAAAACAAAGAATTCATTGAAAGAATATCAATAAATGAAAAGGCTAAAGCTGATTGCTAATTACTAAATTAATACCCTTGAAATTCTTCATCAAATCGGTTGCACATACATATGAAAAAAATTCCTTCTCCTACTGATACATTTGCAATTCATCCATAGCTACATTTTGCCCTTTTGGATCAATGAAAAATCTTGCAATGCATTTGAATGAGGCCTCTTACACCTCTACATCATCCTTGAATCCATTGCCATATAGGAATGCTGGATTTAAATAGTATCCAGCTACATGGAAGTAACAAAGCATTTGTTGGTTCCACCTCTCAACAATGATCTTCAATAAAGGCATGCACTTCTCCACACCATTATGTAATTTGGATCTTATTGGCTCCTTTGCCCTATTCATGGCCTTGTGAAGAATCCCTAGGGTGTTTTTTTTCCTCAACCATCTTGGACACCCTGACTAGTGGCTCTGAAATTACCACAATCTCATGCACCACTGTAGAAAAAGACTCATTGAAAACTAGGTGTGAAACGTTTAGGCCATCCATGTGATTGGAAAAGCTAGATTCTACCCACTCAGATGAAATGAACATTCATTTCATGGTAATCTTTTGTGTATTGTTTTTGCATGGGAAGAAACTAGGTGGCAAATGTAGTCACACTAGGTCGAACAAACTCCTTTTTGTTAGTAAAAGTCCTCATCATGTTGGGAACCCTAGTGTGCTTGAATATATATTTGGTGATGGCTATTCCCTTCTCTACAACAGATTTAACCCATGGAAGTTTTCCAATATCTTCCAGTGTCAAATCAAAGCAATGTGCAGTGCAAGGTCTCCAAAACAAGAACCTGTCCATCAGAAGTTTGCGTGCAGTCACACAATTTGCAACAGTTTGTAATAAACTACACCACATGTTGTTGCCCAACCTTGTTCACAACCTCCTCAAACAAACCAAAAAGTGTTTGTGCTAATTTTGTTTTGTCAAGGCATCTACGGATTTGAGGAAGATCATACCTTTGAATGATGCCACAAGGAATTTAATCAAGGTATGATTCCTCCTATCTGTCCATCCATCAAGCATAGTGGTACAACCTGACCTTGCCCACTCTTTACAATGCTCATCGAATACATCACCCACACCTTTCACTATTTTTTTTAATATATCATGCCTTAATGTACATTTGCTTCCGATGCTATGCTCCCTAGGGTTGTTCAAGCTCTAAATGTGGTACGGGGTGCAAAAAAGGCACACATTTCTTCCTCCAATTTTGTTAGAAGAAAAAGGTGTCTCAGTATGAGGCTAAGCAACAAATTGTGGAAGTCTTTCTCCTCGTCTAGAGGACTAGTGGCATGAGAGGACCTTGTGGATGATCCAACAAAATTCCTAGCCTTTTTCACTTTGCTTTCCGCAAAGGCCTCAAGAGCTAGTAATGCTTGGTGTGTCGATACATATATATATGCCTACATCAAATCAAGCATTATAAGACGTACAAAATATAGCGAACAATGCCTAATTAATTTGCACAATTGAACATGGAGATAGGGGACTCTCATATTTTTAGAAATGTTGTTGCTTTGGGGAGCAAGTGTTCATAGAATCACAGAATAGCAGTATAAGATAAATGAAAATGCAATATGCGCTAGATGTGTAGATATGTTTCAGATGATCAAATGAGCTAACTCACTCGTCTATTTTTAGACAATTGAATTTAAATTTTGGTGATATTGGCATGCATGACCAACCTTCTATGACTAGAAATGGGAAAGGAAAAAAAGACAAGTCTGCCTGATTTTAAAGATGACATAGGAAATTGTGCTAGGACTGTACAAATGGTCATGGTCATGGCACAAGACACACATTAGGTGGATGTGGGGGCTGTATGGGGATGCATGAATGTGGTTTCAAGCTTTGGAAGTCGTTATAGCAGTTCAATATGCTAAATTTGGACCATTCACACATACATAGACAAATGTGCAAAAAATATATAAGATAGTGCAAAATAAATGCCAATAGGCCATTTTTGAGTGTCTTTAGTGGGTCACGTATTTGGGTCATTTATTTGTTCAAGGCCTAACATCATGCCCGAGCAGCTTTGTCAAATGCCATTTGAAGCGATTTATGCCCTCAACTCACTCATTCCCACAATAATTACATTTCAGCTTGTTTGAATTGGTAACGGTTTTGCAATAGCTCCATGCTTAATCCTCTTCCTGTGGCATTGTTAGCTGAAACAAAAAAAGGTAGGGTTAAAAAAAAATATTTTACTTTAACCTAAGAGGTCTTATGTAAAAAGCAAAGGGCTGGCCCTAAATAGTAGGCCATACCAGGGCCTACTATGTTAGGGCCAGCCCTTTGTTTTTAAGCTAAACCCTCACAATGGTTACACTTTTAAATTTGAAAATATATTGATTCATGGTAAAAATAAAAATAAATCCCCTAGAGGGGCTAGGGTTTAAACTTTAAAATTTAATTGTAGATTCAAAATCCTCACCTCTCTTGTGTGGTCATAGTGTAGTAAGAACCAGGAAAATAGTGGAAAAACCTGGGAAATGTTGTGCTCTAGTGGAGGGGGATGTGCCCTAATTGATCTGGTGGAATGTTGGTGCCGATTTTGAAGTTTATGGATGCTCGTGCTTTATTTTTTCTGCATGTGTCAAGTTGACAAAAAAACATAGGTATTTATTAAAAAAATTAGGAATGACTTTTTGAAAAATCGAGATCTATTTGTGTGTTTTTGAATAACCTGCAATTTATTTGTATTTTCAATAAAATTGCTGATTTTTTAAAGTCAAAATCTGGGTTTGACTGCTGGGCTGTTTGGCGGTTCATAACGGCATGGTATGGGTCATGTCCAAATTAATCACATTTTTTTTTATGATTTCTGCTTCTATGGTCTTTACATTACAAAGTTGTAACTCCCATATAAATGTAGCAGCAAGATAAGTATCATCTGAATATAATCAAGTTGAGCAACTGAAGCAGATGTTTCATTGTAAATTTGTAATCAATACCTTCTTGCCTAGCATTTGGTTGCAGTGGTCATGCTTTACTTTTCTTTAATAAAATATTTGTCTTTTACAAAAAAAAAAAAAAAAAAAAACTTTTTGTTGACAAAGGCCTTTTGTAACAAATTGAGCTTTGTGCTTCTTGATCTCACTCTTGCATGCAAATTTTGTCTTGTAGTTCCATTTAGAGCCTAGAGGTGTCTCTCTGGAGGAAGTGTAGACAATTTCCAAGTTCCATTCTTCATAGAGTTATATTCATCCAACATAGCATTCTCCCATTTCTCCTTACCACGAGCCTCCTAATAGGTTTGGGGATAACAACTATCTATAACTTGCTCCATGAGTGCAAAATTGGAAAACTTCTATCTTCAAGTCTTCCAAGGCTCAACCACATCATTAGCATTGGAACCAACATCTTGAAGGATTTGGTAGGCCTATAATGGAAGATGAGCTTCACCTGCAGCAGAGGGATTGATAGGTTCAGAAGCAATAGGTGGAGTACGAGTAGGCTTTGTCTCTTCATTTGAATGCGATATATCATAAAGTAACACTACAGGAACATTAGATTATGATTCAATTGTTACAGAGTGACACAGCTCCTCAGAAGTTGATTGGATCTTCTACTGTACATTCCTCTGAATAATGACTTCTTGAAGACTTTGGATCATACAACCGATATGCCTTTGACTTTTTACTATATCCTGCAAAAATGCATTTGTGGCTTTTGGGCTCTAACTTCTTCTGCTTCTCATTTAGAATATCAGCTAATGCTTCACAACTGAATATCTTGAAACGTTGAACCATAGGCTTGTCTACTCCAAGTTTGTTTAGGAACAATATCTCGAACAACTTGGATAGGCGTCAGATTTAAAATGTAGACTGTATTTTTAATCCAAATTTATGGCACATGGAACATATAGCTAACCATCTCTTCAATAGTTTGATTCTTTTGCTCAGCCACACCACTTTGTTGAGGTGTATATGGAACATTGCGTTTGTATTTGATGCCAGCTTTCCTCTAGAAGTTCTTAAAGGCATTATTCACATATTTCGTTCCATTATTGGTTCGATTGTTTTAAATGAGCTTGCCACTTTGCTTACAACATAATATATACAATATTTAAACTTTTCAAGCATTTGGTCTTTAAACTTTAGGAAATAAACCCAAATGCATCTAGAAAAGTCATCAATAAAAGTGAGCATAAATTACAAATTTGAAAGAGATGCTTTGTCAATTTGTCCCACAAGGTTGTATCGCACAGGCTCCAAGTGTGCTTGTGCCCTCCAAGATTTTTAACTCTCAAATTCTCTTTGTGATGCTTTCCGAGTGTGCAATCTTTGCATACACCATTCTTAGAAGAAATAGTTGGGAAACCATAGACCATGTCCAGCTTGGCCATCAATTGGAGGCTTTTATAATTAAGATGATCACTCCTATTTTCCATTTTTTGCTAACCTCGTTAGATTGCGCAATATAAGCATGAGAACTAAAGAAGAAGAATTAGGATTAAACTCATCAAGCAGGTACAGTTTTGTGCCTTGATCTACATTTGTCTTACCAAAACTCTTGTTTCATCCCTGTTTCAGTAATTTGGTGCCTTGGAGGCAAATTTGCACTGAAACTAGGTATTGATGGAAATAAAAAAACTCTAAATTTTCTACCTCAACTTTTTAATCCCCATTACTTTTAGTGCATTTTTGTTTCTCACAAATTTTCTCCCCACAATGTTTGTTACTTCCAAGATTTTTAAACATAGAAGTGTCATGGTGGTTGTGGCATGATGCATAGGAATCAAGAACCAGCTCATTCTTTTTTAGCATCTTGAAAAGCCGAAGCAACACAACTAGCAGAGAAAGCATGGGATTAATCACCCTTACTAACATTCTTGTGTTGCTTATCGAGATTTCTCTCTTCTTGAAATAATGCTTCTCATGTGACATGCTTGCCACTATAGGTTGCAACTCTTATTTGACTGCCTTGAATCATCAGGATGGAATTGCCTTTCGGCGATTCCTGCCAGCTTTATTGATAGTTCATTTTTTTGGCTACATGTACATTAGAAATAGAACCAAGCTTATTCATTCTGATCAATTTTAATTTTTGTTGAATAAGTATATTTCAAAAGTGTTCTAGTGTATGTTTATCAGTTTCAGCAGGAATAGTATTGTGCATGAAAAAGTAATTAGAGGCAAAAACATCATACTCAGGAGATAAAACTTGTAGAGTAAGATGAATGCACTCTTTATCAAACTTGAGTTCGAATCTGCTTCCCTCATTTGCAACAACAGCCCCTTTAATTTACCAAGCTAACTTTCAGTGTGGTCAATATCAGGTCACATTATTGATGAGAGTGATGACTAGTGGCCAGCTGAGGCAATTGATGGCCCTGTTAATGTTGTGTGTTTTATCTTTAATGAATTATTATACCAACAGCTTTATTCCTTAGGATTGCTTAAATAAAAAGATGGGGGATTCATGTTGTAATGTCCCTTTCTAGGTAATATTATAAATTCTGGAATTTACTGTGATTCCTTTTCAAACTGTATATCAAACAAATACAACAGCCAACATACAATACTTATACTGAAACCCCAATTGAAATCTTTATTGAATCTGTGTTTTATTGAATTTGCATGCATACAAAATATTGGAAATGAAGCAAACTAGACAACGAATTAATAGTGCAAGGTAAACCCTTCCAAATATTATAAAATCCAAGTATTTATTATGTAGCTATAAAGATCAAATCTGATATGTGTCGATGTACAGCAACAAAAACCTCATTAAGGTTGTGTTTGATACCTCTCATAGGCAGCGTTGATGTTCCAGGGGCTGTGATTGGTTTGTGTACAGGGTACATCAGGGAGTAATTGTTGTCAACTTGGAGTTGCACTCTGAATCGAAGACGTGCTGAAATGGTTAATCCTCTCTCCAGTTGAAACAATGGGATCTTCTCACGAGGGTGGGTGCCTCAATGGTGAGAAGAACCTCCAGTGAACGTTGGTTCCTATAAGATGTATCAATGCAGATCTTTACTCTATGCTGCAGACTACCATGGAAAAGGGAGAAAGAAACTTGAAGGGGAAATTCTACTTAATGACGGTGATACACCAGAATGTTGATCCACTCTACTTGGAACTTTGTACACTGAATCAAACAAGGGAAAATGAAGACCTTTGATTTCTAATGATCACTATGCATAAGTATTTCATGAGAAGGTTCGATCCAATGACAAAAATGCGAGGGAAAACGAGAGAGGTTTGATACAAGACACTTGCAGCCACCTAACATCCACTTACAGCTTCAACAAAAAACATATAAAACACTGAACATGACTTGCATAACATGATGAGCTAGCAACTAGGTACGAATCAGAATTTGGGAAGGGAGAGAAATCTACTATTTATGCAAATTGTTGAATGAATGTACACTATGCCAGCACTTGAAATCCGAAAGTACAGTCCTATTGATTAAATAGGTTACACAACTCACCAATGGCAGAGTCTAGGCTTACCAAGAGAGGGATGGATTTTACAACGCTGAATAACCATTAACATAGAAAATTACAAAAAACCAAAAGATTGACGTTGGAAATATGAGAAAAAGTTAATTTTTCATTAGCCCAAGTCCAAATTGCGTTGCATGAGTCTTTTAAATTTATCTTTCTTTGGATTATACCTAGTTGTTTTGCATGAAGAATCTTTGGTGTTGAAAAAGAAGAAGAAGACAAGCTTTGGATGCATAAAATCTACAAATAGATGTCTTGACTTGAAAACCAGTCAACTCCAAAACAAGAGTAGTCAAATCCACTCGAACTGTTGGAACATTTGAAAGTCTCCCCTTTGCATAAAATCAATGCAAATGCCAAATTAAGAATTGCATTTGAACTGTCGGAACGTTTCAAGCTTTGAGACAAACGAGAGTGCGTGCATGGAATTTCTAGCTGTTTGAAACGTTCAACACTGCGCGTTCATCATGCAAGACAATTCTATTTTCAGAACTGAAGCATGCTTGTTTTTTTCAACGCGTTCTCTTCGTTGGAGTCACTCACGTTAGTCTGTGCATGATCTTTGTTCATCCTGCCTTTGTCTTTATTCTACGTTTGTTTTATTCCTTGTTTAGTTCAGGCTCAGTCTTGTTTGTGTTTTCACTGGCTTTTCCCGTGTTCTGCTTTAATTCGGGATTCGGGCTTTATTTTAGTTTTTGTCCTTTGGACAAATTGTCCGAAAGACTCTCTGTCTCTTCTCTTTCTCCGTCTTGGCATTTCCTTTTCTCTTTTTTGGCCTTAGCTTAGGCCCTGTCTTTTCTATCGGGCTTTTTGTCCTCTCGAATTCCTTCGGACTTTTTTTCCGATCCGAGGGAATTTGTTTCCTTAACAATTTTTTTGAATTTATTCTTTAGGCTCTTATGTTTTGCCCTTTGGTTTTCTTTGGACTTTTGTTGACTTCATATTCCTGCGAATTTCCTTAAATTTTCTCATTTCCTTCTTTGCCTTTGTTTTTTATTTCTATCGCCTTTTTTCCTGGGTATATCCTCTATCGGACCTTTTCCTTGAATTCCGTAGGACTTTTTGTCCGAAGGAATTCCTTCGGACAAAAAGTCCGAAGGAAATTCTTTTTCATTTGAAGTGTCCTTTGCTTTTATGAAGGTGCCCTCCGCAAGGGCTTCTGCTTCCCAAAATTGCCCTTCGGGCTTTTGATTTGGTCTTGTTAGTCCTCGGGGTGCCTTCCGCAAGGGCAAGGTTCTTCCAGAAGTGCCCTTCGGAAGAATCGTAAAGGTCCACTTCGCCGACCAAGTGCCCTCCACAAGGGCTTTTTGTCCTCAAAAGTGCCTTTCGAAACTTTTGAAAGGGTCCTGCCACCAACCAGGTGCCCTCCGCAAGGGTATGTCTGCCTTCAAAAGTGCCCTTCGGAAGAATTGTGGGGCACCTGGGTTTTTTGAAGGGCACTTGGGCTTTTTGAAATTGTCCTTCGGAACTTTTGTCTTGACTTGAAAACCATAAAGTGAACCAACCCAAAAGGTTACATACCCTTCGGGACTTTTGAATTGGACCTTCCCGAAGGGCAAGTGCCTTTCGGGTCTTCTCAACTGTGCTTTTCCCCTTTTTCTTTCGGACAAAAAGTCTGAAAAAAATAAGCTTTGAACAACTGCCACTTAGTCATTTTTTCGGACTTTTACACAGTCCCTTTGAGAGCTCTTTCTCTCGGACAAAATGTCTGAAGAAATAGTCCACCTCTTATAGCCCGAAAAAATTTCTTGGGAAGACAAGATAACTGAACTTACAGCTTGTATGTCTTGGCTGTATTTGCACATTTGGTTGTAATCAAGAAAGCTCCTTGGAAACCTCTGCATGACTAAAATTCACCTGGCTGTAGATGGCCACTTGGGTGGCTGTAAATGCTCATTTAAGGACCCCAAAATTGATTCACAAGACAAACTTGGCACCATAGCAAAGTTTCCAAAGTGTAGGGGTGACAATTTGCCCTGTGGGAGGCAAAATTGTCAACAGTAATGATGGAACAGCTGGCAACAATGAATCCACAACAGTGAATAAGTGAAATAGCAGATTGTACAGCAGTCACAGCAGCAAGTAAACCCTGTCTACGATGCACCACAATCCTCCAAATGACGTTTCTGATTTATGATGATATGATAGTTACAAATTTATACTAATGAATCCCACAACTGACTTGAAATGGATATGATAGGCTCAGATTGGACGGTAGCCTTGGAGCTTCACAAAGGCATATAAATTACTGTAGCGTAAATACTGTAGCAAACTTCATACAATATGAAAATCTTCATTAACATTCTTGAAATTGGAACTCCTTCAACATTTCAGCTCACCGGTAATTTCTGAATGAAATTACTCAAATGAATAGGAGGGTGTTTGTCCTCAAATCCATTTTGCTAAAGGGTTTTTGTCCTAGGGCAGAAAGATGAACAAGCGTTCAATCTCAAATAACTGTGGTTTGATAATAATTGGAATGCCCCTCCTTGCCCAAACCCTTCTTGAGAAAATAAAATATTATTTCATATTTTCTCTTTTCCCCAAAATATAATTCAAAGTGACTCAGGAACCTTTTAGAATAATATCAATTTGTACCTCATTCCTAGTGTCACTTTATAACATCACTTTAGGCCCCCTTTTAAAAACACTTTATTGGACTTGAATTTTTAATAATAAAATAATATTAAGCTGTCCTATTAATAAAGTAAGTCACTAGAACAACTTAAAATATTATTTTTATTATTTCTTTAGCTTACTCGAAAAATAGGACATGACACGTGATAAAAAGTACAAGCTTAACTGTGGAACCAAGCCCTTTGAATATAATGTTACGTATGGTGTAGCCCCACTTGATATTTGTGACATTCTACATGGCTGCTCCTATGTTGTAGGCAGCAAAAGGGTCTATTTCATGGTTACCAAGAAACTCCAATATAGGGACAAGGACCATGTACCCATCCCTGTACCCACATTTTTTTGATGACAACATTTATATACAATATAGCCATACCCTTATTTATTTACTCACGTACCCTGATTTGAATGGCGACTCTACCCATGTATCAGTTCCATACCCCCACGTCTCCTGGTAACTATGGTCCATTCCTCACTAATTTATCAAGAGACTTAATTGTAATTTATAAAAGGGAAATTGAAAAAAAATCTCCTTGTGGGTTCTATAGATATAGAAACTAATCTACAACTATTTAAACATCAAAAATACATGTACAATACATAAATAATGCCTAATTAATTAACTCAAAACTAGAGGGGGGCATTCATATAGGGTTTCAAGACTTATCTTTTTCTCGCGCTTTTGATCCACATTTTGACTCGGTGTTCCTATCCCAAATCTCCAACACGTGTGCTTGCAAACAAATCATCTTCTTCTTTCCCTTCAATGGCCACAATATCCGAAATTTAAGGAAAACAAAGTGTGCTTTGGGCGGTAAACATGATATTTGTCAAGGTCCCCAAGTAGTGGAATTCACTCTAGGAAAATTAATTGAATACATTAATTTGCATAAATTTAAATCATTCACGTAACATGCAAACCCTAGATCACGTGCTAAAAGTGTTCCATGGGAAATACTGGCTTCAACAATAATGAATACTCTAGTGACTGCTTGATCTCTTCTAAAATGCTTATGTGTGTTAAATAGATTCTCTATGAATGATTGCTAGATATTATGTCTAAATGAATTACAATGCTTGTCTACTTATAGTTGATATTTGAATCCAAATTAAACATTATGAACACTAATGTCAACTTCAAATGGCTAGGACCGGAACATTTGCCAAAAGGGGCCACACAAGGGATTCAAAGCACAAGTTGAGATAAAGATAACATAGGAGTGCACAAAATAAGATAGGAGATGCACAAGCTGGGGAATATTAGCAAGGTGGAAGTGGACAAGTGGGCCCATATTTTCCAATTTAAACCAAATTAGCTAACATAAACAATTGTGCTCAAGTAGCTATAAAATAACACTGAGTAATGCTACGGGGCCATTTTTAGGTGTCTACAGCTTCTACAAGGGGGGTTTCATACACCAAATTGGTGTCTCGCTTGGTAGTGAACTAAAAAACTACCCTTACCTTTATATATTTGTGTTGAAGACAATTAGGAGTTAATGATAGTTATGAAGAGCTAGATGTAAAGAGATGCATGCCATTGGAAAGTTGTGAAGTGCTAGATGTGATGAGATGCCATTGGAAAGTTGTGTGATTTGGCTTTAGTTTTATAAAAGTATGAAATCTTTTAAAGTATTGCAGCATCAGTTTTATTATGCATTTGCTTATTGTAGATTCTGTTCATTGCTGTTATATATATCTGCTATCTGTGCATACTGATTTATCACATTTCTGTAAAGAACACATTCAGACACGATGCATGTTATCATGCCTAAGAAGACCATGACATCATTGAATTACACCCACAATATTAGCTTATCACAGTTCAAGATATAACCTAAAACATCTTGGATTTCTTTCCAAAAATTAGTGCCACATTGAGGTCAGCAAACCAAGCTTCAAACTTATTTTGCACTCTTAAAGTTCATGTTAGTTATGGTTCTCCTCAAGAATCTGCACCCCTGTAAAACCTTGCCACACATTTCTTCTTTGTATCAGCAGTAGCAGGCTCAATTATTCAAACTATCAAGACGATATTTGGGAACCAACCACAGAAGCAATACATCCAATTATGCAGCATTCTATCAATCACAGTCCACACTACTGGAACTCTGTCAGGGAAAATGACAAAATCCAAAGTCAAAAGGAAGAATAAATTCAAGCTCATCTCCTTGTGATACATAGTGCTACTCACACTCCTGAAGGATGGGCCATGGCACCTTTGTATTGATGATAAAACCATTAGCAAGTTCAGAACAGATTGCATACTAACAATCTTTTGCATTAGCTTCAAGGCACAAAGTTCTTCACCAAGATTTATTTGAACACAAGATTTTATCCAATTTTTAACGAGGGCAGTTCTATGCCCTGCTTAGGAGGGTTGAATATTTTTAACCAGGATAGGATTGTTACATATTTTAAAGCCAAAATTGCTTATTCTCAGAAATTGCAAACTGCGTCTTTAGGGACTCAGAGTATACTAATGTCTACAATGAGCAAGAGTAGGCAAATGGGACTAGAAAAATAAAATTTAAGTTACAATGGAGAAGTCGAGCTATTTTGGACCATCAGGGAAATTGATCTGATTTGGTTATAACATTTTGACATTTTGCCCTTTCGTGAAGTATATTCTCATTATTGTGCAACTGGCAGCAAGAGTTGGCAATGGCCAAAGTACCAAAACAACCCAATGTTGGGCACATAATATATTGATGTTAGCAAGTTAAATAGCACAGGATGCAAACACCGTTGTTGAGTGAAACTTTGGCATAGAGCGACAGAAAGCTTGAATGATGGAAGTGATGTGCAATGGATTCAGAACAAAGAGCCTATAATATAATTGAAGGGAAAGTTTTGGAGGAATATAATTTGACATCAGGACCAAGGGCCGGAATTAGAATTAAAGTCCTAAGATTGCAATGTTACCTAATTAACACTGCACAGGAAGAAAAATCATCATGGCTGTTGATCACATTTGATAGGAAAGTATTGACTTGTTGAATCATGCGTGGGCTCACCCAGTCACCCATGTTTATGACAAGGGCCTTTGGAAGCTAAGAAGCTAAGTTGGTGCTAGCTATGGTTCTGATGGATATAAGACATTATAATATGAAATGTATTTAAAGTTATGATAATGCTACTTTTAAATGCATTTAATTTCTTTGCCAAGCTGTATACATTTGTACAGCTCAGTGCGTACATAGATGTTCTGTGTGTGTTGAAGTTGGGAGTTCGTTTTGGGGCTCAAAATGTGATATTTAAGTAAAGTTTTTGTTGTTCTTTCCTTTATGGAGTTGATATGCATATTTAAGTTAAATACTTAATAAAAATCTTCCAGGCAGTTTTTTTCCAAAAGCTCATTTCTTATTATTCATGGACTGTGAAAATCTTATGTCTTTAATAGTCGATAATGTTTATACATGTTGTAATGGCTTTCAGTTCTCTGTTTTCGTGACTGCAGAAAATGGGCACTTTTTAAGCTCAGACTGATTTGAACAGTATGTTTTTTGACATTCAGTTTGGTTTGTCTTGTAGGAGTATGGACACCGTGTTCGATTGGCAACGCATGCCAATTTCTGTTCATTTGTAACTTCGTCTGGGGTTGATTTCTACCCTTTAGGAGGAGATCCAAGGGCTTTAGCAGAGTGTAAGAGTTTAAGTATTGGCAATTTGTCTATCTTGTAACAAGAAAATAAACATTTTGTTCATGTTTTATCATTTATTTTTCTGGTTCTTAAGGCAATGGGTTTCTCAATTTATTGCAATTTTATTTAGATATTTTGTTCCTTCTGTTCTGTGGCTGATTACGGTGATTTTTTTGCCATCACTTCTTTTGTTTATGGATGTCAACCCTATTCTTAACACTGAAGGGACTGAAAAATTCTTGTTAATCGATGTGAAATCTGAAAAATACCTCTCTAAAAGGGGAAGCTCATCCAAATAGGACTTAAACATAATAACTAACCAATATAACCAAAAGTAAGTGCACAATAAAAAATAGGCTTTGGGGGTGTATGCATCCACCCATAATATCTCTATATGAAGCTGAATCAAGAAGCGTAACCCAATTATGCAAACCAAAGATTAACACATTAAAGGTTAGGTGTCCTGATAAGCTTTTGGGCACTGAGCCTCGCCATCTCAAAATTAAATAAACATTTAGAAATGGTCCTTGTATTTACAAAATTCATATATTGAAAGACAATACATTAATTAAACTACAGGGGCCTCATGGATGCGACACCTGAAATTGCAAAATATGAGAGCTGTGAACCAGAATGTGAAGGGAAAACCATAGGCATTATAAACATGAATGCTACTGCTGAGCTGGGGCAAGCTTATGACAATGAAACCAGAGATTATTTTAGAAATTCTACTCTATTCATGGTAATTGTAGACTTTGGAAAATTGTCTCTCCAGCTAATTGGTTACACTTCCAACCAAAACCAAGTCACAGGTTTCCACTATACTATATTTAGCTTGAGCCTTTAACAGTAATTTTGCCTTGTTGGCTTCAATTAGTTTACTTAGAAAGGATCACTTTCAAAGCACGGTAACAAATGGTCTCTTACCTTCATCTCAGGCTTTATGCATTCCATGCAATGAATTCTCTAGTTTATTTAAAGTTACACTAGAAGGTCAAAGCCAAAGCGCTGAGAGCAAAAGCCAAATTCTCCTGGCAGCGAAGATATTGATCTAGCTGCATGGGTGGAATTATTCATTTCTGTACATATATCTAATCAATCCAAATGGATGGAAGGGTGCTTGTCTCTATGTTGACTGTCTCCACCAAGTATTGGCTTCGTTCTGTAAACACAAAACTTGTTATATTAATATAGTACATAGATTTTCCCTCTTATAGCATTTAGTTATGTCGTTTTATCATTGGATTAATGCCTTACTTTATTAGTAGTGTCAAATGAATGTGCAGGGCATCCTCTTATTTAATTGACAATTGGCTCTGTATATAATCAACTGGGCTAGAAAACCATAGCAAAATAAAGTGGGGCATCAAACACAAGTATTTACAATATAAGTGCATCTCTGACCTAATAGGTCTTTGTGCTTGGGTTCCCATTTTATAAAATCTGGATGTTATCACAAAATAGTCCTAGCAAAATATTTATGGATTTGCTGCAATATATATATATATATATATAATGGCATCAAAATTAAGCTGTTTTATACTATTCCTATTTCCGTTGTTGATAGATTATTGCTTTCCTCATGTACACTATTCTGCCATTTGGGTGCCTAACTTTTCCTCCATTTATTTTTTTGATGTTAAAGTGAATTGATTAATGGGCGATGTCCTCTAAAGTTTGAGCATTTATTTTCAAATTGGCTTATGACTAATTTTTAAGCAGATATGGCGAGGAATAAGGGTTTTCTACCTTCAGGACCATCAGAGATTTCCTTTCAAAGGAAACAGTTGAAAGCTATTGTCAATTCATTACTGCCTGCATGTACTGAACCAGATATTGATTCAGGTGCTCCATTTAGAGCTCAAGCAATTATTGCAAATCCTCCTGCGTATGGTCGGTTCTCTCTCTTGCTCTCTCTCTGACATTCTCTCTCTTTCTCTCTTAGTCATATTCAAATCCTCCTCCTGAATATAAGCATGGGTCATGTAGAAATTTTGTTTGCAGCATTTTTAGTCATTTTTTCAACATACGACAGGCACTTCTTATTCATAATGCTGCACTATTTTTACATATTCTTGCATTCTTTTAGGTCTGCTTTTATATAAATAAATTTGGAATGCAAAGACTTTACTGGCAATTTAATCGGAATCCCTTAATACAAAAGACATGGCATAGATGCCAAATCTCTGAATATGTAGAACCGGATAGGAACAAATACTAGTTTCTTGCTTTGAAAATGATTTTTGCATTTTTGTAATAGCGTGTGAGAGATGCATCACATAATTGAGACTGTCCATTCTGTTATTTGGAACTGTAATGGATGACAAAAATGCTAGCCAACAAATACTCAGAATTCTCTTGCTTGCAGACTTGTGCCCACTGCCATCCATTGATGTTAACGAAAACCAATGGAACAAGCATTATAAAATTTGATGCCTGGTATAACTGTCTGCCAATAAGTATAAATCATGATATAGGTGCATCTTTAGTATTGGACCTTTTTTGTACTAATAAAATCGGACCCTTATCTGTCCTTTGTTGTCCTTTCATAAAAAAATGGAGTTGTACTTTCTTAGCCCATACATGAAATCATATGTTATCGTTGATTTCCCACTCCATTAATCCATGTACATGATTTGACATGTCAAGGAGTGTGGATGCAACTTAGCATATCATCAACTTAAACGTGAAAAAGTGGAAAGCGATAAACCAAAAACCACTTAGGCTAGATATATTGTCTTTTCAATGAAAATGCATCGATGCTATAATTATGGTTTTCAATTGCTCTTTAGCTTTGGAATTGTTTTGCCTTTCAACCTGCACTCATCCCATAAACATTTCTAATTTATTCTGTAAAAGCACTTGCTGATCACAGGCCTATCTTTTTAGATAGTTGATAAAGAATTCTTGCTATTCTGTAAAAGCACTTGCTTCATGGGCCTATCTTTTTGCACAGGTAGAATAGGAGTTCCGGAAAACACATGCAATTGTTCACAATTAAATGATTGTAAAATCCTTTTTATTGGGGCTAGAATCTCATTTATATTACACGAAAGAATGCTATGCACATAGGACTGGGGCACCATTAGACTGCCCCTTCCTACCCAAGCAATTAGGGAAAACATTTTCGATTGAGTCCCACTATCAGAATCTAGAATATATATATTTTTAATTGGAGCATAGCACAAACTCGAGTAGCTAACTATCCAAAAGTTTATGGAAGTGCATGCTTAAAAAAGTTCTTCCTAGAGGCATTAATGGTCATATTACAGCTGTTATGTTCCTAAACTCCCATAATTATACAATGATCATTATATTTGAAAATGCGTACCTTTAGGATAAATTTTATGTGAAAAGTATATATTAAACCTTATTATTATTACCCGTGTTGCTATTATGATTATTATTGGAAGGGAGGTGACCTTTTAGGATCGAATCTATATAAATTATTTAATTGTCAGTGTCATTGTATGAACGTAAGTTTGGGGAAATATTTAAGGAGAATGTTAAAAGAAGAAATTAAAGATGAAAGGGAAAGGTGGATTAAGAATGAAAGGGAAAGGTTGAAGAGCAATGATGTAATGGGGTTGAGTCTATTGATTGATGGTATAATTTATTAATCAACAACAATAATATGATAATATGAAAGGAGGTGACTTTTCAATGCTTATATTTTTAATTCTGTTTAAATGGTAGAGATTATGTTGAAGAGGGGGAGGAAATATGAAGAAAAAGCATATATATAGTTTAATGAAATTTGGTGAAAAAGCGAGCTAATGACCCCACCTTTTAGAGAAATGAAATTGTAATCAACGGACTTTCTGAAAAAACCATTTATCATCAAATAGGGTTTTCTTCCTATGGCCGAGCTTACAAAAATCTCACAAAAATCTCAAAGAACTTTTGATTATTAATAATCCAAATCTGACCTGTAAACTTGCAATCTAAAAAGTTATGCTTTAAATCCTCTTGTTTGCCACATTGTAAGCGCCAGCCATTTGTGAGTCTAGTTCAAGCTTAGTATATATAGGTTAATTCCGAGAACTCTAAGCTTAAATATGCAAGGCGTAGATTGTATTGTGCAAATCCTTCACATCCCGTGGTCATCATTATCCATAGTCAAACACCTAGATTTCAATTTCTCAGCAATGTGGAATTTGGCTTTAGATTGATTGATTGCACATATGAAGAGAATCTCTGCAAAGATTAGTTTACCCCTCATTTAGACACAATCTCTCCACTTAGGGTCAACCTTTTGTAGGGTTGGCTTAATTTATTGTCATCACGTGCATGTTAGTTATTTCTAGATAAGAGTATCTTTTGTGTTCTTTATTGCAGCTTGTGTCTTTGCACTGTTCCCATGCTTGAATAACAATGCCTTTCTGGCAATGATACTCTGGTTTACACCCATGACCAACCCAAAACCTTTGCCTCAGCATAAGTTTCCTATTGGCAATAACCTTCCTTTGGTGTCGGATATTGGCAATGGAGTTTGATGACACACGTCCACCTTCTATTGTGGCGATGTTATCAATTGATCTTAATCTGGCAATGGCCCTTGCTAAATCTTATTGCATATGATTATGTGATCTGTAATTAGCATGGATTTTGCATAATTTAATCAACATGGATTGTACTGTTCCCAACATACACTTGATTGATTATCTTGTGGTTTATTTAAGAATTTGCTAAAAAACAAATCAATAAAAGAGCTAGAACAGAATCGAATGTGCTATAAACTGAAAGGAAGCCGGACACGAAAGTAGAGCAAGGAAAAGTACAACTGACAAAAAGGAACATAACTACAAAAGATAATGTTTATTTTGGAGAAACTCAATGTGGGAAAAACTCCAGAAGAGTGAGGGATTTCCTCCTCTTTCCTCTATCTCGTTTTTTCGATTACAGGTGTACTTCCTTCTCAAGGCTTTCGTGGACATTCTTTACAATACATGTCCAAATACCCATACATGCTCTTCATCTTGCTTGCTTACATTCCTGAATACAATCAAACTCCTAAAAATAGTCAACCAAGAAGAAGAACTCCTAGGAACTATGAATTCAATTGAACTGCCATATAGTGAATCCCTAAGGGTGTATTATACATGCTTACAACATGAGAAGCTCACAAAGGGAGATGAAAATACTTAGAAGAGGAAGAGACACTGTTTGCAACCATCACTTTTCTTGTCTCTTGTCTTTGTGCAAAATCATTGCTTTCATAGGGCGAAATCGTCGCTTATTTGATTGGCGTTTACAAGATTGTCGCAAGCACTGCTTGTAGACACCGGTAGTTATGCAACCATTGCCTGCAAACACCGATGGTTTTGCAATGATTGAACACACTAATTGTCTTCTCATCTAAGGTGTTCAAATCACCTTAGACATAACTCTTATATTTGTAGACCTGTTGACCATTTTTGGCCTCGTTAGACCAAAGGTCAACACCGATAACTTCAAAGTTGGTTTTTAAGGGAATTTGGCATCCAAATCCATGCATGGGATGGAGTAGAACCACATCAGACAATGAGAGGTTTTGATGGATCAGAAGACTCAAAGACCATTTCTTAAGGTCTAAAACAAGTTTTTTGCTTGTGTCTTGTCAAATGGAAACCAATGGGAAAAAAAAAGGTTATGTGGATGGTTAATCATGCTTAAGATCATGAGATAATGACATTAGAGACTCCACTGAACCCTCAAGGAAGAAATTTTGTGTTTTGACCCCCTAAACCATGCATTTTTTCAAGCTTGGCGCCATAGCTACTTCAAGGTTTGCATATGAGCACAAGGTTTTAAGGTCTAAAATTTGGCATGGGACATAATGGTAGCTTCCTCAAGGTGAATCAAATTGTAATGGGCACCCCGATTGCACCCAAAACTAACCCAGCAGGGACCCCTTATGACTCCGGTAGTTTTGCTGGAATTTCTTTTTTTTTGTTTTACAAAGACCAATACATGTAACATAAATATAGAATTGCAAGCGTAGATACACACGACTGAATTATCCAATTACACTGTATTGTATTGATTTGCAAAATGAGTAAACTAGTACAATGCCAGTCATGTGGTGACTTACTGAATCCTTTCTCGGAATTGTATGAACCTTGTTTCAAGTGGATTTCTCAGCATGTGCCGAAGGTGCTTCATTTGTTCTCTGACCCCCCCCGGAACTACGAACTCTGCAGAAGCTTCTACGGACTCTGCAGCCTTAGATCTACGGACTTCACCAGGCTTGAAATCTACTGACTCTGCAGTCTGAAATCTACGGACTCTGCAAGTTGAAAACTACGGACTCTGCAGGCTTAAATCTACGGACTCTGCAGGCTTAAATCTACGGACTCTGCAGGCTGAAATATACGGATTCTGCAGGCTGAAATCTACGGATTCTGCAGGCAAAAAAAACTACAGACTCTGCAGGCAGCAAAACTACGGACTCTGCAGGCAGAAAACTACGGACTCTGCAGGCAGCAAAACTACGGACTCTGCAGGTAGAAAACTATGGACTCTGCAGGCAACAAAACTACGAACTCTGCAGGCAGCAAACTATGGACTCACCTCGCTGCATTCAGATGCTACAGTGATGGAGCTGCTACAATGACGAGCTGCTACAGTAGTAAGGTTGCTACAGTGGCACGGCTGCTACAGTGGCACGGCTGCTACAGTAGTACGGTTGCTACAGTGCACATCTGCTACAGTGCGCGCGGCTGCTATATTGGCTGAGAGCACAAATTCCAAAGACCAATCCCAAGGATTGATGTCTAGAGTGTTACAAATGAGAAGGACGTTCTCAAATGCCCAAATAAGCTGCAAGTGCAACAATTCTTTTCTTCTTATCCAACATGCCCAAATAAGCCACAAGCACTCCCCTTTATCCTTTTCTCCAAGGGGCAACTCAACTCACTTGAGCAATGTGGGATAAAGGATGTGCAACAGTCCCTCATAAAGTAAATGTTTAAAGTGACACTCAATGTCTTTCAGCTGGGTTAAAAGTTACCCTTTTTGCAGCACTTCAGGCTCCCAAAAATACTAGCAACCGGACTCCGAATGGTGCGAGTGATAGCTTGCCGGAAAGCTCTCAACAAGGAGCATCAAATCCAATCATCAAAACTGGCCTCCATTGCGTCCAAAAAGCTTATTACAAATAGTAAGTGTGTTGGAAACTGAGTAAGCCCAACCGCTAAAATGGGGACATTAGACAAATTTGTCCCAAGAGTTTTCGTACATTTAAAGGACAAAAAATCTTTTTTTTAAGTTTTTAGGTATAGAGCGCTAAGAGAGGCCTGGAATGCCAGAAGAGAAGGGGGTGAGAGCAGTACTTTACTTGGGAGTTAGGACTTGAAATTTGGAGGATAGTTGGGGGCATGGGTGAGCTACAAAAACCTCTCTCAGTTTCCCTAGTTCACCCGTAGAACTCAAGAACCATCATCAAAGCAAAAACAGGGCAGCATGTTGGCACTTTTTTATTATTTTTTGTTTGAGAGCATGGTGATGTTTTTATGATTTTTTCCAACTCTTCTAGGGCTGCCCCATTTATACCTATCCAATGAATCCAAAAAGAGAGCTTGGTGAGGCCTAGAACTCATTTTAACCCCCAATCCAAATTAGGGTTTCAGAAAGAGCATAAGAGAGCTAATATGGAGCTTTAAGAAGAAAATGGATGTTTTAGGTGCATGATGCATTTGAAAACATGTTGGGATGCTTTAAAACAATTAATAAACCTCAGAACAATGCTCATGTGGTCGAAAGAATGTCAGAGGAGGGCTATCAAAGAGAAATTTTAAGTTCTCATATCTCCATTGATGGAGTTTTTGCTTAAAACCAGGTCTTAAAGTGAGAATTGTAGGGGTCAAAGCAGACATTTATGGGATGTAATGTGATCAGGATTATCCCTAAGATCCATAGCATGATGTAAACAAGTTTATCAGGCCAACAGAGGCTCAGTTTAGCCCAATTTAGCATAAAGACACACCTAGACCTACTAGGCCTTAAAGCTGGCAAATCTTCTCACGCTATTTCAGGGAGCTCCTAAGGGTCTTAGGGGATGAGATTAGTCTTGATGAAAGGGTATGGCCCACCTAAAGATTCCTGAGCAGTTATATGGAGTTTTCAAGCCCCAAGGCCATGAAAACTCATGGAACCATTTGATAACCTTGAAGAAATTGGTATTTTTGGAGCACCTACAAGTGGTTTCAAGTTCTCAAATTTGGTACATATGATCATCTTGAGTTGCTCTATCTATCCATAATATTGATTAGGCCAATATAATATGGAAACCACTTGCTGTTTTGTATCAGACCTCATGCAGTCATAATCAGTCATGCATGCAGGCAACCCACTAGTAAATTTGGAGAAAAATTCATCTACAGGTCGCTACAGGCGATATCCAACTATGAAACTTGGTACGAATGATGTTCATGAGTGGTTATAAGCATAAATCATCTTAGTTTGGCCACATACATAAGGGACATATCCGCTGTTTTGTCACAGCCATGTGTTTGTCCGTTGATAACTACCATTGGAGCTCATAAGGTTTTTGAAAACATACTGGTATAACAGAAGTTTTTTGACTTTTTGGGAGTGTTGTAAGGTATTTGAAAGTGATTATAGGTCTTCATACACCTGATGACAGTGTCCACACTCTTGGTTTCATACAAGGATGCCCTTGAGGGCTAGCTAAAGCATGCAAAACATAGGCTTGTGTGCATAGGTCTGAATCTTTTGCTAGTTTGAAAGTTTTTTGAAGTATCATATGCTTGATGGAGTTGTTTCAGGTCTTATAAAGGTGTTTTAAATCAGAGGAAGGCAATGGAAAAGTCTTATTGGTCTCCCAAAGAGAAATTCGAATTTTTCAAGTCTTGACACCCAGTTTGAGCCCTTCTTCAGATGCTCATATTTTTCACTACATAGGGAGTTGGGCCAAATGATTTTAGTATGTTTTGAGTACCCCTATTGACTTGAAATTATTTGTGGATTGAGGTTATTTAAGGCCCTGAGATTTTTGAACAATCGTTAAGACTGAAAAGTGCTTAAAAAACCCTTCAAAACCCTCTCTAGTGGATCAATTGGCTCCAAGCTTCTTCAAATGAATTCTTATGCACTCATTTCACATTGCATACATCTAAAAGCATGAAATAGCTCCTCTAAGCATCTATTGGGTCTATTTGGAGAGATAATTTGGTAGGTATGAGCTATTTTGAGGCTCTTTTTGGCTATTTTTGCAAGCTTCTCGAAGGTGTTCCAAAGGAGAATATGTTTAAATCATTTGTAGAGGTTATCCTACCCCTAAAATGTCATCCAATGGTATTATATGAGCTCCTTCAATCCATCGTTCCCTGTTAGCACTCAGAAAATCGAGTTTTGGGCCTTTGAATAAAAAATTGCAGGTTTGGCCTCCATTAATGGAGCTTTGAGAAAAGTTGCAGGTGTATTAATGGCCATGGAATGACCCAAAGATATAATAAGACCTCAAAATACATATTCAAGTCTTGGAGACTCCAACAAGATTCTAGCTCATAGGCAAGCTTCAAGGTGAAGGATTTCATGGTGGCCTAGGCTCTCAAGGGGTCTCCAATTTTGGAGTGCAAGATAAAGGAAATGTTTTGCAGGTCTAATGGTGTCCAAAGGAGGAAAAGGGATACATGTCAACATGAAATTAGACTCAATTCACTTTATGTTCTCCTAAGCAAAAGATGTTATCTTCACTAACCACTAGTGGTCAAGGGTGACTTCTAAAAGATGCTAATGGTCAAGGGTAACTTCTAAAAGATGCTAATGGTCAAGTATGGCGTGCTATGCAAGTGGGGAGAGTTGAGAGGAGTTAGATAGAGCTTCTAGAGGATTGAAGACTTTTGTCCAAGTGATGAGAGAATGACATCATTAAGTCAAGTTGAAATTAGAACATAAAGTGCTCTAATGTGCAAACTTAAGCTTTTTTAAGCCTTTTGAAGCAAAAAGGTGCAAGTGAAAGCCAAATTGAGGAGCTAAAGCATGGCAAGAGGAGCCCCATATCTCCTCCTACATTGGGATTAGTAGTGTGAACACTTGCAAGTGGATTCAAGTCCTTTTGGAACCCTTCTACCCCTCTCCTTCTCTCCTTCTCTATTTAAGACCTCTCATTTCTTGTTGAGAGGCATGCTTCATGTTTTGGCAAGGGGAAACTCTACCCAATTTTGTAATGAGACAGCCTATTGAAGTTAATAAGATTGATTACCTTCTACTATGCTTGCATCTTTGTGTGTATTATGGTTTGTTGATGAGGATCATGTGGTGGGAGTTCTCCCCTTGATTTTTGTTCTCTCCCTTCACCTTTGTGCATGATAGCTTTGATTTTGCAGGGCTTGAGTCATGTTTATCAATCATAGGTCTGATTTATGATGTGAATGAGTCCATTCTTTCATATTCTAGCCCATTTCTACAAGCATGCAAACTCAGCGAGTGTTAGGGTTGTGTGAGTGGTAGATATTTTGGATTCAGTTGTGTGTTTTAATGCAATTGGAGTATCATTCTATGGTGTATCACCTTTATTTATGTTTTAATTTCTTCCTTTTCCGCTTTTAAACCCTTTCCCAAGTCATAGAATCAGCTTACTAAGAGCTTAAATAATACACCTAGGGAGCTGGCCCATAATCCAGAGGTTCAACCCCACAATAGGATACCCACAGTCTGGGGTTGTTCCCATTTTGTAGCTTAGTTGGAGATTGCCTGAAGAACCCTCTCCAAGGGTGCAATTCTACGCTACAACAAGACCCTTGTATTGTTTGATCTTCCTTCATCGAAAACTCCTTTGAAATCGGCTTCTAGGAAGTTTTTTAAATATACATGTTTTATCGTGTTGAGAATAGTGGACTAGTTAGTTTACTTTGCCAACTCTTCATGACCCAATTCGGATCACACCTCTCCAATTAGGAGGCTTTTGATCCCCACAAGCTTTGTAACTCATGAGGTGGGGAAATTTATTCCCTACTTCCTCCTTGGGATACCATTTAGCTTTGCTTGAAAATTGTCCTTTCAATCCAATTTTCCTACTCTTTTGCATTCTCCTTCTTGACGCTCTTTCCTCTTGCAAAACATCTTTGTCTGACTCCTCTTGGCTATTTGGAGCAAGATCTTCAATGGAAGGTTGTAAAGGACATTCTTATTATTTGTCTAGCATGGAAGGATCAAAGAGATGTAAGTTGTCAACATTCAAAACGAAATATATCTTCATATAAGGAGGCAAATCTAATTTAAAGAATTCCTACCCACTTTCTCAAGAATTAAAAATGGACCTTATCTTAGAGGCTTAAGCTTCTTAGTTTTACCTAGGAGTCTCTCTTTGATCAAGTATAGCCATACCTTGTCCCCACCATGGAACTTATGCTCAACTCTATGTTGATCACGCCTTGTTTTGTACATCGATTGAGACCGACTTTACCTCTCTTGCTGGGAAAAGTCTAGGGCAGCCTGAACCTCAAGTTGGGAGGAGTTTGGGACCTGATGACATGCAAGATATTGTATGGGTCCATGCCGAAGAAAGGGTTGAGCATAAGGACAAGCCCGATAGTGCTAAGAGAGCAAAGGAACATCCAACACAAATCTTCTTAGGGGGAGACTCGTATTCAAAGAACCACGCCATAGCCATGGCTGCCCCATCCATCCCATCTCCAAAAAAGCAAAAGTTGCCAAAGTTCTATGGTGATGTATTGAAGGATCCTGTGCGACACTGCAAAATGTGCATCAACGTCTGGGCTGCCAATGGGCATACAAATTAATATATGTGGTTGAGATGTTTCCTAGCCACACTTCGAGGAATGGCTATTGATTGGTATGCAGATGCACCAAGCTTGGAGAAAGCAATGTGGAAAACACTTAGGCAAGCTTTTGAGACAAAACTCAAACTCTTGAGGGATGACAATGAGACTATTGCAGAAATCTGTGGGTAAACACAAGAATGTTCACACCTATAATGAAAGACTCAAAACTATTGGGAAAACTTGAAAAAGAACTCGCAGACGACTTGAAGAAGCAATGGTTCATTGAAGGATTGGTACCTCCATTGTGGAGAATGATGAAGGTGGTCCCCCCCTTATTTTACGAAGATGCATACAACTGAGCCATGGACATTAAAAGCTAGAAAAAATGTCCTCGCACTTGAAATGATGCGAAGAAGAGGAATGTAACTCCAATGATGATTGTGAACCTAGTATAGTGCGATCCTTGAAAAATGACATGCTTCAGATGATGAAGGAACTAAAGCAAGACAATAAGAATGAAGGCTAGGATCTTTTTTGCGAGATTTGTCAAGTTACAGGGCATTCAGTCAAGGATTGTCATTCAACTTGTGGAATAAGAATGACCAAGTATTATTCACACAAGGAGTGCAATTGACATTGCCACCACTCGACCAAGGAACTACTAATGATAGAATGCAATATGTCTCAGAAGGATGCCCAATTGTACAATGTTGGGAGTGCAATGAGTAGGGCCATTTCGCAAGAGATTGCCTTAAGCAAAATGATGTTGGACTTCTCTGTAGATGATGTGGGCTTGGGGACGATAAGGATGACGATTGTTCAAAGCAAGCCGACGTCGATATGATTGATGTAGTCGAGGGCAAGTAAGGTATGGGAATTACTAGAGCACAAGTGAAGAAATCCAAATACTCAAACCCATGTACAAAGAAGGAAAGGTTGGCTGAAGCAAGGGTAGAAGTTGATACGGCCATGGTCGAAGAACAATGTCAGTTGAATGAACATACAAGCACAATGACGGGTAGACTGGAGTATGACAAAGCTATCGCACGACATATCTTGGAGACCACTATACCTATGAAGATAGCTGACTTATTGCAAAGTATTCTAGAACTCAAGAATGCTCATGTTGCCACCATAAAAGACATTAGCCGGAACATGGAGCATACGATGGTGCACTTAATGTTGGGTGATGGGGAGAGAAAAACAGAAGAATGCGCTCATAGTCAAGCCCACCTTGTCAGGGGATCAAGTGATCAATCCTATGCTCCAGTCGATGAACCTAGCTCGACAATGGTAGTTGTGCATATGGAATTTCTGGGCAGTAATTTAGCAAATACTATCATTGACGGTGGTTATGGGGTGAATGTTCTTCTAAAGGAGACTTGGGAGAGTCTTGGGAAGTCAAGTATGTGGCCTTTGACATTCCAACTGGTAGGAGCAGATTAACACATCACTGAGGCATTGGGCGTACTGGTGGGACAAAAGGTAATTATTGGAACCCCAACCCTTTTTGTTGAATTTTGTTGTCATCTCATTGCATGAGAGGGCCTATGATGCACTATCATGCATGTTTTGGTTGATAGCAACAAAAGCTGATCATAACTGGGAAAATAATTTGATCTCCATTGAAAACAAAGGACAAAAGTATGCCATAGATTTGAAGAATCCGACGATTAGTGAGGAAGCAACATCATCAAACTCATCGGATTTGGATACCGAAGAAGAATGCTTGGTTGACTAGAATTAAGGTATGATGGATCCAAACGATGAAGGGGTATTGGAGTTACAATTGTGCTTTGAGATGGGAAGAGCTCTCTCAATGGTCCGTTCCATTGGCAGATGGAAGAATATGAAGTGTTCTGGTTGGATTTCAATATCATCTAGATTATGGAGATTTAAAACAACTAAAGTGGGCAAATGGATGGGTAGAAGCAAATGTCGGTGATGCCAAGTCCTTCTGAACTGTCAACATCATAGCCGGATTACCCATCTAAGTTCATAGAATATAATGTCAGGGGTGCAAAGTTCGATGATAAGTTAACTCACCAAATGAGATGGGTAGCCAACTTGATGTCCAAAGCACCAACCTCAATAGCCTTGAACATTGAGTATATCAATTTTTTTTTGATAAAAGGTAAACTTAAGGTTGGAACGTATGGTTAGATTGAGTCTAATTTTTTAAATAAAAAAGCAACAAAGGATGACGTTGTACGATCAACACATGATATGCAAAAAAATGAATATGAATCCTATATAGTGTTATGGCCACCGTACGCTCCTTTGAAGCTCATAACCGTATGACCACCTTGCCACTCAATACAACCTTTCTTCGTTTGACCACAACTTGATGCCCACGCTATACGACTTCCACTTGACTAGTCATCATTTGACATCTTGCTTGTTCAACTTGATGCCTCTGCTCAATTTGACAACCACTTGCTACATGACACCCATCTTTCTAAAGAACAGTCATACAACTCTTTCATTAATGGGCACACTTTACTTAACGACCATTTATCTAACACTCAGCTATATGACCCTCTACCTGACGCCTAGCGGTATGACCATCCACCGTTTTTAGGTGCTTTGAAAAGAAACATTTTTTGAAATAAATCCGATTGTTGTCATGTATTTTCAAGGGTTGTAGAAGTGTCAAATTGTGCTTGGCTTCGAGGGTGCTACCCTTGGACCCTGTGAGGGGCACTACCCCTTGACCCTATTGGGGGTTGTCATTGCTTTGATTTTACAAGAAGACAAAAAAAGTGGTTGAGAATTGTTGTAGGTGAAACATGCTTCTTCTTGCCTTTAGAAATGTTGTAGTTTTTTAACCTCAATAACAGGGCCACCAAAATGTCATCTATCTTCCCTATTCATTCTAATTTCTTTCATGTTGTCTATGGCTTGTGTCGGAAGGGACTTTGACTTGTTTCAAGGGGGGGATATTGTAGATGTCAATTATGAAAACGTGTTGTATAGCTGACATTTTTTTGTTATTCTTTTGTCTGCATTTAGTTAGTGTTGACAATTCTTCCATAGGTCAGATTGTCTCTTGCCATTCGGAAAATTCACGTCTCTAGCCAAGGAAGAAATAATACATTGGGTAAGAGGTAGACCAATTGAAATAACTCATTTGCACAAGCCTTGGCTACAACAGGATTTCCTTCGGGCAAAGAAGGCAGAATGTCACATAGCTTTGGAAAAGTGCAAAGGACATAAGTCCGCAGGAAATTACGAAGGAAAGAGGCTACAACAAAGGAAGTGATTCCTTTGGACTTTTTGACCGAAGGAATACTTCGGAGAATTCAAAAGAGAAAAGACCGCCCAAAAGCAAGAAAAGACCAAGGAATAATTCCTTTAGACTTTTTGTCCAAAGGAATTCCTTCGGACAAAAGTCCAAAGAAATCCGAGAGAGAAGCCAGAAAACCACAAGAAAATTCAAAGGAATAAGGACCCTTGCAAAAAGGTCGGGTGTCCTACAAAATGCCTGGGTGTCCTACAAAAAGCTCGGGTGCCCTGCAATTTTTCCGAAGGGCACAGAGAAAGGACATGAGCCCTTGCAGAGGGCACTTGGTTGGCGACAGGACCATTGCAATTTTTCCGAAGGGCACAAAGAAAGGACACGAGCCCTTGCGGAGGGCACTTGGTTGGCGACAGGATCATTGCAATTTTTTCGAAGGGCACAGAGAAAGGACACGAGCCCTTGCGTAGGGCACCTGGTCGGTGGCAATACCTTTGAGATTTTTCGGAATGGGCTTTCCGCCGATGGTAAAGCCAAAAAAGACAAAGCAAATACCTTGAGACTTTTTGTCTTAAGGAATTCCTTCGGACAAAAAGTTTGAAGAAATTTGGAAAAATTACAGGAAAAAGCCCACCCGACAAAATAAAGTCCGAAATTGCACAAAGCAAAGGAAATAACAAAGGAAGATATCCTTCGGGAAAAAGTCCGAAGGAATACTTCGGAGGATAAACAGAGACAAAAGCCCGCGGGAAAAGATAAGGACAATTCAAGCGGACAATATGTCCGAAGGAAATCCAAAGAAGGGTGAAATAAAAGATCCGAAGAAGATAAGACCAAGGAGAATTCCGAAGAAAGGAAAGTCCACAAAAAACAAGACTCGGCCATTTTTTCCGAAAGGTAAAGCTAGGAAATAAAGTCCGCAAGAAATGATAAACCAAAGAAGTCAACAGAAAAGTCTGCATGAAATGAAGCCAAAGGAAATAAGCCAAGGGCAAGGAAGAGAAGCCAAGGGAAATAAATCCGCAGACAGAAAAGTCCACGGCCAAAAATTCGAAAGAATTAAGCCAAGGAGACAACAAGAAATCTGAAAGAAATGGAGGTTTGACTGTGCAAAAAAGGATAGAAAATAGATAATCCGACGGAAAGTTGAAAACAAAATATCCGAGGAAATATAGACCAAATATAGATAAGATAATCCAAAAATAGAATCCCGCCAAAAATAGACAAGACATAGGCAGACCAAAATAAGAGAAAATACATGCGAACAAGGGCTATTTTTGGCAGATTGCTAAGTTTCGGTTGACTATTTGTTTTATTTGTGGTTTGACTAGTCATTCTCATGCATTCGAAGGTCCAACTTAGCTTCAAACCGAGTTCTTAATCCAAGTTTGGCGTTGTTTTCATGTATTTTCTCTTATTTTGGTCTGCTTGTATCTTGTCTATTTTTGGCAGATTGCTAAGTTTCGGTTGACTATTTGTTTTATTTGTGGTTTGACTAGTCATTCTCATGCATTCGAAGGTCCAATTTAGCTTCAAACCGAGTTCTCAATCCAAGTTTGGCGTTGTTTTCATGCAAACGAGAGCAGCTCAACCGGAGTTCCAATTTTGGATGTCGAGTTGACCATTCCAGATTTAGAATTGACTAATTGTTAAACGCCACATCTACTAGGAGTTTCCCATGCAAAGGAGAATAATCTCTTCGTCCAACTCAGCGGTTCAAACGTTCCAACTCGGCTTCCAACGAATCAAGTCAGAGTTCTAAAATTGACATTGGCGTTGGATTTTATGCATGATATTATCATCTCATACTTTCAAACGTTCCAGTAGCTCACAAAGAAGCTAAAATTGGAAACTTGGCGTAATCTTCCATGCAAAGAGAGGTGGGCGTTTCAATAAACAAAGACAAGTCCACTTCCTCTAGTGCAGGGAGCTTCATGCAAAGACAAAGGGAAAACATATTTTATTGAAAGACAAAGTCAGCCTTGAGTTAATCTAAGTTGTTCCTCTTCTTTTTTCAATGCCAATCTTTGGCTTTTGTAATTCTCTATAAAATGTCTTTTCAGTCTTAGAAAAATCATCCCTCTCTTGGCAAGACCAGACTCTGTCATTGGTGAGTTGTGTAACCTCTTCAATCAATAGGACTGTACTTTCAAATTTCAAGTGTTGGCATAGTGTATATTCATTTAGCAATTTGCATATGTGGTAGATTTCTCTCCCTTCCCAAATTCTGATTCGTACCTAGTTGCTAGCTTGTCATTATGCAGGTCATGTTAAGTGTTCTTTATGTCTTTTGTTGAAGCTGTAAGTGGATGTTAGGTGGCTGCAAAGTGTCTTGTATCAGACCTCTCTCCATCGTTTTTCCCTCATGTTTTGGTCATTGGATCGAACCTTCTTACGAAATACTTATGCATAGTGGTCGATTGAAATCAAAGGTCTTCTTTTTCCCTTGTTTGTTCAGTGTTCAAGGTTCCAAGTTGAGTGGATCAATCTTTTGGTGTATCACCTTTATTAGTTAGGATTTCCCCTTAAAGTTTCCTTCTCCCTTTTCCATGGTAGTCCGCAACATAGAGTAGAGATCTTCATTGATACATCTTACAGGAACTAGCCTTCTCTGGAGATTATTCTCACCATTGAGGCACCCACCCTCGTGAAAAGATCCCATTGTTTCAACCGGATAGAGGATTGGCCATTTCATGCACGTCTTCGATTCAGGGCGCAGCTCCAGGTTGACAACAGTTAGTGATATAGCAAAACCCTTAGTTATTGCGGTTGTGATGGTTGGGTTAGTTGACAATTGTTGGGTCTTGTCCTTCAAATTACCTATTGTAAATTGGGGTGGGGGCGTTTGTATCAGGACCTCCCTATACCGAATTGATTGTATTGAGACTTATCTCTTAAGAATACAAGCGGCTATTGTTCGGATACTTTGCTTTGCCATAGTATGTTATGCAATTACTATTCTGTGTATGTTGTTGTTGATGGCCTTGTATACCAATAGACATTAATCATTCTACACACATCCCCTTATGATTTTTTCAACATCAATTTGCATGTTTGGCCAATAAACATGCATCTGCAAATGTGCTACTATCTTTGTGACATTGAAATGACCCACAACTTTTGAAATATGATATTTTCTCATTAGCTGAATCCTTTCTTCTTTAATCACACAAATCTTAAATAATTTGTAGAGCCATCCATCTTGAGGATATAGGCCTCCTTAGGCTCAAAAAATGCAATTTTGTCTTCTTTGCTTGCATAAATGCTTCTCCAAAATCTGCTTCATGCCCATATTCTTCAAAGAGCTGAAATGAAGGGAGGTCTAGACATCATATCAGTTAACTTGCTAGTCACGCCTCTTTTGTACTTAATAACCAAATGAAATTGTTACTAGAAACCCATCCATTTATAGTGACGTACCTGTCACAATTTGGATTGGGCTTGTAGATATTGGAGAGGTTGATGATCCATAGAATAATGGTTTCTTTCTCCATTAGTTAATTCTTTTTCAACTGCTTGAACAAGAGCATAAAATTCTTTATCATATGTGTAGTAATTCAAAGTTGATCCATGGAATAGTTTTGATTGATAACACATTGGCTTACCTCCTTGTGATAGGACAACACCCATAGCATAATTACTTTCGTTTGTATCTCACAATGTTGTTGCAAATTTGATAAGGCTAAAATTGGTGTATTGCTAATTTTTTGCTTAGATTCAACAAATGTATTCTACTATTTCTTGCCCCAAGTGAAAGACTTACCACTTGCTGTAATGGCATGCAAAGATGTTGGTATGGTAGAGAAAGATTTGACGAGCTTCCTCAAGTATTGAACCGCATCTACAAAGCTCCTTACCTTAGTCACATTGGAAGGCTGGGGTTATCTAAAAATGGCTTCTACTTTCACTAGATCGATTCTCAACTTTCCATCTACAACCATATGCCCCAAATAGATAAGTGATTGTTGTGCAAACCATAGATTGAAATCTCGACTATATCTCGTTATTTCTTGGCATTTCTCGCAGTATGACTGTCGGCTGAGAAACTGGGGGCTTTTTCGTCAGACTAGAACCTTGATTTTCTTGACAATTTTCGTCGAGAAATCTCAGTGATTTCTCGACGAAAGTCACATAGAAAATCCAATATCTCGGCAACAGAAAAAAAAAGCCAATGCATTGAAAAAAGTTAAAAGTTAAAACCATTATTGCGATTTTCTTATTTGCTTATATGTGAACTACGGATTTTATTATCATGATTTTATTGTGCCCTTATTCATCATTGCAGTTGGTATTTCAAGGTTCAAGCTGTAAGTTTTAGACTTTTAGGATTTTATACTCAGTAGTATAGTGCCGCAGTGCCCTCATAATTCATTGTAGTTCACCGCTCGACGCCATTAGTGGACTGTGCACAACTAGTTGTGATTAAAAGTTTAAAGTTTGGTTGACCGTTGAGTCTTGACACTTCACAAGTTCACAGTTCACACTCACAGTAGCCTAGGCCCCGTATATACTTTATAGGATAACAATTATACTATATAGTATATAAAGTGGTACTGTGGTACTACTACTGGTAACAATACACAATATGAAATTATGATTTATGAATATATATATATAGTATTTATTGCTTTGAATGAGGGTGAACTGTGAATTTGTGAACCGTAAAAGTTGAGACTACAGTTTTATACTTGTAGCATTTGGCAAGCTGTAATATTGTCATTGAATATACTTTGGACTTGGAGAGGGTAAAAAATTTAAAAAGACAGATTGTAGTTTCATATTATTTGCATTGCCATTTGCTACTAATGCTCATTGACAACTGAAGTTTGAGATTGAGAATAGTGCACTGGCATGACTCCACTGAGACCCTGACACCAACAGCATGCAACACACAGTGTACATCAGAGAGTTAGATTCTAGGTATTTTTTTAAATTTTCATTATCTCTCTAATTTTTAGTATAATTATAAAATTTGAAATTTACAATCATCATCATTGAAATATAAAATTTTATTTTTAGATCTTAGTTATATTTAAATTTTAAATTGCAGTTATATTTAAATTTTAAATTCTGAAAGAGAAACACATATACTTTTTTATATAGGGTTCAAGTTTGTTGTTAAAAAATGGCATTAGGTTCGACATCTAGTTCCGCATGTCCTATTCACAACAAGCCTAAGTCTGAGGACCCTGGTTGGAAGCATTGTGAATGGGCGGAGGGCAACTGTGTAATATGCAACTATTGCGGGATGAAGATGAGTGGAAGTGTTTCTCCCCTGAAAAACCACATTGCACGGTTGGTAGGGAATGATGTGGCAGTGTGCAATCAAGCACCACCTGAGGCTCAAAGAGAGTTGGCTACTTGCATTGCAATGAATGCGAAAAAAAAAGTGGAAAAGAAGAGGAAAGTTGATGCACTTGCATTCCTAATGAGTAGGAGAACAACGAGAAACGATAGTGAAATTGAGGGCTATTCTATTGCCCCAACTCCACCATGTCATAGTCAAGGATGAGGATCACCCATTAGTGATAGTTCGGCTACCTTTTTTGTTCCTAGAAGTAGCCTTGGGTCACAACCTTTGTTGAAAGGTACTACTTGGAACAACGAATTGCAAAATGAAGCGAAGATAGCTGCAGCAAATTTTTGGTACTACAACATTCCTTCCAATGTGGCAAAAAATCCATATTGGGAGAATTTGGTCACTGCATTGATCGTTGCTAGGAAGGGTTTCAAAGCTTTTACTCCTTATGACTTGAATGCATTGTTGTTGGAGGATTCTGTGAGACATATACAAGCCCTTGTAGAGGACAAAAAAAATATGGCAGAAAAAAGGTGCACCATTTTATTCGATGGGTGGATAGATGGGAAAAACCATACACTGATTAACTTTTTAGTGGTTTCAAGTGGGCAGCGGGTCTTCTTGAAGTCAATTGATGCCTCTCATCAAGTAAAAACAACAAACACTCTTTGTGACATGTTGGATGAGGTGGTGATGCAAGTAGGTGTGGAGAATGTTGTTCAAGTTGTGATGGACAACGCAGACGCATATGTAGCAGCAGACAAACTTCTTGAAGAGAGGCACCCTACACTTTTTTGGACCCCTTGTGCGGCCCATTGCATTGATCTTTTGCTTGAGGACATAGGAAATATCTCATGGGTGAAGAGTGTGGTTAATGAGCGTAGAAGTATCACCGAGTTCATTTACAATTACATTTGGGTGCTACAGTTGATGAGAGAACACACCAATGGAAAGGAGCTTGTGCGATCGGGAGTCATACGATTCGCCACAAATGTCCCCACATTGCAGAGCATTGTGGGCTTACTAGCATATCTTAAGTAGATGGTGGTGAGTGATCGGTGGGTGGGGTCTCCTTATGCTTAAGAAGGACGAAGGGGTAAAGCTCGTGAAGACCATTTTTGATGAGGTCTTTGCAAAGTGCATTGAGGAAATCATTAAGGTAACCTTAAAGGCGTAAACTAAATTATTATTTTTATTTATCATTTATTTGTTATAATTTTTTTCTTAATTTTCATTTTAAATTTGTGTATTATTTTGTTACAGGGGTCAGAGCTTTTGGTTCAAGTTCTTCGGTTGGTGGATGGGGAGAGAAACCCAATGGGTTATTTGTATGAGGCCCATGGACATGGCCAAGGAGGCCATAGCCAAATATTATGAGCTACGTTATCGGATATGCCTATATGCCCCAGTTGGTACGGGTATGCCACATAGGGATATAGATATGGGCGGGTATGTCATCCCTATGCCAAAGGTACGGTCCATCCCCTGCAAGTACATCCAAGTATGTTTAATGACGAACCCGGGCATACCCAAAGGGGCTGGGGTGTTCCTTGGGCATAGGGATGACATACCCCTCGGAAAAAAATGATTTTTTAATGTTTTTCTCCTTATTTCGTTGTTCAAAGTCAAAATGTGGACCTCAAAAAACATTTAAAAACATTTTAAAGTGCATTTGCAACCCTAAAAGCATGAATCACACTCATTTTATGAAAAGATAACACATTTACCTTTCATTGCATTTTTACCTTCCATTGCATATTTGTTCACTCTTGCTCATTTTTTCAGTTGAAAAAGCTTGAATCTCCTTGCTTGTGCTAAATCTATGCCATTACATCTATCCATTTGGCACTAAAGACCTTGAGGAGCTTGCAACAAGGAGTATTCTTCATTCAGAGTATTTTTCAGTTTTGTAGGGTTTTAACTTTTTTTTGAAATTTTTTTGTTTCTTCTAGTTTTTAAATCTAAATGTATGTTTGTAATTAATTTTAATTTTTTTTTGTCGTTTTTTTAATAAATTTGAAAGATTCTTTCAAAAAATGCTAAATATAACAATATTAATTAATATTATAATTTTATCAGGGGTTATAGGGATTTCCGATTTGCCAAAATGTCTGCCAATGCAAGTGCTAGTTTAGTGGGCCAAGGGTTACCCTCTAGAGCCAGTGCTCGAGCCCCTCTTTGGAAGTATGTGACATTGATTGAACAAATACCAGGTGGAGGGTGTTTCCTTTGGCAATGTTCAGAATGTGGATGTCATTTCAAGAGCTCATATAAATAGGTGAAAGCCCATTTGTGTGCAATTCCAGGCAAATGAATCAAAATTTGTGGTGGGCCAAGTATAAATGGAAAACCAGGAAAGGGTTTGCCACATGCAAAGGCCCTTGCATACATCAAAGAGCAAGAAGAAGCAGATGCCCTTTTTGATAAAAGACAACCATCCTTTGAGCAAGAAAGGATCAACGCTTGTGAATATTGATCAATCTCGTCCTAGTATGGCTACCCCATCACACCCATTTCTTGCTACACTTGATGTAGTCGTAGAGGAAGAGGATTCATTTCTTGCTCGCAAGAGAACAAAAGATTCGAGCCCATTAGAAAGGTCATTCTAGAATAAGGCAAGGGACATAGCAGAGCAAAGTATTGCACATTGCCTCTATGAATGTGGGCTTCCATTTAGTGTTGTTAGATTACCATATTGACACGATATGGTGAGATCTATCAATGCTGCCCCTAAAGGGTTCATCAGCGCAGGGTATGAAAAGGTGCGAACCACTTTGTTGACAAAAAAAAAGAAAAGTTGAAGATGCATTGAAGCCCATTAGGTATTCCTGGGTTGAGACATGAGTGTTCATTATTTCCAATGGATGGAAAGATACAACAAATAGACCATTGATTAATGTGGTCGCAGTGAGCTCTAAAGGGCCAATGTTTTTGAGGGCTGTTGATTGTGAGGGGCAAGTGAAGGATGCACGATTCATTGCCAACATCTTCATAGAGTCCATTGAGGCGGTGGGGCCTCAAAACATTGTCCAGGTTATAACGGACAATGCTAAAAATTGTAAAGCTGCAGGCATGTTGGTTGAGGAGAGGTATGAGCACATATTTTGGACACCTTGTGCCATTCATTCCCTCTACCTTATGTTGCAAAGATTGGGCACAAAAATTGATTGGATCAAACAAGTCTATGAGGAGGCGAGCGAGATCCAAATGTTCATATCTAACCATCATTTGTCCCAAGGCATCTTCAGGACCTTCTCGAAGTTGCAGTTGTTGAAGGTAACATTTTATTTAAATTTTTAAATTTTATTCATGAATCATGTATATATATTTTCTAATTTAATTTTTAATTGAAATTTTGTAAGTTTGTAATCTGAACACTTTCTTTAATTTTAATTTTAATTTGTTTTGATTTGGTGTTAGGTTGTTGAGACTTGGTTTGTCTCATACACCCTCGTCTTGAGACAACTTGTTCAGGTGCGTGAGGTATTGAGTACCATGGTCATCAACAATTTTTGGAGTATATGGAGGCAGTGAAACACTGAGAGGGCCATAAAGGTGAAAGCGTGGATTCTTGATGATGCATGGTGGGAATGTGTGGAGTATTTGCTGAGTTTTACTGAGCCCATCGTCATCATGTTGAGATATATGGACATGGATCATCCATGTTTGGGTGAGCTTTATGATGGAATAGACTCAATGATTGAGAACATTAAATCCATCATAAATGTCAAAGAGCAAGATCCCACAGAGAGATTCTTTAAGAAAGTTTAGTCGCATCTCATTGAAAGGTGGGAACAAAATGACCACCCCATTGCATCTTTTTGCTTTTGCCTTGACGTCCAAATACTACAGTACTGAGATCTTTTCTTTGCCTAGAAGGGTCGCACCATATAGGGATGTTGAGGTTAGCGAGAGATATAAGGCGACACTCTATACTCTTCTCTGATCCAGAAATTGAAGACAAAGTTAGAGAAGACTTTGCACATTTCATATCCTTCGCAGGTCACTCCCTTGCTGCCATCCATGACAAGTATAAGAAGGAAGCTCAATTTTGATGGTACCTCCATAGACAAGCATACACCCACCTCCAACCACTTGCTATTAGAATTCTATCACAAGTAAGATAAAAAAAATGAAAACTTTCTACCCTTCTTGTTCATTTCTATGTTTTGTTTTAACTTTAGGCTTTTTTATTTTTATAATTTCTAATATAAATTGACTTTGTGGCTTGCCTCAATAGGTTGCAAGTTCCTCTTCTGCCGAGCAAAACTGGGGTACCTACAACTTTATCCACTCTGTGAAAGACAAGTTGGCAGCAAAAAAGGCAGAGGACTTGGTCTATGCCCATTCCATCTTACGTCTTCTCTCACACAAGCAACCTGAGTACAAGAAATGGCCAACGAAGTGTTGGGATGTGGACCCAGAGACTACCGACTTGGATGCCTCCGTTGCCTACCTTTTGTTGCTTGATATGGATTCAGAGGTTGCTTCATAGGCCCTGCATAGTGGAGCTAGTGGGAGTGGCATTGCTGTTGCTTGTAGTTCTAATGAACCATATCACAAGGAAGACATAGGAGCTAAATTTTTTTTATAAATTAATATTGTAATTTGTAACTTTTTCACTATGTACCTAATTATAATTTATAAAACTATTCAAAATTCGACCTTTGGCATTGAAATTATGAGTATGTTTTGTGGTTATTTAACTTATTTTGTTTCCTCTATGCATATTATGTGGTTACTTTTGCTTATATGGATGTATTTTTAATTTTTTTTATATATTTTTGTACGGTCGTACCCAGTGGTACCCAAACCCCCCCAAAAAAATCCCTCGTATCCATGTACTCGATGCTTGTACCTGTGCCTGCACCCATACTCATATCGACTACTTAGATTATGGGCATAATCAAAGAAAATATGAACCCATGTGGCGCATAATTGATTGTAGATGGAACAAGACACTTCATCGACATATTCATGCAACAACCTATTATTTAAATCCTAAGTTTTTTTATTCTAATTCTTCTAAGGTAGATGAGGAGGTTATGGATGGCCTCAAAACATTCATAGAGAGGATGATCCTTGATGATGAGACTAGAAATGCAATTATTGATGAGCTACGGATTTACAAGAATGCAACGGGGAGACTCTTTTCTTCGACTCTATGCATTAAAAGAAGAAACACCTCTCAGCCAAGTAAATTGTAAAAACAAGTTGAGTCATTAGTTTATTCTTTCTAGTAGACTTCTTTCATTTATTCAAGCCTAGTTGACTATTTCCTTTTTGTAGATGTGTGGTGGGAAGATTATGGTGTAGGTGTTCCAAATCTTCAAAGCCTAGCCAACCGCATTTTATGTCAACCGTGTGTAGCTTTTTTGGGCGTGAACGTAATTGGAGCATGTTTGAAGTTCACACAAAGAAGCGCAACAAGTTGACGACACAACGCCTCAATGGCCTTTTCTTTGCGTGATACAATCTTCGTCTTTGCGTGAGACAAGTGGAGGGGCAAGATAACTGTGATGCTATTGACTTGGATGAGATCGATCCATATGGCGACCGGATCGTTGACGACGCAGAGTCAGAGCCCATGTTTACAGCAGAGGAGATTGCAGATTTAGAGAGGGAGGTAGAAGAAGTAATAGCATCTGGGGTAGCAGAGATATCAGGAGGTGTTCGTGAAGATCTAGATGATACATTTGGCTTTGCTGATGATGTTGGCATTGGAGAGGAGGAATTTTTACCTTCCACTCCCGTTAGGTAGCCACATCAAACTTATTCTAGGCGCTAGATATGAAAAATAATACGTATATTTGATATTTCATGACTCTTATGAGCATTGCGGTTTGTATCTTTGTAGTTTGTACTTTGAGTTTGTAGTTTGCAACTTTGTAGTATTGTTACTGTTGTACTCTTTTTTGATCTCACATTGATATAAAATATACTTTTGGGCCTATGGCATTCTCTACATTTATTTTTCATGTCATTTAACAATGTTTTACATTTAATTTAAGTTTATTTTATGAATTTATTTGTTTTTTAAAGTAGTGATAAAGTTGTCGAGAAATGCCGAGAAATTCTCGAGATCCGAAATCTGGTTTAAATTGTGCCTTCACGAGAAATCGCCGAGAATGAGACTTCGAACTATGGTGCAAACAACTTGTTCTCCTTTAGCAACAACTTCTCCTTTAAAACTTGTTCTGAATGCCATAGATGCTCATCTCAAGTTTTGTTACAAACCAAAGTATTATCTAAATAATCAATCACACAAGAATCTGTGAATGGCTTCGATACGCTATTTATCTATTTCATAAAATTAATAGGTGCATTATGCAACTTGAAAGAAAGTACCAACCACTCTTACAAACCTTGCTTTGTCTTGAATGTTGTTTTCTATCTGTCCTCTTTTGTTATTATGACTTGATGATACTTGGATTTCAAATCCAACTTAGTGAAATACTTAGCAGGCTAAAGTTGATCCAAAAGATCACAAATCATCGAAGGGAGTACATATTCTTAATGGTTATTATATTCAATGCTCTATAATCAACACACATTCTCCACGAACCATCTTTCATAGGTACATTTACAATAGGAGAACCACATGGAGAACTACTAGAATGGATTACACATTGATCTAACAAAGATTGTAATTGTTTTCTTACTTCATTTGCTTACATCAATGATTGCTGATAGAGACCAATGTTGGGAAGAGGAAAATTCTATAACAACTGTTATTTCATGCTTAATGGTTCTTTCCGGTTGCATACCCATGGGCTCGTGGAAAACTTTTTTAAATTGTAACAACAATTATTCCTTTTGTCTCAACTCTTTCTTAGCAGTTTGTTATGAGAAGTCTTGTATTTTACTACTTCATTGTCTTTCTTATCTCTCAAAAGAAGCAAAACAAACTTCCCACTAGCCTTAGTCAAAAATTTAGCTTGAGTGGCACTTATCAATGAGATCTTTGATTTACCTTCATAGGCTTTGATGATGTAGCTTTCCCGAACCTTAACCAATCAGTATTGGTTAGCTCTTCTCATGAAGATAACATTTCTAACATACATTTATGGGTTTCCAATGACTGCACCACTAACATCAATAGGAACGACATTCACAATGACATCATCAATGAAATTTTCATTTATCTCGAACTTGACTTTGCATTGTTTGGTTACCTTTATTTCTACTCCTTGTTTCTCTCAACGTAGAGCATAAGGATCATGATGATTATATGTATCCAACCCAAGTTTGTTTACTGTCTTTTTGCTAATCAAATTTGCTTGAGATCAAGAATAAAAAAGAGCACTGACTTTTGTCTTTTTAGTTTGAATTTTGATATGATTTTTTTTTTGTAGGTTCACTTTTATCTTGAGTGTCATTGCTACCTGAACATACCTCTCTACAAATGGAGGTTCAACACATCCTCTCGTCTACGTTGGAGTTGCACCTGACCTCTTTTTCTTGAGCCAAGGTCATAGCCTTTTTTTTTGTTGTTCTTGAAAGAATGCAATTTCTGATAAGTCTCATATGTATGACCATCAACATCACTATGCCCACAATACTTTTTACAATCCTTTTGAGCAAAAGTAGTAGTAACATTGCGCTTACCTTTCCATTAACCATTACTTTTTGACCTTAGACCACCCTGCTGTTTTGGAACATTTGAAAGGAAGACAAAACCTTTATTTTTTCCATCTAAAGGCAATGGGCTTGAGAACTAGCCTTATCTATGTCCTTAGGTTTGGCCAACAAAATGGGCCTCCTTAGGTGACTATGGAGCCCTCCCACATACTTCATCAAGATTTCATGATCTAATGTATGTTTGTCTATTTGGATTGCTTTCTTGCAAACTCGCTTGTATAATCCTACACATTTTGGCCATGCTTTTGCTTTAATATTGTCAATTAATAAACCTTTCCTCTTCATAACAAATAGGATAAAACAATCTTTTGATAAACATTTTAAATTCATACTGGTGGCAATTTTATAACAGGCAAGCAATGAACATAACGTTCAAACTAATTTAAAACATGACTAGCCAGCTTCAATCTTGCAAAGGAAACTCGTGGCTATTCAGTAATCTGATATGGACTGAAATATACCTCTAATTGGGTTAATCAATGACCAATTATTTCCCATTTACTTCACCTTGATAAGGCTGAATTTTGTTTTAGGCTTCCACTTTGAATGGAGGTTGACCATCCTAGGTATGAGGCTTCTCCTTCTCATAGTCTTGAGTCTTCAATTTTTTTCTTGTTTTTAGGGTCTCCATCGAAACTCCCAGCTTTCCCATCTCCATAATATTTTCCAACCCATCAAGCTTCACCATGGAGTGAGAGATGTTCGCAACATCTTCTTCCAAGTTGCGGAATCTCTCTTCGTCATCTTGAGCTGTTCTCTCATCTTCATGAGCCATGTTTCTAATGTCTCTATTTGGCTTTCTTGTGGATATCTATTGCTGCAAAGGAAAAAAGACACCTTTCCCACTAGCACTTGTTGTTTGGGTAGTGGGCATAAATTTGCAAAACGGCCACACCACACAAATCACATAAAATGGATTGAAACAAGCGCTGACACCAATCTGATCTGTAATCGTCATGGATGTTCCATAACTTAATTCGTCAACATGGATCTTATTGTTCCCAACATACACTTGATTGATTAAATTTTTGTTTACTCAAGAATTTGCTTAAAAACATTCAATAAAAATGCTTGAACAGAATTGAAACTGCTACAAACTGAAAGGAAGCCGAATATGAAAGTAGAGAAAGGAAAACTACAGCTAACAAGGAAAAAAACTGCAAAGACACTGTTTACTTTGGAGAATCCCAGTGTGGGAAAAACTCTAGAAGAGTGAGCGATTTCCTTCTCTTTCCACTATGTTGCTTTGTTGCTTTGCAATCACAGGTATACTGCCTTCTCAAGACCTTCATGGACATTCTTTACATAATAACATGACCAAACACCCATACATGCTTTGCAACCAGCTCACTCGCTCTTCCCAAATACACTACAACTCCTAAAAACACACAACCAAGAAGAAACATTGCTAGGAATTATGAATTCAACTGAATTGCCATACAATGAATTCCTAAGGGTGTATTTATACATGCTTACAACATAATAAGCTTGCAAAGGAAGATGAAAAGACTCGGAAGAGGAAGAGACATTGTTTGCAACCATTGTTCTGCTTGTTTGTTGTCTTCTTGCAAAACCACTGCTTTACACATGGTGAATGTCATGTCCCCACTCTAGTCCAGTCTTGCAGTGACATGAGAGTCAGCCTATTATGGGGTCTTGTAGGTTGACAGGATGGTACAGAGACCCAGTTTGGTTTTTCAGTGTTGGACTTGGTGCTCTGGCAGGTTATTGATCAGTTGGGCGACATTTCTTGTTCATGGGAGGCAGTTCCTACATTTGTGGAGGTTACTCCTATTTTTTAGGAGACTTGGTCAGGCCCAGGATTGGGACTCCATGAGATTCTATTCAGGGGTGCAGTTTTAGGGTGTTAGGGCTTGTTCCCTAAGTTTTAAGAGCATCCCTAGATTTTAGGGAGGAGACTGCCAGTGGTTCCTTGATTTCCGGCTCCAGTCACAGACAGGTGACAAGTTGTTTTGATAGTTCGTGGGGTCGGTTGGGCATTTCTTGGTTACTTTGGTTATATTTTTAATATTATCGAGTTTCCGTCTTTTAATTAAAATAAGGCTAAGTTATAGCCAATTTGGGGTTATAAGGTGTTTTTGGCCTCTTCGGGATGCGTGTACTAGAGTGTAATAGCTCATTGGAAAGGTCTCGAACTCTCCTAAATATTTCATTCTTATGTCGGAGCCATTCGGGGCACGGATTTCTGTTGAATTAAAAAGAAAGCATTATTTCCTACACTCTTAGCCTCTTAAAAGGAAATTATTATAATTTTCACTTAAGCGCCCTTGGTCCACTTTTTTTGGGGATCGGTTAAAGTGAAAAAAGGTTATAAGAGGCGTTTGAAGGGAGGGGAGAGGCATCCGATTTCATATCATTTTCCTTTGGAGAGTGCGCTTGGTAAGCGTGAGAGCTTTGGGACGCAAACCCCAAAGAGTTGACTTGTGGGACGTAGCCCCCACTAGTTTGGGTCTATCTTGGGCATAGCGATTGGTCGCTTTTCCTTGGTCAGGAGCTGGAAAATGTTTGGGGTAGCGCGCAGCATTTGGAAAGGGCGCGACTTCAGTTTTGGGAGAATCGTTGGGTGCCGCTTACACATTCCTGTCCGTAGAGATTTGCGCCTTCCCCTTGCAAGGTATTGGACCATAAATTGGCAGAAGCGCAGCAGTGATAGAGGGACGTTCTCAGTTGAAGAATATTCTTGTGGAGTGCTGGGCTGTGCTCAGCAGTCAGAAGGTACGATTTCAGGCTGGGAGGATCCTGTGGCGCTGCTGTACCAGGCCGAGGCTGAATCCGTACGACTGTACTTGACAGCGATTTTTTTATCACAATAGCGCATTTGTCTAAAGTCAACTAGCTGGCCGCCCTTCTATTCTTTATTCGTGAATATTCAGCGATTCAGGTTGGCGGATTAAACATTATTTTTTCATCTGGATTATAAGCATTATGTAATTAGTTAATTTATATTAAATGTTCAGAAATTCTGCTCCTTCAAATCTGGATTAGGTTGCATTCAGTTTTAATTTCCATACTTTGTTTATGCATTCGCATTTCAATTATTTCCCTATTGCAAATTCGTCAAAAACCCAAAAACAAAGAAAAACACAAATTCCAAAAAGAAAATACAAAATTACAGCAGTTCAATAGAAAGGATCCATCAGGGATCTTTCAGTGAAACTGCCACTTTTCTGACTGGCAGTTATGAACCAGCCTTGACTGATGTGAAACCATTGTGGCGATTATGAATCTGGCCCTGAAAGAACTGGTGGTTACCCAATCGCCATTTTCAAACACCAATGGTCTTGCAACCATTCACAAAAAACGTTGTTTTTCTGAATAAGAACCCATTGACTATCTTCTCATCTAAGGTGTCCGGATCACCTCAGACCTGACAACGTCTCTGTAAACTCTTGTACTGTCTGATCTTCCTTCTTGACTGAAAACTCCATGGAAACTGGCTACTAGGAATTGTTTCAAGTTACATACCATATCTTCTTTAGAATAGTGGACTAGCTAGCTTACTTTGCTAGCACTTAATGATCCAATTTGGATCATTCTGTCAATAATCGGAATTTTTCCAAGTCTTCAAAATTGAAAAAAAAAATGTGGGTGAAGCCCCCTTACTAGGTGTTGGTCCCCATTGAACTTGCTTACCGGTATGATTTACTCCTTGAGTTAGTAATTTCCTAATCAACATTGCCAATTTGTTCCTCCTTAATTGAAGGGTGACCCCAACTAGTTTTATCACTAATGGGTTAGTGTTGTTCTTACTTTAGAAGTTGAGGAAACTGATTTTCCATTTGTGGAGCTGAAGTTTAGCACACCATATTGGCAATGCTCGTTTCCTAACTTTGTACAACTCAATCTTTGTTGCTTAGTCCTGGTGTTTTGGTGTTGAACTTTATATCTTTGATCAATTTTTTTATACAATGTATGGTTCTTTTTTTTAATCCTGCATACCAATCAATCTTTTCTTTTGACAGCAAGACCTTATGGATGCTCCATATAGGTTTTCTTTCAAATCCCCATGGAAAAAGACACTTTTTACATCCATTTAAGCTTGTGATGCAATGGCCAACACCATTCTTATTGTTGTATACTTAACTATGAGATCAGGTGTTTCTTCATAATCCATACCTTCCTATTGTGCATAACCTATTCTGACAAGTTTGGCTTTGTACTTATTGATAGATCCATTTTCCTTGACTTTCATCCAATACACACACTTCCATCATATTGCCTTTCATTTTTTCACTTGGTGGCAGTTCTATCACTTTCTGTGTATTATTTTTCATTAAAGCATAATACTCTGTTTGATCACATCTTTCCAAATTTGTTTTTCATTAGCTTCTTCGAATGTTAAACCTCGCTCATCAAAGCAAGATTTGTCTCTTACGTACATATTCTTGTTCTTCCTTCAGAATGTATCTTATCTGATCTTGCACCTTAATTATTTTCTAATACCATTTTGGTCTTCTCTATACTTATTCTAACACTTCTTTTTATCATATGTTCCTTTTCTATTACTTTTAGTTAAAATTTGTTTTGGCTGTTCTTTTGTCATTTTGCCATTTCTGGAGTGCATGGAGGTTTGCATTTCTGATGCCATTTTTGCTTCAAAAACCGTACCTGTTTCAAGCCTTCATGCAACCTAGCTTCAAACTGTATTTATCATAAAAATAAGTTTTTCTTAGGCTGTTTTTAGTTAGTGATTCATTATTGCGTTTTGTTTCCATTTCTTTCTATTTTTAAATACCGTTTCCTAGAATAAACTTAGCTGGAATGAAAATATTGTGCTCTTTTGACATACTCATATCGCATTGACTGTTATGCTTATTTTTTTAGCCTGTATAATTTATGTTATTATCAGAATTCATAAACAATTTGCAGTTGTTCTTTAATGAATTAAGTTATACAATATCATCCTTTTTAGGAAATTTTATGTTCCTTACGTGCTGATTCAATATCATGGTTGGATTTACCATCTAGTTTTTTCTTTTTTCTTCTTAAAGATTGTTAAGATCATCCAAGTCATAAAAAAAGATTCATATCTATGACTTTTATAGCTGTTGATGTTGCTTCTGCTGATTTGATTAGTTTCGATATACTTGAGTAGTTTTTGTGTTTGGAGGTATATATGAATTGCATCAGAATTTGACACGGTTTTGTTTATTTGTGCAAACAAATTTTCTAACTGTGATATTCTTGTATTTGCAGGACATGTACATGTGGCAGAAGCTCTCCGTGCACCTTTACATATCTTCTTTACAATGCCTTGGACGTAAGGGCCTTGAACCTGACTTTTAGTTATTTAGAAATATAACGCTTTGTAGAAAGAGGAAAGCAAACAAGATGGGATTTATATAAAAATTGGTGTGAACATATGACACTACAACATTAGATCTGTTTTTTTGACATTTGAACAATGAAAGTGGAAAAATAGGCGGCTTCAAAATGTGGGAATATGTTGAAATTCTGCAGTGGAATTTCGAATTTTTCCAAACTTTGAAATTTTGATGTCCACCAAAAGTCTAAATTTTGACTCTAGACATCAAATTTGACACTCGACTCTAGAGTGTCTAGGTTTTATATACATATTTCAACGACTTCTATTTATTTTCAATGTTTCCTGTATATTAAATAAAATCAAAATTATGCGTGTTCAAGTATGCCTTGGGCATCATGGTCAATCCTTGAACATCATGTCCAAGGTGGTCCCTTTCTAAACAACTTAAGATGGTATTACTTACATCTTCATTAAACAATGTAATGGAGTAAATAGTTGAAGCACAGGAGCAGACCCTTTTATGCTTAATTTTAACTTGTGAAGGCAAGCGACTTTTGTTTTCAAAGCATTCAACCAAAGTATCACAGCCATTTGTCATGGGTGATCAGATCAACTAGGCAATTGCAAGGACAGGAAACTTGTATATCAGGTCTCATAAATATCACAAACCACTAGGATGTTAATATACAGATGGAGTCAATTCAATACACCAATGTTTAAAGCATATCCACAAGCGAACCACACTAAACTTCAAGGTCATCATAACAAATTATGTAATGCAAATCTAGTTAGAATAACGAACTCACCTGCACAGAAAGCAACATAATGACATAGAGAGTGACGAAGAAGGTATTGTACTGCCATTCCACCTTTAAAATGCTTTGTCCCCATTGTTGTTGTTCTTATCCTTGCTTGCCATGCAACCACAACTACAACAGTTGGAATGGGATCTATGGGCTTGCTTCTAACACGGTTCTCATAAATAGTCTCTTAACACATATACATCTTTCTTCAACCAAACATTTAGTGCAGATTGGTAGGCAGTGCAAGTAAAGCTTTTCTCTGGAGAGACAGAGTTAGACTTGGGAGGATCTAACACTGTTCTCATAAATAGTCTCTAACACATATAGATCTTACCTCAAACAAACATTTAGTGCAGATTGGTAGGCAGTGCAAGTAATGCTTTGCTCTGGAGAGAAAGAGTTGGAGTTGGGAGGATCTGTCTTTCTTGGCTGGGCTGTGTTGTGCTACTATGGAATCTGAAAAAGTTGAGGAATTGGACAAAAGCGTGATTCCCACAATGGGATGAGAAGGGACTATGGTAACCAGCTGCAAAAAGAATGCCAATGCTAATACCAACGTTAATCCCAAAGCTGTACTGATACAATATGTTTCACATATGTATGGATACTCGCATACTCTACTTGCATTATCAAGCACCCTTGATGAAATTTAGAGTTGTCACCAATGCTTTCTCAAAGAGTTGTTATTTTATCTATGCCTATTGGCCAAAGGACGTTTCAAAGCATATTCTACAAGCCCAGCTAAGGCCAATTGAAACATGCATCTCATCAAGACCAGTATGTGTAAATAGAAAGGTTCAATGGATTCACATACCTTCCAAAGGAACATGCAAGAAGCTTGATACATCCAAGTCCAAAGAAAACAAGAATATTTTCACATTCAACTAAGTTATGTAATGAAGATACCCCATCCCTCATCAATTTATCTATCCAAAAGCAAGTATAATAATTTATATCTTGAAGATAAATAAGGCCATGGATTAACACACAAACAACATTATGATAACTGGCAGTTCATATATTAATCAGTTGTTTCGTCCAAGGCAATTTCTCATGCTCTCCTATTTATTCCACAATGAGTTTCTTTATGAATATTTTTTTGGACATTATAGAAGTTTCCGATATTTTCATTGTGGCTGGCATAGTTTGCTCAAAATTGTGACCAGTAGGAGCCTTGAATTAGATGCTGTTAGCAAGAACTATAGACATGTAATTGCAATAATGCTACTATGGACCAAACTTGGTTTGTACCTTGAACCTTTACATCCACTGACCTTGGCTTCTCTGCAATGTCATCTTCTTGTGGTTTCTCAGCTATGCAATCTTATTCTCGTCTGTCTGGACGTCATCTTCTCTGTGGCACCTTCTTCTCTCTCCATGACATTTTCTTCTCTCTTTGCAACATTTTATTCTTCTGTCTCCTGTCACATCCAAAATTGATGAATTGTACAATTTAAAGCAAACATATACAACATTGAAATATTCATGTTAGTGCTATGGTTCCAATTTTACTTTGTCACTTCTAAGTTCTGGCAGCCATTTATGGGGGTATTCTCCATGTCCTAACAAGGAAGCACGAGGTGTCTCGTAGCCTTTTTTTAATGTTAACTGGAATTCATCATCTGTGGGCTTCCCCCTAAGATCTTTGATCTACAGATGACACATCAGAAATTGAGATATAAGCTTACGATAAAATATTTATCTCCAAGCTGTGGAAAAATTAAAGTATGGAATTACGATACAAATTACAGTTTTTTTTAGGATACCACATAATAGCCATTTGCTCAAATTTATGCTGGCTCAACTTTTTTTCCTGTGCATCAATGGTCTTTGAGGCATCTTTCACCCTTCACATTTGATTGCGTTAGTAACTATTAAATCGTAATTAGCATTTTTATCAAGGAACAATGTTTATTGAACAAATTAGCATAATTTGCAGTTCATTAGTCCACATCTTATTATGGCATTTATTTGAAAAATATCAAAGTCTTGTCAAGAGCACCTTTTTATGCATATCTTGTAATTTTCAGTGTGTGTTGTCCAGGGTTTGAGGTGAAGCATACATAAGGTAATGTGCAGGTTAAAAGGATAGATTGGCTATTTTAAACTCTTATTTTTTGTGAGCGAATCACTGATTTTTGAAAACGCCCATGAGACTACATTTCTTTGAGGCATTTTGTCAAACAGTTAGCGATCCTTCTCTATGCTTCCACATTTTGTATGCATGTCTGTCAAGGTATACATGTCCATACTTTCTGCCATAGCACCCTAGGAATACAGACTTCCTGAAATGCAGATCAATATCATGACTCTTCCATGGTATTATAAAACAGGGCTTTAACAAATACACTTTCTAGGTAGTCAAAAGTATGTTCTAGTCACTAATGACTCAGAAACAACATTGGTTCAAAAACTCAAAAGCAAACCATACTCCTTACCAATGCAGGCCTGACACCATGTGCCTTGTTATAGTGCAAGCATATGTTTATAGCTTGCTTCACTTAGCATCACCAGTCATCTCCATAAGAAAATTGCCCATTTTTGAAATGATAGAAATGGTTCTCATCTCTCACACAGCAATTTCTCTTGCAATAATCTTGGAGTTAACTTGGTTGTAGTGTGGCAGTCACCACGTACTTGAAGGTTTCTTGATGGAAGAACATAAGCTGGACTTTTTATAGGATTCAACTCAAAAAGACTTGTTTCCACAAATTCTCTTAGCTCTATATTCGTATGCGATCTACAAGCGCCAAGCAAAGACAAGCAAAGCTTAAATGGCTGGGGTTGGTTCCAGAGTTCTTCATTGGTTCAAAGAGTTTGAGGGTGCGATTGCTATTGCCATTTATTACTCCTTGTGCATCCATTGGATTCCACAAGATTATGCTGGGATAATGTATTTTGTCAAACAATTTGTGTGCCTTCTTTATGTTTTCTCATTTTGCATGCATGTTTATCAGGGCTGTCAAAAAAAATAACATTTGAACCACGGGGATGCGCCCCCCCTGAAAAACCTTGTGTTTCGGGGATGAAGACGCCCCAGGGACGCGGGGACGTCAGGGGGACGTCCCCCAGCCGTCCTGTCACATCCGCCACGTTTCTCTGCCGTCCCGAGGACGTCTCCCTCTGAGAGGGGATGTCCCCTGGACGTCCAGGAGACTTCTACCCTAGCAAACCAAAGCCATAAAGTGTCATTTTTTTTAAATTTAAAAAAAAAAATTGGATTTTTATGCTTTCTACCCTAACCTTGCCGCTATACATAGTGCCTTGCGTCTCATTGACTGCAACACACTTGCGTACAAGGAGTCTAGCATCCAAATGGCATATAGAGTCAGGGGAGCCAGCATAGATTGATGTTGATGCTACACAGACAGGGCTGGTTGGTATTAGCTTGGAGCTTGAGCGTTTGGAGTCCAACAGTTCTAGTGATGAGGAGCTCCACATTGGGGATGATTAGCCATTGACTCATTGAGTCATTTGTATTTACTATTTACTTTTAGTATTTCACTATTTTAGTATTTTGTTTTTGAACATTGTTGATATTTGATTGTAATCATGAATCATCATTATGAAATTTTGAAAATTCAATTTTCAATCATCAATGTTTATTGTTTAATGTTCAAAGTTAAATTTTTAATGTTCATTGTTCAATGGATCAAACTTGAAACTTAAATGATTAAATCACAATGTTAAATTGTTGATGTTCAATGCAATATACTTAATCCTTATACATCTTTTTATAACTAATTTTTCAAGTACTATATGTATTTCATCACTACTCGCCTGCCGCCGTCCCCCTGTCATCCCCAAGCTTAGGCCCCTCGTCCCTCTGTCTTGGAAACCCATCCTTGCATCCCCACGTCCTGGAAACCCATCCCCGCGTCCCCCCATCCCGAAACGCCGTGGAACTATGTTTTTGATGAATCTCCATACCCTGTTCCAGAGCTTGAAGTTTGGCATTATCTGGGAGGATGGTGGCAAAGGTTGATTAGTTTGGCTATATGCCTTCCAATTGCATTTTCTTAAAAAGCTTCAAGGCTTTTTCGTCAAGTCCATAGTGTGTATATCCAACAATTATTGAAGACCACATCTTATCAATGTATTTTTTTGAAAAGCCTCAAAGCCTTGTCAAGAACACCATTTAGTGCATAGTTTGTAAATATCAGTCAATTAGACCACATTTTGCTGAGGCATTTTGTCAAACAATATGCGTGGCTTGTGTATTGGGGAATACATGTTTAGGCAAGTCTATCATGTCTTTTTCATTTTTTTAGAGCCAGGCTTCCATTTTTGAAAAGCCTATTTTGTCCATGAGACCACATTGTATGAGGCATTTTGCATACATTTCTATTAGGAACCACTGCAGGTTTAATTTGCATTTTTATGATAACATTTAGAGCTTCCACAAGAGAGCTAGCACGGCCAAGAAGGTTAACCATGCGTTATGCAATAACAAGCACTCATGCCATTGAAGTATCTACATCCCCTATCCACTAAAAGTTAAAACTACATTGCAGCGTGCAAATAAAACACAAGTGAAGCTTACATGGTTAGGGTGTGTTCCAAAGTGTTTCATTTTTTCAAAAATTCAAAGAGTTTGAGAGCATTCTTGCAAAAGCCATTTTGTGCATATCTTGCCATCGTTTCATTCAATGAGACCACATCTCGTTGACACATTTGTTCAAAGAGTTCATGTGCCTTTAGTATGCTTCCACATTTTGCGTAGATGTCTATCCGTGTATTCACAACTATGGGATCAGAACAAAAATCTGCATTGGAGTATGCTTTGATGGATGTCCATATTTTGTTCTAAAGTCTAAAAAGGAGAGTTTCTCTAAATACACCTACCCAATAATATTATGTGATCTACATGCGCCAAGCAAACACATCTGCACCACCACCATGGGTTTGATTGACATTTTTGATGATAAAGTTTAAAGTTTGCTCAAGATAGTTAGCAAGACCAAGAAGTTCACCCGTGCACACATAATGATCTATTGTAGGCATAATTCAGGAAGAGTCACTCATGCCATTTAAGTATTGACAACCCTCATTCGCTAGACCTACACAATTGCATGCAATTAACACACAAACGAAGCTTACACGATTGGAGGTATGGTCTAGAGGGCTTCATTAGTTCAAAGAGTTTGAGAGTATCCTTGCCACATCCATTTATTGCAGTCTAGGAGACCACATTTCTTTGAGGCATTTTTTCAAACAATTTGCATGGCTTGTATATGCTTCAACATTTTGCATACATCTTTATTAGGGAACGCACAACTACAACATCAGACAATAATCTGATTGCAATAATGCTTTGATGGATGTCCATATCATCTTTTGGCACAAGTTGAAAGGTTGCAGAGTTTGTATTTACTCTTTATATATATATATATATATATATATATATATATATATATATATATATATATATATATACGCTTTCCATTGATCCTAAAGTCACCATGCCTTACTAAATTCTCCCAATTGTTGCATAATTAGGGTCTAGGGTCACTATGTCTGTAACTTTTGGGTCCATTTTTGTGCAAAATGAGGGGCTCAAAAGTTATTTTTTATTTTATTTTGTTGGGGACATTGAAATTTTGAGGTTCCCTATAGATTAGAAGCAAATATAGGAATTTCAATGTCCATGACTTAATACCTTTCTTTTGATTATTTAATTTAAATATGATAAAACTTTGACGTCCTGGAAGGAATGTCAAAATTTTGATGTTAATGTAAATAAAAAAACAAAACAAAAAGGTAACATTTGGAGGAAAACACAACAATTTTTTGACTAAACAACATAGGGTTGAAAATGGGGCGTATAAAATCTGTAGTAATGTTCTAGAGTGATAAGAAGAAGAGTAAAGAAAAGGAAAGGAAACCATACCCATCTAGACTTAAATTTTAGTTGTCATCATATGCAGGCCTTTTGTAATTTAGCCAAATGGAGAGCGGGAACCGAGGGTAGATGATATTTTAAGTAAATGTTTGGTAGCGTTTTTTTGGCTAAAAGTCAATGCCTTTGGCCCTTGAGCCTTTAGATTTAATTAGCTGGCATTTTGACAAAGGTATTCTCCTCTAGTGAATTAAAATCCAACTAAATTTCTTGCTGAGTGAGATTTCTATTGTACATGAAAACATATTCGTACATAAGGGCCAGCGAAAGCTGAAAGGGGACCATCAAGCTAACCTTGTGAAGAATCTAGATGAGTATGCAGTAATATGTTTATAAAAGAAGCTGTCCAATTGTATTATTGGCTAATATTGGTGGGGAAGAACGCTGGTTAGTAGTAACGTGAACTCAAAGTTACCATCCAAGTATCCATTATAATTGAGTTTTCACCGAGAACTAGCAAGAAGGAAATTTGAGGTACAACTGAATTTAAGGAATATGTCAATGCAATCACAGTTGACATACATCCATGACTCTTCAACATACAATCATGTCTTCTTGAAGCAATAGAAGAACATGAAGGATTTCCAAGTAATGCAGTGGCAAAAAATGAAAGATTTAGACATGGCTCTTGGAAATACAATGTCTTTTCCTATTCTTCTGATTCTTTCTACACATCCATGAATCTTCCTTGCACCCATTGCCATCAGTCCCTGTATCCATTGTATCTACGGCTGACGGTCCTTGTAATCCTTCACATTCTTCCTATCCCTATCCGTTGTTCCTTCAACCTATCCCTTCAAAGGGAGCCCTATACGATCATTCAAATCCCTTGATCCGTGTATGCATCCCTGCAGAATAGAAAAGTCTCCAAAAATTTGCTCTCATATCCCTAAAATCATTGAGATCCATGTTTGTGAAGGATAAACTAGCATTTAGGGTGAGAATCAAGGGGATTTTGCACACTCGTGGGCATTCATCTGCTTGAAAGTCATCCTTCAAATCAAGACGAACCCATTATCTGGATAAATCAAAGGAAACTAGAGGGGTTCATCCTTGCCATTCACATCTGAGAACTCATTTGGTATTTATCTGGAAGATTTTCATTTTTCCTTGGGTTTTTCAATGGTTTTGTGAGTAATTTTTGGCTATTTTACATGGGCAAAATTGTGGATGAAATTCATGCATCTTACAAATATAAATTGTGGAGGGTTTTGTTGATTTCCAGGTGCTATTTCGTGGGCTGTTTATATTCCTCCTTTACAGCCATGATTGAACCGGATAGTACCTCAATTTTGCATGCCCTCTGTCAGCCTGTGTGCATCCATTATGATCTTGACATTCTACAACATGTTTGGACCCTTTTTTGGTAGTAAAATTTTGCAAATTGTGTATGGAAAATTGTCTTAGATGAAACTCTATCTACCAGGAAATTCTATCTCTAAGAAAATTCCACCTCAAATATTTAGATCATTTTCTGATTGAACAGCATTTTCAATTAATAATTCAAGTATACATCACTAATCTTGCAAAAAAGGGAGTGCCAAAATATCACATCTATCTCTTGGATCGGGATATATGGAAATCAAACTTAAGAAAACTCAATGTTTCTGGCCAGAAAATATTCAACAAACTCACATAAAATCAGAAGTTGAAAATTCTAGGAAATTTAACTACAAGCCTCCGCAGTCTCTGCAGATTATTCGAGGCAAAAAAATCTTACTGGATTTTTTGAACTGGGTGAAACTAAATCATAATAAAATTACTCTCCGATATTCTCTTCCATTTCTTGTGATAGATACAGCGGATTCACTTTTCTTCGTCCTAGAAAACCAACAGTCCCACCTTACCCACAATACGGTTAGCCTAGGAAGACACACATTACCAATTTTATATTTTCTTTTGAGGAATTGTTGACTTTGGGTCCCAGGATAGTTTCTGAGAGAGAGCTTGTGCTCCCTCCCAAGATTTCCCAATTAGGCTCGTGGAGCCCATGCTACTCATCTATCAACATTTATCAGTTCTTGTATTGGCTCCTTCACGGTGATTGATGAAAATTTCTCTCTTTCCATTTTGCACTCTGGTTCTAATGTAGACTTTAGACAACCCCAACCAAAGTTCCCATTTTCTTCTCTTCTTGATTGACATTTGTGGCATATGAGTTCCTTTTGCAAGACCAGTTTTAATAATAGAAACGTTTTTGATATTTGTACTTTATGTAATTCACGTTAATATGTCTCCAAGCATATGTAGGAGACATTTTGTGGTTCATCCTCGGTAGCTTCCCTAGGCTATTATAAATGGGTTTACATAGAGGAGGAACATTTTGAAAATGGAAAACATTGATTTGGTGACTCCTCTTGCCTGAACAACAGAGTTCAAATCTCCTTTATCTTACAATGGCTTGAGTGGACTTGATGGTAAAGATGTGTACATAGAGGAGGCATAGGTTCGAATCCAAAGGGGGGTAGGGCTGTATGCATCCTTGAACAATACATAAGTTTATGAAAAACAATCCCTTTGTGGTCTTCCACAAGGGGGTTCTCATACACTAAATTATGACCTTAAAAACTACCTTGACCTTTTACCTTTACAAGGCCAAGATGGTCAAAATGTCCAAGGATCAATACAACAGGGTGTACAACCAGATTTCAGCTGTGGATAAACTAGGATATGACATTAGGAGACTTTTTTCTCTGCTCAATTAATAGTGGCAGGAGAAAGGCAACATTACTGCTAACCTAAAAGCAGGGATTGTTAAATTTGAGTAATCAAAGCTCCCTCTAGTCAATGCCCAATGCTTTCAGCAATTACAGGAAGTAGTTTCTGAAATACAAAACAAACAATTGAAGATTATAAACCAGCATGACCATTTGAAAAAGGAAACAACCCTGCAGTTGTCTATTCAAAAGAAACAAGTGGAGAAACAGAAGTCGTGGGTAGAAGTGGTTAGGGGAAAATAGAATCTCCATTGTTGAATTGGCTGTACAAGTGAATTTTGAAGAGAGAGTGTGACAAAACAAGGTTCTCAACCTTATAATAATCAGCCTTCCTAAGTCCACTGATCCGTTTTGGGTCAGACATGCCTTTTTGTACGAGTCTTTGATAGAGCTTGGTTGATACTTGATAACACTCATGCTATCAAGTTTCGGTCTGCAAAAGAATGCCCATGCGAGCAACATCTTGAAAGGATTTCCTGTCCCTTTATTTATCTGCCATCGAAGATCGTTTGAATTGAGAAGGAAGATAATTTTAAGGGCTGTGCATCTTGAGATCATACTTCCTATATTTAGACCTCATTCAAAGGAATATACAAAGACAAAACAAACAGCTCTAATATTGGCACTCTGGTGGACAACACAATAAATGGCAGAAAATTAATCTGTTATGAGCAATGGAAAATGAACCCAATAAACACAGATGATACTACAATGTAAATGGAAGTTTATCGAAAATGAGAGTTATTTACAAATAGGTAGCAATCTCTGAAAAGATATGTCAAGTTGCAACACTCTGATTTTCACATTTAGATGACAAGTCTTATAAAGCTATTTTTGGCAAGAAACTGAGTTTAAAAGTAGAAAATGAAATGATTCGCTCGAGAATCAAAAAGCCATGTGACAGTAGTCTTCCCTATGAAATGAAGAGGATCTATCATGAAGTGGAACACAATATTTCAGTTTCTGTAATTTTTCTGTTTTTTTTTTTTGACCACTGCTTTACGTGGTGATCTTAAGCTAAGGGCCAAGCACTAAGGGGTATCCATTCCACCAAAGGCGCTCGAGGCACGATCCTGGCCTCATCCCTTTTATCATGTTAGGTTTTGCTAGCAGCAAGAATTGATCCGTGGTGGGCTCTTTGTGAGCCAAACAACTTAACCATTTGAAGCGACAACCATTCACTTTTTTGGATTTTTGTATACATGTATTTTGCGTTTTTGGGGCCTTTCAGAGTATTCTCAGGGAAATCCGATGTCTTTCTTGAAGGGGAATGACTTAAAGAAAATCCTGAGATTTTTGATGCATATTACATTTTTTGGATCTCAAGCACCTATAAAGAAATTGTAGGCAAGGCGATTATCTTAAGGATAGTTGAGCATCTTAAGGGGATTTTGTCTAAAATACCACTTGGATCATTGCTGCCCAAATTAGCATTGCTAGGAGAGATTTTGTTTTTGATGAATATGCAACTTTTTCTGATGAAATTCGAACCATAGTTTGTTTACTTGAACTCGATAGACCAAAAAATTATCGACTTTGCAAATACTCGGCAACTTAAAAAAATACTTAAAATTTCTTAAAAAACATAAATTATATACAAATTACGATTACAAAATATATCAAATGAGTTTGTAAATGTTGGGGAAGTATTTTCTATTAGATTTGAATACAAATAGCATAGTTATCAAGTTTGGAAATCCGAATCTGTTCAGGTGGGCAAAAAAAATCCAAAAACCCAGAATTCTTGAAAAAGTTTGGAAAAATATGATCTAGAATATATACATATATATATGTCAACATAGTTTTATAAATATGCAAAATTGACAAATACAATGAAAAATATTAATAAAGTAATTGAAAATGTTAATATTATGTAATATCTATGGTTTCTAGGCATTTTTTTCAGCAAAAAATGGAAAAATTAAAAAAAAAAAAATAATAGAAAAAAAGGGCTGACTGGAACGAACTTATCCGGGTCGGCTAAAAAATTGGGATCTGGCCGAATGTTGTGCAAATCCAGCCGGATTTAGTAACTAATGACAAATAGAGAACAAAATTGAATCATTTCTTCTTTCTAACATTTCCTTTATGCTTTCGTGTTGATATGTATCTTTCCCAAAGCACCAACTCATGTTACACTATTGTGACACGTGATGAGATTCGGGTGGGACATATGTATGCATCGATATTTTTCAGCTTTATCATTTATTGACGCTCACTTTTGCATGGGCTCACCTATGCATCAAATCTCCTTGAGGGCATGCCTTAAAGGGTGCACCAAGAATGGGGGGATTGAATCGTGGCACTTTGCGAGAGATGTTCTCATACTATTATATCATACCCACATCCCTTTATGCAGCCTTCATACCTCCTATGACATCTCCGTGAAATCTTGAAACCCCAAAATATGGCTAAGTCTGAAATCTTGATTCCTTGAAATCTGACCAAGTCTGAAATATGATAGGATCCTCTAAAACCTAGAATTCACATTATAGCTCCTAGAGATCTGAAACCACTCTCAAACATCTTGAAACTATATATTTAAAATATAACTTAAGTATAAGAAACTAGATGTCTAAATGGAAACTTATACTTAAACGCTTATTTTAGAGATATATTGTCCGGGCTAGTGTTTTTTTCACATCTTTTCTGCGTTTGTTGTCCTCAATCTAAGACTCGTGAGGATAAGTGAAATACTCACCGGTGAAAAAAAATGGTTAGTACTCGCATGCTCGCCGAGTATGTAAACTATGGTTTGAACTTTTTGGATATTTTCCTAGGAAGTTCTTGAGACACATCCAGACATCCCACACCAAAACAATGACCTTTGGTTGCTCAAATCCCCATAACATATAGGAGAAGAAATTGGCCACCTAGACAAATTACACCCAAAAGGATAGAACATCTAGAGGAGTTCATGGTAGGATGCAATGAAAGGCTATTTTGAAGGTTAGCTAACACACTTTATGGCTTGAAACAAGCATCTCAAGCCTCGTTTATAAAAGTTGATCAATATTTAAGGCATTTAGGTTTCAAGTGAAGTTCATTGAATGCAAATTTATATGTGAAGATAAGGAATGAATATATAGTTATCTTGGTGGTATATGTTAACGATTTGATTACTGCTGGAAACAGTTCCAACCTTAGCACAAGATTTGAGATGGGTGACCTAGGATTGTTGATTTATTTCCTAGGAATTAATGTTTGGCAAAACAAATATGAAATTTTCATCTCTATTAAAGTATGTTGCAGAGCTGCCTGAGAAATTTAAACGGGAGACTGGCAATCCTTGCTTTACACCCAGGGAAGTTGGGCTTAAGTTGCCAAAGTAATAGGAATCAGAGACATTTGATAGTAAATAATGTAAGCGGCTTGCTAGGGGTCTGTTTTATGTCACAACTACCAGGCCTGATATCAACTTTGTTTGTTTGCATATTATCCAGGTTTTTGAATTTGCTAAATATGATGCTTCAGAATGTGGCCAAATAAGTTCTTTGTTATATCAAAGGTTCCTTGGGTTTTCGTATTCTATTTGAGAAGAAAAACTGTCAATTGAGGAGCTACATGGATGCAAATTGGGTAGGTTCAAAAGATGAAAGGAAGTGAACTTCAGGATATGCTTTAATTTCGTAATCTAGCAAGACAGTCTACAGTAGCCTTGTCATGGAAGATAATGCAAAGCAGCAATGGGTGCCACTTATCAGGATATGATTTCCAATCAATCTTTACCTACATCAGTGAGTTGTGATAATCATAGCACCATCAAGCTGACAAAGAATCCAATTTCCATGCACGTTTTAAGCACATATAATCTCATCATCACTATATCAAGGAACACGTTCAGAACAAAGGGATCTAATTGGTTTATTGGCCGAAGAAAGGCAAAGCAACGCACATCTTTACAAAAGTTCTCAGCTTATTTTATATCAGTGTTAGGTTATCAATGTTTATTTTATAGACCCCAGAATATAAAGATGCAATTGCTTTTTTTCTAACCTTGATAATCTCGGGTCAACTCATAACCTATACCTTACGGAGCCTGAAAGGTTTAAGATTGTGAGCACAACTGCCATTTTGTGTTCAATATATCTCTCTTAACAAGGCCAATCTGGTTATATTGAAAGAAACCATCCACAAAGGAATATGTAGCGACCTCTTCCAAGAACAAATGCGTGAATGAAATACCCGATTACTAAATCGGTCCTTGATAATTACTGGATATATAGTACTACAATACATACAAATTCTTAATTGGTCTATCTCTTTCTTAGGAAAATGGAAAGTGGGGACTCCCAATTACTTGTATCCACATTAAAACATGTGTTCAATGTTCAGCACACAATCGATTTTAGCTTTAATTCTTTTGGCAAACTTTGATGAATTTATTTTGTATGGATGCCGTCATTGTAGCACTGTTCTTGGAGTGAGTTTATGTTTAAATTTTTTTTTGGTGGCACACCTTTAGATCTTTATATGTCCAGTTGAACACATGCTCTAATTCTTTGGAAATATTAGTTGGGCTTCTTCCTCAGCGTCCAAAATTATTTGTTGAGTTTGCAGTCTGTCATTTTGAATGATATTCTTAGCAGAGGAATCATGTACTGACCCCATTATTCAACAATGACATTTCCAGCTATATATTCGATGGTGTGTGGTGGCTAATTCATTTTATCTTTAGAATTTATGTTTGATTTTGAGCACCTCCCATCTCTTTTTCTTATCTTGATATTCAAGCAAGCTGGAATTTTTTTCCAGTCTTCCATGTGCCAGTAAAAAAAAGCCAAGGTTTGATGACATGTTGTTCTCTAAACACTTATGTTGTTGTAATACTCCCTCATCTTTTAGTTCCTACAGCCTTTCTTATTCTTCATTCTTTGGTCCTCCTCTTTCCCTAGGAGTGTTTTTACCTTAGTACTTTTCCATTGTAGCTGAATTGTCTTTCGATTCCCATTAACCTCTTTGGCCATATATGGACATTAATATATGTTTTTCCTTTCTTTGTCAAACTTGATGCTGCTTCTTGCATTTCAAGTGATGTAGTCGACCAATCAAGGCCCCTGATATTTTACTTCTTGGAATTGAACATGCTGATTGGAAAGATTCATACTTAAAAAACGAGTTTGATCTTGCCTCAGATTAAGTGCTAGAAGATAGTGCAAGGGTGGGCAGGACACTATAAGGTGGATAGTTTATCCAAGGCGGATGCCTCCTAAAGAGCAATGAATGAAAGGAACATAAGACTAATAACTCTAGGTTCTGAATAGCGACATTTGCTGTTAGAAATCATAAGCACGCCTAATAGGTCAATCCTTAATCTAGGTCGGGGAGGAATTTAGGAAGCTTCGGAACAAGGTAGTGTGTATGTTGAAGGTGAAGTGGCTACCCTTGGAGGATGCAAGTTTGGAAACTAAGGAGTTCATGGCCAAGCATCCGGGCTTGAAGAGAGTTTTAAAATAAAATTAAAAAAATAAATAAAAAATCCGGATTTTTGTAGTCGACGAGAAAGGCATGTGGACGTTGAAAAGAAAGGGGGAAAAAATCCTTGACGTGGTTGAACATGGTGATCAAGGAGGCAAGCATTGAAGAGTGCGAGTTTGCTGGAAAACATGACCAAAATGCAAGGGAATCCTTGGGAGTAAAATAAAAAAATTCCCCTTTTCTCATTCATGTAAAGTCATGGTATATGGTAGGATGGTCAAAGCTTTCATGTAGTAGGTAGAGGTCTTGAGTTCCTTTGTCATAATAATAATTTTTGCACTTTAGAGTTTTACTAGCTTTGAGGTCGAAGCTCTTTAAGGGGGAGGGCATGTTGTGTACCTAAACAAAACATATATTTGTGTGCACACGCTTAGTTAGCATTAGTTTTATTATATTATATTTTGGGTGCCTAGAGTTAGTGAAGGGTTGGTCATGAGTTAGCCTTGGCTTAATTAGGGTTTCTAGTGGTTGAATACAAATGGGGGAAAAACCCTAAAGAATGTATCTTTTTACAATATCAACTTAATGCAAGAGATCATTGCCATTGTGTGAGAGTTCTTTTGTTACAACTGGATTTGCAGGTACAATTCACCCTTGGAGAAGTAGGTGCTTCCATATTTTCTATTTATTAACATTTCACTCTATATTTTTGTAGTTCCATTTTTTTTTGTTATTTGGAATGTAGCAACTTGATAATATGCATGAGAGACTTGGCTTGCAAGAGATCAAAGGATAGGAATTGATTCCAAAATGACTAAGGGAAGATTTGTATATATAGGCTTCATAAGGGCACATCAACACAAAGGTCGACCCTAGAAGATAGCAAAAGGCGACAATCAAGGCACAACAAACTCACAAGTCAAGGGGGACAACATGATGGGCCGACTAGGACTTAGGCCATGACCATGAAATGGTGTTTTGGACATTCCGACAACATTTGGGGTTGTATAAAGGAAAATGAATAGTTGATATATAGGGTTTTAGACAATTTGGATTGAATAGATATATTATCATTGCCCCAAAGTTAACAAAAAGTCAAGTTGTAAGGAAACCTAAGTCTAGGGATGACAATATGGGGCCCAACACAAGGGAAAAGTGCACTGAAAATAGCCAAATGTGTGCACATGGACCAAGTGTGATAAAACACAAAAAATGGCTGTTGGAAAAGGGTCTTGTACCAAAATTAGATGTCTAAGTAATGCCCTACATTGATGTTCTTATGTGTGAATTCATGTGTGCATGAAAGTAGAAACAAAATGAAAGCACATACTTGCACTTCCCTGAGGGAGGGGAGGATGAGATCTGAATTCGATCTGAATTTATTGATTGGGGGTGCACCCACACTTTGTCTTTCACGAATCTCGTGAATCTCAATTGTATCTACAAGTAAACGAGAATGCCTACAAGCAGTCAATGTCTTGATATATTGGTGGGAATATAGTAAAATGAAATAGAAACTAAAAAATGAGCATAGGAATGAATACAGTTGGTGGTATGCGAATCGTGTTGTCACTTCTATTTTTTGAAAATTAAAATTTGAATTTTATTGGGTCTTCTCAGGTACTGATGAGTTTACGAGGGAACTTTGAAACCTTAAGAACTTTTATAGTAAGTTTTGACAACTCAAGTTTGCTTCTTGATCAGGAAAACATATATTTGGTGCTTCTTAATACATCTTGGTGCTTCTTGGTACTTATTTGTAAATGTGTTTCATTTGAAAAATATGAATGTAGAATATTTGGATATATGCTCCTCTTTTAAGGTGAGGGATTGGTACTTGTTCCTGAAAATCACTCATCTTAAAAGAAAGTCATGCGCATCACATGTTATCATGTAATATAACCGAAGCTGTTAAAATATTTGAAATCACTTTACAAAAACATGTATGTAACTATAGCAATATGTAATCATGCAAGGCTTGATAGTAAGATATGACTCAAGGGAGAGTGAGGATGTGAGAGTATGGGAAAATAATATGCTCCACTATAGGCAACAAGATAAAAATGTAAGTTGTCTATGGGAAAGTATATACCATAGATATCATTTTGTAAAGCTCAATAGGTAGATGCAACCTTATGGGAGGATGAGATAGTGGGGGGGCAAACAATATTCCCTGATATAATTTGGTGAAGGGGAACGTTATGCCCCAATGTGGTAGGATATGGAAATACCAAATGTATATGTAGAATCCCAATGTGACTAGGTGTAGGTAGGATAAGGTAGTGACTTGATATATAAGCAATGCAAGATCAATAGGCACATGGGTGTGGTAGGGTCTGTATGTGCATGATATGGATAATAAGCTCTAGGAGAGTGTGCGGGTATGACATCCCCAATGACAATGTATAATTATAGATATAATTAGTGAAACTCATAGGATAGGTGCGGGTATGATGCCTCCAATGAAAATGTATAGGTCATAGGCTCAATAAGGATAGGAACCAAGGATATATGGCTCAATAAGGATAGGGACCAAGGATATGCTCTATTATTGACAAGATCTAGCAATAAGTGTATCAAGTATGATAGCCATAATATGACAAGATGTAAGAGAGACGTGGGCATGTGAGCTCATTCTAATATAGTCAATGTCAGATCACAAGGCACAAAGGTAATGAAGCTCCATATAAGTGAGATAGGATTAGTGAGGCTCATGGAGAATATATGGTTATGATGCTCCAATGGCAATATATAGGTAGTAATATCTAAGAATGGAAAATATATATAGCATCCAGTGATGTAGGAGGGCTAATGTGTTGCCCCAAATGGTAAGACAAAGGGAATGAGTTCATTAAAAATATAGACAAATGATATGCCCTAATGTAGCAATGTCCCTTAAGTAGGCTAGATATAACAATGAAGCACACACACAATAGTAATAGTACGTATGATATGGCGTCAAGCATGGTATATCACATAGGATATACAAGCAATCATACATAGGCATGTAACTACACAAAATAAATGCAAACATTGAATACTCATGCAAGTACATGGACATGACATGACATGACAACCAAAGGATCCTCTATGAGAAACAATACACAAGATATCGACAAACAACACACACAAATACAAACACACATGTAGGCAATTGAGAAATCATAAGGCACAAAAGAAAGTAGGCAATGTATCTATGTATCCATCATATGTAACAACACAATGTATATATCCATGTAACACAATACACAAGATGTAGGCAAGAGCAAGATATGTGTAAGCATTAATATAAAGCTCTAATTAAAAATGAAAAGTACGAAAGATAAAATCTGCAACCCATTGTAAAGAGATGCCCTCAATATAAGGCATGCTACCAATGTGAGAATGCCCTCAAGTGTGGCTGTAAATGTAGCCGCGTAACATTTGTAAGTCCATGATCATACATAACTTGTATATCTTGCATCTAATCCATTCAAAAAATACCATGAGAATCATGTGTGTAACGTGTATATGCAAACCTTGAGCATAGGTAGATAAGCATGATATGTATCTATTGACAAAGATAAAGGCAAATTATTTTTTGATTTTTATGTTTTTCTATGTATTTGCATTTTTTGATTTTCTAGAAGAATCTTGCTCCTTATGTGGCCAGTGTGGGCACAATAATGTCCTAGAATTAGACGAGATATAATTCCATGTAAGTATTTGAGTCATATGCCATCAATAGATGTATGATATGTATTGTGTTAATATTTGAAAATATCTATACCATATGGATTGTGGAGAATAAAGGTTTTGAGGATATGAGGTGACCAAACAAGACAAGGAAAATCAAGGTTAAGCGTGCACATGCAAATGAAAAATAGGCAAATAAAATGTGAAGGAAACTCTCGGGAGGAACAATCAAATGCAAGTGGCAAAAAGTCATAAAAAGCCATTAAGTCAAAGAAAAATGACCGGTCAAGAAAGTAGAAGTCAAATCAATATAAAATAAAAAAATAATGACACCACAATGTCCCCAAAGCTGGTTGTGAATTCCTGATTATAGGTATACAATGTGAGTCCAATATTGATTATGTGAATAAAGGATGAAACATTGAAAGACAAGTTATGTTAGTGAAGGCTAACCAATGATACCAACAAGTCTTGATTCATCTAAATGAATAATGCATTGACGCACATTTGGGACATTCTCAACAATAGGAGATGATGTTAACAACTCATCGTGTTTTGAGCTATTGTCTTCAACGCAAGGATATGTATAAGAATTGATTTTGCCTTGGTGGTGTACTAGCAGATAATAGTTTCTTTTCTAGTTGATGTTGATCTTGGTGCACTTTTTTCTTGGGTACCCTCTTGAGTTGTGTTTCAGATGTAACATGATCTGTCTTTGGATGTTTTAAATTTTGTTTTACATATGTTCTACGTCATTGGATTTAACTGTATTGTTATCATATTCGAATGTAATATACTCATGTGTACTATCAAGTTTTTCGTTCATCATTTGTAACCATGTAGCTCCTAATATAGCGTTGTAGTGAAACAAGGATGGCATAACATAGATTAGTGTTTGATATGTTTGGGGACCATTAGATATAGGCAATTTAATACATCCAAATGTTACATGTTTAGTCTAAGGTGGTGATACTTGAGTTATATTTTCTATATCATATCCAAGTGTCTCAAGGAAAGGAAGGCTAAACATATTAAATTGAGCTCTGTCATCTATCATGATTCCTTGTCTTTGTTGTTCTCAAGGAAAGGAAGGCTACACATATTAAATTGAGCTCTGCCATCTATCATGATTCCTTGTCTTTGTTGTTCTTCCATATAAAATTAATGACCAAAGGTTTCACATGCAAAGGATGAGTCTCTAAGGGATCATTGGGAACTGTGATTGGTACATTGTCATGTTTAGGTGTTTCCACCTTAGGAGTTGGCTTTTCTACTTTAAAAGATGAAACCTCATTTGTTATAGGTTGTTCATCATTGGAAGGTGTAATTGTTACTTGCGATTCTGTAATAGATATATCAGATGCAAGGTCACTACTATTGATAAGGTCTCGTAGTTAGGTTTCAAATCATGACACCTATTTGTTGTGTGACCATTTATTCTATGATAATCACAAAAGAATCATGAATGAAATGTTCATGGCACATATACCCAATCATAATGCTAAAGAGAAGGTAAGGCAATCATGTTCTTGTCAAGTTATCTTTCAATGTTGTACTTTGACTTTCTTTAAGGTTTTTAAATTTTCCATGATCCACTAAGGGAAGGTGTGAGACTTGTTGTAGGTGTCGTTATATGCTTAGCCAATGGTTTAAAATTTTTCTTGATTGTTTTAGAGCTAATTCTAGGACTTGTAGTATGATCGATAAAAGTACAATGTGAATCATGAGGCTCATAGTTAGGTACGTGTGATCGTAAAAGATCATCCTCAAGTGACATGACATCATAGTAAAGATATTTAAAACGTTTGTAAGCATAATAGATTACTTTAATCTTGAGAGGAAGCAAAAGGCTTCCACTAAAGATATATTTTTTCTTTGGATTTATTGGTTGATTGCTACTCTTGAATTTAAGGATATAATCATGAATAGGCCCAATTTTTCCTTGGTGAAGAGATGGAATATGTTCAAATGTAGCATGTGGCTCTTTATTAGTGATAAATTGTAATAAGAAAGCCTCTTCCAATTTAAGGAAGGTGTGTAGGGGACCACTAGGTAGAGTGTGAAACCAATCTAAAGCATGACCCGTTAAGCTTCTAGGAAATGTATTAAGCATTATTCTATCATTAATACCATCTTACCTGAAAGAAGCACAAAAGTACTTAAGATGCAAGTAAGGATCTCCATCCCCATCAAATAAGGAAAATAAAGGCATTATAAAATTACATGGGAGAGAAGAATCATAAATCTTACGCACTAGAGGTTGGCTATATCTAGCATTGGAATTAGTACAAGAATTGGATGCAAAAGACTATAGAGATAAAGCTTGTACTTGTCTTTGTAACTCGTCTATTGCATTCATCATAGTAAAACTCTCATGGCTTGGTACAACCGAAGTATGAAGAGGCTCATTCAAGGGTCTAATCTTGTTATTGGTTTCAAACATAGGAGTACTAGGGGTAGATGAAGAACAATCTCTACTATGCATAGAAGAATAATTGATCACACAAGAAGAAATCACACTATCTACTTCTTTCACTGTTTCTAACTTTCCATAACTTGAGCAAAAGGAGGAGGATTTTGCAAGATATGCTTCTTAAAAATTTCAATTAATTCATTTATGAGCATCCAAGGAAGGAGTAATTTTTGACATTTGTATTCAAATCATCATTTTCAACATTTGCATTCAAATCTTCATTTTTGACATTGGCATGAAAATCACCATTTTTGACATTGGCATTGAAAGGAGGAAGATAATCATTTTCAACATGTTTAATTCGAGCAAGAGTAGGAACACAATCTTGTTTATCATCGGCATTATTTTCATCATTTATATCATTTGTATTTAAAGAGAGAGTGGGAACACAAACAATTTCGACATTTTCATTAACATTAGCTTCTACACAAGATTTGACATTGTATTGCATACATTGAGTTTTGAAACCAAATTGATTAAAGCTACCTTGATTAGGACTAACACATTTCTCCTTAGTAACTGATTTTTGCATAAAATTTGGCATTCCATATGCATGAGGGGTCAAAGAAAGACAACCAACACCCAAAACATTCATAGCATTTGCATTTTCACATGATTTGACAGGGTTGTAGTCAAGTTGATTTAGTTTTCCATTTAGATCATCCTCACTCGGATAATAATTAGATTTGTCATCATTCCAATCAGAATTGCTGCTATTTACAACAAAATGCAGAGAAGTATTTGCAACATTTGTAAACTAAGGTTTGAAATATAAGCACGATACACTAGGGCAAATGATATTGAGATAAGAAAGCAAAACCCTAGGTAAATCAGATCTGAAGTATCCACAACAATAAACCCTAGAGTGAGAGAGCATGAAACCCTAAGGGTGATTGATTTGAAAATTGGAGGGGTTCAACAAAACGTTTTAACTATTTAGCGCACAATGACATCTATACCGTGCACAAACATTAAAAGCATTGCACAATCCAAATCTAGCTAAATGCAACAACTACAATCATGCATATAGATCTGAAATTTGCTAAAATAGACAATGGACCATTCAAAACTTGACAAAGAGGGTGGATAGAGAAATACTTGATTTGTGGCTTGCTTGTTTATTTTTAGAGGATGCTGTAGTTGTGAAAAGTGATATAGATGGCAAGATGAACAAAAAGCAGAAACCATTCGGCAAACATATCAGTTTCAATTTTTGGCCGATTTTGACCCCACATGTTGATTTTGACTACCTTTCTGCTGATTATGATTCATTTTGACCAATTTTATCCCTGTATGGTCAGGACCTGAATGTTATGGGGTAGGTGTGTTGTTTGATGTTGATTAGAGCTGCAACTGCACTATTTTGATTTCACGGGCAATATTTGGTTTTGCTTCTCCTTTGATCTTTGACCTAATCCTCAACAATGAGGCAGCAAATGAAGTGTGTGCAAGTTAGTTGGCTTGGACAACCTCTTAAGGAGTTGCAACTACATACCCTGCACACTTGGAATCAAAGCCAATGTAGTTTTACTTCTTTGTGAGTGTAATCCAAACTCAAGTAAGAGATAGAGCTTCACCTCCTCTCCCTAGATAATAAAACGCAAACACATACTTCGCTATAACTTTTTTTTGGCATAATACCTTGTCACAATATGGATAAGGGCAAAATTAAATCAATGTGCAATTCCCTTTGACAAGATGTGAAGACCTCTTGATAAGATTTGGTATTGTGCATGAGAGAGTTGACTTGTAAGAGATATGAGGATAGGAATCGACTTTCAAATGACTGAGGGTATATTTGTATATACAAGCTTCACAAGGGCACGTCTACACATAGGCTGACCCTAGAGGATGGCAAAAGACAACAATCAAAAACACAACAGACTCCCAAGTCAAAGGGACAACAGGATGGGCCGACTAGGACTTAGGCAAAAATCTTGAAATAGTGTTTTGGACATTCTGGGAGCATTTGGGGTCATACAAAGGTAAATGAATAGTCGATCTATAGGTTTTTAGACATTTTGGATTAAATGAATATATTATCATTGTCCAAAAAGGAACAAAAAGTCAAGTTGTAAGGAAGCTTAAGTCAAGTGATAACAATATAGGGCCGAACACAAGGGGAAAGGGTACCGAAAAAAGCCAAATGTGTGCGCACGGTCCAAGTGTGATAAACATGAAAAAGGCCTAATGGAAAAGGGTCTTGTATCAAAATTATGTGTCTACACATTGTCAATGCAAAGTTACTTGAACTCTTCTTTGAATGCCAACCTTCAACCTTCCCATTTTGTGAAATGGTTTTTGTTATATGATTTATACCAGTCTATTGCTGTTCCTCGTAATCCTACTGGAAATGTTACTAACTGATGTGCCTAATCAGTTTCCTATTTTGATGCCCACGCTAACTCACATGCATTATAATATCTTAGATACTCTTGTTCTTTTTGGGAGAGAATTCTATTGCCATCTAATTCCTTTAGGATTCTGATTTTGTATTTTCTTCAATTTTGTTTTGGTCTTCTAAACTATCAAAGTGGCCATCTGCTTGTCATCTTCTCCAAAGTGCCTTGGTGTTCTTAGTGAATTTTGAGACCCGTGTCCCTGCTTGAATTTTCCCCCATGTTCCCTCCTTGCTAAACATTATACTGCACTTGATTCTTCATTAGACACTCTAAGCCCTTAAAATGATATTGAAAACTATTTTGAAATTAGAGTTGCAGATTGTCTAATTTATCCTGGTCCCTATTCTTACCAAGCTATGTAAAGATTTCAGCATATATTTATCATTTTTCTTATCTTTGTATGAATTTTGTTTACTTGTCATTATGATTCAAATATGAATGACATTAATCATAAATTATTTCTACTTCTCATTGCTATGTGCTATCTGCTTCCTTATGGGACAACACTACTGGATGCTCACATCTTTATTATTTGGCCCAAGAAATAAGAGAAATAGATTTACACAGAGCAACTATTTATACATTCATAACATCATAACACAAAGATATGATCAGGATGAATGGTACACGATTGAATAATTGATATATTCTACAGAAGATTGAAAAGAGTTTTTAGGATAACAAGGATGGTGACATTCCAAAACCCCATGTATGCACCCTACTTATTAACAAGTCTTCAAATTTTATGTCTTCACAACTCAAATATCTGAACCAACCGAAACCATCCAATAGCATCCCATATATTATACATTTTTTTAGCACCCATCATGACACCATAGATCACCTTATTTGATTCAAATAATTCGAAAGGTGTTAACGAGAGCACTTACAAAAAAAATGTACTTTGTTCAAATGATGAACGTAGCTAATTTACTGTGAAATCAGTTTGGAAAGATATTTATCTGTAGCATCTCTTAGGGTTTATATTTCAGTGCAAGTTTAGTTTCATGAATCATTTAGAACCCCATCTAACCAGCCTTGTCATTTGATTATTGGCATAAAATGTATGGTTGTCCTCCTGTGGGCAATTTAGAATTCCATCTAGACTGTATTTTCAAAATTTATATTGATTCTAAAATAGAATCCCAATCAGTGAACATTAGTGTCAAAGTGATAAAATTTTAAGAATTGCTTTGTAAATTTTTGTCTCAGATTGTCCTTTTTACCTTTTAAGTTCTCATGCAGATGTTATATCGGTTTCTTATTAAACACGTACATTTTATTTAACGTTTTTGTGTCATGTACAGACCCACAACCGAATTTCCTCATCCTTTAGCACCAGGAACACAAAGTCCTGGTTATTGGGTATGTCAAAAACTTAATTTGTTATTATTATATGAAGCATAGTTTCAAGTTTACTTTGGTATATCTTTTGTATCCGTATCCTGACATTGTTCTATCTTGTTTGGGTCAGTTATCTTATCTGGTTGTGGACATATTAATATGGTGGGGAATAAGAGGTATCATAAATGATTTGAGGAAGAAGAAGCTGAAACTTCCTCCTATAGCATACTTGAGTGCATACTATGGTTCAATTTCAGATTTACCAACTGGATACATGTGGAGTCCACATCTTGTACCGAAGCCAAAAGGTACTAATGATTTGAATGCCATTAAATTGAGAAACTTTTAACTTAGGGTATAGAGGCATGAAGAAAGAATCTAAGATATAAGGATTCAAGGTGACATAGAGTCCCAGTTAAATTTTTGGTGAAATTTGAGGAACAAGTAAATGCTCAAGAAGATTAAGATCTCATGTCCTCTAATCAATCAATGCTGTATCTAATATCTTAGGAAGGAAATGTAAATACAATATCTCATTGACCTTGTATGGAATGAAATATTAGATTTTATAATGCCAGCAGAAAAGTCCTTTTCTCTCCGACTTGGTTGCATGTGCATTTATGTTCAGGCAATATATAATTCACCTACTGAACTGTCCAATTTAAGCTGCTGTTGTTCCTTATTTGTCTTGTAATCCCTTGATTATGTGTTTTAAATATAAACAAATCTCTCAGGGAGTTGTTGGATATTGAAATGGCTGACTATTCTTTACTTGAACTATTTAATATTTAGTGAGCAAGTCAATTAGTAATAAGTTAACTAAATACTTTGATATGGATGAGGTGGTGCATACATTGGAGTATTTAAGTACTCGAGAAAAATCCTCCCTGAAGTGCTTGAACTTTGGTATCCATAAACATTAGGAGAGTCAATTTCACTTAGTTAAGTTTGATGTTAAGATTCAATTATAAATTTATGAATATGGGTACAACTGCTCACCGAAGATATGTATGTTTAAATAAATAAGCATTTTAAGAACTTATGGACTGCAGAAATGTTTTGGTGATAAATAAATGATTTCAACTAATTTAACGATCTATTCTATTAGTAGTTTAGATTCTGTTAATTGCTAAGTGCTAAGTGCTAATCTATGGATGATTACTTCTGGAAGATGAGATCATGAAAAGTGACCAGTCGGTGACAATCATTTTGCTTGAAGTGTTGACTGGACCATGGAACCTGTCAAGGGTGGTATTGCTTGGTTAAATCAATTTCCTCTGAAATAGATAGTAGTTGTTCAAGACATTTTAAAAATAAAATTCTGTTAATGGCAATGCCATAAAATTATATGAGGTCCCACTTTTCTACAACGAAATTGTGGATAACATAATCAATTTGAGTCACTCTATTACTAGTCTTGAGGTTATAAGGTCAAGTATGAAGCTTTAAAATATGTAGTCAATGAAATGCCAAATTCTTTTTCTTTTGAATGGACCGATTAATGACCTTTTTAAGTGTAGTTTTTCTCCTCGGGTTCTATAAGAAAAAGTAAAAAACTTAAAAAATATGTATTTTATTTGAGAAAATTAGTAACTACCATACAACATAATACATTGTAGTCAATGAAAGCTCAGAATTTTCTTTTCAATGGGCCGACTGTTGAACTTTTTCTATGTAGTTTTTCTACTCCAATTATGTAGGGTCTTTTACATCTCAAGATGTCAAGATTATTCATAAATTGACCTCCAAAATCAACTTGTTTCTCAAGGCTTGGGTCTCCCATGACAATTCTCTTTATGATGTTTTGAATCATCCCAATGTCCAAGTTTCTTCCCCCCAACTTATTTTGATTTCTTCCTTTGAGGAGACATTCATAAAGCTATTTGAAAAATATGTACCAGCGAAGCAGCTGACTGTTAGGATGTCTTGGGGAATTTTCTCAACTATGGTATTGAATTTCCCATGTTCCCCATTGCGGTTTTGTTTGATGATGTTTGTTTGAGAATTCCTCCCTCCTGAACACAATACATCAATCACTCCATTTACCAATACCGGGATGGTTCTGACCAAATTAATTACATTACTATTGTGATTGGACACACCTTTGCCAAGATTTATGCCATGATGCTAGATATGAAGCTATTAGACCAATTAGAGCGTGATACTTTCAGGGTGAGCAGGGAGACAGGTTTCAGGTGCGTGTTCCAAACTACAGATCACATTTTTACTCTTCGAGCAATTATTGAGGAGGATTGACAACTTCTAAAGTATTTTTTTGCTTTGTTAACTTTAGAAAGGCCCTTGACATGGTGCCTCGACAATCATTTTAGAGACAAAGTGACTTTTGAATATTAGAGCTTGTTATTACTGCTATCATACGACTTTATAAGATGATCATTGGTCAGTTCTAGACAGCCCATGGACTCTTGGAGTGGGTCATGAGTAGTTTTTGAGTTAAGGAGGAATGCACTTTCTCCTCAAGTCTATTTGGGATTTATATTGACAAGCTTGAGAACTTCATTATGCAAAACTATTGTAGATATAGATGGCTGCTATATTGTTCTTCGCTGATGATGTGACCCTCCTTGGTCATTATCCTGAGGGGTTGTAGAGACAGTTAGGTGGTCTTGCCCAATTTTGTGATCACTATCAATTGGTGGTTTTCCTTAGAAAGACTAAGGTTATGGTCTTTAATACAACCAAAGCCGCTCTCTCCAGATTCCAGTTCTCTTACAAGGGTAGGCCTGTTGAGATAAAAACATTAGATAAATACTTGTGAGTGTGATTCATTGGGCCCTCAATCTGAGACCCACTCCTCAGTCATGACTTTGTAAGGGGTGTGCCTTCCTTTCTATCTTGAAACACCGGTGTTTCCATGCACATTTATAGGATATTTGTACAAAGATGCACCTATTTGACATTATCATTAAGGCTACTATTCTTTATGGGTCTGAGATTTGGGGTCCCAATTTAGGGCATGTGAATATGGGGGGGATCAAGAGATTTCATGCCTTTTTTCTCCAATGTATCACCCATTGTAAATAGACTTTTTTAGAGCATTGTACAAGCTTAGTGTCGTGCAACCTCTTTGCCTTGAGAGCATCTTCAAGGTCTTATTCTATCTTCATATGCTCAAATCCAGGGTGATTTTGCATTGGGTCAGGGGAGATATCTATGTTTAGTACTTTGTTCTTCAGAGTGGGTTGCTTCATTGGGTTCACGTGGATGGCGCAGTCTTTGTTAGTCAAAGACTTGTTTGCTTCTCCAGTCCATTGACACCTCTGTTGATAGGCTCCCTCGCCTTCATTACTCTTTGGATGCTGCTTTCGTCTCCTTGGGAAGAGAGTGATTGAAAGCGCTATTTGAGAGGACATTTATGGGAAATATATTTAGGTCTGTTGGGTTTTCCCTTCCAAGCCTTTTAGTCGTAAGATGGATTTCTATGTTAAGTATTTTCTACAAATTGCTGATGGTACCATCTTCCATCCCAACTATATCCAGTGTCCCAGATTCATGACTGTTTATTATACAAACTACGCTACCAAGGAACACCAATTACATGATAGTAAATACACACCACAATGTAACATATAAGAACATGAGAGTAATCAAAACTTTATTTCATAGGTAGTTCTCAGTACAAGTTGTTCGGAACAAGGAGGACATGATACACAAGGCCCTTACCGCGACATGTAACATGCTATTTATATTACAAGACTCAATGGTTGTCGGATAACACAACCATCAAAAACTCAACGTAAAGGTGGTACACCACTACCTAATGGCGACAAAAGATTAAGATAACAAGGTTGACTACAAAACAATGCATTTATTCATAATGATGATCTACATTATCCCCCTTTTTGGAGCTCCTTTTGAAAACCATACAAACTCAAATCAAGGAGGGAGAGAAGACGAAGAAAGACGTCCTTGGAGGTACAAGAACTCCAACTCGAAGTGATGTTGATGAGGTTGCTTTCTCTCAACTTCAGCTGCTGAAGTTCGGCTTGAAGGGCATAAATCTCACTTGTGTGTTGCTTTAGATGCTTGGCTGCTACAAGTTCATGCTCACGTGAACATCTTAACCATCCATACAACTTCCTACAACTTGGCCTTCTGTCGAGTGAAACTTTGTTCATATTCTTGCAACTTGACAATCACACAAACTACCTCTTGCTCATACTCAACAACCTTTTGAGATTATGCCTGTGTAAGCTGGTTTTGCTCGCTGAGCTGCTCTTGGAAGCGACCATGCTGATCCTTCATCCAATTCTGCAAATCTGCAATTTCCAGGACAACATTGTCCTCTTTATTCTCCAATCGATGGTGCACACACATGCTTGACTGAAGCAACAAATATTGATAGTGAAAGATATGCTCGATGGTGTGTAGGATTCCAACACATTTTACACTTAAGTGACAACACGAGGAATTCGAGTGGGCAGCCATTGCTCATGCATCTTTGGAGTGTTATGTTCTAGCCACCCTTATTGATAGATCTGTGCAAACTTTGACTGTCATCTTGCAAAAAATTATGTATCCAAACCGCTTCATCCAAAATCAACCGTATTTGTGACTCACAACCTTCATCCAAAATCAACCGTATTTGTGACTCACAACCTTCATCCAGATGCCTAACCACATTGGAAATGCCTTGGAGTGCTTGGACAATGGGTCCCATATGCTGCAAAATTTGCATAGTTACTTGATCCTCCCAGATCCGGTCGGATCTGGACCAAATCCGGTCGGATCCGGATTTTTTCGCCAGCCTAGATAAGTTCGTCTGGGTCGTCCCTATTTTTTTTCAAAAAAAAAAATATATTTATTTATTTATTGTTAAGGTTTTCTACACAAAAAAAGGCCCAGAAACCATAAATATGATATAATATTAACATTTTATATTATCTTATTAATGTTTTTCATTGTATTTGTCAGTTTTGCATATTTATAAAACTATACTCACATATATGTGTATATATTCTGGATCGGATTTTTCCGAACTTTTTCAAGAATTCCGGCTTTTGGATTTTTTTCCCCTCCCGAATGGATCCGGATTTCCGAACTTGGTAACTATGAAAATTTGAGACAATCTCATACGGATTGGCACTATTTGAGCTAGGCAGGAACAACAAAATGACATCATTTGGAGCCTTAGACTCAGTAGGTCTAGTCTCAAAAGGGCATTTCCTCTGAATGTAACTCGATGTCAACCCCAAACTGCACTTGTTCTTCCTTGGTGTTGGCACCGTTTGCTCTTGGGGCTACAATGGGCCGATTGGGACCTCCAATTTTGAATTGACTAATTCACCGAATTGGTTGAACTAGTCCTCTATTTGTTGCTTGTCATCCCTTGAAGGCAAGGATGTGACTAACAAACTCGAATGGAGGTGCAACAAACGGCTTAGAAAAACCCGTACTCTTGGAAGGAAGGAGAGAGATAAAAACTAGGTAGTATGAGGCTCTAAAATCTCAAGTGTACGTTCACCATTATCCTCGTCATTCATGTTAGAACCTTCTCCCTCATCTTCTAAAGTTGGTAGCTCGTGTTTTCTTCCTCTACTTAGCCACAACACTACATTCAATAGTATCTTCCTTGGTATCGGCTAAAGGGATACCGAGATGTGTCCATTGAAATATTGATGGGGCCAACTAGGGTCATATGAACTATCTAAAGTATAGTCCCCCTCCAATGTCAATTGTGAATACATTGCATCTACAAATAGTCCAATGGCATGTTGTCTCATATAAAATCCTTGTACGTCAAGTAAATGAACTCATGAATCCAAGTAGACAAGAGCTTCCCCTAGTTATAGGTCTCACCTCTCTTTAGGCCGAGCATGTGATATATCATCCAAACCGCAACGTTGGGTACTTGAGTGGCACCCAGTAGCTAACATTGGATCACGTTAAAAAGACAACGCCACTCGTTTAAAGTCAAGGATTCTTTTTTTATGCCGCGATGACCCTTGGCTCACATGCGAGCCAACTCCTCTGTAGTCAAATCCAACCTTCATCTTTTTTTTGCATAGGGCAGTTCTTTTGGGCTTGGGCAATCTGAGGGCTGCTTGTTTGTTTACTAATTTACTATCCATGTGAGGGCATGCCAAACGCATGTGTGAAATCCTTGGCATTGTAAGAATTTTTTACCTCTTTGTCCATGTATCAGACAAATGAACATCTGTTGTCTTGGTTATAACTGCAAACCATCCGAACCAAGTAGTGCTCAAACTCTATGGCATCGAAGTAAGGCATTTGCAAAATCCTGTCCATCCCAACTTTGTGCAAAACAACTTTCAGTTCATCATCCTTGGGCTTACTAGCCCACCATTGTGGCATTTAGTGGCCGGAAGGCTTTCCCAAACTAAGAATCTCAGGTGACGGTAAAACCTTAGATTTATTCTTTGGTGGGTTCACCAACTTTTTGTTTTCTCATACCCTTTGCTGCTCCCGCCTGGATTTTGCGCCTGCTACCAATCAAGTTTGAACCATCTTTGGAAATGTGATAGAGGTTGGCTTGGGAGTTACACAACCTTCCCTAGTAGCACCATAATTGGTTGGTTATAGGCTGCACCTTATAGGATTTCGTACCTGAAATTGTAGCGCTTTTGTTTTTGTCTACCATAACTGCTTTGGCAAACCAGAATTTTCAACTACAAAATACATGCTATATTCTTATGATGGATCACAGGGTGTGATTTGAAGCGTTTATAAAAAAATTCTTTACACAATTGTTTAAATAAGCTCTCTTCTTTTACAAAATACCTGTGGAAACCCTCATGTTGCAGATATTTGGATAGAGATTTTGGCCCTTGAATCTTTGATATTTCCTCGAAAGCTTGTAGAAAGGGCTTCACTGATGCCAACGCTGCCATTGAATGCCAGTTTGTCAAACTTTTCTTTTCTCTTGGAAGAAAAAATGTAAATTTTTCTGGGATACTCTCCTCAAATGGTGAAGGTAATTTTCTGTGCAAACTGGACAATGAAGGGGATGAAAAATTAGTTTGTAACTGATTGTATGGTGATTTTACAATAGAATTACGGTTGTGCAATGGAAAGGAAAAAGAGGAAGCGTGTATAGGAGTGGAAAATGCCTCAGCGTACGACATGAGAAACTATATGACAGACACATAAGATAGTATGGCAGACGTGTATCAATGTACGTCAGCAAGGAGGGTGGTGATGCAGGAGCTTACAATGGTGGTGCACGGGCATACCTCGGCGATGCATTGGTAGGTTTGGGGCTGTATGACCAAGAAACATGGCATATGGCAACAATTTGGGCAATCTGCAAAGGGCCATATAGTGAAGGGTTTGCTTGTTGGGTGTACGCCATACTTGACAGAGTGTATTAAAGCCTAAGAGAAGAACTGTTGGCAGTTGAAGAGGACATACGGAAGCACAAAAATCTTGGGCATACACGCTGTTTGTGGTGTATGGTGTATGAACAAAGGGTGCATATGACAAGGTTACAGAGTTTGACGAGGTTGCAAGAGCTTAATATGCTAGCTACTTTTGATGTACTGTTCGGTGCACGATTTAATGTGCTGGTCATTTGATTGAAATACCATGACCCTTGCCTCCACTTTTATGATTATCTGTCATATTATTTTTTAATTTTTCCTTCATAAAAAAAATTGTACCTTTGTTTGTTCGCCTTCTATCATTTTTCCCTGCCATTCCCTTCGGTATTTTACCATCCGTACATAGAAACTTAATCTCAATCACATTGGTATTCTCTATCCTTAACTAATATAGTTTCTACACTTAGGCTCGTTTATTGCATCTTTCATTGTTGTTCTGTCCAACTTATCTAGCCTCACCGCTCCATTTTATAAAAGTTGTTGAGTATTAAACAAACCAAACCACATGACTTTAAATTTGCTAGGATTAACTTCACACCTTCCATTGTGTCTTAGAACTAAGGCTCTGACCTTAAAATTCATTCCTTAGAGGTGTTTATCATTCCAAACACTTAATCCTTCTTTGGATTACATATGTCGCCCATTGAGCCATTACCTGACGTTAATCCAATTTATTCAAACGAATAAGTCATTCCTTGAGACTTTTCGTCGCCAAGTCGAATTTCCGTTGCTATCCTTACGCCTGGCACAAGATATTCCATTGGTACGGCTGCCTCTTGACTGTACATCATCTAGAATGGTGTGTGGCATGTAGGTACTTTTTAGGCTATACGATAGGCCCACAACACTAAAGGTAGTCGTTCTTCCCAATCAACTTACTCAATACTCTACGACTATTGAATCATTGAGATTGATACTTAATTAATGGCCTCTGCTTGGCCATTCACTCGTGGGTAGTAGTGACTGGCGAGTGAATGGAAGATTTGAAACTCAAATGTCATCAATCGAATCACATGATTGACAAAGTGCCCATATTGATCACTTGTGATCTATCTTGGAATTCTAAATCGAATGATTACTTGTTCATACATGAATTTCGCTGTAATTTGTTGTTAGGCATGGCTTTGGCCTCTGCGCATTTCGTTAAATACTTACTGGAGACCACGATGTACTGGCACTAATGGACCTTGCTAGCTTTCAATGGTCCAATGAAATCCAAGCCCTATCCTTCAAAAATTATTGAGACTGGGATGGCCATATGTGCATAAAGTTCCTTTTGAGTGGCTTCCTAGTCCTCTGGGAGGTGTCACACCCCAACACCCATTTTTTAGCATTGTGGTACAATGTTGGCCACCATAATCATGTTAGAAGTACTTTCCTCGATGTAGTGTTTGGGCCCTTGTGTCATCCAGCTAGACCTTTGTGCACTTCCTGAAGTACATCACATATCTCTTAATTACACATTGTTGCAACATGTGGTCAGGGCCCATCTTGCACAACATTCCACTTACCAACTGGAATGTTTGTTATCTTATCTTATCTTCTTTATTTGACATGTTGCATGTCTTTTGAAAAGGACACCATAGATAGATAAAACCCGACATTTTCATACTAGGAAGGCACAATAACAATCTGGAATGAGTGTTCGAAAAATATTTATTCACATCGTTAGGGGGTTCACTTTATTATGGAAAGTTGGTTGACAATCACATGACTCTTGGCAAGCTTGGCAGTGATCTTAAAAGTACATTCCTGCAACATTGACCATTTGATTATTTGACCTAGGATGACTGGGTTGCTCACCAAGCATAACAAGGTTTGGTGAGCCTCATAGAATGTGAATAGAGTCCCCAACAAGTAATGTTGGAACTTTAGCACAACATAGACCATGTTAAGAGCCTCTCATTCCATGGTGTTTTAATTCTTCTTGGCATGAGATAGTAGATGGTTGGCAAAAGACATAGGTTAGTCCAACCGTTGAGTTCTTATTGTGGGAGATACAATCACTGAGAGGAGGGGGGGTGAATCAATGTCCTTATATACTTTTATTTTCACTTCAATAGATCTTTTAATGATTCATCAAGCAACATCATTATATGAGCAATATCAACTAGTCTAACAACATAGTAATGAGAATATACACATAGCAAGTATGAACACATCATATAAGTGGGAAACCCTCATGGGAAATAAAACCCACTGACCATAACTTGGACAACCAGTCCTATGAAGCAATGAATCAAATTCAGTTGAGCACCCACTCAACTTGGAGCACCAACCCCAGTCTATCAAGCACCAACTTGACAGAGTCTTTTAGTAAGTACCCGCTTGCAAGGTAGCACCAACTCCCTTAATGACTCAACACCAACCCAACCACCTCTTGACCAAGCACCCACTCAACCAAGTAGACCTCAATCTTCCATCTTTGTTCTTGTTGCAATCTTTCAATAGATGATGGTCCTCTTCTTCAGCTCTTCACACACTTCTATTCCTCTCAAAGCTGCCTCTAGGTTTCTTTGCTCTACTAGGTCTCTTCAAGACTGATTAGGTCATATGATTTTGATCTCCATAGTCAGATTTTATGTTAGATATTTATGTCTGTCTTTCTACACCCCTCTGATGGTCTACATGACCTTCTACTCCTCTTTTTGCTCTTTTATTCACTTGCACACTTACTTATCTCACACACACAAAATAGGCCTAAAACTGCCTTGTTTTTATACTACTCTCTTGCTCTCACACATCTTGGTCGGCCATACATACTTGTACACTTGGATTACCCTTACAATAGGTCTTAGAACACATTTCAAACATGAATCAACCAACATATTAGGTCGGCCATAACTTAACATACCAAAACTTCTTTTAGGCCTTAAGGAGACCTAATTCAATTAGGCCTTCATTAGATTATGTTACACTTTGTCTTTCTTGAAACGCTTCCAAACTCCACACACAGTAGAATCACTTCATATATTACTCAAATAGACCTTAGCCAACTTCACTTTAGGTCCACAATACCTTTTAGGTCCAACCACCACTTGAACCCCTTCTCAAAACACTGTTCACAATAGGCTTGAGCATACACAAAATTTTTGTCTTGAATAATTGAAGCATAAACACAATTTTGCTGAACCATGGCAACAAATCACATATTTAGAAACCTTATGACCTCAGGGTCATCACAAACTTCATTAGATGCTTCAACTTAGGGTATACAGGCTCAAACTCTTCTCTGCAAGATGCTTACTCTGAACTACCAACTGACCTCAAAACACAGTCATGGAAACTTGAACTTCTGCCATCTGAAAGAACATACTCAAGGGCTTCCAATGCATAAGTATGTTCTTACAACATCTCTGAACAATCTCCAACAAAAAGATCACAAAATCTAATGGCAGCTATTGGTCTTGTAGACCAATTTGTTGACCTCCTCTCTCACAGTGCTTACTCAGCCATACAAGCCATTTTGGCTTCAATGTTCCAACATCTTACACTAACATCCAATCTTCTGCAAAGCATGAATAGGACATGTAAGTCCCAAAGAACAACATCATGTGCACTAGATACATTAACTCATGGCATAGTCTCAAACTCATCTTTGCAACTTGTTGACCCAGATTTGCTAGTTTCCCTTAAAGACCAATTATGATGACCTTGAATTCCAACTCCCGTGTAGACACATTCAAAGGCTCCTGATGCATATGGATAATCTAATGAGATCATTAGACAACTCTCAGATAGAAAGATAACATGGTCAAAGGGCAATATTGGTCTTGCAGACCAATCTCATATCCTTACACCTTCACTGTTTCGTGTACACTAGACAGGGCAACTTATGAGCAACTTTTCATCAAATTCATTGACCTCCAATGCTTCTATTGATCATGAACATGTCTTATAGGTCTTGAGCAATGTCTCCATGCACTTGGTTTCATCCCTATTCCATGACAACACATCCCTAATCATCTTCACACTTCTACTTGGGTTTCTCACTGTTTGCATCATTAGCCCTGTTAGCGATAGGTCAACTTGGATGACCGGTTTAGCACCGTTGAGGGCTAGAACCTGTCCAAAAACCACCATGGACACAAACTACAAGTCTCAACCTTTGTCTTCCATCCATCTAGCAACTTTGACTTGGTCAACTCTGACTGCTACAACAAATCTCCGAGAAACAAGACCTTTCTTGTAGGTTCATTCACTCACCTGACAAACCCACTCACTCACTTGACAAACCAATCACACCTAGAGGTGCATAAGAGAATTGACTACAACCTCCAACCACTTATCTGGCCATACCAATCCATTCTGGGCTGTTTTGAACAAGATCTTTTTCATCGGGTCAGTGTTAGGGTTTTAGAGAGGATTAACACTGTTTCTCGTGTTAACTATTGTTCATAAAGGACTGCCTCTCATTTCCAAAACTAATGCTTGCAGATCTTGGCTAGGACCCTTCCCCATCTCTCTTCAATAGCTTAGGTTCCCATGTAGAGGTTACATGTGCCAATGAACACTTGAAAGTCCTCGAGTTGAGAAACCTTCATTTTGTGCACTCGAGAAACCTCAAAATCACTTTTCATGCCTTTTCTTGCAAACTTTGACCTCAGACTTAGTCAACACACCTAGGACAACCTATCACACCACTAACAATGCTCACATACTCATTCTTATCTTGAAATCTGAAACTCATACCTCATTTGGCCATCCTCTCTTGTTTTACTATAGTTAGACCCACTAGAATTATGTGAATACTTTATGTTCCTATTCATGATATCCCCAACCTTATTTGAAATTATATCTATAATTTGGAACAAGCTGACAAACCGTATAACCACTATAGATATCCTATAGGCCATAAAACCCTTGAGCCTTCTAACCTCTTAGTGGTTTGCTTTAACACCCTATCAAACACTAGTGGTTCCATTAAAATTATTGGAGATACATTAATTTCAATAAATTAGATAGTATGTCCTATACCTATGTGTCAATTTTATCAATGCAATTCCACTCCTAAATTATTACATAGCTCTTATAATGTCAGCATTACAGCTCATAACTCTCTTTGCTTGCTTAGACCTTGACCTACAAACCACATTAGGCCTTGAAACTGACCTTCAAGCCTCTTTTCATGCATTCTCCACCTCACTTACATGCTCACATAATGTCAAACATCCTTCATATGCCTTGACAACAAATCATGATGCCTCAATAGCCCAAGCAAAGTCTAGAGGTGGTTTAGTTGCATACTAGGTCAATAGGTTCTACCCCTGTAGGCTCACTCTGAGACTCTCATGAATGCTCCAATGCCTCATATGCATGCTCAAACAACTTCATACAACCTCTTATGCCTTTGTGCATCCATCTCACCACAACTAGTGTCATGACTAGGCTTCTCAAGCTCTTGAAACTTGACAACTGACCTTGAAACACTTCTTGATACTCTTATACCTTGCTCATATGTTTTACATGCTCCTTAGACAATGTTATACCTCTCATTGATGCTATCAAACAAGAACATTCTTCAATGACCTCATGAACACCTTTCTTAAGAACCTTTGACATCAATGACAACATCAATGCCAAACTTCAACAACAGGAACAATGCTCAGCGCTTATTTGTGCCAAGGTAGCACCAATTGCATAGTTGGAAGCATCGACATGTACATGTAATGCCTTGTCCCAATTTGAATTAAGGATATGTGAACTAATCAAGCATACTTTAGTTCTTTGAATGCGTGCTGTTACTTGTCGGACTATGTTGGAGAACCCACCAAGATCGAATGCATTGTAACTTGAACAAAGCAATACAGGCGAATGAACAAGCGATTGCGGGAGAGAAATCAAGAATGAAAACCATGCAAATCCTCCATGAATTCAGTTACAATAAGTGTACAAATAGGAGAGATGAAAAGTAATCACCTCTAGAATAGCAGTAATAGGCATGTAACTCCCATACTTGGAATAGCCGGTCAAAGAGTAACTCCTATCAACTAGCTAATAATGACGGTCAAGGGTAACTCCCTATGACAAATGACACTTAAGCAAGTTAAATCATGTGTAGGAACAACCTGAATAAAACAAATAAACGAAAATAAAGTCCTACACTAAGACCCCTCCTTAAGCATAGCTTAGGTGGGTAGAGGAAATGGGTCCTGATAGTGGAGAAAAAGAGAAAACCTATAGGAAAACACCCCCCCCCACCAAAAAAAAAAAAAAAAAAAAGAGAGAAAAGAAGAAGAGAGGGCTTGAAGCCCCCTTTGAAGATGACGCTGAAACAAACCACACTCTTAAGAACAACTCGCAAGATGACCAATGTCAATAACGAGATCCTCTGTCTGAAGACTGTAGAAGCTGCATCCGCATCGAATAATGTTTTTTCCCTTCGCCAAAGGAAGAACAAAAGGTGTGTACTGAAAGTTTGCCCGTTCCACAATGGAAGATGAAGGCAACAATATGAAGATCTTTGAGTATGGTCCAAAAACAAGGTGTGGCATAGGTCTGGTAAGATCGTGTACAAGAACTAGATGTATTCCCGCTGAAGTGAACCTATTAGGAGGACATGGAACATTCGTTGGAAGAATGTCCATGTGAAGAGGAGAGCTTGGCTCAACAATCATCAAAACTGAAGATACTGCAAATGAAGCACACAGATCTGCAATATGAATATCCACATGAACATATGAGTCGTCGAAGCTCTCAATGGGTGTACTCACACTGGAAAACAATAAACTCCTTTGAAGTACAAGACTGTGAAGGCTCTGGAAGAGCAACATCCTGTATAGGAACAAATGTAGAATTTGCAATAGGACAACTAAGGTCTGGTAGAATCTTGTTCTGTAGTGGTGGATCGATAGAAGGAAGAGCACTATCCATCAGGAATGTGTCATCACAAGAAATAGAAGTAGGAGGGAAGAGTACAACGGTCTTTGAGGAGACAATAGGAAGAGGAGTGATATAAATCTCAGTAGGATCTCCGAAAAGAGATCGAATAATGCTCCAAACAGTGCAGGGACACTGTGTATGCTCCACATGGAAACAAAGATCCATGGAAACATGCAACAATAAGGTACCAAGAACCTTGTCACAAGTGTTAGCCCACTTATTGTACTGACCCGAGTCAATAGGGGCAGCAATCTATCCATATAGGAATGAAGTACGATTCTTTTATGTGAGCAAGTGTTCCATATACGCACGCCAAGAAGCATTTTTGGTCTTTCCAAGAACCAGAGGTGTAGAATCAACTCTCCTCATCAGCGGATATCTCTCAAATAAAGTGGACATGATTGAGAGTAGAGACACTAAGGAAGTGCAATGAGAAAAACACTGCACAAGTGACAATACACACTCAGTGAATGGATGTCAAGTTCAGTGACAATGCGTCCACAAAATGCGAGAGCAATCTGTACAAATGACACCAAAGTGGCACGTAAGTTGCGAAAACGAGTGTGCACACAAGAGAGTGTAGGGCCCACAACCACCTCCTAAGACAATCAACAATGACCCCCTCCTAAAGTTTGCAAGTACAATGCATGCTCAATGTGAGGACATCAGACTCAATTGACAATGCGTCTAGACATGTAAGAGCAAATAGTGCACAAGTGCCAATGCAGTCTCAACGAATGGACGTCAGATGCAACTGACAATGCGTCCAAATGCAAGCAATTAGTGTAGTTGACACCAAATTGGCACAAGTGAAATTGCAAACAGGCCAAGGAGGATGTTGGGCTCTGTTGATAATGCATCCAAGAAGAGTACAAGTGCGGAATAGTAGGCAACCAAGGAGAGAGAAAAAATGTTTTGTTTACGAGGGGGTTTGGCCACCTACCAAACTAGACCTTACCTTCCGATTTTCGACAAGTGAAAAGGATGACGGAATAGGTATGATCAAGAAAAATGATTATAATCTCTTTGTATCTCCCAAATACAATATATTGTTTTTTTATGAAAAGTAATAAAAAATTACTCCATATGTTTTTATAAAAAAAGGGTAAAAAAATCATCCGTGCCCCCACCAAGTTATAATGTTTTTATACAAAAAACAAGTAAAAAAATAGCTCCAAGTTACATCAACACATCTTTCACCCGTCTTAAAATCCTTCATCACTATTAATGCCTTGCACTAATATAAGCACCTTTTACAAAAGCCTTTGTCAAATGAATGACATTGAACAAAAGTAACCCCCCCTTTTAATCATAACTTCCACTTTAAAAAAATATTTCCTTACAAGAAATCCCGCCTTAAATTAATACCAATATCTAGTCATATGAGATACCACGGCGTTTTTGAACTTTCCAAGGTTAAAAAAGAAATGAAAGGGCATATACCAAGAATTAGGAAAGGTGGTTTGGGTTTCAAGAAAATATTCACCAACATGCAAGCGGTTTGGAGGACTGGAGGCAGTGAGGAAGGCGTCTGGAGGAAGACAAATAGCGAGGTGGGCATAGAGAAGATGGCAACTTATCTTGGTGGAAATGAGGATGGCAACAGGGTTGAGGCACAAAGAGGAGGTTGGTGAGGAAGTTTGGACCAGGTGTTGGTTGGCGAGAGGACCAGTATGAATGCAGTCCCAAGGGAGAACACAGTCTGAGTTTGGGAGAGAGAGTAGGTTGAGTGTCGAAGCACTTCAGGGGGTTGATGCAACTCAAAGTCAAATGATGGGATGGAGTTGATGCAACACAACTAAGCTAGGGCAATCTTGATGCAAACCGTTCGATGCAAATTTGATCTGCTGGTTCAAATCATGTCTTCCCTCCTCTTTGCACTCAATGTATACTTTTGTCAATCAGAGAGGCTCAAATCCATGCATTACTCAGCTATCAAACCACCACAAGCCAACTGTTTTGCAAAAAAAAAATAGTAGGTTTTACATCATGGATTTCCTTTGCAACAAGTACAACACGACTGCCTTGATGCAAGATACCACCTCTTCAAGAATAACGACCCGTCGTTTCGAATCCCATACTACAAATAGCTTTCATGCATGATGGAAGGCGAGTGAAGGCCGTATGTAGGCATCGAAAACAGAAGCTTGAGATGGCATTACAAATCTGGCGGCGGTAGATGAGCCAAAGACAAAGTTTTGTCATGTGAAGAGAAAGTAACCTGCACAAAAAAAAGGAGAACCGAGCCAAGAACATAACCCACACATTTTTGCATACAACAAAAAAATGACACCACCAAAGACCAAAAGTTCCACAACAATACAGAAAAACCAATTCTTTTTGTGCAAAATAAACTCAGGATCTCATAACAAACTCAAACAACATAAAAAACCAAACATTCGGTTGACCAAAGCCAACGCTCTGATACCATGTCGGAGATCCCGCCAAGATCGAAGATGGAATACTGAATGCATTGTAGCTCGAATAAAGCAATAAAGGCAAATGAACAAGCAGTTGTGAGAGAGAAATCAAGCATGAAAACCATGCAAATCCTCCATGAATTCAGCTTTAAAATAGGTGTACAAATAAGAGAGATGAAAAATAATTGCCCCTAAAATAGTGGTAATATGCATGTGACTCTCATACCTGGAATAGCTAGTCAAAGAGTAACTTCTACCAACTAGCTAATAATGACGGTCAAGTGTAACTCCCTATGATAAATGGCACCTAAGCAAGCTAAACCACGTGTAGGAACAACCTGAATAAAACAAATAAACAAAAATAAAGTCCTACACTAACATACCATGCCAACATAGCTCTTTTCCTTAGTGTGTATAGAGGGTGAGAAACTTGGGAAAATTTCTTGTCGAAGCATCAGTAATACCTAACATGGCCCAAGAATAACTTTATACATATGATGTCTTTGGGTATTTCCATGACCACGACAAGTTGTATCTTGCCATGGTCAATCTTTAATCTGACTTTACACGCTCTATGGCCAAGAAGCTTTCCTTGTGGGACCATGAACCTGCACTTCTTCAGATTCAAAGCCAACATTGCTGCTCGATAGTGTTACATGCTTTCTATCAGGGCTCGTAGATGGGAGTCTTGAGTGTTATAGATTGGGCAATCGTTTAGGAGGGCTTTGAAGTTGCTTGTAGCCATATTCTCAAATATGTGCAGGGTAATCTGCTCAAATGTAGCTGCGGCATTGCAAAATTTGAATGGCATCCGGTTATTAGCATAAACTCCATTGTTCACTATGAAAGTGGTCTTCATTTTATTTTTTTTGGCTATGTTAATCTGGTTGTAGCTAGAAAAGCCATCCACAAAGGGATAAATCTCATGTCCGAACACTTCTTCAATTATAGAGTTTGTAAATGGAATAGTGAATGGGTCCTTGATAGTAATTGCGTTTAGAGCCATCTACAAAGGGATAAATCTCGTGTTCGAACACTTCTTCAAAGTATAGAGTTTGAAAATCCTTGGTAGTAATTGCGTTTAGACTTCTCAAGTCAAGGCATATTCTTATTTTCACTGATTATTTTTTTAGAAAGAAAGAAAGAAAGAAAGAAAGAAAGAAAGAAAAATTATATTGATGTCTACAATGACTAGAAGTAGTTCAATGGGACTTGAGGATACAAAAACTAACAATAGGTAGTTCTAGGAGAAGAGAATCTTAGAAATCAAATAGAAGAATAAAAGTACATAAGATAAACTAAAGTAGTGTGTCGCTGACACAGGTGGTAATGAAACCAATATAAATAGAAATGAAGGGTGAACAAGAGCCCCCAAAAGCATGTGTAGACGAAGACTAGGAGGAAACCTCATCGAATATCTCAGTTTGTGCCTGAGTGGAGGTGTTGTCTGAGCCATCATTGATCACTATCAAAAGATCTGATAGTGCTCGTAGGGGAGTACCCAATTCAAAGGGGTTAGTCCGGGGGATCCTAGGAGGAATCAAAACACTTCCTCTAGAATCTCCCCTAACATCCAAGGTCGATGCAACTCCTGAAGTAGAAAAATCATAATATGAGTCTTCCCTTGTGGTTTGGGAGGTGACTGACAAGTATTATATCCATGTCATTAGAAAGGGGTAGAGCCACACCGATGGGAAGGAGCAGAGCCATGATGTCAAGGGAGAGCAATCTGGGGGATCTAAGTAGTTTGAGTAGTAATGGTGTGCCGAGAGAAGTGTTGCTTAATTGATCTATTATCTCTGATGTGTTAGATACCATTGTCCAAAGGGTGCTTTGTGCTCCTAATCGTCCATATGGGTTGGAAGAAAGAAGTGATCAACCTGGGGGCTCTAGACCCTCTAGGTTGCTCTTGTAGGGATCTATGCCAGAGAGTGACGACCTCGCGATGATAAACCATTGGTCTGGGTATCTAAAGAAGGTAGATAGAGCATTGCCTAAGGCAATGACATCTTCCTCGGATCTCATAGTAAATGGTGCTTCTGAAAATGAAGTGTTACTCGGTCTCCATCTTCTAGAGGGAGCAAAGACGACAGATCCGGTCCCGATAGAGAATGTGGTGATCAACTTCAACCTGTAACTGGTGAGAGCACACTCTTATCTGGTGGAGGGGAAACCTGTAGCCATGGGACTAAAGGCGCTGGAGATAGTGATGGCGATGATTAAATCCATCCACTACTTGTAAGAAATGCTTGACGTAAAGAGCACACTTGGGGCTGAGCAGCTCAAGGGGGGAGACCAGGTGGCTTGCATATGCTATTTGTAGATGTCCTCTTTGGAATCTCTAGTGATGATGTCCTTTGCCAGAAGGAGTCCGAGGACATCCATTCACTTGTTTCCACTTTGAATATCATAGCTGCCTTGAGCATTTTATCAATCTCTTTTTGGACTTTGGCTGCATAATTCTGGTTCATTCTATATGCTTTTCTCTGCATTGGTCTTGGTCTTGGGACTGGAGGGATTATATGTACTACACACAACTCAAGTCTTAGTCCCTTTAAGTCTTTGTACATCTAGGAAAATGTCCTTGTAATCTATGAATAACCGTAATGCTACAAACTTCAACATAGGATTCCAATCATCTTCGACCATGATTAATTGGGGATCTTCTCTTGATCCTAGACTTACCTTGATGGTGGTAGGCTCCTTGTATTTCATGTCTCTATGCTCCCAAACTGGTGAGCAAGCTTCTCATCTAGCTTTGCATCATCCAATTTAAATTTCATGAACTTTGGAGGGTAAGTCAAGTGCAAGGATGACGGTTCTTGAAGACAACATCACGATGTTGGCTCCAAAGGATTTGTCATTGCTGACTTCATTTTACGGTCATCTCACTTCAAGTCTTTGCCTTCAATCTCCATGATCTCAACTAATTTACATCTATGTTGGAACACCTCATAGTATTCCATATGCAAATGGAAGAGACCATTGAGTGAATTTATTTCATCCTTGGAGCATGATTGCAACTTTAAGACTCCATCATTTGGTGCCATCGTGGCTCAGTTACCATCTACCAAGCGCTCTTTGGAGTTTCAGTCTGATGAGTCCGATGAGACTACTTCCTCAATTGTTGTGTGATTATTCAAATCTATGATATAATTCCAACCTTTGTTTTAAACGGAGATGAGATCTGTTTTCCATTTATGGTAATATTTTGTTGCTATCAACCAGCAGTGACCCAATAATGCTCATAGGCCTTATTTTTCAAAGAGAATTTAGGATAAAAGGTTGGGTGCCAATGATTACCTTTTCAGCCATAAGAACTCCCAATTCCTCTCTATCATGTCAATCGGCTCCCATTGATTGGAAGGTCTCTGGCCAAATAGTGGGCTTGCCAAGACTCTTCAAAGTCTCCTCTGGAAGAACATTCACGTTAGACCATTGGCAATAGGATTTTTTAAGTTACTCTTAAGGACTTTCACATGCACAACTTGTTGGACGTCAAGTTGAATCCGTTGTCAGGAGTGTAGGATCAATCCCTTAATTACTTGACAATGGCGGTTCGATTATGGGTTTATCATTATTATCTTCCTTAACAGTGAGGGTCCCAACCCTTTAATGAACCACCTTTTCTTCAAACCATTGGTTGGTTCTTTTTCATGTTTTCCTAGTAGCTCTTCGAGGCTTCTTTTGTAGGATCGTACATTGTCATGCTTACCTTGTGGGGTATTATAGTTTATCAATATTTGGTGCATTTGTGAACCAATCAATACATGAAGTGTGGTTGGGAAGAACTGTAATCAAAGACGCTTATACGTGTGGTCGTTGGCAGTGTAGATTGTAATGCATGTCTTGCAATGTTATACCATATATTTTGATCTATCACCAATGAACTTTGGCAGCTTTTACTTTTCCGGAGATGGAGTCGATGGGGTAACTGTGGCTATGGTTATGTGTTGCTTATGAGTTATGACGTTGCACTTTGAATACGATTTTCCTTAGGATGGTTTGTGCTGGACATTCTTTTGATCTCTCGACACTGTTGGACATGTCCCTATGTTCGAGCCTTCCTTTGGTAGGGATCCATACATTAACGTGCTTGCTGTCAGGGTCCCTTTCTATACCACTCTCTCCCACTTGTCGTTTAGCTGCCTTGGTGTATTTGGCTTTATATCTTCAATAAACAGATCTTCAATCCCATGGATGTTTGTCTCGTACACGACTCATTCTTCTTCCATGAAGAAGTCATTACTAAAATTCATCTCGGAATAAAGACTTCCCTTAGAAGGAGAGGACTTTGTAGGTCCTTGATGAATTCCATGGACTCTTTTGCAAGACTTACCATCCGAATTTGATTGACAACGTCCACACATTGTTCCTCTAGAAGGGGCAGTGTTTCCCAATCTTGTGTACTTGTGAGTGATTTACAATCTTTTTTTATATTAGCTCAATCCTTACTTGGTTTTAATTTTGGCTTCGACTTTTGCTAAAGTCCTATACTTTCCTCAAGGGGTTTCTAGAGGTGGCTGCCTCTTGCAGCCTTTGTCTTCACTTTTGTTGCTCCAAGAGTTTGGTAGATCGTTGTCTTCAGCTCTTGCCTTTGTTAGAGCTTGATGACATCATTCCCTTCTTGTTCGGCGTTGGTCTTTTGGATCTATCTTCCTCTTCATGACGACACCTCCAATCATACTATTGCAAGATTAGTTGTCGTATTTCATGGTCATGTCTGACACAAAGGTCTTGAAAAATAATACAGTGCCTGGCAAGGAGTCTGGATAAATCATCTATAGCAGTCAATCCACTTTTTCCATCACCGCCAAGTTGCATCGGATAGAATCTGTCCACACTTGGGTCCTCTTGGATTATTTCTTGACGTGATCATGTACAAAAAGATACCAAATATACTTAATAATCAAAATGAAATGAAGACTTTTCAAAGAAGGTAGCACATTCAAGCCTCAACATGGATATGATGTGTCAAGAGGTGTCCAAAACACTTGACATGGCAATCCCACCGCAACATCATAAGAGTAAAAACATAGGGATTGACACCTCTAACCTATTGGCATGTATTAGATCCATGTTGAGTGGGTTTGTGCCAGTATTTTAACATTTGTAACGTTTCTAATAGTTGTACTATTTGTACTCTGTAATTCATGTCAATATGGGTCCTAGCATGTGTAGGGGTACCATTCGGCCCCACATGAACTTGTACTTCTGGTGGGCATGTGTGGGTGGGAGGATGCATGGGGAACATTGAAGGCCAACATTTTTATAGTTATGTATCTCTTATTAATCATAATAAAATGAAGACTTTTCAAAGATGGTAGCACATTGAAGCCTCAACATGGATATGATGTGTCAAGAGGTGTCCAAAACACTTTACGTGGCAATCCCACCACAACATAAGTATAAAAACATAGGGATTAGAACCTCTAAGCTATCAGCATATTTTAGATCCGTGCTAAGATGGGTTTGTGCTAGTATTGTAACATTTCTAATAGTTGTACTATTTGTACTCTGTAATTCATGTCAATATGTGTCCTAGCATGTGTAGGACTACCATTTGGGGTTCACCCTCGGTAGATATATTTTTTTAACTCTAGTTAGTTCTTGTTCTGTAGTTTGGTTTTGGAGCTCTTTTTTGGGCTACCCTACGCTATTATAACAGGATTACTTATTGATTCCCATTGACTTACTTTTGTCACTTGTAGACATGAATATATTTTCTTCCTTCATTTCTTTCTGATGTGCTTTGTGTTCTTAATATTAGATATAAGTCATCACTTAATAAATTGTGAGAAAGGTTTACAAAGTTCAAAGCTATAAGTGTTTGGCCAAAGACACGAGGAATGCACAGAATTTTGATGAAGAGCATATGAGAACATGGTTTATACCTATATCTTGTTAGTTATTATTTGATAACCTATGATGAGGATGAACAAATTAAAATAGTACAAAACCATGCATTTTGAGAGAGAGCATTGGAATGACTTGAACATGAATAAATTGATAAATAGCAAGACACTAATCAAGAAATCTGGGATGAAATGAAGGCCTTAAAATGAAGAAATTTAAACATTGGGAAACACATCCAAGCAGTCCAAATAAGATTATTGTAGGAAGACATTTCATTTTTCTGACACATTTCCTTCATGAAGAAGACACAACTCTTCGTTAGCATATGGCTAGTAGCTAAAGAATAGTTTAACGTCAAAGAAGATGAAGACAATCAAGTTGAGAACTACAAAGATGAAGAGGAGCAATATCTAATAGGACTTCATTGCATTGTTTTATGATTTCCTCTAAATTAACTTTTAGGGAATGCAATGTAATGTTGATTGTGGTCTAGGTGTGCCCTAATCATGTTACCCCAAATAAAAATTAATGGGAATGTCATATTTAAATTTATTGTAATGTTTGTTTGTGTTATTAACCATTTCTAGGTACAAGTCTTGTAATAGTGGTTTTGTTAGTCTCATTCATGGGCATAGGTTTTAGGTGTCAGTCCATCTATTGGCAATATTAAAAACTGAATGCATGGCTACCCAATATGTGGAGCAATAAAAATTCTCTCATTCTGCAAGCATATATGATTTATTTTTCTTACAAATATTCTTAATCATCTTCACTTTTATTTTTTAATTGCCAATCTATAAGGAATTGTTCAAGAAAAGAAAAAACAGGAGTCTTTGGAGTATTTAATTTAAAGATAAGTTTTAGTCTACTTTTATCTCTTATAGTATTGAGATTTGAATAGGTTGGAATGGAAATCTTTCTTTCCCTAGTTTGAATATATTACATTTTTTTTATGGTTATCAAAACCTAAAATGTTTGTTATGATAGTAAAAATAACAATTGATCTTGACAATGACTTGAGACCACTAGATAAGAGTAATGGTTTATTTTTGAAAAGTTACGATTTTCTGAAAAGTTTTATCACAACATAAATGCCAGTTTTCGGAGGCCCTTGGAGCAATTTTTGGATCTTAGAAAGCCTCGCCACAGTGCTTTAGTGATGTAAATGTCTTCATGGCGAGCTGAGCTTTTTGGAAAGGTATTAAAATGGAAAATTGGAGAGTACCTAAAAAAGTGGGTGGCCCAAACTGGTTGGCTATGATTAGTAATTCTTGGCTGTTATTAGAAGTTCTTATTTTAATAGATCTCTTATTCTTTGGATTTGTCCTATTCACATGCCTATGCATGTTGAAAGGATATTATTAGTTTTGTTTAGCTTCAAATAAAATTCTTGAACGCATGCCTATGCATGTTGAATGGATCTATGAAAGCCAACTGCAAGTTACTTTGTTTTAACTTTAAAGCAATTTACTATTATTAGTTTTCTTTAGTTATAAGACAAGGGCTTGTCCCACTGTAATTCAAAGTGGATATTCGATATCTCTTCTACATAGGTTGCTTTCTTACTAGAAATGCTTTTATTATCTTGCAATAAAGCTTTGTTTGTCAACCTTTCAAATTTGTGTCAAATTAGTATAGAGGAGTATGGCTTTATTATAACACGCTAGTTCCTAACAATTGGTGTATTATCCCCCAAATTGAATCCTCAATATGTATTAGTGGTATTAGAGAAAGTTAGATCCTGGATGTCCCCATCGACCATCGAATGAGGTCATACTATCAATTTTTTTGGCTTGGAGACGAGATCCATCTAACTATCTTCCTAATAGATGTCTTTGACCAGAGATGAATGTGGGAGGAACAAATTACTTGAACCCATTAAAGGCAATGCTCGAAGAGGCTCTAGTAAAGCGAAGGGCTTAAATGATGACCCAATTTATGTAGAGTCTCCACCAAATGCTAAGAAGCACGCCGGTAACTCCATAAAGGAGGCCCTTCCAAGGGTTCACACCATTTAAGGTACAAGTTTTCATATCCCAATGTTTGAAGGTAAAATAGAAGCAGACACCCTTGAAAATGGGATCGCAAAATTAGAGTCATATTTTTTGTAAACACTTTCTCAAGTTTAGAGAAAATAACTTTTTCTCTGCGAAATGCTGAACCCCAAGTCAAATAGTAGTGGGAGGCTCATCTCTAGAAATCTAAGAAAGATATAGATGATGAATGTACTATCATCAAAGATTCTTGTTGGGGTGATTTTTCTGATGTTAATACAAATGAGTATTGTTCAAAAGATGCCAATGAGGAGAAGTACATGCAATGGCAATTGTTACAACCTACGACATAAGGACCAATCTATATGCAACAAAGATCGAAAAAAATCGTACAAAAAGGGAAATTTCTTGCAGGAAAGCAGGGACAATCAAATGATAGAAGCAACTCCAAGTGTGGAAGCAGAGGCAACTCCAAGTGTGGAAGCAGGGAACAAACTAGAGAGGCCCCATAGCAGAGGCCAAACTCAAGGTTTGCTACGATAAATCCCACAAATAAACCCCCCGATACAAGCATTTGATGACAATGAACACTTATTTCATCCTATTGACTTAGGTAAGCAAATTATGGATTATGACCCCTATTCCCTTGTTGGTACACCGTAGCTTGCAACATCATCATTTGAGGAAGAAGAATGCTTTATTCGTTCACAAATGTGGGTGCAAGGGAAAGCTCTGCACTTCATTGTGGATGGTGGGATTGAGATAAATTTTATCTTTGCATAAATTGTACAAAGGATGAGTCTAAAAACAACAACTAACCCACAATCGTACTCCATCAGATGGTTGAATGAAGGCAAAGATATTGGTGTTAGCCATCAAACTATTCGAAGATGAGGTACCCTTGGAGGTTTGCAATATTTTTCTTGAGCATCCATACATGTAGAAAGGAGATAGAATCTATTAGTTTGAGAACTGCAGTGTCATCGTCATATTGGGAAAACAAACCTACAGGATTCATGATGTCCCTTCAAAGAAGACAACGGGCTTGATTAGTACAAAGTAGTGTAGGTGCGCGACTGGTCACATTGGAAAGTTTGTGATAATGTTAATTAGACCATAGAGCGCTCGATATGTCATTGCAACCATGCAAATCACTATATAGAATCAGACTATACAACAACAATAAGCAGAGTAGATCCTAATAAATTACAAGTCTTTACTACCCCTATTGGTGTGGCCTTACACTACCAGGTGACACATCCATTGACTTGATCCTTTGGGACACCCTTGGCCAATGAACTAGTATACATGCGCTTGGTGCTAGAAAATGAAGAGATCAAGCAGTAGATAGATGAGCTAATCCAAAAAGGCCATATTCAACCCAATGCATCACCTTGTGGGAGCCCAATGGTGTTAGCTCGAAAGAAAAATGGGACATGGCGACTTTGTATTGATTACAAGGCCCTTTACAACATCACTATAAAGAACAAGTTTCCACTTCCACACATTGATGACCTTCTAGATCAACTCAAGGGAGCAAAGTTCTTCCCAAAGATTGATTTGAAGTCGGGATACCATCAAGTACCCATTGAGCCATTTGATGTTTGGAATACAATGTTTGAGTCCAAAGAAGGTTTATTTGAATGGTTAGTCATACCCTTTGGCTTGACCAATGCACTTGCAATGTTTATCAAGCTAAGGAGTCATTCATCATGAGCACCTTAAGAAAGAAACCATAGCCGAACAACAATTTATCCAAAACAGGTTGAGGAACATAATTCGTGGGTACAAGTGGTTAAGGGGAAGAAAACACTTCTAGTTGTGGAAATGGCTATCCAAGCAAAGTTTGAAAAAGCAAAGACACTTCAAACCAAGACACTCAACCTTTGTGTTCGTGGCCTCCCAAAGCTAGTTGACCCCTTACGGGCAAGCCTTGGACTTTGTTAGACAACACCCTTGTTATTCGATTCTGAACTGGAGAAGAGCGTTAACAAACTCTTAAAGCAAAAAATAAACTCTTACCTCTCGTAAAAAATATATGTAGATGCAGATCTCACACGACTCCAAGTGGAGGAGCTTCAAAAAGTTCATATTTAGGTTGTAGTTGTTAGGAAGGAGAACAAGTGGGATCTTATCAAAGACTTTAGGGTTGTCATTTGTGATTCCCTCTCCTGGGTGGTCACGCTCTAAACTTTCAGCATGATGATGACCTATGGTCTCGTTGGGTGGTGATGGCATCTCCATTGCTTCTTGGAACTGCAATTGCGCTTTATGGTCTTTTCCATACACGTTCCAGGATGTTATTGCTTCCCGAGATCTCATTTTCCTCAGTAAGACCAACGAGAGCTCCGATTGGGCCCTACCTCCAATCTCAGGGTACTTGTGGGTTTCAGCGTCTCATTGTAAGATCAGTGGCTCTGGTGGTGTGGCTTGCCTCATTTGGGATAGCCTTAGGTCTAGAGTTTCACTTGTGGCTTCTGATGCCCACTCTAGATTCTTATGGATACAGATTTAGAGGGGTCCACCTTCTTTTCAGGATGTCTTTATAGTTGCATTCTATTTGCTCCCCCATCCAATCTCCATTCTCTATTCACGATGATGGATATCTGTACCTTGATCTCTAGCCAAAGATCTCGATACTCCACTATTGACGATATTATTCTTTTTGGTGATTTTAATGCTCGTACATGGAACCTCCATACGCCTATTCACGACCTTGCTTAGTGTTGAGTTATGTCTTCATGATGGATCTAGAGGAGTTCGGCCTACATAGAGCTTCAATTGACAGTTTTCTTATGATTGTGGCATACAGGAGACACCTCTAGTTGGGTAAATCTCATAGCCTCCACATTCTCAACAGGGCTCCTCACTTCTCCGGCTTTGGTAGATTCATTTGTTTTCCCTGTGGTGGTGGTGTGAGCGTCATGGACAATGTTCTCACCAATAGATCCCTCATCCCCACATATGTGGCTTCCTCATTTCTTCTCAGCTCCCTCTCGCTGACCATGTCGTCTTGACATTCACCCTCCATGCTGGTTCTCACCTCTTTCACCCCCACCCTTCCCCTTCCAACACCCCCCCTAGTACTAGACATACCACAATCCACTTTGATGAAGGGTACACCGTTGACTGTGCGGCTTGTCTCTCCCTTCTTATGTCTGTATTTTGCTGCCTCCCTCTTCCCACCACCGATTCCATGTATGAGTTCTTATGTCAAACCCTCTAGGATGTTGCCCTTGACTTTTGTCCCCACACTATACATTACACTGGATCCCCTACCCGCCATGTAACTTGCCCCATGAATTGTTGGTATGATGTTGAGTGCAAATCCCTTCATTACAGACTTCGATTTTCTCTAACCCGTGACCTTCCCTCTATACCCACCCATTGTAGGGAATATCATTGTCTTCTTCGTTGTAAGAAACATGAGTTTCTTGCCTCTAGACGACTTACACTCCTTGCCGATCTCCACCACTCATCTAAGACTTTTTGGTGTACTCTTGAGAAAAACAACAGTTTCTGACATCACCCTTGCTAGTTCCATCTATGATGTTCTAGTCCATCCTGCTACCATTGCCCCCACTCCTCCACCATCCTCCTTTGTTTTCTGCACTTCTTCTGTCAAGAGAGCTATTTTGAAATTGTGCACCAATAGAGCAACTGATTGTGAAGGTCTCAAAGCTGAGTTCATCAAATATGGTGTGGATTCCCTTGCCTTCCCTATTTCCACGCTCTTGAATAAGGTGGTGTATTCAAGTTTTCTTCAATCACAGTCCCAACACATTATTCACCATATTCATAAGTGCGAAGATCTCTCTATCCATGGAAACTATAGGATTGTTATAATTAGGCATATAGTTGCCAAACTTTATGCCACAATGTTAGACATGCAATTGTTAAAGCACTTGGAAAGAAATAATTTTTAAACTAGGAGACAGGCTAGCTTTAGAAGGGACTATAAGACTGGAAACTATAGGATTGTTATGATTAGGCATATATTTGCCAAACTTTATGCCACAATGTTAGACATGCAATTGTTAAAGCACTTGGAAAGAAATAATTTCTAAACTAGGAGGCAGGCTGGCTTTAGAAGGGACTATAAGACTATCAACCACATCTTTACACTTCAGGCTATTATTGAAGAAGCTCGTCAATGGTCTTCGAAAGTCTTTTGCTGTTTTGTTGACTTCAAGAAAGCCTTTGATTCGATTATGAGACACGTGCTTTTCCAGAAATTGAGAGATATCGATATTCCATATTCTCTGATTACTAGTGCTTGGAGGCTTTAAGAGAGTTATTGGGCAGTTTCGTTCCTATGTTTTTTTTGACCCTGTGAAGAGTACCATTGAAGTCAAGCAAGGATGTCCTCTCTCACTGACCCTATTCAACATCTACATTGATGAATTAGAGGAGTTTCTTCGGCAACATAACCATATGGATAATGGCTATATTATGCATGAGGTGCTTATAGCTATCCTTTTTGCCGACGATGTTGTCCTCCTCTCACACTTTGCCAAGGGCTTACAACAACAACTTGATGCCCTTGTTGATTTCTGCGAACTTTGACAACTTGTGCTTAACCTTAGTAGAACTAAGGTCACGATCTTCAATATCTCCATGCATTCTCTCTTTTGATTCCAGTTTTTCTACAAAGGGGAACTTCCAGAGATCACATCAGCATATACTTATTTGGGGTTCCAATTTTCTGGTCCATGCCTTAGCATGAAGTCTGCTCCTCATTCGTGTCTTTGTAAGAGGTATGCCTCTCTTTTTGTCTTAGAATGTCAGTGTTTTCAGATCCACTTCCAGGGCATCCCTTCCAATTTACACCTTTTTGATGCAATCATCAAATCTACAAGTTTATATGTTTAAGAGGTGTGGGGACCTAGCTTGGGGGCCATTGATTGGGCCATATTGAGAGGGTCTAAACTCCCATGTTATAACGCATGATCTGTTACCAGTGGTTAGTTCCTCAACGCATCTTCCAAGTTGAATTTTTGGCTCAATTCAACTTAGGTCCTTGGGGGACTCAAAATTTTTGGCCTTGAGACTATCTTCAAGCTTGCTTTATACATCCACAAACTTAGGTCCTTGGGGGACTCAACTTTTGGTTGTGAGGTATCCATACTTAGCACTTTGCTCTTTAGAGAGGATTGCTTCACTGGTCCCCATCAGATGCTGACACTGTTGGTACTTTGAGACTAGATTGCTCCTTTCTATTAGCATCTCTATTGATTGGCTACCCCCTTTCATGTATTCCCTAAATGCGCCTCTCTCACTTCCATGGGATCCTTCCCACAAAGGACGTCATCACTAGAGCTGCCAGAGAGGACATCTACAGACAACATATCTTGACCACTTGGATCTGCCCCCTTGAGCCGCTCAGCCCCAAACTTGCTTTGTACTCTGAGCATTGCTTACATGTAGTGGATGGTATTATTTGTTGCGCTCACTATCTCCAATGCCATTGGTCCCACGACTTGAGGTTTCCCCATGTCCAAATGAAAGTGTGTTCTCATCAGTTATTGGTTGAAACAAATCACCACACTCTGTAAGGACTAATTTTGCCGTCTTTGCTTTTTTTGGGAGGTGGAGATTGAGGAGCACTTCATTTTTAGATGCCCCATTTACTATGAGTTCCGGGGAAGATATCATTGCCTCTACAAGGACAAAACCAATATTCTATCTACTTTCTTTAGATATCCAGACTAGCGGTACCTGGGTCTTTATCTTCGTGACATCGTCACCCTCCGATGCAAATCCCTACAGGAGGAGCCTAGAGCCTCTAGAGCCCCCATGTTGATCACCTCTTTCTTCCAATCTATCTAGGCGATTGGCAACACTAAGCACTCTTTGGACACCAGTGCATCACACATTAAAGTTGATAGACCAGTTAGGCAACACTCTCTCAATGTATCACTACTACTTAGAATACTCATATCCCCGACCCTGATCTCCCTTAGCACCGTGGCTTTGCTTCTTCCCACTGGCGTGGCTCTGCCCCTTTCCACCAACATGGATCTACTACTTACTGGGCACCCTCTAGACCATAGGGGCAGATGCACATTACGAGTTTTTTTTGTATTACGGGAAGTACATTGGCCTTAGATGTTAGGGGAGATTCTAGATGAAGTGCTTTGCTTCCCCCTAGGATCTCCCAACTTGACCCCTCCGACATTGGGTAATCCGTGACGAGCACTATCAGATCTTTTTACCGTGATTGATGATGGGTAAGACGGCTCCACTTCAGGCACAAACATATAATTTTGATGAGGTCTTCCAGTCTTCACTGGCACATGCTTTTGTGGGCTCTTTTTCGCACTTCATTGCCATTTGTATTGGTTCCAATACCACCTTTGTTAGTGGCACACTGCTTTAATTTGTCTTATGTACTTGTATTCCTTTTTTTTTTTGGCTTCTTGGATTCTCTTTTCCTTGAAATTTCTATTGTTAATTGTTGTATCCTGGAGTCCCTATGACCTACTTTTGGTCATCTATGGACACTAGTATAATTTATTTCTTTCTTATGACCATTCATTTATTCCTCTAATGTTGTTTGGTTGGGTGACATCCTTATTTTTAGTAAAACATGGGAGGTGCACCTCCAACAGGTTAGACATGTTCTTGGTACCCTATGCAGTCATAAGCTATATGCCAATAGGGATAAGTGTTCTTTTACTTTGCAAAGTATACAATATCTAGGATACAAGACAAGGATGGTGTACATGTTGACCTAGAGAAGATCCAAATCAGCAAGGAATGGACAACCCCGACAACACAAAACTTAGAAGCTTCTTTGGGGTTAACTAATTTTTACTATTGTTTTGTGCTTGGATTCTCTCATCTTGCATGGCCCCTGAACCAAGCAATCAAAGAGGGGGGCAAAGGCCAAGTTTATATGGAACACATTATAACAATGAGCTTTTGAGGAGTTAAAAAGGGAAATTTGCTCAACCCCAGTGCTTGCCTTACCATATCTGGAACAGCCCTTTGAGGCTGAAGTTGATGCTTCAGAAAATATGTACTCGATGTAGTTCTCACTCAACATAGGCATCCAATTGCCTACCACAATGGCACATTCACAAACACAGTACATAGATATCCTACAAATGATAGAACTTTGTGCCATTGTCCATGCATGTAGGCAATGGAAGCATTACATTATTGGTGTACACTTGACCTAGAGAAGATCCAAATCATCAAGGAATGGACAACCCCAGCAACACAAAACTTAGAAGCTTCTTTGGGGTTAACCAATTTTTATTGTTGTTTTGTGCTTGGATTTTCTCATTTTGCATGGCCCTTGAACCAAGCAATCAAAGAGGGGTAAAGGCCAAGTTTATATGGAACACATTATAACAATGAGCTTTTAAGGAGTTAAAAGGGGAAATTTGCTCAACACCAGTCCTTGCCTTACCATATTTAGACAACCCTTTGAGGTTGAAGCTGACGCTTCAAAAAGTATGCACTCGATGTAGTTCTCACCCAACATAGGCACCCAATTGCCTACCACAATGGCACATTCACAAACGCAATACATTGATATCCTACAAATGACGGAACTTTATACCATTGTCCATGCATGTAGGCAATGGAAGCATTACATTATTGTAGTGGAAACCATCATCTATACAGATCACAAGCCTCTGCATTTCAGGTAGATCTAGGGAAAGTTATAGAATCCTTGCTATCAGAAGTGGTCTACCTACTTACAATTGTTTCACCTTAATATTAGGCACAATAAAGGTAATTCCAATTTGGTTGAAGACTACTTAAGCCACCCTCCAATTACAATGCTAACAACAGTCTTGGATTCATGTGGTCACGAGTTTTGTAAATGGTCCATGATGTATGGTTGCGATCCCTAGTTTTCCACCATATATCCAGCACTAAATATGGGATGACAAGTTGCAGGGTACTCAGGGGTGGAACAAACAGTGGTAGTGTTCTAGAAATGCCTTTATTGGCCGAAGCTTCATCATGATGTCAACATATATATATTAGATCATACACAACATGTGCAATAGCAAAAGAAGCCAACAAAAAGCAGGGCCTCTACACACCTCTACCAATTCTTGATCGACTGTGGATTTCATTTCAGGGTTGCCCATGACTAGGCGTGGTCATGATTGTGCCTTTATTGTAGTTGACAAGTTTTCCAAGATGGCAGTGTTGGTGCCTTGTACAAAGCGGATCAAATTTGAAGACATAGTGAGGCTCTAATTTGAGCATGTGTGGGTCCACTTCGACTTACCACAAACCACTGTGTCAGATAGGGGCAACAGGTTTCTCAACACTTTCTGGTCTAGATCATGGTCCATGATGGACACCAAGCTAACCAAGTCCACCTCTTTTCATCCATTGGCAGATGGGTAGATAAAAGTGGTTAACATAGTATGATGGTGCATCTAATTCGGATGTATAACTCAAAACGTTCACGAACATGGGATGATAGTTTATCATATGTCCAACATAACTATAATTGAGCCCCCCATGGCTTGACAAGGCATAGTCCCTTTCAATTTTGTCTTGGGTTTCAGTTGCTAGTCCCTATTGATGTGGCATTGCCTATTGTATTGGAGGAATAATCTCACCATGCATAGAAAGTATCTAACAAAGCCACCAGATTTATTGAACGAATCCGGCAAATCCAAAAACATGTGCATGAAATTTTGATGAAAACTAGCCAAAAGTACAAGCAATGCCATGACCAACATTGAGTCCCTCACTAGTTTGAGGTTAGTGATAAGGTATGGCTACATCTGCAGAAAAAACATTTGAAAGAATTTGGAAAGGTCACCATATTTATTGAATGAATTCAGAAAATCCAAAAGTAGGTGCATGAAATCTTGCAAAAACGTAGCTAGAAGTACAAGCAACACCATGACCAACACCGAGCCTTTTCACCAGTTCTTGATTGTCGATGAGGTATAGCTACATTTGTAGAAAGAACATTTGAAAGGCCCAATTAGGAAACACATGACTATTTGATACGGGCCCTACACAATCATCAAGCAAGTAGGCACTAATCCCTTTGAGCTAAACTTGCCACACTATCTTGGATTACATCCAATTTTCAATGTGGAACTACTTTGGCCATATTTTCCACCTTCCCTGGACACTTCAAATATTTTTGAAGAGTTGTAGCCCACAGATTAAACCGTGATTGTTAAACACCATTCACTTTTGAACAGGTCATAGATACATTGGTAAAAGATACCTGACATCATCAAATTCCCCTATATCAAGTGATCAAGGCAGGGTAGTTTGTTCACCAAGGAAAGTGGCTAACTAGGAGGCAGTTTTTACAAAAGAATTCACATTTGGTTAATTACTTGGATGCAATGGGGCCATTGCTTCGCAAGGGGGTCAAATGATTCCGACAATGATTTGGGATCACTAGATAAGAGTAATGATTTATTTTCAGAAAGTTCCAATTTTTTGAAAAAATTCAGCATAATATAAATGGCAGTTTTTGAGGCCTTAAGAGCATTTTTTGCATCTCAAAAAGCCTCACAAAACTGCTTTGGTGGTGTAAACATCTTCCTTGCGAGTTGAGCTTTTCGGAAAGGTATTATAATAGAAAATCGGAGAATACCCAAAAAAATTGACCCCGACAAAGTGGCCTAACCCAGTTGGCTATTATTAGCAATTATTTTTCTAGTAGATCTCTTGTTTTTAGGAGTTGTCCTATTCACATGCCTATGTGTGTTGAAAGAATATTATTAGTTTTGTTTAGCTTTAAATAAAATACCTATTCCCATGCCTATGCATGTTGAATGGATGTTACTAGCTTTGTTTAACTCTAAAATAGTTTACTATTGTTAGTTTTTTTTTAGATATAAGACAAGGACTTGCCCTATTGTAATTCAGAGTGGATAGCCGAAATATATTCCATATAAATTGCTTTCATTTTAGAAACTCTCTTATTATCTTGTAACAGTGTTTTGTTTAATATTCTTGCAAATTTATTTCAATTCAGTGTAGTGGAGTTTGGCTTTATTACAACACACTAGTTCCTAACAATTGGTGTGTTGTCCTTTGGATTGAATCCTCAATCTGGATCAAAATTGCTACTTCCATGAATATATTATTGTAGCTTATGGATGATTTCGTAGTTATAGATGCTGGAAATGATAGGCTCATCCTCAAGCTAAAGGTGAAAGGATCTGTAAATTGGTTCCTTTTAGTTGGTTGATCTGGATACTTCCACTATTAATAGGAAAGTCATTGAAAGAGGATTTTTTTCTTAGTTTTCTTAATGGTAAAGGAGATTTAAGTTAAAGTCTTAAGTGAAAGTTTGTGTGATTCAGAAGAACCTGAGGAAAATTGTATTGGTCCTTAAATAGTGGGTTCAGCATAAAGTCCCGAGTAGGAGAATTTGAGATCCTGAAAAATCAGAGTAAGTGGATTACCATTACTACTCATAGAAGTCACAGCAGATAGAAAAATAAAAATAGCTTGACAGCAATTAATTAACCAATAGTTGAAGATAACTGTTTAAATGAACTTTGGAAAGAATAATCCTATTGTACGAGTTTTGAAAAACTTAGAAATTTTAGACCTGGTACAAGTATTAAATCTCGGAGTAGAAACTGGCCATAGTAACATGTCCTGAAGATGGAAGTAACATAGATTTTATTTTCTTTACACTGAAGTTGCACAAAACTTTGTAATTGTACATTTTCCAAAATGCAAAAAGCATCATTAAAACAATTCCCAACCCCATACAGAAATGACACAGGAAACTGGTCATAAAAAAAACAGAATTTTTAAAATTATATACTGAAGCTATAAATGGATATGCATGGTAGAAGACAAATTCACCAAAAAAATATAATAAATAAAATTATTCATTAAATTCCATGTTCTCAATCGTCTAAATCATCAAAATCAGCAACAGAACCAGGAGAAGACCTACTCCCATAAGTCTAGCAGGAAATGCATGGGGACATTCATCATTCTCAAGATCAAAAGCAGCTAAGGAAATGTCCAAGTCAGGATTTTCAGGATCCTCATCCCAATTGTTTGTTTTCCCTTTTGAGTACTTCTCTTTCTTGCAAACTCAAGGTGAAAATCAGAATGAAGACTAGATAATATTCACTTTGTTTGGATGTGGATCTTGATTCTTGATGGAGCTGAAGTTACCTGAGTCTGTGGAGCAGGGCTCGATGCCATGTACGATGAGAAATCATAAAACGTTTTCCCCTTAAGAAGACCTTGTAATGGGCACCTCTATTATGCCCAAAAGTAACCCAGCTGAAACCCCTTATGACTCCGGAACGGTTTGCTTGTATTGTTTTTTTTTTGTGTTTTGCAAAGTCTTATGCATGTAACATAAATATAGAATTGAAAACATAGACACACATAGTTGAAATAACCAACACACTGTATTTATATTGATTACAAAATGAGTAAACAAGTGCAATGTCGGCCATGCGATATCTCACTAAATACTCCAGTAATGGAATGAACATTGTTTCAAGCGAATATTTTCAGCGAATATTGAAGGTACGATCATTTTGTTCTCCGTCCAACAGAATTACAGACTCTGCAGGCTTGTTTCTACGGACTCTACAGGTTTGTTTGTACGGACTCCGTAGGCTTGTTTCTCCCGACTCTTACTGCAGATAGCAGCTGTTACGAGATGCTACAGTGACGCGGCCGCTACAATGACGTCGTTGCTACAGTGACACGACTGCTACAGTGGCGCGGCTGCTACAGTGGTGCAGCTGCATGACGCTGAAAGCATAGACTCCAAATACCAATCCCAAGGATTGATGTCTAGAGTGCTACAGATGGGAAGGACATTCCCAAATGCCCAAAATAACCTGCAAACTGCAAGTGCATCAATTTTTTCTTTTTATCCAACATGCTGAATGAAGCCACAAATGCTTCCCTTTATTCTTTTTCCAATGGGCGACTCAACTCACATGAGCAATGTGGGATAAAAGATGTGCAACATTTTATATATTAAAATATTACTTATGTCTCCCTTGGGTACCATCCCCATAAAGTAAATATTAAAGTAACACTTCAATATTTTGCAATTAAGTTAAATGTTACTTTAATAACACTTTAGGCATTAAAATATAATAGCAATCGGACTTTGAATAGCGCAAGTGATAGTTCGCCGAAAAGCTCTCGCTGAGGAGTATCAAATCCAATCACCAAACCTGGGTTCCGCTGTGCCCTGCTAACTTACTAAAAATAGTATGCCTGAAACTGAGTAAATCAACTCCGTTTTGGCCCAAATTGGAAATGACTTGGCCAAAACACTCTAGGATCCCTTTAAACCCTTCGTTAGTCCTCGGGACCATGTAGAACTAGGTTAACGCACACACACACTTGGTCAACTACTAAAGTGGGGACATTACAGTCCATCGCCTTGAAATTGCTTGTCCTCAAGCAATCTCAGCCCAGCTTGTTGAATAACCTGCTCACTCTCCCATGTAGCATCCTCCTCCGACAGGTCTCTCCATCTGACCAAATACTCCTTCACTATCCTGTTTCTGAGTTTCTTCTCTCTGGTGTCCAGAATAGCCTCGGGTACTAACACGAGCTTCCCCTTCTCATCCAAAGGGGGTAAATCTACAGAAGGCACTACACTCTGACCAATGGCTTTCTTAAGCCTAGACACATGAAATACATTGTGCACCCGACTGCCCTCTAGGAGATCAAGCTCATAGGCGACTTCGCCCACTCTGCGAATCACCCTGTAGGGACCGTAAAATCTAGGCTTCAGCTTATCTGCTCCGCGCTTCTTGAGCAATGACTGCCTATATGGCTGTAGCCTTAAATACACCATGTACCCCACCTCGAAACTGCGCTCTACTCTATGCTGATCAGCATACAACTTCTGCTGATTTTGAGCCTGTTGTATATTCTCCTTGAGCGCTCTCAAGATATCCTATCCTGCAATAGGTCTTTGGCTTTGGGCACTCTGCTGCCCCCCAAAGCCAAATCCATAAAGCTTGGTGTTTCATACCCATACAATGCCATAAATGGAGTCATCCTGATGGTCATGTGATATGTGGTATTGTAACAATACTCCCCCATGTGTAACCACTTAACCCAGGCTCTCTGCTGCGCAGTCACTAACATAGTTCCACATATAACCTTCCACCCATTTATTGACTATCTCCGTCAGCCCATCTGTCTGAGGATGGTAGCTCATACTAGGTGTAAGATCTGTACCGCACAGCCTGAACAACTCCTGCCAAAAGACGCTCATGAACTTGCTATCTCTATCACTAACAATAAATCTCGGTAACCCATGCAACCTGAAAACCTCCTTGAAGAACAAATATGCCACTTGAGCTGTTGTGTAAGTAGAAGGGATAGCAAAGAAGTGAGCAAACTTCGTCAATCTGTCTACCACCACATAAATGCAATCTCTTCCCTGCACTTGTGGTAGGCCAGTGATGAAGTCCATAGAATGCTTTCCCATTTCCTATCCGGAATGGGTAAGGGCTGTAGTAAACCAGCAAGAAACATATGCTCTTCCTTATTCTGCTGACAAACTACACACTCCCTGACATACCTTTGAACATCATCCTTGAGCCCTCTCCATGAGAACCGCTCTCGGATCTGCTTGTAGGTCTTGAAGACCTCCGGATGCCCAGCCGTAGGTGCATCATGCAATGCCCTCAGTATCGCCTCTCTTAAATGTGATGATGGAATCAAATAAACCCTGTCTGAAATCTGATCAACCCATCTATCACCTCATAGTGATCATCTTGTATAGCACCTGAAATCAATCCAGAAGTCCAAGCATCTCCGGCATGCTTTGCTATAATCTTATCCCTCCAATCTCTTGAAATCTCTGCAAGAGCACAAATGTGAGGTCTTCTAAATAAGGCATCAGCTACTACATTCTTCTTCCCTTTGAAAAACTCAATGTCAAAGTCATAAGCCTGCAATTTAGTGACCCACTTCTGCTGCCTGTCATTCAAGTCTCGCTGGGCCATGAAATACTTTATGCTATTGTGATCCGTCTTCATCACAAATTTCCCTCCAAGCAAGTAGGATCGGAATTTGGCCAAGGCATGCATGATGGCCAACATCTCCCAATCATAAATAGAATAGCTCCTCTCCACCCCTCGAAGCTTCCTACTCTCAAAAGCAATGGGATGCTTCTCCTGCATATCTGGAGGATGGCTTTTACCCTGTTGCTCTGGAGGTGTAGGCATGATCAAACATTCAGCTGCCCACTCTACATCATCATGTCTAAATAACCGTTCCATCCTCTTCAATGATACCACCCTGAGCCCCCCACGTGGTAAACCTCGAAGCACCACCTTCCTGCCCTGATGCTGAAACCTCATCTCCAACTTAGCCAAGTTGAAGGTAAACTCTACAAGAGAAGCCATCCATGTCATTCCCAAGATGACATCATAATCACCCATGTCAACTACATAGAAATCGTCCTCCAACTCATAATCTCCTCCCAATTTGATGCGAAGATTTGAAATCTTCTGGGTGCATAATAACTTGTGGCCATTAGCCACCATGACTCTGAACCCCGCGTGCTCTTCTGTCTGAAGGCCTCTCCTGGCCACCATTTGTGCATCGATAAAGTTATGCGTTGCCCCTGTGTCAATCAATGAAACCACACGTTGCCCCTGAATCATCCCTCTTACCTTAAAGGTAATGGCCTTCTGGACCCCAGTCAACCGAGCAAAAGACTTCTCATCATCCGAACTCTACTCAGCAGTGCTATCACCCTGACTAGACTCCGAATCTGAATGTTGCTCCTTGTCCTCTGAAGGTGATTCATCTGTTGAAAAAAAATTCATTTGTTTAGCTTTCGCCTTAAGCGGACATTTATGGGAAAGATCCCATGGCTTCCTACAATGGAAACATAGTTTTTTCTTCTTGAGCTCATTAAGGGTGTCATTATCCAACCCTTTAGTTTCCCCCTTAGGCTGTTGAGGGTCCCTCTGAAATGTCTTCTTTTCCTTATCCTTCTTAAAATGAGAGTCCTTAGAGTGAAATTTACTCCTGTAGGAAGAAGATGCTAGGTCTTTCGCTTTCTTAATAGCCTCCTAAAGTGAAGAAGGGTTGTGTCCCTTTACCCAACCTTGCAAGGGATCGAAAAGCCCATCCATGAAAAGAACGAGTCTCCTCTCAGATATATCTGTCACCATACTGCTAGCTTTTGGAACTCGGTGATATAGGCCTCCACAGAACCCCACTGTCTAAGCTGTTCTAACTCCTTGAAATGCAATTCTAGGTCCTTAGTGTCAAATCGCTCGATCAACCTCTCGGTGAACTCTGCATATGTATCAATTTGGTTGTCCAAGTGTCACCATCCCATGGTGCCACCACTCATGGGCACTGCCATCTAGATGTATAGTTGCATACTTGATGGCATCATCCTAAGGCATCGGGCTGAGCTGGAAATATGTATCGAGCTTTTGCACCCAAGCCTTGGCTGTAGTCTTCCCTGTACCATCAAAATATGGAATTGAGAGCTTACTCACTTTCTTCTTAAGCTCATAATGTTGCTGCCTATTGCCTCTCCAAGGTAAATGTTTCAGCCTAACATTCATGTACTCCCTGAAAGACATCTCACCTTGAAAATCCGATCCAAAATTTCTCCAATCCTCCAGTATTTGGTCCTGTATCTCCTGCTGTGTAGGACCAGCATTATTTTGATCATTTTGTCTTGGAGGAAAATGTGGCATGAGTGGTCTTGTAGTAGAACCTGCTCTAGCATATGTCCTGGTTCCTCTATTAATCGATGCGTCTCCATTACCTCCATTACCCTGCCCACCTACCTGGTTAACATTATTACCCTGATTGGCATTATTACCTCGGTTGGCATTATTGCCTTGATCTGCCCTAGTCAAATGTTGTGTAATGGCTACAGCGAAACGCTGCAATGTAGCCTGTAGCTCCCTCTGACCCCTAGCAAGATCAATAAGCATCCCTAGTGCTAGGTTCTCTCCTTTCCCCATCTCTGTCACCCATGGCTGGTGCTGAAAAAGGGTCACCCTCTTCAATCTCTGGGAAATTACGTAAGTCTGGGTTTTTCCGGTTTCTCCTCAAGTAATACTGATGTGTTGGATGCATGAAACCTCACAGGATGGCAGGAAAATAGGCTCTGATACCACTGTAATGGGCACCTCTATTACGCCCAAAATTAACCCAGCTGAAACCCCTTGACTCCGGAACGGTTTGCTTGTACTGTTTTTTTTTGTGTTTTGCAAAGTCTTATGCATGTAACATAAATATAGAATTGAAAGCATAGACACACAGCTGAAATAACCAACACTGTATTTATATTGATTACAAAATGAGTAAACAAGTGCAATGTCGGCCATGCGATAACTCACTAAATACTCCAGTAATGGAATGAACATTGTTTCAAGCGAATATCCTCAGCGAATACCGAAGGTATGATCATTTTGTTCTCCGTCCAACAGAACTACAAACTTTGCAGGCTTGTTTCTACGGACTCTGCAGGCTTGTTTTTATGGACTTCGCAGGCTTGCGTCTACGGACTTTGCAGGCTTGCTTCTACGGACTTTGCAGGCTTGCTTCTACGGACTCTGCAGGCTTGTTTCTACGGACCCCGCAGGCTTGCTTCTACGGACTCTACAGGCTTGTTTCTACAGACTCCGCAGGCTTGTTTCTCCCGACTCTTATTGCAGATAGCAACTGTTATGAGATGCTACAGTGACGCAGCTGCTACAGTGACACGACTGCTACAGTGATGTGGCTGTTACAGTGGCGCGACTGCTATAGTGGCACGGCTGCATGAGACTGAAAGCATAGACTCCAAAGACCAATCCCAAGGATTGATGTCTAGAGTGCTACAGATGGGAAGGACGTTCCCAAATGCCCAAAATAACCTGCAAACTGCAAGTGCATCATTTTTTTCTTCTTATCCAACATGCTGAATGAAGCCACAAACGCTTCTTTTTATTCTTTCTCCAAGGGGCGACTCAACTCTCATGAGCAATGTGGGATAAAAGATGTGCAACATTTTATATATTAAAATATTACTTATGTCTCACTTGGGTACCATCCCCATAAAGTAAATATTAAAGTAACACTTTAATATTTTGTAAAGTTAAATGTTACTTTAATAACACTTCAAGCATTAAAATATAATAGAAATCGGACTCCGAATAGCGAAAGTGATAGTTCGCCGAAAAGCTCTCACTGAGGAGTATCAAATCCAATCACCAAAACTGGTTTCCGTTGTGTCCTGCTAACTTACTAAAAATAGTATGCCTGAAACTGAGTAAATCAACTCTGTTTTGGGCCAAACTGGAAATGACTTGGCCAAAACACTCTAGGATCCCTTTAAACCCTTCGTTAGCCCTCGGGACCATGTAGAACTAGGCTAACGCACACACACACTTGGTTAACTGCTTAAGTGGGGACATTATAGAACTCTTGCAACCCATTTCTTCCCTTGCTCTAAAAAAACTTCTCATGCCTTGGAATTTGATGAGGAAGGCTCTTCTTGCTGCCATTTTAGGAGGAACTTGTTGGTTTTGAACATACCTTGCGAAAATTCGAGGAATGTAAAGGAATGGAGGTGCTTGTATTTAGTCAGACTTGGGTGGAGTTGGTTGGTGGGCCATTAGTAATTGTCTTTGACTATAAAAGAAATCAATTAGTTGACAAAGTGCCTTCCTTTTAGTTGAATGATGGTAATTACAGGGGAATTAGAGAGAATCCATGACTGCTTTTAGATTCTCTTCTCCTTTGTGATGCGGACCATCGAACTAGGAGGTGGGATCCTACAAATCTTGCAAAGTTTAGAAGAGGGTGAAATAAACCATGTGGGCTATGAAGTATAGGAAATTTTGGGGTCATTGCTTTGGTCTCAATCTAGGAATGAATTATTGCTTGAAGAAATTTTGGCCTATGAATTGTTTTGGTTTAAAAATCATGTTGTAAAAAACAAACTGATTTTTGTGAATCAAAAGAGAGTCATGATAGGAGGATGGAGACCTACTGATGTAGTCATAGTTAGGGGTCTCAATTAAGAGATGCCTTAGACCACGCAGACCTCATAATACATTGTGGAATATGCAATGAATTGCATCAACACAATTCATATTTTTATTAGATTTCAATGGCATGCAATACAACAGGGAAAAAAAATCACAATGACATTGCAATCTCACTACAAGATGCATTAAAACACTCTATCCATAGATCTTTGCTTACTAATTCATATTCTTTGGAAGTGTAGCCTACCTCTTAGAAAAAACACTCAGATCTATTCCTGAGTTTCAATATGTTGGCCAACGTTCTTTGCATGTGTAGGGGCATGCTTATAAAGCCGCAAGACCCACCTACTTACATTAAGTGCTCGACAACCTACTAATAGCATTATTACATCTTAGTGTGCCACAAATATTAAATGTATGTCACAATTCCAAGGCACCAACACGTTACAACATAATGCATCATGACATAGTACATCATAAACAATATTAAATGAATCCATATCAGCATCCCATGAATTTCAGAATTAAATGTGAAACATTTAGTAATGGCTCCTTTCATAACACATCACAAGGATATATGCGCCCTAACCAAGTGTGCACAAAGAAAGTCACACGAAGGTCACAACCTCAGAAAGTTGAGTCACAAGATTTTGTGATTAAAAAATGCGCTGAGAACCTTTGTACCATGATCCTCATGTCTGCTCAAGAACATTACCTCACACTATTGCACATGCCCCAAATGACTAGCAACTCATTGCACAACTTGCACAATGAAGAACATACTCCAAGAAATCTCATCAACTCTACAAGAACATACTCCAATAAATCTCATTAACTCTACTACTTCTGCAGTGAAGAACCAAACCAGTGACCCAAATAAATGCTCTGCTACTCAATAAGATATCACAGTTTTGGAATTGCTTCATAGATTTCCACATGGATGTGCTTGCGCAAAAGACTTCTACTACTTGCATAAAAGTTTCGTGTGCTTGTTCAGAGAGACAACAGTTAACCATGCATAACAAGAAATTTGCACGGAACACATAGGTGCACTCATAGGCTATGCAAAATTACACAAGAGACATACACAAAGGTGGCACGAAACAACATACCAAACTTTGCGTAAATTGACCAACAAAAACAAGTGCGCAAAAATAAACTTGCGCAAGACAACACTTAGCCAAATTTAATAAACTAATATATTTTTGGTTGATGCAAGATTGCACATGAACTTGGATGCTCTCGCATCAAACACCCTAGGTAACAAAAGAAACATGAGCTCTTGCTCATATGCTTTTTAAGAGCTCTGTTAATGGTATTCATTGTTTTGTAGTTTCAGATGCGCTTATCCATGTCACATCTTCTATTCCTTGACCTTTTCACTTTACCAGATATTTTGTATATTACTTCTTGCGCATAGTCTTTCCAACTCGCGTGTCAACACTTCGTCGTGCTCCTTTTTAGGGATCTAATATCTCCAATTTGTTTTTTCAGAACATACACTTGCATTTTCATTACTTTGTCCTTCATAATATAGATACAAATCAATCACATTGAAAATAGGTGATATATCAATCCCTTTAGGCAACTCCTTTGCAAAATTTCTCAACACTTTGCATGGCCTAATCTTTTTCCATTTCAACTTATTATACATGCCTTTTGGAAATCTCTCCTTCCTCAAGTGTGCTAAGACTTAGTCTCCAACCTGATATTCTACATTTTTTCTCTTCATGTCTATGCTCCTTTTGTATTGTGTACTACTTTTCTCCAACTATTTGCGCACTTGTTTATGCACTTCTCTCATATGCTTTGCAAAATCCTCTACTTCAACACCTTTTCTTTGGTCACTTTTTATGTTACATAACTCCGCAACTCCTCTTGGACTTGACCCATAAACAATCTAAAATGGTGTCTCCTTTGTACTTCTATTCATTGAATTATTATAGACAAAACTCAACGTGTGCCAAAATATTATACCATGCTTCTGCCTTACCTTCAATTAAACATCTCAATAGATTACATAAAATTTTGACTACTTCCGTTTGTCCATTTTTTTGAGGATGGTATGTAGAACTGAACTGTAACTCAACGTACAAGTTGTTCCTTACCACTCTCTAGAAATGTTCAACAAATTTGCAATCCCTGTATGATACAATGTAGCATGACAAACCATGTAGCCTCACAACCTCCGTGAAAAACAAGCTAGCAACGTATGTCGCATCACTAGTTTTCCTGAAAGCAACAAAATGTGCCATCTTTGAAAATCTATCCACAATCACAAATATAGAATCGTTCCCTCTATGTGTTCTAAGCAAATCCATAACAAAATCCATACTTATATCCTCCCATAGTCTCTCTGGAATAGGCAATGGTTGATACAACCTTGCATTTTGACTTGTCCCTTTTGTAAGTTGGAAAACTCGAACTCCTAAACATACTTACACACATCCATATTAATTTGTTGCCAAAAATAGTTCTTCGTTACTTGCGCTAATGTTTTTTCATAATCAAAATGACCTGCCAAATCTCCACTCTATTTTGCCTTGATCAAAATTTCATGCATTGAACCTCTTGGTATACACAATTGTGCTCTTCAGAACAACAATATATTTTGAACAACATAATCTAACCATGGTGTTCTATTGCCACTCACTGGTTTTGCACATTCTTTCCAAGTTTCCTGAAAATCTTCACTTTCATATCGTTCCTTCATAAGATCAAATCCTATGACTTCCTTTCTTAGTTCATTTTGCAAAAAAACTCTTTTAATTAACGCTTCAACAATTGTTTGATTTTCCAATTCTATGCTTCAGCAAAAATGAATAGCTATGATCAAGTGGGTTGTAGTCCAATGTTGAGGATGATGGTGTAAAAGGTGTTGCCTAGCCATCCACCAAGGTATAAATCCCATGACATAGTAAAAAAGAAATGACGCTGGGATTGTGCCTCGGGTGAATTTGGGGGAATGGATACCCCTCAATCTTAGGCACTAAGCCAAAGAAGCATTCTATACACCTAATCCGTGTAAAAGCAGGGTCTCAATAAAAAATAAAAATAAAAATGAATAATATGTAAGAATTCAACCCATTGATTATGTCTCGAATTCAATTTACCCTTACTATTAATGAATTGCAGTGCTTGATGGTCTATATACAATACAAACTCCTTAGGTAACAAATAATGTCTCCATTTCTTGAGCGCTTGCACAATTGCATAGAACTCTTGATTATACATTGAATATTTGCGCTTCGCATCAAAATATATGATAGGTCTTCCTTATTGACTCATCACTATTCCTATTGTTGTGCCACTCGCATCGCAATCTACTTGAAATATCTTATTAAAATTTGGCAATGCCAACACTGGCTATTTTGTTATTTTCTTCTTCAACTACTATAAACTATATTCTGCTTCTGCTTTCCACTTAAACTTACTTTTATCTTTACGCATTAGATCAATGATTGTTGTGTGCGTCCCACTGAATTTCTTGATAAACTTCCTATAAAAGCTTGCCAATCCATGAAAACTACGTACCTCAAATGTACTTTGTGGTGATGGCCAATCTAGTATAGCTCGCACCTTTGTTGGATCCATCTTCAAACCTTCTCGAGAAAACATAAATCCCAGGTATACCAATTCTTTTGGCAGAAACTACATTTATTCAAATTCATGAGCCACTTTTCATCTCGCAACTTTTCTAGCACGTGGCATAAATGTTGCAAGTGTTCTTTGGTTTTATTGAAAATCATTTTTTCATCAAGATACGCAATTGACAAACTTACCTAAAAATGGCTTGAATACTTCATTCATCATTTCAATGAATGTACTTGGTGCATTAGTTAACCCAAATGGCATAAATAACCACTCATATAAACCCTCTTTTGTCTTGAACGTTGTTTTCCATTCATCACCTTCCCGTATGTGAATGTGGTGATATCCACTCTTTATATCAATCTTTGTGAAGTATCTCGCTCCACTCAAGCCATCCATCAAATCATCCATGCACATCAATGTAAATCTATACTTAATTGTTAGCTTGTTAATGACTCTAGAATAATTGCACATTCTTCATTGTCCATTCTTCTTAGGCGCTAATACTGTTGGTTTTGCACACGGGCCCAAACTTTCTTTGATCAACCTTTTAACCAACAACTATGGAACTTGTCTTTGCACGTTTGCATTTTCCTTTGGTGTCAACCGATGTGCCACTTTGTTTAGTAAATTTGAACCTAGAATCAAATCCATGTGATGACTTATGCTTCTCATGGGTGGCAACCCATCTAGTAAATCATTAGACACAATCTCCTTAAACTCACTCTATATCTCCTTAGCATGAAAGTATTTCTTATGCTGCGCCTGGGCTTACTTCTTGCGTTGGCTATGAAACTAACACATAACATGCGCTCTCCTTTACTTCTTTTAGGAACTCTTTTTCTCGAAATTATCAACACTGTTGGACTCTTATCCACCTCTTCACATTTATCCTTCAAAGGGTTTAGTGTATGCATCACTCCATCTTTCATCAATGTATAAATATTTGTGCGACCATCATGGGGCGCCCTACAGTCAAACTGCCAAGGGCTTCCAAGCAACATATGACAAACAACTATAGGCATTATGTCACATAAAATCTCATCTTTGTACGTACAAATTTAAAAACTTACTAGACATTGTTCATTCACTAGAAACTAATGTCCCTTCAACAACCATGAGATCTTATATGGATATGGATTTAGATGCGAAATTATTTTCAAACCAAGTTTATCTACCATTTCTTGCGAAGCAATATTATTTGTGCTACCATTATCAACAATTAGTTTGCAACGCTTACCTCCTGATTTGCAAATGATTATTAACAAATTCGTTTGCTGCGCATGACTTTTTTTCTTTTTCGTAGGTTTCAACACTACCCTCTTTATCATGAGAGCTTCTCCTTCAGTTTTTTGGTTCATCTATGTTATGAACAGACGCAACACTCTCCTTACCTACTTGTGCAATATGCACACTCACATCATTTCTCCTACTTCAGTATGCATATGCAGACACTCAAATTCTCTATGTCCAATCTAACCACATCCTAACCACATCTAAACAAGTACCAAGGAATTCATGACCTCTACCTTGTCCATAGAATCCTCTTCCATTGAAATTTCCTCTACCTCTTTGAGCATTAGTATCATTGTGCTGCGAAGTACTTTTGTTGCCTTCTTGCACAAAATAATCTCTGTTGCTTCCACATCTACGTGTGAATCTTCCTTTTCCTCATGTTTCTTGTTGTTTGTGTGATAACTTTTTTTTGCCTTCAACGCACATTGATAGAATTATTCAATAGATCACAATCTAATCATACCAAATTCATCCTGAATTGCCATGCACAATCCTTTTACAAAACTTGAGATCTTCTCAACATCATTTTCAACATGACCCACTCGAATGATATGTCTATAGTCACACTCATTTCCCTCTGTTGCAAGTTTTGAAGCTTCTGGAGCAAACTCATGTTATAATCCATAGGAATGAATTTAGCGCTTTGCTTCGCGACGAATCTATTTCAAGTTTTAATTTTATCTTTGCCTTTGTGCAATCTTTCATTTTGAACATGCTCCCACCATAAGGATGCGCGACCTTCATAGTTACCAAATTTGGTTGGATCCATATTTTTTGTCCCGCCCATATAAGTTCGTTCGCGTCGGCCCTTTTCTTTTTCAATTTTTTTTTGTAGGTTTTCTATGAAAAAAGATGCCCAAAAACCATAGATATTATATAATGTTAACATTTTATATTAGTTTATTAATGTTTTTTATTGTATTTGTCAATTTTGAATATTTATAAAGTCCATGGATTACATACTTGTCGATTACTTGACGAATTTGAGTACGTGTAGAGATTTTATCCAGGCGAGTAATTTCTGCCTTAACAAGTTTTTGTTTTGCAAGTTCTGTGAGTATTTTTCAAGTACTTGCGAGTTTTTTTTGTAGGTTCTAAGTATTTTGACAGTACTCGTGAGTACTGTTAAAATTCTCGCCAATGTGGTCAAAATGCAGGAAAAATGTGAAAAAACCATAGTTTTTTGTCTTGTTTAAGCAGGGATGCCCCCACACTTACACCACACAACATTTGAGCCCACAATATATCTATAAAATAAACATTTAAATATAATTTTACATTTGATATGGACATATATATATATATATATATATATATATATATATATATATATGCTTTGAGGATGTTCGAGAGTGGTTTTAGACCTCTAGGAACTATAATGCAAATTCTAGGTTTTGGAGGATCCTATCATATTTAAGACTGTCAGATTCCTGGGTTTCAAGATTTCAGACTTAGCTATATTTCAAGGTTTTAACATTTTAGGAATACATCATAGGTATTAGGAGGTATGAATGTTGCATGAAGGGATTTAGGTATGGTAGACATCTTGCATTCAAGAAACAACTAAAGGAGTTCTTTGTCTATTAGTAGAAGCAGGAGAGATTGGATTGAAATCATTGGATGACCCTCTTGTAGATGTTATCCAACATGAGGTAGAAGAGTCATTGCCATTTGGTACCAGGCTAGAGCTACAGGGACAACATTCTAGGCAAAGCAGGGAGGCGTAGTAGAGTGCGAGGCCTATACTCTCTCAGCCTCCCATATGTTTCACTAGAATGGGGAAGAGGAAATTGTAGATTATTCCGATTTGTAACTTGCATCCATATGCAATTTATGATGATGATTTTCAATGACAATCATCATAAATTTATAAGTATCAGTTTGTTGTATTCGCATGATTATGCGATTTTTTACTCTATTTCTATTCAAATATAATAGAAAATACTTCCCTAACGTTTTACAGACTCCTTTGATATATTTTGTAACTTGAATTTGTATAAAATGTATGCTTTTCTAAGAAATTTAAGTATTTTTTCAAGTTGCCAAGTAATTTTTTTTTGGTTTGCTGAGTATTTCCAGAGTATTTGTATGGGAACTATGTATAGAACTATTCTCTCTCTCTCTCTCTCTCTCACACACACACACACATGTATGTATGTATGCATATAGTCTTGATCAAAATTTTTCAAACTTTTTCAAGAATTTCGGATTTTTGATTTTTTTGCCCTCCTAAATGGTTTCGGACTTCTGAACTTGGTAACTATGATGACCTTTCAACCTTGCGCTGACGAACTTAACTTGCTTGGGATCATCCATACTTTCATATTCAAATTATTTCTCTAACCTAGTGATCTAGTCAATGAGCTCTTCCGGATTCAAACTTCCAAAATAACTTCTGGGGTCCAACATTGGTTAACTTATCATTCTTGCAACAACTCGCAAGAATTGATATTCAGGATTATGAACCTCTTTTGTGTCCTGGTCTTCAGGTGCTTCTTCCACGACATCAATATCGGTTTCATCATCTACTACTATAACACCTCAGTGTTGTGTGGTCTCCATATCCTCTAATTAGTGTTGCATCTTTCTCATCAATCCAGCCAAGTCAGAAAGTCTTGGCACTCCAACCACTCTTTCCCTTCTACCTCCTAACCTCCTCTCTGTGCCATTTTTTTCAAAATCAAAGATCAACAACTCCACTCCTTCTACCCACAATATTGCTAGAAGATGTTTGCAGTTACTTTCTACCCACACTAATGCGGAAAACAACAATAACCAAGGACTACAACATTGCTCTGATACCAAATGTTGTTGCTGCGGTTAGGGGTCTCAATTAATTGATGCCTTAGACCACATAACCCTCATAATACACAACATAATATGCAATGAAATGCATCAACACAACTCAGATCTTTATTAGATTTTAATAACATGAAAAACAACAGTTACAAAAACGCAATCTCACTACGAGATGCAGTACAACACTGGATCCATAGAGTTTTGCTTGTTAACTCTTAGTATCTGCAAGTGTAGCTTACCTCTCAGAAGAACCACTCAAAACTATTCCTATCTCCAATATTAACCTACTTACACTAATTGATCGACAACCTACTAAGAGCATTAACACGCCTTAGTGCACCCCAAATGTTAAATGTCTCTCACAATTCCAAGGCACCAACACGTTACAATGTAATGCATCGGACATAGTACACCACAAACAATATTAAATGAATCCATATTAGCTTCCCATGACTTTCAGAATTAAATGTGAAACAATTAGCAATGGCTCCTTTCATAACACATCACAAGGATATATGCACCCAAACCAAGTGTGCATAAAGAAAGTCACACGAAGGTCACAACCTTGGAATGCTGAGTCACAAGACTTCATAACCAACAAATGCATTGAGAACCTTTGTGCCATGAGCCTCATGTCTACTCAAGAATATTACTGCACATGCCTTAAATGACTACCAAATCATTGCATAGCTTGCACAATGAAGAACATACTCCTCCAAGAAATCTCATCAAATATATTTTTTTTGCGGTGAATAACCAAACTCTACATTGACCCAAATGAATGCTCTACTGCTTAATAAGATATCATAGAGTTATGGAATTATTTCGCAGATCTTTACTTGGATGTGCTTGTGCAAAAGACTAGCACTACTTGCGTAAAATATTTGCAAGCTTATTTAGACATATAACAATTAACTTTGTGCAACAACAAACTTGCACGGAACACATAAGCGTGCTTTTAGGATACGCAAAAATACACTTGACATGTGCACACAAAGGTGACGTGAAACAACATATCAAAGTTTGCGCATACACAAGACTTGTGCAAACTGACAAACAAAAACAAATGCACAATAAGAAACTTGCGCAAAACAACACTTAGCCAAATTTATTAAACTATAATATTTTTGGCTGATGCAAAATTGCATGTGAACTTGGATGCTCTTGCATCACCTACTACCTTGCTTAGCATGGTATATAAAGTGATTTCTGTATTGGTTAGAGTTGAGCACACGTGTTTTGTCTAGGATTGATGGTTCTCTAGGACGTCAAGTTTATAGGAAATCAAATCAAAAGAATCTCTATATGCATGCTTTAGCATCATCACCTAGCTCAAAAATGGGGGTTCTCAAGAACCTAGCCACTATTCAGGGTATATGATGATGAGCATTTGGAAAAGGATAGAACCCACTTAACAATGGTTCTCTAGGGAAATGGATGCAAGGGGAAGTAAATTGCTAGGGCTTTCAAACATCAAGGAGAAGTCATGAAAAGAAGTGGGTTGATGAGGACTCAACAAGCGTACCTTGTGAGGGCTTTGCTTCCTTACATTGAGGGCATTCTCAATAAGATCTCCAAATTTATAAAGAAAAAGAGCATTAAGTCAACCTTCTTGTGACATGATAAACTATAATAAAGTTGATAAAGTCTTCTAAGGATTGTTTGGAACCTATGCAAAATGGTGGAGTTTACTAAATTGATTGCTCAAGGGGTGCCATACATTGGCGAAATAGGGCGTTCCATTAGTACCACTGTTAAAGAACACGATGCTGATACAAAACAGAGTTATCAAATCAGCTTTGGCAGAGCACTCATTTAAGACGAACCACCATATTTGCATTGAAAAGGCCAAGGTACTAGTTGTAGAGGATCATCATTTCAAAAGGTGTTTAAGAGAAGCTATTGAGATTAATAAGCATCCACATAAATATGAACATGGATGAGGGTTCAGCCTTAAGCCAAACTTGGAGGCCAATTATAAATATGCTAAAATGATCCATTAACTAATGAGAAGTTACATTTATTATTGTTATTTTTAATCAGTGGGGAAAGCCATTAAAATTAATGGCATAATTATACCGGCTAGTGCATTTAATTTATTTGTCTCTATTAGCTGACCCAGTAATGGCATAATTATACCAACTAGAGTTATCTATATAAGGATCTCTAGTCTAGAATCCATACATATGTTCTTTCAATTTGATGTTGGATAACGGAGTGGGATCTGGAAGTTGAACTGTTGATAAAAACTCTACTACACATTTTTTCCTAAAACCTCATTTCTTACGGATAGATTTGCCTTTGATAATCTCATTTGAAATGAGGGCAGCGATCACCAGCTAGAGAGACATGTTGGGATGTCTTGTTTCTAAAGATTGGTTTTGATAAGTCTTGTGTCTGGATTTAATGGATCTTCATCCTAAACATGATTTCTTGGTTGATTGCAATTTAAAATTCTTAGTGGCCATGGTAATTCTGTAAGCAAAAAATTATGATAAGGGCTCAAATTTATGGCCAACTTTTGGGGTTAATCCAATTTAGAAATATCTATTAGACAAGGTCCTAGTGGTGCTTGCTACTGCTCCGTTTGTTGCTTCTGCGTATGATTACAAAGTGTATATGATTTTAGTGTTCACTATCATTATGGTTGGCCCATTTACTAATAATAAGCTCATTTATTAATAATAAGTATTGGGGACCATCTTTTGGCTAGAATATTACTAATAGATAAGGGATTGCAGGTAATCTTTGATTGACAATTGAGGAAGTTGTTGGATGAACTTTGATGAACATTGATTAACTATCAATATTTTAATTGTTTGGCTTCAATACGTTGCTGGATGAACCTGATCTGTCGGATGTATTTGTTTGTTCCTCTATTGGCTATGCTTTCTTTAAAATAATGATTTTACCTTCTCAAATTACATATGAATGAAAAAAACTCTATTTGTCGCCGATGCTGAATTCTATAAGTCCTCATTAACAAATGGATTTCCCTTCTCTATATTGAGAAAAAACGCTTGACCTACACCCATAACATGCTTCTGGAAGCATGAATGTCAGGCATGTTTTGAAAACTAGCTACAAGAATCCATTCAATCAATTTTTTTGCTGCAACTTCTAGCATTTCACATGATGGATGGTAGCACTAGATTTCTGTTAATATTGTTGAGAACAATGAATTGTTTTGGGCTTGGTTTAGTTGCAATTGAAAATGAGAACTGTGGACAGATTAGCTAATTTTATGAAGGTTTATTTTGTAGATTGGGGACATCTAGTCGACGTAGTTGGTTACTGTTTCTTGAACTCGGGAAATAATTATAGCCCCTGTCAGGAATTTATTGAGTGGCTTCAAGATGGTCCAAAGCCTGTATATATTGGGTTTGGAAGTATGGTAGGTTTTGATTTATCATATAATTCAATATATGTGTGAGACTACTTTTAAAACATTTCTTTAAAATTTATTTTGTTTATACCAAGCATACGTAATATCTGAGGAAGCTGGCTTTTGAATGTAAGTTTTAAATTTGAATGTAAGTTTTGAATATCAAGCATTCATATTATATGTCCGTTGTTTCTATTATGCTGCAAGGCAGATATTTTTCACTCTACAGACTGACAGTAGTTCCCATTGCAGAAGGTTTCTTAGATGCCTTATGCTTAGAGCTTTTAGACCTCTAAGAATTCAATGAAAACTTACATGAATGCGTGCTAGGTACATTCTTATTTAGAACCCATGAACAGTGCCTGATCCAAGGTGATACACTTACTGTGCATCTTTCAATAGGTAATTGACATAGAATTGTAGATTGTTGATGTCACACTAATGCCACTTGCCAATGTTACCAACAGCACACTCATAAATTATCAAAAAAGGCCCTTCCTTGTAGTTGTCTTGCTTACAGTTATAGGAGTTTATCAATTACATCTACCGCACACGCTTCTTGCACATAAGCACTCAGCTCCTTCAACTTTGAAGAAAAATTTAAAATCATAAAGAGACATAGGGAGAGAGTGAAAAAGTTAAATGGGCAAGTCAAACGAGTGTTGGAAACATCATTTGGGGGTTTTAGGGCCCAAGTGGCCTTTTATGTTTATCTTTTTTTTTTTTTTTTTCCTTTTTTGACTTGAGACCTTTTTCAAATGGAATGCAATGATTGCAGGATATACAGGGAATTTCACACTTCTGAAAAAGAAACTAATGATGCCTTTTACTATGTAAGCGTTGTTTGTGTTTTATTTGTATTTAGGCTCGCAGGTTGAAATTTAACACAGGTCCTTATCATAACAAGGCGTGGATGGCGTCTGATCTTCGGTGGATATAAGGAGTTGAGCTGAGGAAAATGGGCATTTTTGTAAATTCTTAAACAGTTACATGCCTTTCAAAGGCTTACTTGCATAATGCACTGAAATTGTTTGACAAAATCATACAAATGAGATGAGGTCTAATGGAAGGCAATGTGTGTCAAGTTTGCAATGCAGATCAGGAGATTTGGTAGTTGGAGTTGTGAACCCCTCAACTATACAATGCCATCTATTTTCTATATCAATCTGAGAGTACCTTGTAGAGAAGGTCAATTGAAGAAGGCAATACACATTCTGCTTACCACACACAACCTTGTTGTAACTATCCCACACCTTTTACTATTGCAGTCCTTCATTGAGAAAAAATGATAATTTTTTTTTGATTTTTGTGGGGGATTTTAAAAAAAAGAAAAAATTATAAAAACTAATTACAGATTCAGAGGGTCTGCGAACATTATTTTCAGCCTTGCTGAGGGTGCTTCAGACTGGGATTGGCGAGTCCTCACTTGGACTTGCGACATCTCACTCCTATGTGTTGAATAGCATTTGCAAAGTGAAAAATCAAGAAAATTGGGTTAAAAAACCCTTTTCTGGCATTTTTACAAGGTATAGACAATTTATAAATTGTCGGAAAGCTCTGATATGTATTTTCACATGCAATAGTTTTTGTTCTCAATTTATTTTCTTCAGTTCTACAAAGTTACGTACATTTGGCATCATGGCCATTGTCATGACATCAATTGTCTAGGGCCATAACACGATTCACATCAACGTCATAGATGAAACGCATCATAAGGCTAATATTAAAACGCAAAATGGCAAATAGAAAGCTACCAAAAAAACCTAAAAGTAGCACCCCACAAGTCTGGACCATTTTATATTTGTTCATAAATTCCATCGAAGGGGAGTGTATAATATAAGAGATAAATGCATACAAAAGTGGATTGTTGGATTTGCTTTGATCCTCAACGAGGAATCAATTTCCCTTAGGTAGGAAGCGAGCACCTTAACCTGATTACATTATGGGTAGTGAGGCATGATGAGTAGAGATAAATTACTTGGCCTTAAAATTCAATTCAAGAAGGCATTTGTTGCAACCATATTCAACTTAAATGCTGTAATGAACTTACTAGATCGCAAAAGCATAATCAAAACAGTAGATTGCATAGGCAGAATAACAATATTCACACGTAGGAAAGAGCGTATCCACACAATATAAGTGAAATGAGAGCATAATACTTGATTATAGAATTGAGCCAATTCGAGGGGGCAACCTCCAAAGTTCTTACAATCAGAATAGAATATCAAATATATGATGCTTAATATTCTAACACACCTCCTATATATACCCTAACTAGGCTATGGGAAATCCTTAAACCCAAATAGTCTGACTACTACTACCGATGTGCAACCTAGAGATTAACAAATGATTAAGTCAAAGGTTAAGCATGCCAACGGTTGGCCACACATATCTCAATACAAACTATAGGTTAAGGGTGTAGCATGCTCTCCCCCCCTTCTTCCACTTGATAAGATATTCTATGATCACCCTTGTTCGTAGCCTCTTAGTGCGTGTCTCGAGAATCTCTTCCAGTTCCAAGATGACTCTTCCCTCCTCATCAAGCTTTGGTAATTTTCTTTGGGCTGGAATCTTCATTCATTGACTTTCTTCAAATAGGAAACATAAAAGATTGAGTGTATGTTAGTTGATTGTGGTAACTGCAATTTGGTGCCACACTCCCATTTTTTGCAAGATCTTAATAGGACTATAATACTTGAGTAACTGTTTGTTATCCTTCTTTTGTTGCTTCAGAGATCTTTGTTTATATAGTTACAACCTGAGAAAAACCCAATTACCTACTTCAAAGTGTCTTTCATTCCTGTGTTGATTTGCTTGTTGCATTTTGTTTTGTGCCATGGCGAAGTTCTTCTCGAGGCTAAAGAGTACCTCTTGTTAGTGATGAATATGCTCTTCAACAAGTTGAACTCTTAGTATCACTTTCAAGGATGGGGTGATGGATGGTGGAGGGTATCCATACAATGCCATATATGGGGAGATTGTGGAATTTTTGTTTTTGATTTTGTTGAAGTTGTTGAATGAGATTTTGAATATTTGCATCCTGTTGCCACTAAGATCTTGCTTCATCCACCCAATTTACCTGCAATATGGACATGGCCAACAACCAAGCCTATGTGTTTTCGTCCCTTATTGAGAGTGCATTTGCGCCTACATTCTCTTTCCCTTTTTTGTAAATGATTTCAAAGTCATATCCAAACATCTCTGTGACAAACTTTTGTTTCTCTTTTGATGATAATCTCTATTCTAAGAAGTATTACAGACTATCATGATCCTTGTTATTCACCTTAAAACAACCTCCCATTAAATAAGGCCTCCATTGCTTAACCCCATGAAGATTAACCAACATTTGTTGTCATAAATGAGCTTCAAAAAGTTCTTACCTTTGAGTTGACAACTTTCAAATCCAATGGGTTTGCCGCTTGCATAAGGACTACACCCATACCATGCCTCAACACATCACATTCCACAATGAAAGTTTTGGAAAAGTCGGGAGTGGCCAAACCGAGAGTGGTGTACATGGCCTCCTTAATCTTCTCGAATACCCTAGTAGTTGTCTCCTTCCAATGGAAGGATTCCTTCTTCAAGAAGGTTGTGAGTGGTGCTACTATGCTACCATAATTTTTGACAAACCTGCGATAGTATTCTGTAAGTCCTTTGAATCCTCAAAGGCGTTTGAGTGTTCTAGGTACTTGCCACTCTACCATGGCCTTGATCTTGTGAGGACCCACCTTGACTCTTTCATGAGAAACCGTGTGACCCAAATATTCTACCTCCTTGACCCCAAACGAACACTTAGAAGGCTTTGCATAAAGTTGATGTTGTTGAAGGATTTGTAAAATTTGATCTATATGGTGCAAATGATCCTCCCATGTTTTGTTGTAGATCAATATGTCTTCAAAGAACACCAAAACAAACTTCCCCGCAAATAGCTTTAAGATGGAATTCATCAAGCTCTAAAATGTAGAAGGGGCATTTGTGAGACTAAAAGGCATCACCAAAGACTCATAATGGTCCTCGTGTTTGAAAAGCTATCTCATGAATATCTTCCTCTCTAATTCTGGTTTGATGATAACTTGATCGGAGATCTCATTTTGTAAAATAAACAACACCATATAACTCATCTAGCAAATCATCAATTAAAAGAATGAAAAATTTATCTTTGATGGTAAACTTATTGAGTTAATGTGTTTGAAACGCAGTTTTAGGAATATCTTCCTCTCTAATTCTGATTTGATGATACCATGATTGGAAATCTAGTTTTGTAAAACAAACATCATATAACTCATCTAGGAAATCATCAATTACAGGGATAAGAAACTTATCTTTGATAGTGGACTTATTGAATTTTTCATGGTTTGAGCACATGTGCCAAGTGTCATCCTTCTTACGCACCATCACCATTGGAGAACAACGTGCACTTTGACAATGACTAGTAATACCTGTTTCCAACATTTCATGTACCATCTTCCCAATTTCACGCTTCAGTGCATATAGGTATTGTTGACAATTTTGACCTCACAGGTCAAATTGCAACCCTTACCATTTGAAACTTGCATAATCATGCCTTTTTGTCTTGTGAGTCAGTGATTGGTCCTGAAAAGTCCTTGAAGAATCCATGGTTAATAGGTCTTAGGGTTGTTTAGGTGATTTAGGGTCTTTTCTTTAACTTGTCTTGTTCTTTGCAGAAGAGTTTTGATGTTGATCCGAGCAGTTGAAGGGAACAAGTTTTGAAAAAGACTTCAGGTTCTCAAAGGAAAAGACTTTGGGTTTTTTCTTTTTCCATATAAGCTGGATTGAAGAAGGATTTTGCACAAAATCCAAAGGATTATTACTTTCGAAAAAGGACATGTTCAACAATCCAGAAGGGTATTTTCCTTTCGGGAGAGGACCATTTCAATATTCATGGAGGACAATTACAATTTTTCTGAAGAAATTCCGGGGGGTCTTTTTTCAAAAGTTCCAAGGTTCATGACAAAAAATCCGAAGGGCTTTCACAAGCAGGTCTTTTCAAAAAGTCCAAAAGGCACATTTCGGAGGGCAACTGGACCTTTTCAAAAAATCTGAAAGGCAAGTGGCCATTTGCAGGAAACCCGATAGGGGACTTCGAGGAAATCTGAAGGGTTAGAGTCCCCTTCGGGAAAGCTCATTACAAAAAAGCTGTAGGGTTCAATCATTTTCCGTAGGGTCTTTTACAAGTTTCTAGAATGGTATGTCCCCTTCGGGAAAGCTCATTACAAAAAAGTCGAAGGGCTTGTCTTTTTTTGAAGGGTCACTTGAAAGCCGAAAGGTGCATGCCTTTCAAAAAAGGGCAATTTCGAAGACGAGGGGACGTTTCTCAAAGTCCCGAAGGACTTTACAAAAAATCCGAAGGGACACTTGCAACAATGTCGAAGGGTATGTGCCCTATGGAAAAAGGCAAGCAGAAATGAACGAATTCCTTTGGACTTTTTGTTCGAAGGAAGTTTACGAAGGAAGTTGCTTGACAAAAGCCCGAAGGACGAATTCCTTCGGGCTTTTTGTCCAAGGAAAAGTCTGAAGGGTAATTTGGGAAGGCCAAAGGAAAAGCTCGAGAGACAATTCCTGTGGACAATTTGTCCGTGGGAAAATGACCAAGAAACAACTCCGAAGGAAAGGACGCAGAAAAAGAAGGATAAGTAATTTTAAAAGGTCCGAAAGAATTCTTTCAGACAAATTGTCTGAAGGAATTCTTTCGGAAAGAAGAAAAGCCACGGGAAAGTGATAGACAAGAAGGCCGAAACAATTCTTTCGGGCAATTTGCTTGAAAGAAAAGAGAGACCCAACGAGAAAAGTCTCGGACCTTTTTGTTCGAGGAGCACAAGAAAATAGACAAACCCTGAAGGAGAATAGACAGAGGCCAAAAAAAAATCCGAAGAAATTCCTTCGAGGAAATAACCCAAAGAAAAGGATAGTTAATCCAGGATATAAGTCTGAAGGGAACAGGCTGGAAAGGTAAATCCGAAGGGAAAGAGGAAAGAACAAAAACTCTGCAGGAAATACACAGAAACGAAAAATCAAATAATGCAAGAGATTTCAACAGCCAATGAACAGATTAACACGTTCTATAGCATGCAAAGTGGTCCAAACAAGGATTAGACACGTCCAAGATGTGTAATCGTTTCAAACATGACACCTTCAGTTCTAAAAACAGAGACTCGTTTGCATGGACTCAAGGAGCTTAATGTTGGAGAGCTTAACGTTAATTTCATGCATGCACTCTTGTTAATTTGAGCCTTTCAAACGTTCCAACAATTCAAGCAGAGTTCTAAATTCGGATGTGGAGTTGACTGTTCTTATTTTTGTAGTTGACTGTTCTTAATTTATAGAGTTGACTGGTTATCAAGTGCCACATCTACTCGTTGATTTCATGCAAATGAAAGCCTTTCAAACGATCCAACTCAGCTTCAAATCGGTTCAAGCTTAAGTCAAGACATCCGAAGTTGGTGTAGATTTCATGCATGAAAAAGAACAGCCCAAGCTTGAGCCCACCGTCCATTTTTCAGCGCCAAAGAGTTTTCATGCAAGGAAAAAGACAAATTTAGAAGGCTGTGATAACAAAAATTGGACTTGGGCTGAAATGGGAGTTGTTCTCTTCTATTTTCAACACTAACCTCTTGGCTTTTGTATCTTTTTCTATATAAGTGGGCTTTTCCAGCCATTGTAATATCCATCCCTTTTTTGGCAAGACAAAATTTTGTCAAAGATTGAGTTGTAACTTTTTTTCAAATTAATAGGACTGTTGTTTTCAGATTCCAGCTACTAGTATAGTGTATTTATGTCATTGATTTGCATAAGTGATAGAGTTTTCTTCCTTGTCAAGTCTTGATTCTTACCTAGTTACTAGCTGGTCAGATTATGCAGGTCATGTTCTGTGTTTAATGTCTTTTGGCTGAGTTTACAGTGGATGCAAGTGACTGGTTAGTGCCTTGAATGAGGCTATTCCATCATTTCCCTCAAGTTTTGATCATAAGATAGAACCTTTTCATGAAATACTTATGCATATTGGTCAATTGGAGTTGAAAGTTCAACCTTTCTCTTGTCTAAATCAGTTTTTTTAAGAGCTTTAATTGAGTGGATCAACCAATCATTCAGGTGTATCACCATCATTAGATAGGTTTTTCTTTCTTTTTTTTTCCAGGTAGTTTGTAGCATAGAGCAAATATTTTAATTGATACACCAAAGGGAGCTAGCCCTTAGAATCTAAAGGTTCAATCCATTGATTAGGTTACCCGCAACCTAGATTGTTTCCATGTTTCAACAGACTGTGAAGGCTTGAAACTACCTTCACAAGGGTGTGAGTCTGATTGACAACAGGTACTTGTAAGGCCTAATGTTGTGTGGTTGGATACCTGTTGAATGGCATGATTATGATCTCTTTTTGAAGGCAACCCTTTTGACGTATCACCAAAAATATGATATGCTTGTCCACAATCGCTCGTAGATTTGGATTTGTTGGTGCATTTGATTGTTTTGCTTCTAATGAAAACAATTATGCCACAAACCCTACAGACCCCTTGCTTAGCAAATTTTGCATTTGATGAGAGCTTACCATCTGTGGTGACTTTGTTTGCTATCCTCTTAATTCAAATGTTTTTCCTTTAGAACAAAAATGCATGAACATTTATTGAAAGTTAATCTCAATCATGCCCCAAGTAGTGAGCCATTGGACTTCCAACACAATATTAGCACCTCCCATGGGAATGGAAAACATAGGGCATTCAACATGTCATCCATGGCGAGCTTAATACTTTGGATTTTTCTTGACCAATTGATTGTATCCCCTTCCGCAATCAGGACTTGAAATTATGGAGCTTGGTACACAAAACAATTCAAACATATGGCCAACTTATTGTTGATTGAATTGTTATTACTCCTTGAGTCAATTAGTAGCGTCACCTTTTGGTTTTAAAGGAATACCCAAGAGCACAGGGCAAAAAATAGTTGGATGTGGATCTTTTGATGCTTCCTCTGGCTCCTCTGCTATCTCAAATTTGTCTTTTTCTTCTTTGTCTTCTGTGGCACCTTAAATATAGAAGAGTTTCTTTTCTACGCATTTATGTCCTCTATTGTATTAACTATCATAGTTAAAACATAATCCAATGAAAATAAGCTTTATTTTGGGTTCGTCAGATGTAAAACATAATCCCAAGATGAATCCAATGACATATTTCCCAAGGGAACGAAAATCTGATTCCAGAATTTTTTTTAATTTTAATTTTATTTATTTATTTAGGTCGGAAAACCTGTTGCAAATGAAAACCCTAAATTCCTCCTAGATAAAAAGTTGTCGATTTCGACCCTCACATAGAATTGGTCAAGTTCACCATGAACAAAACTAGATCTAGGAATAGATTTACCAGAACAAGTTGCTTTTTTGCTCTAATGAACTTACTAGATTGTAATATAATAGATCACATAGGTAGAATAACAACATTCACTTGAAAAAAAAAGCAGATCCACACAATATCAGTGAAATGAGAGTAGAATACTTGAATATAAAATTAAGCCACTTCGAGGGAGCAACTTCCCAAGTTTTTTTTACTGAATATACGATGCTTAATATCCTAATATTACCTCCTATTTATACCCTAATTAGGCAAACCCAAATAGGTCAACTACTCCGACCAATATGCAACCTAGAGATTAACAAATGATTAAGTCAAAGGCTATGCACACCTTTAGTCAGCTGCACATATCTCAATACAAGCCATAGATTAAGGGTGCAACAAAATGGCTAACAAAAGTTGGCGTTAGAATCTAATATTCTACAATCCATTTTGTTTCTAACCTTGCACCTAACACCTTCATGCTTTGGGATTGCTTTTTAAGGATGCACAATGCATAGTAGACTACGTCTATCTTTGCAATCACTCCCAATTTTGTTGAGATCAAATTTCATGCAATTGCATCATTTGCATTTGGAGTAATCTTTGGAAGGCTAGTGAGATTAAGACAACAAAGTCCAATAAGGACCCACTCATTATGAATTTTTCGAGTTTGAATATGCTATTTGAATGGAGTAAGAAGTAAACAAGAGGCAATATCATTCATATTGTTTGCCCAAGCAATAAGATTGTTTGGCACCTCTAACTTTTTTCGTTTGTTAACATGTGGATGTGCAATGAAATTGAGAATGGCTGTTGAAGTAATGACATTGGACCAACTATGATGTAGAGGACAGAGCTGATAAACCTATTTGGCTAATATTTGAGTGCCTTTGAAGAGGCTGGTGTAATGCTCCTCCAAATTCAGTTAAATTTAGTGATAGACTACAACAAGAAGTAACCTACCATAATCATCATTAATTTAGAGTTTGATTTTCAAGAATGAAGAAAAATAAAAAGCAGTTGCAAGAGTTTGTATAAAATCAATATCAAGCCTCACAAATTATTTTGTTTCTAAGTGGTGGTTTTGATTCCCAAGGAAGATGACATATGGAGAATGCAGTTCAACGTAGTCATTGAGCATCATCGTCACTCCAGTGTCAAGGACTTGATTTTGAAGTAAAAGTGCACGCAGAAATTGTAATTTTATTTATTGAGAAAGTACAACTTCAGTTACACATTTGTACTTATTCATATTTAGGTGGTTATAATAACTATTAACATCAAAAATTTAATAATTTATTCTGGGTCATGTGACCTTTCCTTGTTAGATTTGGTATTATATTTCCAATAACCTCCTCAACCTGAATGCACATTCTACACTCCTTCAAAGCTTTAAATAGCAAAAACTCGAACCGCATTAGGATCCATAATTTATTCAAATCTTCAGTCTTCGGTTCATACTCTGTACTTTCATGTCTGGAATCTGTAGCATCTAATGGAGCTCCATCAAGCTGAATATCATCACCCCTATCCTCTGTAGAGGTGAAGTCCTACCCAGCAGAGTCTTCTAGACATCTTGCCGATGCACATCAGTCTATCACCACCGCAATGGAGGTAGGATCTTGCTCCCTGAGACAGACATCCATATGCATCCAACCTCTTTCCATAATTGAAAGTCATCACAATCTTTATTCTTCACCATTGTCACTGGATTTCTCTGATCTTGGAATGATGTCTCCCACATAAAGGTTGCTTATCCTTATTCATGTTGGCATCAGTTTTATTAATCTTATTTGTCTTTCCTTTGAGCATATCAGCTGCTCTGATCTTGCAATTCCAGGCAATGTGACCTGTTGTTTTAAGGATTCAGTCAAAAACATGTTTCAAGATCGTGGTAGTTTCTATAGGAAGGTTGAAGTGATGGATTTTAAGATGTAGATTAAAGAGTTAACTGATAAAATTGATAAGATTGAGAAACAAAATGAGAATCTCAAGGAAAATCTTGTTAATCATGTTGAATGTAGTTGCGTCGCCATGCAGAATTGTATCAAGAGTATGGAGGGTCTAAACCTTCTACTCAAAAGAAAAAAGGTAGAAGAGGATAGTATTAGGCCGGGTAAGAAGGTGAAGGGTCTGACTATGGAGAAAGACTTTGATTCTCCGATTCTTCAGATTATGGATATGACTGTTAAGAAAATGATGGAGAGCTAGGCTGAAGTGTTCGATTGGTGGAATTGTTCAAACAAATCTTTCAGATGATGAGGGTTATTAAATTTTCTAAAATTTTCTACAAGTCCTCTCTTGAATTGAAAACTATTGTTGCATTGCCCAGGGCTTTCTTTGCAATAAATATATCAATACTATCTGCAAACAGCTTCAATTGCTCTATTACTGAAATTTTCTGTCCTCAAATAGCATAAAGGTTTTATAGGTGATGGTCTTATTTGAAACGACTCGACTCTGAAGGTTTTAAACTGTTCATTGCATCGAGGATTTTTAAATCGTTTTGCAAAATCAGCACAATCACGAGTGTGAGATCATGTATTTTGTTTTCAATCTTAAATTAATTGAGTTGTGCTTCCAAATATTGAAATTTTTTGCATCGCCAATGGGATAAAATACTTATTTTCATAGCTGTTCTGAAACATCCCTTTTGTTTAGAGATTTGATGTTTTCATAACCCATCAAGTTTGATTGAAGGCTTTTTTGGAATACTGTGTTTGTATTTTGTTGCTTGACGTTTCAAATGAACATCTGTGATCCATCATCATGAGAAAGCAAGAAATATATGAACCGTTGAGTGGAAAAACACAAACACAGTATTCCAAAAAGGCCTTCAATCAATCCCTTTTGTTGTTACAAACTCCACTAAGCTAAGTGTTGATTCTCCAAACTACCTAACTGTAAATGACTTTAATACGCTCACAGTTCAATGATCACAATGGGAAGCCTTGTTAGTAATGCCAAGGCAACCTCCGGAGAAGGCCGACTTCCTCCCATCCTAATGCTATCTAAAAATTAAAAATTTGATGGGGAAAAAAGTGAGGTAGAGAAATAAAATGCATAAATGAAAAGGTGATGTACCAAAATAGAGTGATCTCCTACCTTATTCAAATAGTGAAAATCACAAAACTATTTATGATCCTTTCTTAATGCCTTACACGCACAATTCATAAAATGCAAAAGAAAGAGATTCAACCAAGCAAACCAATTCTTCTAGGCCAAATCATCCACATACGATTTCAGATGAAGAGTAGGAAATTAAATTAAAACTTCATTGAATGTTTCAAGTAATACATAATTGCAATTTACATAAATACTTTAACATACACTAACTTTCAGACTCAAATAGCTAAGGCTATGATTTTTAATGAAATCTCTAGAGATGAACATAAAATTTTAAGATAAAAGATCTTCTCACTGAAGAGCCTAATACTGATTATATATGTATCTTCGGAGTCCGAAGAGCCCACATATGTTGATTAGTTCCTTTTTAGTGAAGATCATTAAAATCCAAGTATAACAATACAAGGAAACTAAAAACTCTTGCCGAAGAACTAGGGGGAGCATGACATAATGGACAAAACCACAAAATAGAGATAAAAACACACAAGAATTTTACCTCCCTTGTTGAAATTGATATCCACTTGTTGGCATAGTAGATGTTCTTGCTCAGTCTATGGCATTAGAGACTTTAATCAATGCTTCTCCATGTTGGTAGCACTTCTCCAATGCCGACATGTGGTTTTGCTAGGCTTGGCTTGATGTGAAGCTTGGTATCAAATTGGCATTCTAACATTACTTTGATGGCTTCTTGAAGACACTCCTGTAGAATAACCTTACGCACACATTTTTTTGGGTAGAGTGAGGGCACTTGCATTTATAGGTCTCAAAACTAAATTTAATCCTAGAGAGGTTAGGTTTAGTACTAACTTTGGTTGAATCTAAAATAACCTAGGTTGGGTTAGGTTAACCTTGGGTTGAGTCAAAACACTCATGAAGGCTTAACTCATTTTTAGATATTTTATGAGCAATGACAACTATCTTTAGATATTTATGAGGTTGTGACTCATCTTTTCTTGAATTTTAGGAATTAATAAATCACTTTATTAGCTTCCTTGACTTTGACTTCATATTTGTTAAAAAATTCCTTTTTAGATAAATGAAATTTACTAATTCAACTTGGAATTTTTACTTAAGCAAGCTAATTGAGATTTGTTTTTTAATTAATCTTGCTTAGTGCTTTTTGGCTTTTGGCAATTGTTTTAAATATTTTATATTAATAGATCAACAGGTTAATAATGTCAATTTGCTAGGTTGCAATTTGATTAGAGTTGAATCCAAGATAAGGTATCAGTGCATACAGGATAATACCCCAAATAACAAGCCTTGCCACGTTTTTGGGCAATTAAATCTTTTATGCGGATGAATTTAGGCAATCCAGGGGATTTCTAAGCTTAAATTACGTCGTTTGCTAGAAATTGATCTGAATTCTGGTTTAGACACGAAAATGGCCAAAAATAAGTGTTTACAATATACATGCTTTCATAGAGGCCAAGAACATGCCACATGTATCACATATTGACTGCACAGGTCTTTACTTCTTGAATAAACGATGTGAGCCAATGAATAACTGTTGAAATGCATGTTGGATCATCTGGTGAAGTGCATAGATGCGTTTAGTTGATCTATATCTTGTAATTGTTCTTGTGGGAATATTCTTTAATCATTGCCCATCATGATTTTGATTAGTCAATTGTGGGCCTTGTTTATGTTGTATATTGAGGGCCTCTGAGCCATTAGATGATCCTATGTGGCAAGATGAGCGACGTGGGTTGTCCTCGAGGACTTGTTTTAGCTTAATATGCTTGTGGGACACTGAGAGTGGTCTACGTGGTCTGTCATAGCTGCATTTACCTTTCAAAGGCGCTGTTCATGACAAGGCTTTGTTTAAAGGTTGTTGCCTTATTTTTTTAATGCAAAATGTTTGCTTGGTCCTGCACCGTTGATTCATTAGATTTTATGGTGTCACATTGTTGTTAGTCGATGTCATTTCGATCTTTATATCCAACAAGTGGACCCTCCTATTATTTTCCTAAAAGGCTATTGCCTTTATTATATTTTAAGATACTGATTCGTCCAAAATCGCAGAAGAACCCAGGGCACCCAGGACAAACTCGGGCAGAACTTGAGAAGAACCTGGGCAGAATCTGAGCTGAAAACATTTATTTTTTATTTTTTTCTTAAATTTTGACATAAAGCAATGATTAAAAATAATAAAAAATGGATTCCAAACCTTAAAAGTTAAGTGAAACACAAAAACATAAGATAAAAGAACACAAATAATCAAAGCAAAACACAAAAGAAAAGGCAACGACCTCTCATTTTCTCACTGCATGCTTGCCTTCCATTGCTGATCTAGGGTTGAAGCTCCATCAAGCAACATTCTAATCTTTAGTTGACATTGACACTTCTTTGGCGATACAACTTCGCTAGCAGGAGTGGCAGGAGTGCTAGTCCTTGTGGTTCTAATGAACCACATCATGATGTTGATATTGATCTTGTCGATGAAGAGCAAGATGACTATGAATATTAATTTTGATGTAACTAATTAATATTGATAAAAATGATTATCATGACATGTGACATTAAATTAATATTTTGTGGTTATTTTTTTTAATATGCATAATATGTTGTTAATATCACTAATTTCCTATTTATTAGGCTAGAATTGCTATATTTTTTATTTTTTATATGGCTGAACCCATGTTGTACCCAAGGCAAAAAAAATAAAAATTGCTGTACCGACGAACCCGGTTCTTGAAACCTAAACCCAAACTGAACCTGAATCAGTAACTTAGATTATATTCATAAAAATCCATGATGGACCCATGCTTATATCTGCCCTGTCCGATTAATGCAGGTCTATGGCGAAGGGAACATGTTGAAGATGTCATGCCCTTGTCAGTTCTTAGGCTCCGATCTATATCCGTTTTTCCAACTCAGCTCTTGATCTAATGATGTAGGGGTGGCAGTCTATATTTGACTATCATTTGTTCTTTGGAAGCTTGACAGCCATTAGATTGATCTCAACTTAAATCAGTGGCAGGTGGGCATAGAAGATATTGCCTTGTTTATATATAAGGCCAAGACCTTTACAATATTGAGCCCGTGAGCTATATTCATTTACAAAAGGCATTGCCTTGGAACATTATAACAATAAAGCTTCCATTTACACAAGCGTCCTTGGACACCACACTAGGGTTTGGGAACTCTATAAAATTAAAAGGGATCTACACCGTGTGCCAAGATTTTTATGTGAATCAGTCATAATGGCTAGAGGCTCCTTTCTTCTTTCGAAAACTCTAACTGGTTTGTCGTAGGGCACAGATGTCTATTCCTGTACTAGGATCTACAAATATTGCCAGGGCTTATTCTAACTGTTCACAACATCTCTCTAAAAACCACAAGCGCTCTGCACAAAGTCTCTTCTAATTTTCAAATCACCTCAGTAATGGTCTGAAACTCTTTATCAGATCTATAATGATGGAACTTCACCGGATATAATTCTGCACTAAAAAACCAACCTTGAATAGGGTCTGCTTTTTGCTGCAGTGATTAGTGATATACAAATATCATTTGATCATTCTGTTTGCAAACTCTGAACGATAAAAAGTTGATTCAAACAGGATTTTCTTTGTGTATGATCTGCAATGTATTTGGAAATAATGTCTGCAATTTAATTGACTAAGGTTTTTAAAGCTCAACCTGTGCATATTTGGGCAAAGGTTTTTAAACTCAACCTGTGCATATTTGGGCAGTCTCCAACTCTTTAGTCCTCTGCTTCGGTGCTCTTTTGTGACTGTGAACTCTGTGTGCTGTACTTCTCTTTGTAATCAACCTTCTCACAAATTTGCACCATGTTATCTCTCTCTCTCTCTCTCAGCATCTCGATGGCTCTGATACCATCTAAGAGCAACATTACAGGGAAAAATTAAGATTGTAATTTTTTTAATTGGGAGAGTGCAATGTCGATAGTTAGAAATATGTATCTATTCATGTTTTATTGGTTATAGTAATCACTAGCATCTAACTACTAACAATATATGTCAAGTCATATGACCTAAATTGGTAACTTCCATGTGATATTCATAATACTCTGTAGAGCAGTTGAAGGGAGTAAAGTAATCTTAAGAAAATTGACTCCAAGGGGTTGCCTCAAAATTATGATCAAGGAAGCAAATTAGTTTTAAAAAGATGTATAAGGAATAAGTATATTGCATTGAACATCAACAATTGAACATTTAAGTTTTAACTTTTTGACAATGAATTTTCAAGTTTGAACTTTGAACCATTGAACAATTGAACCATTGAACCAATGAACATTGAAAATGAAAATGAAAATATCAAATTCAGAAATTTCAAAATTTCATAATGATGATTCATGATTACAATCAAGTATCAACAATGTTAAAAAACAAAACACTAAATAGTAAATACTAAATACTAATGAGTCAATGGCTAATCATCCCCAAAGTTCTCGCCAAACTCCTCATCACTAGAATTGTTGGACTCTACATGTTCAAGCTCCTCCAAACCAATACCAACCAGCCTTGCCTGTGTAGCATCTTGTATAGGTGTAACTCTACCAGGCCTTTGCACATACCACTTCGGGTTGAATGCATAGGCAGCCATGTGCAAGGGAGTGTTGAGCTTCTCCCATCTGCGATGAATGATCGGCTGAATATGTTTTGTGTAGAATTGCAATGTGGGGCCCTTCTCGTACAACAACCTTCATTTGATCAAGCATAGTATCAATGCACTCATACACCTCTCCAAGGGTAGGTGCATTAGCATCCCCATATCTAATCATTGTGAAGTCTGAAGTAATGAATATCTAGACCTCCAACAATTGTAATGGTGTGACGTCTTGTAATTCCCTTGGCAATATTATTTGCGGCGTGACAAGCCATCCGGCATGAGAGGCATTTCCTAGGGGGTCGAGGGACGTCTGGGCATCCTAGAGTCCCCAGACGTCCCCTTTTTGAAGGGACGTCCCCTCTTAAAGGGAAATGTCTTGGGGACGGCGGCGGTTCGGGGCGGAGGTGGAGAGATGGAAGGGGGACGCCCCCTCGACGTCCCCACGTCCCATGGACGTCCCTGTCCTTGAAACATGGGAATTTGGGGGGGGGGCGGGTGCGTCCCCGTGGAACACTGGAATTATGAGACAACAATGACTTATATGGCATTACATGCAATGATTTCTTTGTGAAGGGGGAAAGATGCTAGAGGGTGAGAAGCCCAAAGTGGTGGATTACATTCATTGTCCTCCCACTGCTAACAATGCTTACAGTGCTTGTGTGCTAAGTGGTCCCCCTGCCTCATGATTATTACCAAATATACATGAGAAAAAATGTTATTAGGGTAATAACTACTCATGGAGGTCATCTTGAGATGACTTAAACACACAAGAGTAAAATCCCACAAAAAATAATATTCTGCATTCTACAAGAGTTAAAACTCAAGATGCTTTAGTGGATTGGTCAACTATTTGAATTTATTGTCCAAAGCACTCAAAGATAGAAATATTCCTCATTTGACATACAGAGTGGAATGGACTATTAGTTTGTAGAGGAATTTAATACATTTTCACTCATCACAAGTAATTGGGTACTCCATACATGGGGATCCCGTTTGCACCTCAAGTCCCTCATCTTTTAAGTGTATTTAAACTTATTGGTGGACAATAATATAGCACATCTTTTGAACAAAATATAATGAAAATGGAACAATGGGTCTATTTCAAACTAGAAATTGTCTCCCAGGGGTATTTGGCTTCCCTTTTCACTTGATTGGTCAAGTGGAACATTCATCTAGCTTGACCAAGCAGAACTCTGATGGTCAAGCAAAACACTCACATAGCATCACTAAGCCCTCCTTTGAACTTTTGAGGCCATAATTGAATCATAAACTGGGGCACAAAATGATTCTCATGTATTTAAGTTCTTATCTCTTTGCAAAGGCAATGATTCCATATACCACCTGAAGGATTTTTGACAAGAGACTAACTAAACATAAGGATTCTTGCATGTACGCATGCATGCGCACCTCCACCTACCCCCCCACACACACATGCGCATGCACACGTGGGGGGGGGGGGCATGGGGGCGGCATGTATGCCCATGCACACACGTGAACCTCTGCCCCCTCTCCCCACGATCACCACCAAATCAACTTAAAAAAAAAAAAAAACAAAAAAAAGCGCGTGCACACGCACTCACATACACGACAAAAGGCTAACTACACACACACACTATATATACACACACACACACACACATACTATGCTATATATATATATACACACACACACACACACACACACACATATACATACATACATACTTATAGCATAGTAAGTGTATATATGTATATATACTTACTGTATATACACTTACAACATAATAGGTGTATATATGTATATATACTTACTATATATACACTTACAACATAGTAAATATATACAAGTATACTTACTATATATACACTTACAGCATAGTAAGTATATATATACTTACAATATAAATACATATATACACTTACTATGCTGTAAGTTTATATATACTTACAGCATAGTAAGTATATATACACTTACAGCATAGTAAGTGTGTATATATGTCTCTATACATATACTTACTATATACTTACAGCATAATAAGTATATATACATATATACTTATATGTATATATAGTAAGTACATATGTATATATACTTACTATATATGTATATATAGTAAGTATATATGTATATATACTTACTATATACTTACATATATACTTACTATATATACATATATAGTAAGTATATATACATATGTACTTACTATATATACTATATACTTACAGCATAGTAATTATATATGTATATGTATATATAGTAAGTATATATGTATATATACTTACAATATACTTACTATATATACATATATAGTAAGTATATATACATATATACTTACTATATATACATATAAGTATATATGTATATATACTTATAGTAAGTATATATATATATATACTATATACTTACAGCATAGTAATTATATATGTATATATACTTACTATGCTGTAAATATATATATATATATATATATATATATATATATATATATATACTTACTATGCTGTAAGAGTATATATATATATATACAACTGTGCTGTAAGTGTATATATATATAGAGAGAGAGAGAGTAAATATTAATATACATATATCTATCATTTCATTAGCATAGTAAGTATATACATACATACATATATACATTTCACAGTCAACATAAGTGCATCATTCCATTAGCATAATAAGTAAATGCTTTTTACACATACTTTGAAATGAATTCTAGCAAACACTGATGATAAACCTTAGTTTATTACCGAGTGCAATGCATGCCTCTTTGATAAGTCTGTCTTCTAAGAAAATTAGAGTCTCCTGAAGTGCATTGCTGTACGATTAATTACAACATTATCAGTTAACACTATCTTACACCAAAATGCACAGGAAAGGCGAAAAATCTATACTTAAACTTCTAGGTCATTAATAGCCATAATTAATATTTTGTGCCTTCTTACAAGGCTTAAAGACTTCCATAGCCAATCAAATGCCATTGTACTGATTTTTTTCTCTTATTGTTAACGTGTTTTTTAACTGTGTAATTTCAACCATGTGTGTTTAGGTGTTGGATTATAAGGTCTTTTAGCAGTTTAACTTCGGCATAGTCCAGATGAATAGAATCATTCAAGACTTTTGTTTTACATTGAAAATTACTATGTATACTATGTAATAAAATATAAAGGTTTTCGAAAGTACCAGGACCTTGGCTTTGGACAACTTCCTACCAACTATAATTATAGACAACAGTGTGATCCCAATATATAAATTGTTGTTTTGATAAGAGCGAAAAAATGAATGGCAAGGAAGGTAAAGAAAAAATGGAAGATGATGTCTTTTAACAAAGTTTGAATGATGTTTACTCAATGGGGTTGTGGGTTAATGGTGAGGATGGCTGCACATCCCCAATGACACATTTCATGGTTGGAGCCAGGTGTAGGTACAAGTTTTGGGTGACCTTGAGGGATTAGTACCCCCCATATGGCAGATTAGATGAATTTGTGTATGAGTGGCTGTATGAAGGTCCTCTTTTCATAATCCTGCTGCATGTAATTTTAGGTTCACCCTTCATGGGCTGACACACTTGCAAAAGCAAGCCAATCTGTGAAAGGTACTTACGAAACAATAAATAAATAAGTACACGATGGCTAGCAATCTGCATGAATTGAATCTATGTAGATCAATTGTTTTAGCATGAAAGTTTATATACTAAAGCTGTAATTCAGAAAAGTAAATAGGTCAAACCTAAAATGATTGAAAAAGTAATGAATGTTTAGCAACTTGACGAGCTTATTATTTCTGCTGGGAAGCTTTGGTAAGGATGGATTTTCCAAGATTTAAAACAATGAAAATCCATGGAATGATAGCATTGAGTATACGATGACAAGAAGTGGAAAGGAAGAAAGAAATGAGGATAAGTCATAAGAGAGCACAAGAAGTTGGTGATTGAGAAAATTTAATAAGAACGGATCTTGTCCTGAGACAGATGATGATATTGCAGTTAATAAACAAGAAAGAATCACACAGTAATTAGCAACTTAACTTTGGGCTGAATGTACTGGAGTCTCAGATAAACTGCAATTCATAATAGTTACTAAAGGTGTGGTTCACATGTAGCTAATATATAAGGTACATAGATGTCGGTAATAAACAGAGAACATGATGTAAGGTTTGTAGCCCACTGTAATGATGAAATGTATTTAGTGAGGGAATGCAACATTGAAGTAGAAGCTATTATGAAACAAGAAAGTTGAAAAGGGTTGAAGTAAAAAACGGACAAAATATCAACAAGATTACTAAAAATAGAGTATTCAGAAAGCTTAGATGGAAATATGGGGTTTGCAATTGGGAAATGCAGAACTGATCAATTTTGAAGGTATTATTAGTAGATATTCAGAATTTTGAAAGTATCAACCAAACGTTTTGACTTTTGTTCAAGCTATTGCAATTTTAAAAAAAAAAAAAAAAAGAAAAAAAGAAAGAAAGTGTATCAGCTACTGCCCAATTGGTCCGATGCTACTATGGTAATCCCATTCTAATCATCCTTTGCAATCTTTCATACATTTTAAGTTACAGGTACATTATTCTTCTATTAATTGCCTTGCCAGCACTTCTGTGACCCTAATATGGGCTCCAAATAATCATTACAATAGTTGATCTACAGTTACGTCCATCCAGTCTGCATTAATAGAAAAATGAATAGTAGTTCATTAGATACCTCGGATGAAATGCATATTTTAATTTTACAAATCAAAATTATTAATTATTATGTGCAAAGGGTTGTACCATAATGATAACGGGGTGCATTGCTACAAGTGTGACCCAGGTTCAAACCCCAACACCGCATGAAGGCAGCCCATAACCTGGGTGACATGCATGGAGATTGTGTTTTGTTGAAATATGGGAAAGTGAGGTCATGGAGAATTGAAAATGGGGTACATTGTAAGCCTGCTACCCACGTTCATCCCCACACCGCTGTAAGGTGGCTCATATCCTCATCCCCACACTGCAGTTAGGTGCAAGAATGATTACTTTTCTAGTATCCAAGGCTATTATTACAGTGAGCTACCAACAAGGATGTTTTGTTCAGAAGCATTGTTTGCAGTTGTTCTTGTCTGAATCAAGATGTGGTTATGTCACTCATTTATACTATATATGCCGCATGTTAGTGCTATAAGATTTTTTTTTCAATGCTGTGTTTTATATTGTTTATTAATGCAAGTTCCCATGCAGACATCTCATTTGTTTCAGTGCAGAGCTCAAATCATACATTTTTCTTTTATATATCATGATTTGAAATCCCCGACTACTATTGCTAATTTGCAGCTTCTCGTTACTGGCTTTTAAGTTGATGCATTTATATTATTTACTTGGCCTTTTTGTTTCGGCCAGTACTTTTAACAAATAGAGCTCTTGCCACTTTGTCAAGCCTCTTGAAGATCCATTGAAGATTACCCGCATTATCCTTGAAGCATTAAAAGAGACAGGTCAGCGAGGAATTATTGACAAAGGATGGGGCAACCTTGGAAATTGTAAGTCTTATTCCCCTACATTTTTTGACGCTTTTGTAATTAATCTATTTGGCTCTAGGTACCATTTCTCTTGATGTTTTTCGAAGTTTTTGATTAACGAACTCTTTCTAAAGTACATATGATGTAATCTTTTACTTTTAGGCGTGAAAAGTGGAGATAAATATTTTGTGCCATGGAAATAAAAGTGAGGGAGTGGGTTGTATAGAACTTAAATGAATTTGTTAACGTTTCATTAAATTTTAATAGTAAGTGCATGTTACAGACTCTTTTAATGAATGTAGATCTTATTTTGAAAATTGTTCATATTCTAGTTTCAGTGGAGCTTTTCAATTTACCATGCTGATGCATTCAATTGGACATGTTTATATTTTGTTTTCTGCTAACTTCGGGTGAACATGCACCTTCAGACCTATACTACAATTCTATGCAGATATGTAAGATACATTTATTAATTTGTATTATTCTTTAGGATCAGCACAAGGAGCACAGTTTGTATCCGATCTTTTTCAAGGCATGTCTTGTTATAAACACACAAATGTGATACTTCACTAAACTAAACAAATTTGAAATTATACTACGTACAGAAGCTTTTCCCTAATACTTGTATCTTTTAAAAGTAAATACATTCAGTTTTGCATTCTACATAGTTTTGACTAAGTATTTGATTTGCAGTTAATGAAATTCCCAATCATGTCTTCCTTCTTGAGGATTGCCCACATGATTGGCTGTTCCCTCAATGCATTGCTGTGGTATGTAACGCTTTTGTCTTGTCTTTTCCAAGTATTTGTGTATTTAGCATGCATGGATGTGAAATATTTCACCTTATTAAACTATGAAACCTTTTTTCACTTGGATTATGTTTTGTTCAGTGATTGCCTTGATTATTGTTTTTGTCTCTGTTGCACTTTGATTTTTTTTCAAATTTAATTATAACTACAAGGAAACATTGAGTTCAATTAGGGTTATTATCAAAGGATTGGCTGAATCTGAATATTTCTCATTTATTTTCTTTCCATGTGTGGGTTATTGGTATAAGTAGTAGTAAGAATTTTCCTATTTTCATGCAAGTATTGTCTTATCTTGCTCACCATCCTTGTTGATTCCAAACTATTTTTCTGCTTCTAAATAGATTCACCATGGTGGAGCTGGAACAACAGCTGCAGGTTTAAGAGCAGGGGTAATTTCTAAGTTATATGACCTCTTTTCGGGTGTTGGTTCTCATCATCATTTTTTTTGGTATCCTATGTTTGGTTCTCATCCCATTCCTCATTCCTATATATGTGACTTGTAGCTTCTGTCTTTTTAGATCTGAACTTCAGTAATTTGCCTGGAATCTGTTTTCTATTTAGTCACTGTTTTTTCTGGAGTCATTGTGAGATTTTAATGAGGGTAGTACATACTAAAGTGAGTAGCAGATCCTACTAAGCGGTCCAAAGAATCTTCCCTTGTGATTCTCTGAATATATGATACGCAATTAAGAGAACTTTTAAAAAAGAATGCCAGGTCGAGTTCTTTGCTTTGTTTTGTGTAAAATAGAAAATGTAATTGCTTGAGAGAAGTATATTCTATTCAGAGAACATAGAAGGTATTTCATAGAATATTTCCATCCGTATGAAAATTTAAATGAGTTTATTGTTTAGGCAAGTATGGTTTAGAGTTTTATTTTGTGCAATGTTGTCCTCGTAAAAGCTACGTTCACAGGGGAAAATGGTATCTCTTAGATGTTAGCAATTAGCAAAGCATAATTATTTCAAAAATCTCCACTCATTATGTGGGTCAACAAAAGATAAGTATGTCTAATTGATCATGGACCTAAGGAGGCATACGAAAAAAAGATTGGTCAACTGGACAAGGACCCATGAAAGACATCAAAATTTGGATTTAAAATTCTGAGGAATAATTTGGATTTAAAATTCTGAGTAATAGTTTGGATTTAAAATTCCGAGGAATAATTTGGATTTAAAATTCTGAGTAATAATTTGGATTTGCATGCACGAACTAGTACATAATAGTATGCTTGCAGATAGTTAAAAGGATATGGTTAGGGTCTGGTGGCAAAATATAAATCGAGAAAAAAAGACTTGCAGTTTTCCACAATGAAGGACACAGACATAGCCATTAATGGTTTCAAAAAGTGGTATATGCAATTATTATATATTGATTGGTGTATAAATATGATATCCTGCATCATGTTGAATATCTTTATATTTTTGTTCAATGTTCAACACTTATATTCCATTATGAGCATAACATATTATAACTTATTTGAGCCTCTTGCTTCAGACAACCAAATATTTTTACTATTTTCTTGTAGTTAACAAGTTTGCCATTCTATTAGCATCTGCAATCCAATTCTCCTGTGCTTTTAAATATCTTTGTGTCTTTATTTAATACAACACCTATATTCCGTTATGATTGTAACATGATTGAACTTATTAGAGCCTCTTTCATCAGAAACCCAAATATTTTTACTGTTTACTTATAGTTAACAAGTGGCCCATTCTGTCAGTGTGTGCAGCCTGCAATCCGGTTCTGCTACACTTTTCTGCAAGGATTTTATTTTTAAAGAATTGAAAAAATAGAAAAGAAGATTTGAAGTTAATATATAGGTCATTCAAACAATTTTGCTCCCTATTGTTATATCGTGTGAGAACAAGAAAGAAATGACAAATATTCAAGTATCTAATGCCAACTTTGTCACACAATTTAGTAGCTTCTGTCAGTCTTCATATTTCACAGTCATAGCCATAGCCCATAGGTGATGAAGAGATGAAACAAATAATTGTAGATGAAATGTCATCAAAACACAAGAACCATCAAGATATACAGACTCGGGAAAAATAGTTGAGCTTTGTAAAGAATGTCAGAAAATGATTAAAGACTAACTACCACATATGATTCAAAAGGAAGTATATACATCAGAAATGAAACTTGAAAGGTGGTGAGGAAGTTCAACAAGTGTCCAAAATGAATCAGGACATGATGTCAACCATTTTAATAAAAATAAATTATAATTATTTCATTACAATGCATAGAAAGGAAGAAACGTTCCAAGATATAGAGAACAAAATGCACTATGTTAAGTTCTTTTAGTACACATGTTAATTATTAAGGGATGATGTCAATCTAGTTTTTGTGACAGTTTTGCGCTTTCAGAAAATCTTTGTAAAACTAGTATTCTCCAACACGACCCTGTAGAATAAGTCTTGGTTGGAAATATGATACGGGAAAACAATATGCTGATGCAGTCCTTCGTAAACCTTATTTCCTAAAGTCATAAAGAAAATCATACAATTATGAATTGTTACATCAAAATTTGAATGTGATGATAATCAATGTCAAAAATGATTGTAAATGTTTCCCAGTTAAATATTTTTGTAACTCCATGTTGGGTTTTTTTTAACAGTTTGAACCTTCCATATGAATGTCTTTATTTTCATGGCCCAATTGTACAGGTTTTTTGGTTTGTATTCATGGAGTTAAGCTTGGTTGTTGTGATCTTCTATTTAGACATGTCATCTAGACACACCTTTGTAGAATTCAAATACTAGTGTGAGACATTCAAGGTAGTGGCTCATGTAAGATATCTTCTCCATCAGCCCGATTTAGTCATTAAATTTGTAGCACATGGAGTTGGTTTTTGTTAAGTAGCTTAAGTTGGTTTCTTGAGTAGTTTTTCTTCCTTTGGTAATGATTGGGGGTGTGAATCCCATCTTTTTATCTTTGCTCTCATATGAGAGCTGCACCGATTCTGCATAAAATTTGATTAGAGTTGAACTCACAGGTGTGTTCTATTCACAATCACTATTGGAGTTTTTTGGGGTTTCAAATTGATTGCAGCTTGTGCTCCTTAAAACTGTTAGATGGTGCCATTTGATGGTGTTGAATGCTCTCTGGGTGCTGGTATGTAATAATTGAGTGAATCACTGACTGACTTTATCCTCTAGATTAAGGCGTTAAGACATTAGCTGATGGTAAGCTTACGCTGAAAGCTGTTGATATCAACTTAAGCATCACAAGTTAAATTGGAAGAAGAATTTTAAAGATCATGATAGATATAAAATTTAAATATAACACTTGTCTACCATGTTTACTTATGAATCTATATCATCTTTTGATGCTCTCTCTCAGTTTTGACCCTTTGAGCCTTTTCATGCTGATCATTGATCTATCTATAACACCAGCTTTTCAGCTCATCTTTTGTTAATCATTTTTACTTTTAAGTTGAGCAATGGTCCTTTTGTGAGACCTACTTCACGGGGCATCATATTGTATTATTAATTGACAATGTATTTGCTGAAATTATCTTGATCTATCGATTGAGAGCCTAAAGGCCCTCGACCCAACCCTAGAGGTGGTTGAGTGTATGAATGCGCTTTTGTCAGGCGAGTTCCTCAACATCTTCAATCCATCAATCATGTGCCTAAAGGCCCTTGATCTCCTCTCATTGACTCAGAACACCAATGCCTTAAAGGCCCTTGGTTATATATATATATATATAAATTACATATAAGATTTACGAAGAAGAAACATTGGTTTATTTTGGAATTCGTAAGATTCAGATTTATGAATGTATAAATTATGTTATGAGTATATATTTTGCTAGGTGCTGATGTTTATCTTTTAAATTAACATTTGTGCAAATATGTGAAGAGTCTACGTGAAGGCTAAGATTATCAAAGATTCTTTTCATGCGAGAGTCAACTCTTTTCATATAAAGATTATTATACAGTACATTATATCATTTGTAAGGAAGACATTGTTTAAGCTGTATTGATATTCTAGTTCTGATTAACAGATTTCTTACGTATTTGTCCTCTCCCCTGTTTGGTCTTTAGTTATTTATGCACCTCATTTTCACATGGTATTTGAGCCTGCTTTCCTAGGCTTGTGAGTACAAGTTTGTGTTTGCAGTTTTTCATGGTAGTTTGTTCAGGTTATGGTCTGAGGAGAATTGTCGTTTTGTTGGTAAGAGAAGAAACATAGTGTGAGAAGCATAGGGGGAGTACATTTTTCTTGGCAATGAAATAAATAATGCATAGTGATAGGCTAACAAAGACTCCCCATGTTTGGAAATTTGAACTGCTCTTCCCAATTCAAATCGACAAATACCTAAGTGTTGCTCATTTGATTTTGGATTTATATTCGTTGTTCATTTCTAAAATGCGAGAAAGAAAGAATTTGTATAAATGTCCAAACTGACAAAGCAGCTCAATGGGACTCAAAAAATTGTAACTGGTAAGAATAGCACGAGGGAGCCAAAAATGAGCAAAAATATAAACAAAAGAAACTAACTAGGGGGGTGTACCCAAAATGGGTAAACCCTAAATATGTCAGAAAAGATAATAGGTAAGGCCATTTTTATTTTCAATAGTGCAGTGCATTTGCTATTTTTCCCACAGGTTTGTTCGATTTAATTGCACAATTGGATTTTTACCCACTAGCAACATGCAACGCTTTAGTTGAAAACCATCTACTTTTTTAGTCATCTTTTGTCTATAATTTATGTTACACTTGAACCTTTTTTGTTTATAACCTTTTGTTGGGGTCCTTGTGTTTTTGATCTTCAGTAAAAATTTGTATCCTTGACTATTTTGTACATGAATATTTTCTTGTATGCAATCTTCAGTTGGGTCCTTTTTTGCAGTGCCCCACAACAATTGTACCTTTTTTTGGTGATCAGTACTTTTGGGGTGATAGGGTTCATGATAGAGGAGTTGGGCCGGTGCCTATACCCATCAGCCAACTCACGATGGAGGCGCTTTGTGAGGCCATAAGATTCATGCTCGATCCACAGGTATTTTCTTTCGCTTACCTTTGAGATAATTTATAGAGAGAGGGGGGAAGGTAAGCAGGGAGGAAGAAAATCCTTATTGCTATTTGATATTACACGTAAGCTGCATCTTTTTATTGAAATAACTTTATATTTTTGATTTTATCCAAGAATATGGAAAATTGTTAGTGCATTTACCCATCTGCTATCCTATTTTTGTATGATAATACACATGGTTTTTCAATTATGGAACTTGTTGCTCCATTACTGTATTCATTATTGTTTTTAAATTTTAATATTTAACTCAAGAACTAAATAACTTAATGCTTCAAGAGAGATCAAACAAGTATTTCATGGACAAGTGTATGCAAATGTGTCAGTAGTTAACTGACTTGAATAGAAACCAACAATACTGTGGATTACCTTGGCCAAACAAACACAAAAATGTCATTGAGACGAGGTGACCAATGATGTGCTGGAAGGGGTCATACAACAATGGTTTTGGAGCAAATTTGTGATCATGGATATACTAATACAATTGCTGTTATTAAACCTAGATGAAAGCGAAGTTGCTAGGCTAGAAAAACACTATGATAACAAAAAAGAAATTTAAGTATATATTAACAATTACAGAAATAAGCAAGAGTATCTGGGTACTAGGTACACACCTTGGAGGAGAATATGAAGATTATAAGATACATGCATCAATATGTATGCAAATTATCATAAAGTTATTTCAAGGTCTAACACAGTAATTTTAGTGACAATCATAAGATTGGAAAGCTTATGAAAGCGAAGTTGCTAGGCTAGAAAAACACTATGATAACAAAAAAGAAATTTAAGTATATATTAACAATTACAGAAATAAGCAAGAGTATCTGGGTACTAGGTACACACCTTGGAGGAGAATATGAAGATTATAAGATACATGCATCAATATGTATGCAAATTATCATAAAGTTATTTCAAGGTCTAACACAGTAATTTTAGTGACAATCATAAGATTGGAAAGCTTATGAAAGCGAAGTTGCTAGGCTAGAAAAACACTATGATAACAAAAAAGAAATTTAAGTATATATTAACAATTACAGAAATAAGCAAGAGTATCTGGGTACTAGGTACACACCTTGGAGGAGAATATGAAGATTATAAGATACATGCATCAATATGTATGCAAATTATCATAAAGTTATTTCAAGGTCTAACACAGTAATTTTAGTGACAATCATAAGATTGGAAAGCTTATGAAAGCGAAGTTGCTAGGCTAGAAAAACACTATGATAACAAAAAAGAAATTTAAGTATATATTAACAATTACAGAAATAAGCAAGAGTATCTGGGTACTAGGTACACACCTTGGAGGAGAATATGAAGATTATAAGATACATGCATCAATATGTATGCAAATTATCATAAAGTTATTTCAAGGTCTAACACAGTAATTTTAGTGACAATCATAAGATTGGAAAGCTTATGCATATAACAATCCAAGTTGTTGTATATAAAGAATCCCTCAATTGTTGCTCATATGAAAAATATGACATTTAAAATAGAGAGAATAGAGCCCATAAAGGTTCATTCGTTGTCTATTTAGTTATCATACGACTGTCTGATTTTATGGGTTGGTCAACTATAGGCAATGTTGCTCAATGAAGAATTGAACAGTCTGACTTGTATGTAGGAAACAGGTAATCAAGCAAGTTAACTGGGCTTTGACGTGTCCCATGTGCTGATGCGAATAAATTCCTCTCCAAGCATAACAATTGCCATATTTCTGTATTTGTTGAGTTCTGTTCAACATTTATTACACTATAACTGAAATTGGAAGCAAAAAGGAAAATCTACTAGCATTTTTACTATAACAAACTGGATTTCGGGTATATTAATATGAACTTATTTTATGCCCATGTAAGGCAGCTGACTACATTGGATTTTTGCAATTGTGGCTCTTTTTGAAATGCTTTAAGAGAAATAATCAGAATTCATCTGCAGAAGTGTGAGACTTTCTATTAAATGGGGATTTCAGACACACAATAGTAGGCATGTTTGTTGGGCTATGACCTGTCTTGTACCTCTATTTGGGAATTTGACTGTCATCTTTGGTGATTTTGGCAAATGGATCGGATTCAAACTAGTAATTAATTTGCACGTGATTGGAATTGACTAATAGTGACTAATATTATTCTTTAGTTTGAAGGGATTGGCATCAGTTTTATTCCGAGACTTTTCCTTACTTATTCTTTCACAAATTTGGCTCCTTATCCATGTTCTGTTATATAGCCGTCTGATAGTATACTGGCTGTGTTTTATATGTATTTAAACATATAATGTTTTTCCTTATTATTGTATGTATGAAACCGTACTTGAAAATGACCTAAGGTGATTTGCCCAGTTGGAATGCACTGTGGATGTGGAACTCGTCACAGGGAAGGGTCTGTTGTAAGTTTGCAATTAGATTGAGAAAAGGCACAAGCAAGCAGTGAACATTGTAGTGAAGTTAATAAGAGAAGATATCTCTATTATTTGTTTATTGTATATACAAGAGATGAAACATTCCTTCTACATTCAAATTTATATAAGGATTATATAGCTATATTAAATTATATAACTCTTTCAACCATTGCAGATATCATATAGACCGTGATTTTCAAGAAACTTGGAAAAGGGTATGTTTTTTTGCAACGGGAGTTCCCAAACCCTTTGGATACAGGGAAACTAGTAACTACACAAGAATTGGCTAATTAAAAATAAAAAGAAAAAATATAGAATTTTCAAATATATGCTTATACTTGAAGCAAACTAATGACACTCCAGGCTTTGAAAACAGACTGGAAACCCCAATTGTCCTAATAAATTAGAACATTGCCCTCACTCTATGCAAGTGTAGATTTCTATGAATGAGGACGATCTCAATTACTACTCCCTGATAAGTTATCATTTATGGTTATAATTTTGTTATAACACTTATTAGTATTTCATTCCTAAAACAATAATATTTCCTTTAGGCATGGCCATGGCATCATTGCAGAGGTAGTACAACATGGTATAAAATTTGTTTTGCAAGTAAAATGGGTTGTCGTAACAATTTCTTACCTTTTAACGCAATAAAAATTATTTGATTGTATTTCCAAGCGTTTTTTGTCCAAAATGTTGCCTCGTTTTCTTGTGCTGAAATGTGTTTCCAGGTTGGTACCTTGTGGGAAAGGGTAGGAAAGGTTTTTGGCAGTGTTTCTATCTTGGGAATTAGTGCCAGAAAAATTCCAGATCAATTCTGGAAAGTTTCAATTTTTGGAAATGGTTTTCAAAATGGATACAATGGGTGGGGTGGAGCTTCCTTAAACTTAGAATTGAACATGACTTCATTTGAGCACATGCTTTACTGCTTGTCAAAACATACTAACTAAATACAACTTTGTGTTAGTTATCTCATTCTTTGGCACAATTTACCAGTAGTGATAAAGACTTGTGCATATTAAAGAACTATTACTACGACTCCTATTGTGTAATCTGAAAACAATCTTAGTCCCTATTGCTTCCTAGTAGTATATGACATGGCATAGTAGAAAAGCTTTGGAACCGTGGTTATGTCGCAGCCAAAAATTGTGGCCCGTACTCAGGACTCGGCAATTACTTGACACCTTTATTGTTACTTCAAAAAAATATATAAATTCATAAAACACACTGAAATACATAAGAGAATGAAATGAATGTAGAGATTCAGAGAACACATAACTCAAAGTCATAAACATGTTTTATATTAGTTTTTAAGCAAATAAGAGTACAATGTGAATGCCGAATACCATATTTTGAACACAAAGAAGACTAAAATGGCTCATAGAAGTTCTCTCCGACTCCTCCGCTGTCCCCTAGAAGTGGAAGGTAAAGACTGCTCTATTGGAACATCATCGACAAACATATCATTCAACTGCAAATCCTCACCAACCCCTTCCAATGCCTCTGCTTCCCCTGTCGCTATAGCTTATTCTGCTTTCCTCTCTAAATTTGCAACCTTCGCCTCGATAAACATGGTCAACTGGGGCACATCACCAGACTCAACGATCCAATCTAAGTATGGATCAATATCATCCAAGTCAATTGCCTCGTGACTATTTGTTCCTTTCGCTTGTTTCACATGGAGACAAAGATTGTACCGCACAAACACAAGGTCATTGAAGCGTTGTGTTGTTAGCTTATTATGCTTCTTTGTGTGAATGGCCTCAAACTTGCTCCAATTTCTTTTGCACACAAAAGCACTACATGGCAGGGACAAGATGCAAATGGGTAATTTTTGAAGATTTGGTGGCCTTGCACAATAATCTTCCAACCAGAAATCTGCAATAAGAGATTTATAACTTTGTAAGTTAGTTAGGTGTGCATCTATAAAGAAATAACGACATTACAATGATACAATGACAAGCAAAAATGACTAAATTGGAATTTGTTTTTTTACCTGGTTGATGGGTTGTTTTGCTTCGAATGCATAGAGGTGAAGAAAAGAGCCTCCTTTCTGCACTCTTGTAAATCTGTAACTCATCCACAATTGTCTCTGGTGGCATCGTCAACCACCATCCTCTGTATGCATGTATTTAGGTCATCCATGACCTCCTCCGTCCTAAATGAATCTACAAAGAAAAAGTTGGGGTTCAAATAGTAGGGCCTTGCATGTATATGTCGATGGAGCTGCTTGTTCCATCTACAATCAATCAGGGGCCAAATAGATTTTTTATTTACTTATTTTGCCCATAAAAATTTGCTATGCACTCCTTGGCCCTGTCCATGGCCTCATACAAATACCCCATCAGATTCTTTCCTCATACAAATACCTCATCAAATTCTTTTCTCCATCCATCAAATAAAGAACTCTAACCAGAGGCTCTGACACCTAAAAGCAAATAACGTATAATTTTAAAATTTAAATTAAGATAAATTTGAGTTGTTTATTTAAAAAGAAATAAATCATAACTAAAAGAAGTTGATTCCAAAATTAGCTTTATGACTTCATCCATGGTCTTTTCAAAGCCATCACAAAAAATGGTCTTCTTAACCTTTTGTCCTTAGGTTTTCTTGCTATATGGAGACTCCATCCACTATGTGCTCACTAACATTTGCCTGAAAGGTTACAATGCTCTGCAATGTGATGTAGTGCGTAGCAAATCTCGTGACTCCCGATTGCATTAGCTCTTTTTTGTTGGTGTGTTCTCTCATCAAACTTAGCACCCAAGGATGATTGTTGATGTACTTTGTGATATCTCTCGCCGCTTCGACCATATTTTTCACCCATGACATCTTTCCTATGTCCTCAAGTAGGAGATCAATGCAATGGGCTGAGCATGGGCTCCAAAAAGCGACGGTGTTTTTCCTCAAGAAGTCTCCCCATTGCTACATATGTTGGTCACAAATTGGACGATGTTCTCCGCACCCATCTCCATGACCACCTCATCCAACATATCACACAAAGTTTGTGCATTTTTCAGTCTATCAGAGGCATCAATGGACTTCAAGAACACTAACTATCTATTTGAAGCCACTGAAAAATTAATCAAAGTGTAGTTCCTTCCATCTGTCCATCTATTAGACAAAATACCGCAACCCTTCTTGCACCATACTCTTCTTTGCTCATCTACATTGAGCTTTGTATCTTTGACAACGTCCTCTAACAGTGGGCCTCTCAAGTCATGAGGAGTAAGTGCTTTGAACCCCTTGCCAACAACGATCAAAACAGTTACCAAATTCTCCCCGTATGGGCTTCTCACCACATTGAATGGGATGTTTGTTATAGTACCAAAAATTTGCCACTACCACCTTTGCTTCATTATGCAATTCTTTGTCCAAGCTGTACCTTCGAGTGAAGTTTGTGCCCCAAAGATATTTTGAAGAACAAAAATACTCTGTAAATGTGAACTTGCATTGCCTCCACTAGGTGATGCCCGCCCTCAAATCACTCTTGGGGCAATAGAAGACCCAAACGCTGCTAACTCATCAGATTCAACGCTTGTTGCTCCCCTATTTGATATGGCTACAAGTGCATCGACAATCTTTTTATTTTCCTTTTTTTCTCTTCATACGCCACTAGGGTAACAACCATCTCCATTTGAGTCTTAGGGGGCACTTTGTCACATAACTACACATCGTTTTTTGGGATCTGTGCTATGTGCTACTTGAGGCATTCACCCCTGCACTCATCTTAAACTTGCAGTAATTGCATATCACAGAGTTGAGCTCTGGGCCTTTAACACAATGTTCTTGGGCTACGTTGTTAGATTTCTTAGGCCGGCTACTGCTACAAGAACTAGATGCCATTTTGATGTTACAATATGTTAATATGCAGTTGCAAATAGTCCTGGAAGTTGGAACTCAAACCTAGCAAGTTACAATAGCATACGATTCAAATCAGTGATTACGAAGTTACAATATGATAAAATTATTTAATTAAAAACTCAACTTCAAGACTCAAGAGAATAAGATAACAATTTGATAAAATATGACGAATTTCTATATACTGTATTTTGAAAAATACATTATTGAATGAGAATCATTGATTATTCATTACAATTATACAAAAATGAAAGATCGTTTTAGAATTTATATTAATATTAATATATTATTATTAGACTGTTTTATAATAAAACAGAGTCTGATAATAATTTTATTATTTACTATTGTTGCAAACGTGCACTCGCTGTGTGCTATGTTGTGCATCAGCAATGGAGGACAAGCCAAAATGAAAATAAAAAAATTTAAACAGTCTTTGTGTTTGCCAATTTGTCATTTTGCCATCTGGTTTAGACCTAGACTCAAATTTCAATTATAGATCATTATCATTTATCACTGATCAGTCTCAGACAATCACAAAATTATTAAAGAAATTATAAAAGTAAATTGCAATAAACAGTTCTGAGTTTACAATGTGAAATTGTGAATGGAGTCGACTCAGTCGAGGGCCTCAAACCTGCGGGTATTCTGTACCAAATGCCAGCTTCTAGAATCTATACCAAATGGCCGACGCACAACAAAACAATTTCCTTCGACCTTGACCTATCGCCGACTCACAGCATAGCACACAACACAAGAAAAACAAATGACGGGCATAATGAATTGCGATTTTTTTGCACTTTGCTTATATTTTTAGGGTTGCCAATTTTTGGCCTGTTACCATGCCAAAAATCACGGTTTTTGGTAGGTAACCGCTCTCAGAAAACTGCGATTTTTGGCCTAGTAACTGGCCAACGGTTTTCCGGCTGTCTACCTTTCCTGCCAAAAAAAAAATGTTTTTTCGCAGGTACCTGTTTTTTTAATACACTATGACATGGTATGGTTTATGATTAAGGTTTTACTCAGGATTAAATCAGTAAAAGTGGCAAATAATGTTGTTTGGTTATTCTTCTTGCAAGCTCATTGTATACCCGAAAGTCATATTCTTCCATCTTGTATTTTTTGGTAAGTTTGGTTTAGCTATTAGAAACACAGTCAGTAATTGTAAAACAGTCTTGACATTGCAGACATCTAAGCAAGAGATCTGTATTTAGGAAGGTAATCTCTGCATTAGTTGAACCCCAATCTGAGATTTTTGAGTGCTTTCCACACCACAATGTTGATGATTATTGTTTGGCTTTAATTTCAGCTATTTGCATGTATGGGATAATTTGCCTCTAGTTTGATAGTTTAATGGGGTATGTGTGGTTGTAGGCTTACCAACTGTTAGCTAGTACATTTAAGAAATGAGGTTGTGCCATGTCTGGAATCTCATTTAAATCTGTTGGAACATAGCTGCATGACATTTGGGTACCTTACAGGCTGTTGCTAAGGTTGTTCTAGAAGGAGTTCATGCTCACAGGATCAATTCGTTTGAATGCTGGCAATATTGAGCACAAATTCCACTACCATGTTTATTATTGCCTTTGCATATACCATACATGTGGGTTGTAGAATGATGATCTGTAAATGGTCTTACAAATAGCAAAGCTGAAGTGTTCAATCTGGAAATGTTTAAACATAAACTCAAGCAATGGAAATACAACATGACAAGGTACTAGAAGCATATTAATGCTTCTCATCTGATGGCGATGTATATATTCTGTCATTACAAATATGAAACTTATTGCCATTATATTTGTAGGACAAAAAACTGTTTATTCTCTCTGTATTTTCTGATTTAAAATCTAAACTTATATCAATGTGAAACTTAAGATTAGAGCTTGTGCACATTGGCTTGAGGCCACTCCTCTAGAATTGAGGCCGAAGACACTTGAATGCTAGCTGGTTTGTAAGTCTGAAGGCCTATGCTATGACTTCTGGGTGTTTGAATTTAGGCTAGAAGGCTTGAATGCTGGCTCACCTGTAAGCCCAACAGTCAAGGGCCCCTAAACACAAATAAGGGATTGCACCTGTCTGATTTGAGACCAAATACCTAGGACCGAGGCTTATAATCATGAATGCCACATACAGGGTAACCTTAAGGTCAAAGGCCCCATACTTACTCCAAGCTAACTAGCTTGAGGCCATCCTTTGGGATTGAGCCCAACAAGCGTGGTTGGCAGTTGAAGAACATGCTAGAGGGCCGAGGCTACGGTTTGTGGGTCTACAAATTTGCTCGAGGCCATGCATGTAGTTTGAGAGCTAAGGCATAAGCGCAAGTCTAAAACCAATCTTATTTGAAAAATATATAATCAATATTATACATAGTATTGCCAAACAAGACAAGTTAGTTGAATCTCAAATTAATGAGCTCCATATTAAATAGGAGGGCAATGATGAACGCCAAAGGATGCCTATCTACGGACGTTTGATATGTCTCATACATTTTATTAGCCATTCTAGTTATCATTTGAACCCATTTGCTTTCCCCCAAATGTTAAACATATTATGGATATACGCTCATTGTTGTCTCTACCATGCAACTATGCAAGTGTCAACACTCAATAAGGACAAAATATACTAGGTAAGAGATAAACCCAAGGGGTGAACATATAATATAGATATGCTATTGACGTGGCACTAGAATGATTTTGTACCGCAATTAAAACTTTCCAACCTTGCAACGTTCCATTATTTTTTGGTAAGATCATAACACATAGAGAAATAGAAGTATATGGAATGGTTATGAGAAAATATAGTTAGCATAAGTAGTGATGTTTTGCTTAATAATTACATTGCTTTATAACAAGGATTCGTCTTTAGACCTTTCATCATGTCTAGAATGGGCTGTCACCGATTACCAACTATTGATATACCACTGTCTCAAGAATTTTTTTCTTGACTGGGGGTCACATGTAGGCCTATCAACATTAAGTAACAGTTTAAAAAATATATTTTTTAAACTGGGAAAAAACTCAATTGGCATAAGAATTTATGGATCTTGAGGTCCTTCAATAGGAATTGAAATTGATACTTTTCAAATAGGGAGTGAGACTATAATTTATCGATAGTTTCTGGGCAGCCCTTCCCTTGTTTAAGGACTTGTTTTGTGGCTGCCTTAGTTTTCTCTATGTTTGTATATGTTATTTTTTCATTTTCTTGGCCTTATGTAGAAAAAACTTATTTTTTAAAATGTTGGTCAATATTTACTCTCTCTAACCTTAATCAACTTTAACTCGACTTTTAGTACCTAGTTGAAAATTCTATATGAAGGCAGTTATTTGTGGATTGCGTGCTTTGAGAGTTTTTTGGAGAAAAACATCTTATATTACTCTTTGGGATATTTACTTGAAAAAATTATATATGTTGTTTTTAATTGTTTGTTACTGAATTTTTTGTTTGAATGTATATCTTGCCTTTTTTAACCTCCTGTATTTTGTTTTCTTACATAGCTATGATGCATTGAGAGAATTATAGACATATAAAGACAAACATCCCACTGTGAAATGAAAAAACACAACCACACAATTTTGCGCGAGATTAATGTTTTTATGCAATCATAAAACACCAACAAAAATTTAAATTGAATTTTTCTAGAGTAAACATCGAAAATAAAATGACATTGTCACAAGGATGCTATACTTGCAAACCCATGCTCACATTTTCAGTCGAATTTCTGCAATATATCTTGTAACATCAGACCAACAAGCACACATCTCATGGTAAAGATCAATTGGAAAATATAACATTCTTCAGAGTATCTTTTCCATTTCTTCTAATTTAGTCAATGGGGAAGAGAATTGAAACATAAGAAATCAGCTCTGTCATCCTATATGTATAGGCAAAGTAGCAGATCCTTGTATTGGTACATATGTGGGGTTCGGGTATGCCGCTATGATGATTTTTTTGGCCTAGGGATGGCTTGGGTATGGTCATACAAAAAATATAAAATAATATAGCCAAATAAGCAAAAATAATCACATAATATGCATAGAGCAAATAGAAATAGTTAATTAACCACAAAATAGTTGAAAACACTTCTTATAATTTAATGTCAAATTTCATGGTATAAATCTAAATAGTTTAATAAACTAATAATAATCACTATTCAAACCTAGAATTACAAGTACATAGTTCAAACATTTTATCAAAAATCAAGGAAAACAAAGAGAAAATGTGCAATGAGAGGTAAGTATGCAATGAAAGGTAAGGGTGTTGTTCTTGTTTGCTTTTGACAAAAAAATGTGAGAGTGCCTTTTAGGGTTTTTACTAACTTTTTATTAGTTAAAACAAAAAAAACATTTTTGCCCACTTTATATTGTGGGTTTGACCTGGGCATGTCCCTACAAGTCTGGGTATGGTCGAGTTCTTCCAAGAATGATGTCAGCCATACCTGGCCTTGCCGGGACATACCCAGACATGACTGGAGGATGAATTGAACTAAGATCAATACTTGGTAAGCACCATATCAGGACTGGTCCCCCTGGGGTGAATGACGTGGCATCTTAATGTATAGGCGGTGATAGATAGGTTTCAATGCGTTTTTTGTACATTAAAAATCAAATTTGACAAATACAAATATGGAGTATATGATTTTTATATTATATAATCATTACAATAATTGTAACAAGAGTCTTCACTCTCAAATGACTAAATGAAAATAAAAATATATACAATCATAAGCTACAAGTGTGGAACAACAAGCTCAATAATAAAAGCCATCATGAAACAAATCTCCAATGACTCTCAATAGTTCCTCATCCGTGCTTCATGACTCTAAATTAGCTTGCTACTCCACCAAGATGCCAATCAATCCCAACTATGCCTTATGAATCTACCTGCCTTAGTCCCTTAGGCTCCATGTCCCATTGTGCTGCTGGAAGTTTTTGGTACTTAGGCATCTTGCAATCGTAGTGGCGAAAGGCATTGTGCACAATAACTAGGTTCTACTTTGCTGAAGAGGTAAGATTTTCCCTCTTGATAGAGTGAATGAAGCTATAAGTGGACCAATTTATCTTAGTAGCAGAGGAATTAGCAACCTATGCAAGTAAGGGAATGGCAAGTGTTTGTAGCATTGTTGGACACCCATGTAGCAAACAACATCATTTTGAGGTCCTATGCTAGAGTGACTCTATCCTCGCTAGCCCCGCACTCTGCTAGTCTGTAAGACTAGCAAATGCACTTTACTCAGCGTGGATTTTTGCATCCTCCTCTCTAGTGTATTTTTTCCTAAGGACCTTAACAAAGCTCATCTTCACCTCCTTGTCATCAATAGGCATTATTCTCCCAAGCCTTTGCACATTTACAATTAACTTTGTATTTCAACTTATCCCTTTGCTGAACAATAGACTGAACTAGCTCGTCATAGAATGCCAAAGAGGGTCTCTTCTACAAATTTTGGCTGTCATTTGACCAAGCATACTTTCAATGGCCTTGTATATCTTTCCATCTTTAGGAGTGTCAAAGTTGGCATATCAAATGAATTGGTAAAATCAGGTGCTACAAAGGACACAATATGCATCGCATCTTCCCATATAATCTCTAACCACCACATCCTTCACTCTCCTACCTTATTCTTTCTTGGTCTTCACCCATGTAATTCACTTCTAAGTTATAATATTAAGTTGCAAGGACTCTTGTAATTCAAGTGTTCTCTCCAACAATATGAAATGAAAGGCAAATCTTATCTCTATATGATCGAGGAGTTCCTTGAAAAAGACTTAAACAAAGCCAATGAGCTGTGGTTGCATATAAACATTTGCACCTTGCTAGTCTCACCACCACTTGTTTCACCCAATTAATTTTCCAAATATCCTTTGATGCCCTGTTCATTGCATGCACACAAGGGGTCTAATAGATGTGCCTTCAGGTGACCTCAGTTAACTTCTCTGCTTTCCTACACACATAAGCTACATCTCTAATTACCAACACAACATTGGTGTGACCAACATCCTCTATGTTTTCCTTCAAGATTTGATGCTGAAAATCAACCCCCATGCACTTTCAAGAACAAGCAACACCTCTTAAGGAAATAAGTTGTGCATGTGACAATGATAATGACAAGTGAACATTGTGTCAAGTTTGTCTACCCTTCCATGATAATCAAACATTCATTCTTCACCTTTGTCTCCTTGACCTCCAACACATTAACTTTTGAACAATTTTTATCAAGAATAAAGGTTTTCTATTTGGTTTCTCTTGGATGCACATAAGATTGACTCGCTTGACATGTCTAATGGAATGCCTCTTAATAAGGAGACCATGCAACATGCAGTGAGTTACCATTGGAAAAGAAAAACTTTGTAATTTCTAAGATCCTGCATCCCTTTTCCCCCCCTTTTGATGGCCCTTCCCCCAATTTGGCATTAGTAATTGGAACCTTAAGAGCCGGAGAAGCAACCCTAGAAACATTCTTGGAGCTAACCCTAGAATAAGAAGTGCGGGTATACTTGCAATTGGAGAAGAATGTCTTTTTTTGTGTTCAACCTCATCATTTCAAATCTCTCCTTGTGTATATTTTCACAACACCTAACTCCACTACTTGGTATATGTAAAAGGTGTGCATTATCCCTAGTGAGGCTACCATTCTAGCTATGATTGTAAATATTGTTTTTAACACGACGACCCCTAAATTTATTGGCTTGTCTATGTCAAGCATAGTAACAATTTCAAATAGGGGTTTGGATGGTTTGAATGACCCTTTTGCATGATGCTTCTATAAGGCTAATGGGCAATCAAAACAGGGGTGGAGGGGCACTACCAACCTTCTTGTTTGTGTTTGAGTCCTTTCTTTCCGCACCCCACTTGCACTTTTTTTTACCCTCATATCTATCTCCTCATCACCCTTGACACTTGTTATGTATCAAAATGCTGAAAATATAAAATAAACACTAATTTTTTTTTTTTCTAAAATGTTAACAAAATGTATAAAAAAATGGGCAAAAAAGAATGCCAGTTTTAATTACCTTTTGAACCTGCTCTTAATGAGCTACAAATTCCTCCTCTTGGTTGCAAGTCTCCAATGCAAATTCAAAATGATGGTAATGAGGCAGTTAGATTTTGTAGGTGTAGTAGGGTGGGGGGCCTTTGCAGGGTCCCCCACCTTTTTTCTTTTTAAAAGTTTAAAATGTTTTGGAATAGTTTTTTGACTTAAATTTTGGTAGTACATCAAGAATGTTAACTTCTCCCTAAAGCTCGGGAAAAATAATGGACATCCTATAATGGTTCCTAGAGGAGTCAAAACAATCTAGGGACATCAAGAGAAAGGTCTGGGGTGGAAGGGGACACCAAGGGGATGTTTTATCATTGGCCTTGGGTCCTTAAAACACAAGGGACGACTTGAGCGGCACATGGAGGGTAGGGGACATGTCCTAGTAGAACATGGGGTGACATTTTGTTCTACCAAATGAGCTTCCAAGAGCTGGATTCTAATACCGACATTTTGGGCGGTTTAGTAGGGTGGGGTTCCCCACCCATATCTATTTCTTACTTAAATTGTTGTAGACTGTCAGGAATGTCAATATGCCCCTAAAACTTGGGAAAAATAAGTGATGTCTTGCAATGGCTCGTATAGGAGTCAAAACATTCTAGGGACATCAAGAGAAAGGTCCTAGGTGGCAGAGGATGCTAAGGGGATGTTCCATCCTCATCCTTAGTTCCTTAAAATTCAAGGGATGTCTTGAGCAACACCTAGAGAGAAAGGGGTGTCCTGAGCCACACCTAGAGGGCGGGGACGTCCTAAGCGGCACTTGGAGGGTGGGGGACGTGCCTTGGTGGAACTTGGGGTGACATATTGTCCTACCAAATGAGCTTCCAAGAGATGGATTCTAACATGTACATATTTTCAATTTATCTTTCGCATTTCTCAATTGTTCAACTTGTTCTTTAATTACTTTTTCTTGTGTGGCGTTTACCCTTTTATCTCCTTTGTCCCTTTGTTTAACTATTTTTCTCAATGTCACTGTTAGCTTCTTGTTTTTCAATATAATAAAAAACACATTATATTATTAAAAATGTTGTGCTTTTTCTATATCATCTGAGATCTTGTGCAGTCTTGATCTTGCACAAAAACTAAGAGGACACCCACACTTACAACGCTAGCATATTACTTAAGCCTGAAGACCTAAGCACTCACTTGAGACACAACAAGAGATCACCAAGACCCCTCGTTATGAGAACAAAGCATAAAGATCCACAAATGTGCATCAACTTATACTAGAGAGCATATATAGTAAACATCATCCAGGTTAACAAAGAACAAGATCACAAGATTCATCCAAAAAAAAATAAAAATACATCTTTGTATTCGCATCAATATACATTCATTACAAAGCATACATCATACAATTTACAATGATTTCCATGAAAGGCCGAAGGTTCCACCTTCTTATCTTACAAACCCTAGCTCAACTATTCTTCCTAAGCGATCTGACTCAACAACTCCAAAACGTCCAACTTGTAAGAAATCTACGATACTCAAATGAGAGGTTAAGGTCCCTATTTATAGCTTTTCTTGGATCCCTTGAACCCCTTCTAGTTTTTGCCAACTCATAACTTTTGTAAACTGTCATGCCAACCATTTGCGCATATAAGAATATTCTATTCTAGATCCGACCACCTATCCACATAGTGGCATATTCCTTTGTCCTATTGGAGTATTCTTTTCCAACTTGGATCAATCGATTGCAATTTGCGTCTTCCTTATCTGGATGAGTGCCATGTGTCAACTTCATCATGTTTTCATCTTTAGGTGTGTTTCCTCACCATGAGTGTGTTTTTTGTAACCTGTGTTGCGCATCACGGTGCATGTGCAGACTCTATGTGCACATGATCTTCAAATATGCACTTTGCAAGTGTCCAAGAGTTTCTTGGCACGTCTCACTCGCACATCAAGCCTTGGATAAGCTTTGTATAATTGCCTTAAGTGCAATTCTAAGGACAACGTTCCACGGCACTACACTTCTCATCTATCCTTAGACAAGCTAGTGCTTGTTTCTGTTGTGGTTGGCTCACTTGTACGTGCAACCGGTACTCTTGCCATTTTCCCCTGTAATTCCTTCAGTATTTGATTCCACCGATCTGTGTCTAATTAAATCTTTGGTATTAATTTTTGCACTCAATCCAGTAATGCCTTCAATACTTCCTCATTATCTAGATCGCACTTATGTTGAAGTTTTTCCATTTGCCGATTTTCTATGCTGTGAATATGTTGTGCGCACCGTAGCTTCTTCACTCAATACCTTCTCTTGAAGCTCAATAGATAACCCATCCCATTCTGTGTGCTTCTTACTTATCTCGGTCTTTAACTTTTGGGCTTCGTTAAATTTCATTGTCCTTTCTCCTTGATCCTCTGCCTCATAAAAGTGCTTTATCATGCCCCCATGCATGGCAACATCTTCTTCCGCTCTTGCTTCCAGGTATTCCTGTGCATATGTAAACCTTGCAAACACCTTTTCGGCCTCCTTTACCTTTAAATGGAATTCGTTTATATTCTTCATCATTTTGTCCACACGATGTTCAAACTTTGCTTTTAAATCCTTAAACCTTCATCGTTCTGCAGAGGTTGAATTGGTGTTGGAGTTGCGTGCAACAAGTATTCAATTGCCATGCCCAAATTTTGTATGGGTGATTTCCAAAAGACACCAACATCCCCATAATCTTTTGGACACCCAACTTCAACCTATTCCACCAACCACTAAACTTCATCCTCATATTTTTTTTTCAGGGTTTTTTTATCCTTCTTCATTTCCGCTTGTAAGTCCTTTCGAATTTTGTATGCTAATAGTTTCCTCTTAATAATTTCTTTGGCTGGCTTCAACACCGTTGACCTAACGACCTCTGTTGTCATTCTTCTTGGATCCACCACCTTTACTTCGTTGTCCTCTTCATCTCTGAGTACCTTCTCTTGTTCCTTGGCCTTTACAAACGTCTACACGGGGACTTTGAACTTCGGCTCTTGAATGTGACTATCAAAAATAGCCTTAACTTTTTCAGTGTACTTTTGGTTACATACTAGCGTTGAATCATCCCCATGGACAACCCTAAAGATGTTACTTCAATCACGAGGCTTCCTTCCCTCGTGGAATGCATTCTTCCTATCGCTTGCACATCATTTGATTATTGTTGCTCATCTTGTGCAATGTTTTCTACATTTTGCGTCCTTCCTTGTGCATCATCTTCTTCATTCATGTACGTTTCTTTCCTTATTTCCTCCAATTGAGCCTCACTCCTTGGTTTGGTGCCTACTCCTTTCCCTGTTTGTGTGATTGCTTCCTTGCGTAGTGTCTCTTCTGTGTTAACCTCTTTCTACGTAGTTGTATTTGTAGCTTCTTGCACAACATCCTTGTGTCCATGTGGGTTATGAACTCCTACTGGCGATCTTAGGTATTAAACCCCTTGGTCAATTGAACTAGTTACATTAGGAGCTTGAGTGCTCACATAACTAGCAATTGGTGTGGATTGGTCAAGTTCTCTGACACTTCTTTTTTACTAGCCTATGGATCAGTAGTGGCTCCCTCCAAAGGCGTGTGAATTGAAATTCCTGTTCTTGTTTCTCTTCGAACTGGTATTCCTCCTTGAACAACTTCTCTTTGAATAAGACTTGGGGTTGCATTTGATTCTCCTGATCCAAACAAGTTCCTCTGCATATATATTGAAAGTGACTTTCCCTTAGTATCCATTATTTTTTCTTTTCCCTTTCCTAACTCAATGTGTTCTTGTTGTTTTCTCCTTTCTTTGTCTGTCTTGCGCACAAACTCTTCATCAATTGTTGTTGGCCTCTCCAATGCACCTCTTTGTGCCATTTTCCTTGGTGTTGTATCCTCCTCCTTCAATGGTCTCAACATGCATGTCATGTTATACTGGAACTTCCCCACTTTCACTAACAATGGTGGCTTGATATCTAGACTCTCATTGTTTGAATCTTCATCTTCAGATAATTTTGACTTCCCCAGAGGTTTATATCTCCACCGTAATTGATTCTTCGACTTATCAATCGTTGTGATATTCATTGTTGCCTTGGCATGTCCCTCACTCTATTTAACGTGTGCTTCAATTACTACGTGGCGACTACATATGACCACTTGGCCCAACTTGACCATTCTCTATTGCTAGTCTTAAACATTGCTAATGAATAGTGTGCCATTACATAAAACACAATGAAACCTTTATGTTGTATCGACATATTTGGTGGTATTCTGTACTCTTATTTGAATGCTTCCTCCACGTGTTGATACCATGCTTTCATCCTTTACCTATAAGTATCCGTCATCTGAGGACTGCACATCTATGCCACATGCTTCAGTGCATGTGAAACACTTCCAATCATTGATGTAAACCCAAATCTTCCTTCAGGAATCCCAATCTCCTCAATCATGAGGATCATAATACTTCCCCAAGTAAACTCTTCTCCTGTATAGTGTGCGTCTTCACCTGCCATCACCACTTCCTCTATGATATATTTGGCATAGTTGAAGACTGTCTCCTTTGCCACTAGTCATGCCAAATCGATGACTCCCTTGGTCACCACAATCCATTATTTCAGAGTGATAACTTTGGAGCTAATATGTCATGCAAAAATTATTATAGAAGCCGACAACAACTTGTTTCCCTGAATAGTTGTGCTCCCCCCGATATCCCAAAACTTTTGCTACTTTGTTGATATTTAAAACCTTCTTCAATGCCTCATGCACATTGTCCCCCTCATTTTTGAGAGCGGTTATCTTACTCATTTGCATCATTGAGATCTTCAATCGTTGTCCCGTGATGTTCAACTTGGTCTCATGGGCACATTATCACCTACTGCACCAACTCCTTTGGCTTCTTGAAGTATGGTGGCTCATTCAATTCTAACACTCTTGTAGATGCCAAATAGTGCATGACCCAACCTTCTCCAATTGGAGTATTGAACCCTGTACCTAGAAACGTTTGGTATTCCTTCTTCCGGTGGTTAAAATCCTCCAGCATGCAAGATCCTGAACATGTTGTCAATGTTTCTCCCTCCATAATTGACTTAGTATATGCCATGAGTGGTGTCATAAATGGAGGTTTGTTCTCCATCTTCTTCTTCGTTGGTGGCAGCGTTTTTGGTCTCTGCACTCTTCGTTTTTCCCGTGCATCTTCACCCCTCGAGCTATGTTCTACAATTGGATCTCCACCCCTTACATCCATTGCTTCTTTTTGTCTTTACTTGTCTAGGTCCTCATGCCCTTTTGCTTGGCTTCCTATAGAATGGTCAAGGATTTGAAGAACCCCTGTTTAAACCCTTCTTTTTCTCACTTGATCAGTCTCATTTTTCCCTTCGTGGCTCTTCCTGGATGCATAGCTTGCAACCCACAATGTTGCCCTTAACATTGTCGTGCACACACCCTTTGCATTTCTTATTTTCCTTGATGCCTTTCCTCTCTTACAGTGTCTGGCTTCTCGTTTACTCGGCTCTTATTCTTTCTGCTTTGGCTCCTCAATCTTTCAATTTGCAAATGACTCTTTCAAATGCTCCTCTTAGTGATGCCATCCCTTTCTCTCTCTATTCCTTACGGGTTCCTGGGTTATGTGCACCATCTTTTCCTTCTTGCGCAATCCATTTTGCACTACAAGTTCATGGATCCAACATCACAATTCACTCCGCGCTACAAGTTTATGGATCCAACATGTTCTTGTGCACATTCCATCACTTTCCTATTTTGCGGAACCCAAAATGTGGCCTCAAGGACAATCTTTATGCACCACTTCACACACTCTTGAGCCTCTTTGAGCCGTTCCATTTGTGCACTTATCTCACCAATTCGTGCAAGCAAATATCCCATTTATTTTTTCCTTCTCCACACTTATCTTGCACAAAGTCCTCTTGCATGTCTTCCTACTTTTGCAACACTTACTGTGCCATATCTTTTAAATTCCACTGATTTGGTTGTTGAACTTTTAAATTCTATTTATGTATTCACTCTACACACATTGTATACCAACCTTTATATAAATGAGATTTTATCTCCCTTATTATACACTTGGCCAAACAAGCCCTCCCAAAGCTACTTAAGTCTTAGACATTTGACATAAGAAACCTGGGAGTTTCTTTGCTCGATTGGATTTATAGGATTACATGTGCTTATTAACATAAATCAAGGAACATGTTAATAAAGAAAACTAGAAATCATTTTTTTTTGCATTACAATTTTCCATTGGCAGTAATGCCTTATATATGACCCCCCCCGCCACACATCATTTGGAAAACAACGGGAACCTATTCTTGACAATCTTTGATTGGAATAGCTTTCTGGGGTGCCATACATGTTCTTTCTTTTCTTGTGTGCTGATTAGGTTGACTCTATTGGGTGGTCTTTTGTCACCCTGTATCATCCACTTGCCTTGATCTATGCACGTCAACCTCCCTAGCGAGATTTCTTTCTTATCCTCCTCCTTGGAACTAATGACCTTGTGTGTCATTCTACTCGGTGTATTCTTCCTTGGTACTATTTGTTTCTATGTGTTGCCCTTTGTGTGCATGTCCTATTGAATTTTATAATCTACCTTTCTGGGTACATTGAATTCTGTCTTTAGCGCGTTCAATGTCACCCTTGGTTTCCATACATTGTGCATCACTTCCCTTTTCCTATGCTCATTAGTATAGATTTCAGCCACCTTTTGTAGTTGTGGTTTCCTAAACTTTGTTTTTCATCTCCCGAGGTTCGTCAACTGGTTGTTTCTTTGTGCACAATTTCCACCTATCAACCATCTTTGGTCGCTTTTTTTCTCATCATTGACTGGGGCTTCATATCAGAATGCTTGTCATCGAAGATGAACCACCACCATTCGCCTTTGTGCACTTTCGTCTAGTCACTTTGAATGTATCTCACACCCAACAGGTACATGCTTGGCTGGAAGTGTCAGACACTTCTTCCTCACTTGTCCAACTCAAGGCTTCCTTCTTTCACAACAACATTGAAGAGATTGTTGTCTGCCTCATCTGAGTCTACTCCTTTCATGTATGCTACACTGTGTTCATTATCAAAGGGAATAAAATCTCTCTGTTCCCCAGTTTCAAAGTTCATATGATGTAGTTTGAAGCACATATCGGCTTGATTGTTGAAGCACCATGGGCTTTCCAGCAACATAGGATAATTATCTTCTTCAATGATCTCTATAACTTCAAAATCGGCTGAAAAAGGCACTCATATTATCTCCAAGTCCTCGTTGTGCAAGACCCCAATAGGTCTTGACTTTGTTTTACTTTACATGAACAACATATTTCTTGAAGGATTCAATGCTGGCTTTCCCATCTGCTTCCATGCCTCCTTCATCAATATATTCATTTATGTGCCCATGTCGATTAATAAAATGTTTATCTCCTAATCATTGATCTTGGCATCAATGATAAATTCCTGATTCTATGGCATATTCTTTGTTAGAAACATTCCCCGTGGTCTTTCCCAAAACTGACTCATGGTTGTCCCCCACACTTTGTTGAAGCCACGATTTCAATAAAGGTGTTAACCCCTTTTGTTTTCAGCAATGAAAGGCGTTATGTTCTCTCTCCAACTCCATGACAGAGTTTTATTTCACCTTCTAACACATCTCGTGCATTGTTTGCACTTTTCCTTGTAGAATCCTTATCATTTCTTGTGCTTCCAACAAGATGTCTTTTTGTGCATGCCCATCGGGATAAACATTCTTCCCTACATCTGTTTACGTCGCAAGGTTTTTGTCTTGAGTGGTGGGTTGGCCATCCTTGCGTATCTTGTTTCCACACCACTCCTTGTATTAATATTTACCTTGGGACCTCCAGCATCCCACGCATTTGTTTGCTTTTGTACCCAAGTCTTATCTCAACCAATCTGAATCATGCCCCCCAACCTTCTACGCTCAATCGTTTTGTATGATCTTTTGGCATAATTCAACACATTCCTTTGTCTTGTAGTCCCTTCTGCAATGTCCACAAGTTGGATACCTGGGCCAATCCCTTTGATAACGGTCATCACCTTGCTTGAAAAAAGTTATGGGACAACATCCCTTATCTTTACCTCCTCATGTGTGCCCATAAGATCTCCCCATAAGATCGCCCGCCTCTATTATAACCTCCCCTCGGTTCCGATTACTTTTGCCACCTTGGTTTTGGTAATAACCTCCACCTTGATTTTGATTGGACCTGCCACCTTGAGATTAAATATAACTTCCTCGAGGTTGATTACCACACTAATATTTTCGTAGTAGTGCGATGGTAGCTTGATGCAGCCCCATTTCTCTTGCCTCCTTAATCTCATCAATTACTTTGCAATTTTGTTATGTGTATTCGAGTATCTAGTATGGGGATCCACAATCTCCCTACTCCAAGAACAAGAGGACCATTGGAAAGGTCTTTTTAAAATGAGAGTAGGGAGATTGCGTATCAGAAAATTGCACGATGTGTGTATACAAATGGATTGTCTTTCGATGTGGTTCGATCACCATATTGGCAAGAAATGGTGAGAGCAATCAATGAGGCCCCAACGGGCCCAGGGTTTGAGAAAATCTGCACCACTTTATTGACAAAGGAGAGAAAATATGTTAAAGATTCTTTGAAGCCAATCAGAGATTCATGGGGCTGAAACGGGGGTCTCCAACATTTCCGATGGATGGAAAGATGCAATAAACAGCGCTGTGATCAATGTGGTTGTAGTGTGCCCTAAAGGGGTAATGTTTTTGAAGGCCATTGATTGTGAGGGGTGTGTGAAGGATGTCGAGTTCATTGCCAACATCCTCATTGAATCCATTGAAGGGGTTGGACTTGAACATGTTATCCAAGTTGTAACGGATAATGCCAAAAAAGTGCAAGGCTGCGGGGATGTTGGTGGAGGCGAGGTATGGACACATTTTTGGGACACCTTGTGCTGTCCACTTAGTCAACCTCATGTTGCAAAAGATGGGGAAGGAAATTGAATGGATCAAACAAGTGTATGATGAAGCTAAGCATATTCAAATATTTGTCACCAACCATCGAGAGCCATTTTCAAATCCTTCTCGACATTGGAGTTGTTGAAGGTATTTTTATTTCAATAGTTTTATTTTTGTTTTAAAATTTTAACTTTTTTATTTTTTAATCTAGTACTTGTATATTTAAATATTATTATTTTCATAAGTTTTTAATTTTGTAATAGGTTGCTCCGACTAGATTCGCCTCACACAATCGTCTTTGGAGGACTTGTGAAGGTGCGACAATCACTTAATAGTATGGTCATCAACAACTTGTGGGTTGTATGGAGGAATGGAGTGAAGAGAGGGCCTAAATATTGAAAAACTTGATCCTAAATGAAGATTGGTGGGCCCGTGTGGATTATTTATTTTGTCTCATTGAGCCCATCATGAGTATGATCATTTTGTTGAGATGGATCAGCCATGTTTGGGAGAAATATATGACAACATTGACTCAATGATTGAGATCATCATTAATGAAAAAGAGCAAGATCTCGAGGAGACATTTTTCAAACTTGTGCGTTCAATCCTTGTTGACTGGTGGAACAAAATGACCACCCCGCTATATCTCCTTGCCTTTGCATTGACTCCTCGGTTCTATAGCATGGAGATCCTTTCTTTGCCGATGAGGCTGCCATCATATAGGGATGTCAAATTGGCTGAAGGGTACAAATTGGCATTCTCTAAGATATTTCTCGATCCCGAGACAGAAGACTTAGTTATGAGCAAGTTTGGGACTTCCATTACCTCCTAAGGTCATAGTCTTGGTGCTCTTCAGGACAAATACAAGGATGCTCCTATGTGGTGCACCTTTAAGGCCAAGGATCACCAAACCTACAACCTCTTGCAATCAAGATCTTGTCATAGGTAAGTTTTGTATTGTTTAAGTTTTTCTTTTTCTTTTAAAAATTTTAAATTAATGTTTAAATTTGAATATAGGTTGCAAGTTCATCTTCTTGTGAGCGGAATTGGTGCACATATAGCTTCATCCACTCACAAAAACGCAACAAGTTTGCAGTTAAAAAGGCCGAGCAGTTGGTCTACATACACTCCAATTTGCGTCTTCTATCGCACAAGAACTGAGAGTACAAGGAGGGGATGTCAAAGCATTGGGATATAGATCCAGAGGTCGTTGACTTGGATGCTTCCATTTCCTGCTTCTCATTATATGACATTGGTAGTCCTTTGGCTTCGATGACACATAACTTACCTAGCGGGAGTGGTAGTGGTGATAGTCCATGTGGTTCTAATGAACCACAACATGATGTTGATGTTGATGCTCTCGATGAAGAGCAATATGACTATGAAAATTAACTTTTAAAGTTTGATGTAATTAATTACAGCCACATGATAATTATTGATATTTGATATTTGATATTTGATATTTGATATTTTAATATTTATCATTTCTGTTTAATGGCTATCAACTTATCAAGACGCATGCTATGTGGTTAATGACAATGGCACTAATTTCATATGTATTAGGCTAGAATATATATTTTTTAATTTTTTATATATTATTTGTACGGATAAACCCAAAACGAACCCAAGAAAAAAAATATTGCTGTACTGGCGAACCGGGTTCTTCGAACCTGCACCAGAACCAAAAATGAACTGGTAACTTAGCAAGTTTGCATACAATTTGTGATGACACAAGAAGGAGAACGTGATGAACACAAGCTCTTGATGTTCCTCCCACATTTTGTTGTATATGAGGATTTGATCCAAGTACACACCAACAAAAGAGCCTATGACGGGGCGTAGGATATATCATCATCCTTATGAATGTTGCAAGTGCATTGGTCATCCCTAAGGGTATAACCAACCGTTCACCAATCCTTCTTTGGACTTGAAAGCAGTCTTCCATTTGTCGGCTGGCATGATGGGTGCCTGGTCTTGATATTGGTTTTGGTGAGGAATTTAGTGCCTCAAGCTGATCCAACAGGTTGTCTTTTTTAGGAATAGCATACTTGTTCATATCAATGATCTTGTTGCCTACTTAATATTCTATACAGAAGCACCACATCCCATCCTCCTTTGATGCCAAAAAAATTGGACTACCACAAGGTGAGGCACTAGGCCAGTGTGGCCCTTTTGTATCAACTCTTGAATCTGACACTGATTTCTTCATTTTCAAAAACAGAGTGTTGGTACAGAGGACCATTTGGTAAAGGAGACCTAGGGACTAGGTCTTTCGAATGCTTTACCTAACAATGGAGATATACTCTTGCGGGTTCTTTGAACACGACATCCACTATGCTACAATCAGGTCGAAATTCCTCTGATGTGTTGGCCAGATGTTTGTAGGATATTGAGTGATTGTAACTATCATTTTTTCTTCTTGGGGTTTGATCATTAGGAGTAAAAACTTTCTGATTTGGCCAATCAACTTCTTGCTTTGCTTAGTGCCAATCAAGGAAATTATGGTAGCAGGTGTTATCTCTGGTATTTTATAACATTGATCTCCCAAAGTGATGATGATGCTCAAGGAATTGACTGATAGATTCCATGACACTTCCACATGAAAAAGTTTACCTTATAAAACATCACAAACTTGTAGTGGCACTACTTTGCAAAGTACTTCATCTTTGAAATTCTTGATAGCATGTGAGAGGCAACATTGATGGTTGATGCGTATGACCCTACCCTGATTCAACCAACCGACTGTATATGGTTGAGGATGGGGCGTTGTTGGCAGGGTCAACCTCTTCAAAACATCTTCAGTATTATGTTTTTATTGCCATTTGTCTAAATTAAATGCAAAGCCTTCCCTTGAACCCTTGTTTGTGAATGGAAGAGACATGTTTCCTCCTCTGGCTCTGAGGGTGGAATCTGCATTGCGGCAATAGTAGCACTGGGATCTACTGCCATGATTTGCTTCTTTTTGTTAGCATAAGCAATGGTGTTACTTGGCACTGGAGCCTGTGTTTCGGCCAGCACTTCTTGTCTACCACAACATTCTTCTTTTGAGTGCCATTTACTCTTATGTCACACCGATTTCTAGTATCCTTTTGCAACTTCTTTATCCAGAGGGCCTTCTTCAAACGAGGCTCTGATGGATGATTTTGGCATTGGGGGTCCTTGCCTTGCTGCTTACTGTCAAATTTGGTTGCACCCTTGTACTTATTGTGCTTTGATCTTTTGCCTACAACACTTTATTTTTTGCCCTGATGTCTAATCTTCTCTCAATGTTGCCTACAACTCTGCTTCTTGAGGGCTTCAATGAGCATCAACTGGAAAGGATCTCTTGTTCCCTGGCCATTTGCCATCTTAGATTGTTTGAATGGGAAAGAACGCCAGTCTGAAGGATTGTGTGTTTCGAGACTACTTCCTATAGCCTGACCTTATTCGATGGGACATAAAACATAGAACAAATTGCTAAGATACCACTAAGCCGAATTGTAGGAGCTATCTCATGGACAACACTATAAATTACTAATGTGCCATAGCAGAAACGAGTTCATGAAAATAATGGAGAGAGCAAGGGAAATAGAATCATTCAAAACAAAAATAATATTATAATAGTAAATTTAACAAAGACCAAATGAAAAAAAATTATTCATATGATGGTTGTCTAGGATACTGGAAATCTCTGACAAGAGATGTAAAGCTATGATCCTAACTGTTTTTCATAATCATGTAATGCATCTTTATACAACTGTGTACCATTGGAAAAGAAGATACTCTATTTGAAGATGGAATGGATAATCTTCCAGTGGCTACCATGACGTTGGTGCCGGTGAAAACTGTTGGTGTCAAGTTGCATGGGTTGGAAATGTTGCCAAAAGGCAGTTGTACATGGACCTTTTGATGGCGTGTCTGCTTTGGTACTACTCCGGGATTCTATCACGACGTCATTTTTGAAAGGGGAACTAAGTGGTTGGTCCAACTGTAGTGACATTGCTACTACACTTCTCACAATTTTGTATTTTGGACATTTCTCTGCTCATCTATCACAAGTCCATTTTTCGTTTTTTTTTTCTTGGTCATATGGAAACAGCCATCCAGAAGCAACCAAAGCCACTACCTTGCTCTGCGTCACTCTCTCAACATTGGAATTCTCTGTTTGCTTAAATATCGCAAAATAAGTTCAGCACTCCTGTAGTTTTGTCCTGAACCATCACCTGGTTTATGTACCAAATCTATTTTAGCTATATTAAATAGTTTGAAGCATTTCTGAAAATAAGAATTATGCGTTTAGAAGAAAGGTGCCTTCTGTGACAAAGAATGATACAGAATGTTTCTCGAATTGAGTTAAAAAATTCCAGATCAGCTTTCCCTAGCTGAGATAAGAGAAATCAAATCAACAATCCTAAGAGAGTCACAATATGAGAGACATGACACATAATTTGTGATGGGGTTGTGCATGAGAGTTGCCATGAAGTATTCATATATTTTTACAGAAAAAATAGGCATCAAAAGTGACTCAGAATGTTACAGTCCTGGAACCTCTGCAATATGACAAAATGCAGACCATTGGTTTTTACGGGAATGAAACCCAATGAGCCACCATGTAAGCCCACAATGGTATCATTACATCTTTTTGAAATAGTAGACAAAAGACAATTCTAAACAAAATCATGGAATGGAAATTATTCCATTGGAAAGAACATTGAGATCTTTTTAATGATATATGATATTGTCCTATTCACTAAAACTATGTACTAGTAACAATAATTACAAGAAGATACATGAAAATCCAATGAAGCCTACTTGTTGATTTCAACCCTAGGAGATATCCGAGTGGCCAAATCAGAGTGAACAGGAAAAGGGATAAACCATAACAGAAAATAAAAACTGTATTTTCAGTAACTGAAAATAGCTCTGTTCATGAGTCCTTGAGAAGAGGTGCCAAAATTCTCTCTGAAGAGTCTGGGCATTAAAAAAGAACCTAAACTTAATGATGGTCCATCTATGTTTCATAATACATACGGTATGGACCAAGAAGTTGACACAGATGACAAGTTGAAGCGATTCAGCCTCCATCTGTTACAAAAATTGCATCCGTGACTGACACTAGCATCATAGTGATATAGGATTTTAGTGTCCATGGATGTTTGATGCTAATGGGGCTTGGCATCAAAAGGCAAAGGTGATGCCAAATAAAGGAATTGGGATTGGTGTTCCTGTCAATCTTGAGTTTAACATTGCCAATGCTAGTGCTAACAAATACTTTGGCATTGTTGGCATAATCTTGATGTTTGTATTGGATTTGGTATTGGTGTTTAAATTTAAGGTGGCCTAAATGTTGGCACTAGCGTGAGATTTTTCACTGGTCTAAAAGTTGCAAGTATCACTAGAGTTGGTGCTAAATGTAGAGTTTGGTGTGAAAATTGGACTTGGTGTTGAATTAAGTTTTATGTTGCTTGTGATTGAATCATGATCTTATGTCCTATTTGAAAAACAATGGTCTACGTTGCTTAGGCTGCTGCAAGCAAGGAAATTATTATGATTTTGCTCCCTTGCTAACCACTTAGCATACGCTGGTGACTAGCTTGCTTTGGCAATGGAGAAGGAAAGGTCTCGTTGCAAGTGTTCTTTAGCTTGCTTTTTAATAATTTAATCATGCTCAATAGGAACCAAGGTAGGGCACAAGATCAAGCTTAAAAGTGTTTTCGTCAACTTCCATGGTGATGGTAATGCTGGTCCGAGTTACAATGCAGATCTAAGAATCACTTCTTTGGAGGCAAGGCAAACTTTGTCACAAACATCAAAATGATGAAGGATGCAATATCATGATGTTATTTATACTTGTCAGTGGTCTAATAAAACATATCATGTACCTGTTATTTAATGTTTTGGATTTTCTTCATGATTCAGTGGGCTTTGTTTGCATTTTTCTGCTTCGAAATAGAGAGATCTTCTGGCAGCATTGGGGAAGCTCCATATTGGTGTGGGAGATTGAAAACCCAGAAACCATGATAGGGTTGTGTCCATTAGATTGTATTGAACTCCGTTGCTATGTTGAATGAAAGGAAGACTTCCATGTTAGATGCACAAATGCTTGTTGTTGTACATGTGGATGTACAATTGTGTAGATGACAATTTCCGTCTCTGGTGACTTTTAGGATATGTCTACACAAAGGTTTTTAGTTTTTCTTGGGTGAGCTCGTTCGCTCATCATAGTGTGCTTCTGTAATAGAGGAAAATCCAGTGAAGGGAGAGGGCAAGGCCACAACCATTCAACATGGAGCAGAACTTTACCCTTTAGTGAGGACTATGGGAAGGGAAGGCCCATGGAAACATAAAGTCAGCCACATCATTGCAGTCTTGATAAATGTCTAATGTTGACCTTTGTAGGATCTCACGAGCAGATGGCTATCCTCCTGGAGTACTTCACTACAATGGAAGAGTTTGAGATATCCAGTCTTTAGCTTGGAAGGATCATTTTCACAAAGATCTTGAACCTATTGCATCCTATTGGTCACATTCAAATAATATCTTGCATTGTAGTTAATTTCCATTCATATGTGTAATAGAAATGGAGGCTACTTTTGGCAATGAATATGCCCCAGTTTTCTTGAGTCAAAAGGCCATCTTAGAGGAGCACACCAGGAGTTGTAAGCTGACCTATGTGTAAATGCTCTAATAATCAAGGAATAATGGGTATTAGATTATTTAGATATTAGCCTATAGACTAAGTCAATCTTCAACGCCTAAGATTGGCTGTTTGTTGCTGTTGCATTTCTGTAGATTCTTGTGCTATTGTTAACACATAAATAAGATTGTTTCCTAAGATGTAGCTATGTCACTGGCTATATAGTCAGCCCCTATGCAATGTAATTCTCACGTCTTCATTCAATAAAATAATATGGTACCAAAGCCTGAATTAAAAGACCCTGAGGTGTTTGAGTTAGATCGTAGTGAGGGAGGAGGCAGCCAAGTGTGTGGCACACCTTGTATGTTAATCTACAGGAAATCAATGCTGGTCAAAAGTGTGGCTTTGAAGAATGAGCAGGGGAGCAAGAAGATTATTAATAAATTGCTGTTTTAATTGTTAATGCTGAAGCAGATTAGAAATAGAAAACAAGGTGCTGCTGTATTATTCTTGCCACAGAGCATGAGGGAGCATAGTGCCTGAGAGATGCAGAAAGAATAGCACAGCCTGTGGTAATAAGGGGCGTGATATGTAGCAGGAGCAGCAAATAGAGAGGCGCGAGCAAAGAAGGCTGGCATAACCAGAAGAAAGGAAAACACAACCATTTTATATAAAGGTGCAGTGTAGTGGTCTGAGTGGGTGAGGGGTGCTGAGAGTTGTTGGGCATATGTCTTATTGCCTGAAGCTGATTTCTTCTGCACATAGAGTGTGAATAATCTTTTGGAGCTGTTCTTTTGTGAAGTGTGGCTGGTAGAGGAACCACCTGGTAAAGGATGTGACAGAGGTCTGAGTGTTTGTCTCTTGCCGGAAATTCCATGAAAAGGTTGGCGGGGGAAGTTGCTAATATTTGGTCAGCAGTGTGTAGCTACAGAGCACGTGAGAAAGGAGGCATAGCTATAGTTAATGGTGCAGCCCATGAAATTGGCACCGCCTCTGAGCAAGAAGAAAAGGTTTTTAAAGTTTTAATATATTTTTCTTCAAAAACATAAAAATCTAGGGCAACGGTATATATTTAATTAAGTTTTATTAAAAGTTTATCAAAATATATAACTTTATAAAGTTCATTAAATATTTGCCCTCAAGGAGCCAGGATTTGGAAGATAATTAATACCATAAGTACTTTCTGGAGCGGAGTTTTTGGCTGGAAACTTGCAATATTAGCTGGATTAGGATAACTAAAATGGTATTGAAGAAATTTTTGTTAAAAGTTGTCATTTTTCTGAAACAATTGTTTTCAGTGGTCAAATAAGTCTTTTTGTATGTGAAATGGCTAATATTCAACATTTGTTACTACCTGATTCACAAAAATTAATTGGTAAAAACTACAGTTTGTGGTGTCACAAGATATTATTTGAGTATAGCAATATCGACCAAATTGTGTTAGGTAAAGAACAAAGACCCAAAAATAATGTTGAAGTCTATGATAAACGATATAGGGAGGCCTTAATGCTGCTGAACCTGATAGTTTCTGATAACCTAGTGCTAGAAGTTAGAAATGCCATCGTAGCATCTGAATTATGGAAAAGTTCAACTACTAAATATCAAACATCTGAAGTTGAAAGGGCTTTATATTTGATTTTTTTCCCCCACTAAGCTGTAGGAAGGCTGTTCTATTTAAGAGTACCTCTTATGTTTGAAGTATCTTAGTGATCAACTGACTCGCATTGAGATGTTGATGGATGATAATGATAAGGTTGTGCTGGTATTGCATAGTTTGCCATCATCTTTTGAGTTGTTTTTGAAGTAATATCATTTGATTTTAGAAACAAAAACACTTGATTTTGAGAAGTTGTCAACACTTTCATGCAAAAGGAGTGGAGGAAAAATCATGTAGAAGCAACTACTTCAGATTCTACAAAGTGCATTCAGTGCACATTAGTCCAAGGGCAGAGGCAGATAGTTCAATGCAAGCTGTTCATCAAGTGATGGGGCTTTCAAGGGCAGTAAACAAGTCACAATGGAAATGTCATTATTGTAAGAAGCCAAGACATTTCAAGAAAGATTGTTGAAAGAAACGGTATGACCTAGAAAATGGTTGAAAGCAATTATAATATGCAAATGTTGTTGAAGAAGATGAGCAAGGAGCAACTTATGATTTTGCATTTGTGGCATCTAAGAACCAGTCAGCGGAGTCTAGAACATGATATTTTGACCCAGGTGCATTCTGACATGTTGTGTCACAAAGACTAGTATGTCAATTTAATTGTAGATAATAGTAGTAAAGAATTTGTTTCCATAGGTGATGGTTGGACTCATTTTGTTAAGAGGATGTGGAATGTTCATGCAACTTTGAACAATTTTAATTACACTTTCAAAAATGTTTGGTATGTGCTGGATATGAACACAAATCTTCTATTTATAAGTGAGATAACTACAAATCCTAGTGTTTTTGTAAAGTTTCAAGGAAATAGATGTATGGTCACTAGTTTTTATGATAACAAAGTAATTGCTATTGGAATTGGTAAAAAGAGATCGTATAAGTTGGTAGATACAAAAATAAAAAAAAGAACATGCACTAGTAGTGGTTATAAGCACTAGTTTACTTAGGCATTAGAGGTATGGTCACCTCAATAATCAGTGTTGGAATGTACTAAGTAATACTAATATGGTGAATGGACTTCCATCCATTCATGAAATTCAAGATGTGTGCGTAGAGTGTCAGATGAGCAAACATATACGACATGCATTGGATATTGGTAAGACATGGCAAGCCAAAGGATTTTTGGACCTGGTACATGTTGAATTACATGGCCCAATGAAAACACTTACAATGTCTAGAGCTTAGTGTTTATTGTTAATAGTTGATGGCTTTTCTAGTAAAAAATGTGTTTATTTTCTGAATAAAAAGTTAGATTTTTTCTCCAACTTTGTTACATGGAAAAATTTGGTAGAGAAACAGATAAGTAGACAAGTCAGCTCTCAAATCAGATAATGGAGGTGAGTTCGTCTCAAAAACAATTTAAAGAATTTTGCAAGAAAGTAGGTATATATAGGTTGTATACTACTCCGTACACTCCACAACAAAATGGAGTTACAGAAAAGAGGAACATGACAATTATGGAGATGGTATGGTGCATGGTGCAGAGCCAGAATGTGCCTTTTCGGTATTGGGTAGAAGTTGTGAATTTAATTGTTTACATCCTCAATAGAAGTACTTGTAAAGTCTTGTAGAATGTTACTCTTGAAGAAGCAAGTTTAGGAAGAACCCCTGATGTAAGTGATTTTTGTGTTTTTGGTTGCATTGCTTTTGCATTCAACAAAACATATATGTTTGTTGGCTGTGATGAATAGTCTAAGGCATGCAAGTTACCAAATGTCTCTACAAACAAAATTGTGGTAAGTAGGGATGATGTTGTAGGTGATAAAATACCTTTTTTCTAATAATGGTAAATCTATAAATAATATTGTATGGATATTTGTTGATATTTTTGGATCAAGTTATAGCATTAAAATTGAATAGGGCTTAGAGTTGAAAAATCAGAATAGTCAAAATTCCAGGGAGGAAGTTGGCGGTGAAGAGAGAGTTTCTCAATCTTCATAGCAAGATTAGGAAGGCCAACACAAGAGACCAAAGTGTTACCCACCACATTGAAGGATGTTCGAGAAGGTGAATTGCCTAAATCAATGGAAGGTCGATGCAAAAGATCAGGAAGGCAAATGGTGCAAGGTGATGAGTAGAAAATTTTTGCTCGTAATTTTGTTTTGTAGGTAGTTATGTTTTGCACACTTATGGAGGCCACCATCAAACTTGAATGAAAGGCTTCAATGAAAGAATGGTGTAGGTGGTAGGGGCATGCAGATAGGGCATGATAGGTTTGTATGTTGTATATATTTCAAAATTATTCAAAGGTGGAGAGTATTAATCGTCAGACATACAAGAGACACAAGAGTATCCCTTAGGGGATATACCATGTTGTTTAGTCTTGGATATATTATAGTTTTTGTTGGAATTGATCACTCTAAACAACAAACAGGTGAAACATGAAACATTCAAGACAAGACAATGAAAGTTTTTCTAGAAACGAAAGCTTGATACTTCTATCCTTAGCATACGAGATTTATAATTTGTAACCAATATTTTTCTATCTTGTTCAGGTGCCCTTTGGTGGGTCCTTATCCGAAGGCAATTATCGATTTTCTACACCTGGGGTTCTTTTTCATCTTGCAGAGTTGTTTCAAATTCAACTTCTTGAAAATAGCTAGAGAAGCCATTAAGTGAAATCGGAAGTTGATAGTGATTAGCTTTACCCTTAAATTTGTACAACTACTTTGAATTAGATTTTTCGGATGATTTTACTATTTTTAGCAGTTTAATTTCGAAGCTAGTTTATTCAGAAAATTACCAGGCACGCCAATATTCTGCATTAAAACCCGTTTGGAATGCTAAGTTATTTTAGCATTTAAATTGTTGGAGATTGTCTTCATAGGTTCCTGGTGGTATCTTGTAGCTAATAGAATATATAATAACTTTCCGAAATGCTTTTCACCTCGTTAGGGTATTTTTACTATCGCCATTTGATAGGCAATTTAACAAAATTGAGACTTGACTATAAAGTGCGCTAGTCAAGTCTAAATGCCTCAAGATTGTGTAATTCCACTTCAACATGAATGGTTATCTTGACTAACATACTCATAAGTAGTATGGTGATTATAATTGGGTTTGAGTGAAATAGGAGCTTGGTTGCTTGCTTAGTTTTATTGCGCTTGTAGTCGTAAATTGTAGTCGCATCGTATCAACGAACCGTTGAAGGATCATGTCCCATACTGTTAGGGATGAGTTTAAGTGTTGATTTCATTAGTATAAACTATACTTGATAGCTTGTGAGTATCGGAGACGAGAATAGTATTGTGCATTGAATCTAGTGTAGTTGACATAGCTTAGTTGTAGCTGGCTGGTCGTGCTCCTTTATGTATATCCTATTTTGAGATACAAAGTGAACACTATGTCGCATGTAATGAAACTTGAGTGTGTTTGTATACTTTTAAGGTTGCCTTGAATTGTGTACGTAAGTTTATAAGATGTGTAATTAATGCACGCATGAGTATAGTTGTGTATTTGGTTGAAGTGTTTTCTGGTGCGGAGTTAGTGTTGCCTAAGAGGAGGGAAAAAAAATAGTAGCGATTTTATGAGTTTTGTTAACAAAGAGAATTCAGTGAACTGAACCTAATATTGAATGACACTTTTTATGTTACTCTACGGTTGCAATGGCTAGTTACCCATATACTCCGATGAGATGGACTGGCGACCACAGGGATACTTGATGACATTTTCCGTGTTGGAAGCAATAATGTTGCATAAGAGGAGGGAAAAAAAAAATAGTAGCAATTTTATGAGTTTTATTTGGGTTAAGTTAAAGATACAACAAAGAGAATTCAGTGAACCTAGTATTGAACGACACTTTTTATGTAACTCAACGGTTGCAATGGCTAGTTACCCATGTACTCCGGTGAGATGGATTGGTGACCATAGGGATACTTGATGACATTTGCTATCTTGGAAGCAAGATTACACTTTGATTAAGTTCATGTTTGAACTTAATATATTATTGTAGCAATGACAGTCATTTGGTTTATATTTGGTTTAGTCATTAAGGAAGGGTATTAGAATATTAAACAATAATTGGTATTAGATTATTTAGAGTATCAGCCTATAGACTAAGTCAATTATTAAAGCCTAATATTGGTTGTTTGTTGCTATTGCAATTCCGTAGATTCTTGTGCTATTGTTTGGTTGTTTCCTAAGTGTGGGCCCTAACTTTTAGAGTAGTGCATTGATCAACTCAAACATCGCAGACTTATTTATAATTGTCCTCCATTTTGCTTATTGCATGTACTTTGAAAAACTTGTTCTCGAGAGGAAATTCCGTGTGTTCATAACAAGATGGCAACACTACAGCTTCAGCTCTTATGATAAAATCAATTTATGAATAAATAGGCAGATATTAGGTAGATTTGAAGGGCTGCTTTAGCTGGTATAAATTATTCAGAAGATCCGACTCAGCCATAATATAATTGAATACTAATTGTATTGAACCTAGGAAGCTTACCTTTTTTATTTTGGAAATATTCTTAATGTTGGAGCGTAAAAAGGAAGTCTGACATGCACATTTTGTAAGGAGGTGACTCGTTAGAAATCTAAAAATTGTTTCCATGGAGATGAATCGGGGGGCCTCCCCTATTATGAAAATTGTGACTGATTAGCGGTGTGTTTATTGTGAATGCTGCTATGATATGAAACCAAATTGCAAAGAAAGCAACTTAAGTACTTGTATAATCTATTTTTAATATTTTTGGGGGACTATCTCATTATCAGTTCGTGCAACTAGATTTCTTGTTCAAGAGGTTATAATGAAATGAAACTTGAGACATTTTTGTAAAAATATATTTTACTATGGAAATGAACCTTTTGAGTAACTCTGTTATACCTTGATTTCAATTGACAAAGATCAAGTCCAATAACATTGAGTTTGATATGCAGGTGAAGATGAAGGCTGTCGAGTTGGCAAATCATATTGAAGAAGAGGATGGTGTTGTGGCAGCTGTAAATGCTTTTCACAAACACCTTCCATCAGCATTGCCAGAGTCTGAACCTCATCCAGAATCCCCTAGCGTTTTGGAATGCCTTTTCATCACATTAGAGAGATGGTTGTGTCTGCCTTGCATCACCTAAAATAGTATCCACTTGTACATTATCTTTAGTCTTACAATTGTTGTCCATATGTAGCTATAGTATGTGGGACCCATTTTTCCTTGCCAGATGTATAATTGTTTATAAAGTCATCATACATGTAAAATAGGCCCTTCCCATGTACCAAGAACAAATTGAAATTCATATTTCTCTTGTAAGTTTCAGTTTTGAGGCCTTTGTAATTCTCTCCACTTCCTTGTAAGGTTTACCTGTTTTATCCATTCATTAATGTCTTATATCCAAGTCAAAGGTAACAACCCCTTGCCTCTTTAATGGTTTTACCCTAATGGTTTAGGGAAGCATTTCTCTATCATCTTACCTACAATATTTAATCTATATTGCTCACCATTTCTGCAATATGTACATAGTAGCATCACACAGTTTGAGATATTGAAGGACCAAACTAGAATTTACTAAATTTATCCTCTTATGGTAGCTTATTTTCTGAAAACAGTTGCAAAAATTGGATGTGGATTGTGAATTTTGGGCTCCCAAACTTAATAATAAAATGAAGCAACTGGGAAAATTGTTAAGTGGAAGGCTTTTTAAACAATTTAATCTTGGATGTATGTTTGTAGTCTAGAAAGGATCATAGTGTTGACGTTCTTGTATCTGTTCCCAGTAACGTATGGGGGAAATTGTGCACAAAGTGTATGATTTGGTGTAACCTCTCGTCCAAATAGTCTCCTCAGTAAATTAGTTTAAGAAAAAAATTAACTAGTCATGCTAGATCGTAATTTATATAAACAGGAACAAATACTTACAACTTGGAACTTAATTACTATTTTTAAATTAATAATGTGGGATCTATTGATTAATTATTGTCTATATAGGAAGTGGGGGAAGTTTATAACATCAAAACTACATTCTTCTATTCTTTGGGTGTTATTGAGGAGATGTTCTTACAAAGGTCAATCTTTGGTGCATGTTACTTCTCTCTACCTCATCACCATATCTAATTTTAAATATCTTAACTCTCCATTTGCAGATCTACATGTAGAATTGACAATTTTTTCTCCCTTTGGTGTTATCATTTTGATTGTTGATTTTAATGCTTGCATTGGTTGTATGTAATGTACTAGATACGTCATCAACTCAGATCCTATGATGACTCATTCAATGTGCATACAAAGTGAAGGCCTCCAACATAATTCATCAGATAAGAAAATATCGTCTTATGGGAAGCACTAGAATAGTTTGGGAAACTCACATGGCTTAGTGATCCTCAATGTTACTAGTCATTTTTTGTGCTCCAGCACATGCTTTCTTTTTGCTAGCAGCTCTTCAATTGTGGACTACATCATTTGCTAATAGACATCCTCTATTAGTGATATTGGAGCTTTGGGTTTGATTCTTGCCCCCACTCTTTCTGACCATTATATCTTATCATTTATGTTATCATTGAAGCCCCCGTTTGTTGTTCTTAAAATTGTTAAACCCCAATAGATTATTAGTATACATTTTGATACTAATTTGATGATTACACTAATATTCTCAAAACAAGACTCCCAACATGTCATCCATAATGCAGTTGAGTGTGCTATATTCTTCACCCAAGCCATTTTTTCTTTAGTTTTAGAAGGGTTTTTCCATTACACCCATATACCTCGCCAACATAGTGTTGGCTATTTCCTCATGTAATGCTTGGTTTGACTGAAATTGTAAGAATATCTATAGGCTAATCAAATCTATTTTGACATAGGCTCCACACAAATATAAATAAATGCAACGGATGTATAGGAGCATTTTTAGGACAAGGACTTATATGAGAAACAAGCATAAAGCCATTCTCCTTCAGTTTAAATTCACCCCCAAATGGTTTTGGAGGGTCTTTTTTTTTCAAGAAGTTTGTGTTATATTGGACCTCTCGACTTGGTTTGACTATGTCCCTCTTTCATATCAGTTAACCTCTGGTTTATTCATTGTTTATTCTTTACCAATTGCCATGTTTGCTATCATTAAACTCAATTCCAATAAAATTCAAGATGCAGATAATCTAAACGCCGAATTCTTCAACCACAGGGTATAAGTTTTAACCTTTTACCTATTCAACTTGTTTAACTCTATCATATCATGTGGCTTTCTTCCAGCTTGGACAAACCACATCATCCACTCTATACACAAATTTGGACACCAGAATGATCCAACTAATTATTAGACCATCATGATTGATCATACATTTTGAAATATATTTGCTACTGCTTTAGACGTCCACATCTCTAGATGGGTTGAAACCAAAAAGTTGAGAGCTAAGGGGCAAGCAGGTTTTAGGTGGAATCATCGCACCAATGATCATATTTTCACCTTTACAACTATAATTAAGGAGGCTAAGGCAAATACGTGCAAATTTTATTGTTGCTTATTAGACTTTCACAAAGCCTTTGACACTATTCCTTGACATTTGCTCATTGATGGGCTCAAGGTTTTGATGCTTCCAGAATTAGTGATAGTACTTGTTATGACACTGAGTCCATTGTTGGTAAGATTACACCCGAGTGTTGTGAGGCATAAAGGGTACGAAACACTATTGGGGTTACATAGGAATGACCACTCTTGTCTACACTTTTTGGTGTAAACATAGATGAGCTTGAGGAAATCAGATCAAATTACCTAAGCACACATTGTTGTGTGATGTTTAAAGTTTGTGTTATTTTTCTATTTGTAAACAACATCATTTTTATGTACTACTTAAAGGGTGTATCGTAGCATCTTTTTTAATACTTATGGTCTTTACATGAATCCTTAGAAAACAAAAAACATGGGTTTAAACACATAAAAGTGTAATGTCGAACAAGTTTTTCTTACAAAAAAGGTTAGAGGGTTGGTAGAAATGATCTCTTCATATGTTTATCTAGGGGTCCTTTTTTTTTTGGGTCACTTCAATTTAGCATGAGTTGTTGAGTCTAGAATAAGCGAAGGGTATGTTGTTGCCCTTACCATTCTTGAGAAACATTGCTTTGGCTTCAATTTAAGGATATCTAGATAAAGCTAAGACACTTTTATTCACTTGCTGACCTACTCTTCGATATGGGGTCAAAACTTGGGGGCCTTACGTTTGGAAAGTTGATCGAAGTATAATTGAAAGAGCGCTCAACTCCATGACATGTAAGCATTTGCTTGTTACAAGATTGGTTTCTCATAATGTCATTTTCATTGAACTTGGTACAATTCCACTCATTATTTTTGTAATCTTTCAAGTAGTGACAATGAATACATAGGTTTAGATGGATGGCGAACTCTTAAGTTGATTTCTTGAAACCCATATCAAGCATTCAAATCTTTTATGTAGTCGACACAACATGATATCTACTCTAGCTGGTATGCAAAGGCATCCGCTTTGCTAGGCCATGTATATTTTGACATTGACAAAGTTCCTCTACACAAACTTTTAATTAATGCATTAATGCACCAACTCTATTTAAAAAGGAGATAAATTGGGGTATCAAATATGAGATCTATAGAGGCTTCCTATTGTTTAAATGGTTAGAGCCTCAGGAATGTCTTTCCTCAAAGCTATAGTACTATTAAAGTTCAAATCTTCTCCTCAAGGATGTGCTCATCTAACCTCTAGGGTACACTTGGCTCAAATTATATTGCGATATGATGGTTCCATTGGCATAATCTAGAGTTTATTCACACTACCTCCACATAAATATAGATCACAATATTTCTCATGAGCATTTCATCTGTCAAATTTGGCCCATGTTGCATAAAATTGATGATCATTTTGCATTTATATGCTTTTCTTACTATAATATTAGGGGGTGATTCTTTTACCTCTTTAGAGACTCATATAACTCTGTCTAGACCTTCATGGCTTACATTCTTTTGAGAGATGTTTGATCTTCTTCAATGTATTGTCATAAACTTTGCTTCCACAATGCACAACACTTGGAGGATTACTTCTTTCATTCAACTTGTTTCTTCTTTGATATTACTTCATTCATTCAACTTGTTTCTTATGGCATTACATGCTCCAAGCACTTTTCCAATGGGGAAAGAGGCTAGAGGGTAAGAAGCCTTAAAGCAGTGAATTACATTCCTTGTTCCTTTGCCTACTAACAAATGTTTTCGTCCTTGTGTGCCAAGTGGGCTCACCTGCTTTGTGATCATTACGATAAGTACATAGAGGTCATCTTGTGATGACTTACACAAGTAACATCCCACAAATTAATTATCTAATTAAATTGCTTGTTGAAGCCTTTAAATACTTAACTAGAAAATTATATTTTAATTAAAATGTACATTTTCCCCCCTAAAGATACCTAGGTAGAAGGCCCTAGACTAGTTAAAACGTTAAAACCCTAGAAGTTGTTAGCAAAAGTTGAGTGATTCCAATATGAGATGGTATGTTATCATGCAAATAAAGGAGCCAAAAGAGAAGAAACCTCTGCAACCAAACATGCAAAGAGGTAAAGCCCACCTATTGTAGAATCAAGAATTCAAGTGACTTGTATTCGAGCTTCAAGAAAATCCCTCTTCACCTTATAGAGCAAGAGGAGAGAGAGATAGTTGATTAGTACCCAAGATGGAAGTTTCAAACCCATCTTCCACGCACGCGCACACACACACACACACACACATGTGCAGGGGCGCACGCACACACA